>OU824207.1:3807189-5007189 GCA_917499995.1 Ichneumon xanthorius
TAAAAAAAAATTAGCTGCCGATACACGGCGAAAAGGCAAATGATAGAGGCATATCTAGCTGAAATTTCGATATGGACAAGCATGTTTTTATCCGATAAGTCTTTATCCGTATGAATTCTTATCGAATCGTAATGAAAACCTGGAAATAGACACATGGTCATCATTCGAAGAGACTGCTTGAAAAATGTTGTCAAAAGATTTTTTTTGTCGATTCGGAGAACACTGAATGGACTTTAAAAAAAATTCATATGAAATTTCATGTACCGGACTAGAAGCTTTTATGCAAAAACTGGTACAGTAAATTCCATGCACAATTGTGTTGAAAAATCAATGTTCGGTGTATTAAAAACATCGGAAATAATTTATTAAAAATAATGTACTTTAATTTCAATGAAAAAATATCGTTAATTTGTCATCAAAATTGTACCATTAAATTTAATCTACAAGTTTTTGTATAAAGACTTCCGGTCCGGTCCATTAAATCCACAATTTCTTTTTTACACTCTACCAAGAAAACGCTCAAAAGTCACACGAATCACCGTCGAAACGCAAAACTCCCTCTCACACTTTCGCTATACTGTAAAAAAAATTCGTACGAAATTTAATGTACTTATACAGGAAGTTTCTATGCATAAACTGGTATATTAAATTTCATGTAAAATTGTGATGAAAAATTAACGTACGGTATATTAAAAAACTTTGGAAACACTTTACTTCTAACGACTTACAATAATTTTCCTATAAAAGTACTTTAAATTCAATAATGTACTTTAATTTCACCGTAAAAGTTCATTAATTTTTCATCACAAATGTACATTAAATTTAACGTACCAATTTTTGCATAAAAACTTCGAGTCCGTTGCATTAAATTTACAATTTTTTTTAACAGTCTGGAAAAAAAAGAACTTAAAAAAAAAAGCCTACCCGCAGGACGTCGTCTTCCCACGGCAGTCTTCGCGTCCGTATCCAGCACTGCCGTGAGGTTATGCTCCTTCGACGATTGGCCCGACGGCACGCCGGGCAAGTGTAACGAATCCTCGATAGCAGCGTGCCGCCCTCCTCTTATACAACCGGAAGCGAATTAACTTTCGGTCCGCACGTGTTACGCGCACGCGCACAATCACCAGATAAACACACACCGGCACATAGCTTCCGTATATCCTCTTTCTACAACTATATATATATACATATAATATATATCTCCGAAAATATATATATATATAAATCCCAGTGTAAACTTCGTGTTGGACGCGCACGTTAACCGTAGTCGTGGAACGCCTCGAACTTAGCACGCTCTTCTGCGAAGTAACGAGACTATCTTAAAAAAAAAAAAACAAAAAACTCTTTTAGTTAAAACTTCACGAACAAGTAGTTTAATCCAAAGGCTTCGACCGAAGGTTTGTCGGAGATCAAATAAAAGATAGATTGGCGGGAAATAGCGAGAGGTTGGTTGTTCGACGAGAACGTGTGCGAGGAAAAAAAAGTTAAAATAATCGATACGGGCGTACCGGCCGCCGGCGAACGACTGAATCGGCGTGCTCGTACGGGGAGCCGCCGTGACGGGCGAGTGGCGCGCGGTCGCAGGGGGGGGAGGGGTCGGATTCCGGCGGTGAGACTGCCGCCATCTAGCGGAACTAACGCGAACCCGTCGGCCTCGCTCCGCCTGCGGGCTTTTTATGAATGGATGGAAGCTATCATTGAAGTTTCGAGCTGAATGAAAACATTACCCGCCGTGTCCCGGAGTGGCTGGCGAGCTGGCTGGCTCGGCGGCGCCGGCGAGCCACGGATTCACGACGGCCATCCGCTTTTAGCGGGAATTTCGAAGCGACCCCTCGCTCCCCCCTTCGCCATCGCGCCGTCCCCCTCCGCGCGGCCGATCGTGCAGCCGGTGGAACTTCCGATTTTTCCCTCGGCCCACCCGGCGGCGACGATTAATTAATTATTCATGCGCATATATTTTTTTTTTCTTTTTTTCTTTTTACTCCCCGAGAGTCGACTTCCGTCGGTGCTCCGGAAGTCGGACATCCGACGCGACGGAAGAGCCGACATGCGGAGCGATTAATAGCTCGTCTAGCGCTCGATCGCTTCGTGATTCTACGATTGTGCGTCGAGCGCTTCGAGGAACGACTATTCGGCGCGACGAGGTTTTTCTTTTTTGCTCCTCCACCGGAAGTGACATCGGATATCTTGGTTTTTTTTTCTTTTTTTTTTCTCGGAGTTGATATCTCTGGATAGTGTGACCGATAGACGAGAACCGTCGGCGCTGTGTTATAGTATGTGGTCTGTGTGTACTATAGCGAAGAGAAGAGACGCACGATCTTGAGCTCGGCTGACTCGATAGCGGATGCTGGCTCTCTCGCGAGGGCATTAACAGTTTTTGTATGTCCCTCCTCCTCGACCTCCCCGGCATGTTATCGAGTGACAAGACGAACTAGCGATGGCTCTGAACCGAACAGTCCCTCAACTGTCGTACTTGTAGTAATACAATTCTTTCGGTATCAAAGTACTGATATGTACGATGTCTGATATGTACGATGTCTGATAGATACGATGTCTGATAGATACGATGTCTGATAGATACGATGTCTGATAGATACGATGTCTGATAGATACGATGTCTGATAGATACGATGTCTGATAGATACGATGTCTGATAGATACGATGTCTGATAGATACGATGTCTGATAGATACGATGTCTGATAGATACGATGTCTGATAGATACGATGTCTGATAGATACGATGTCTGATAGATACGATGTCTGATAGATACGATGTCTGATAGATACGATGTCTGATAGATACGATGTCTGATAGATACGATGTCTGATAGATACGATGTCTGATAGATACGATGTCTGATAGATACGATGTCTGATAGATACGATGTCTGATAGATACGATGTCTGATAGATACGATGTCGGATAGATACGATGTCTGATAGATACGATGTCTGATGTTTTAAATATAATGTATTTAGCTATTATTATCACTTATTACATTTATATAGCACAGACGTATGTTTCTGGGAGCATTACGAAATAACGGACGAATTTAATCGAATGAGATACGACGAGGTTCGTTCGTAGCCATCGCTGAATGAAAAAAGTCTCGGCTACAGCCCGCGTGACGAGTACTCGAGGAGTCCGTCACGCGGAGGACTCTCCTCCTCGGAAAACATCGAATTGAGCCGGATGGACTGACGGACGGACGGACGCACCATCGAATCAGAGTCTCGACTCAGCTCCGCTGCGGCCCGCCAGTGCGCGAGGAAGCGGCGAAGTGAACCGATGTTTTCAGGTTCGCCTCGTGTAACAAGGCCCCCAGGAAGGTCGACTGCCTTCTCCGGGCGAGTATTCGCGGCCAGGTAGGGCCCCCGCGCGCGCGCCTGCATGCAGCCTCTCCGGTTCAGCACACTTTACTCTCCTGCCCGGCACTCTCTGCACCGCGCCTCGATGTGTGTACACAAGTGTGGAAAAACTTTTGCCAAATTTATATATCAAAGAAATGTATTTATTTGATTTATATAATTTTTTTTATTATATACATTTTTGTTTGTTTTTTATTGATTTTTTTTTTATGTATTTAGTTATTTATTTTTATATTAAAAAATGTAAAATAATTGTTATTTTATAAAAATTATATTTTAAAAAACATGAGCGATGCTATGGTGAAAAGTTTACAGAGACTCGTAAGGCTCTGACCGGGCAGATCCCGATGTAACGCTCCGAACATTTCTACCAAGGTAAAAACCACTCCGACGTAGACAGCATGGTTTTTTTAGTACTTGGTGTCGAGACACTGATGCGATGTCTCGATATACTTTCGTTTAAAAATAATAGACAATAAAGTACGTCAGTGTGGATTATTACGTCGGATTACGCGCGCGTTACCGTTACAGCAAGCCGCGCTCGGAACTTGGCTCGGCCTTCCTCCTCGCTCAGTTCCGTCTCTCGTGCAAGACGCCCGAGCGCGAGGCTCCTCGTAAGCCTCGATCACCGCTCGGCATCTTTCCGAACCGTAAGCTTTTACTTAACAGAGCCAATTTCCGAAAAAAAAATTGGTCCCATTAAAAAAAAAAAAAAAAAAGTTAATTACAGTTTTCTTTACCGACCGCGGTAACTCGCTCCCTTCCCCGCCGTCCTCGTCGAATTCGCGAACCTCAATAAAGCACGCGTGCCCTCTGCCGCAATGCGATTTCCCAGGGAAAACAATTTCCTCGTGTTAATCCGCATTTTACTAAAACGAGTCGCAAAATCGAGCGCGTCCGCATTTAGTACGGTACACGCGGAGAGAAAGATCGCGAGATACGGGGGACGGCAGGAAGAAGCGGGCGAGAGGAGAGTGAAATGAAAGACCGTGGGCGTCGGTCACGTTCCAATCTCCTTGGCTCCCTTTCGGCGGGCACGCCGAGTCAACTCGCGTATGTAGAACTCTGGCTCCGCTCGCCTCTTTCGCCCGTCCGCCCGCTCTTCCTCCTCGAGTCCGAGATCTCGCATCTATATATATGTATAGGAAAATAAAATAAAAGTAAAAAATAAATAAATAAAAAATAAAATAAAATAGTCACAAGCAAGTCTCATGTGGAGTGTAATTTTCCATAAAATGTAAACTTAAGTTTTTCACTTTTTCAACTTTTATAACTCATTACCATAGAGCTCTAATATTTAGGATTTATTGCATATGATATTCTGACTGTAAAGAAGAAATCAGTTATATAATCTTAATTTAAATGTAATATGGGCTGATTGACATTCCACGTAAAATCAGCAACCTCATCCCCGTCGATTCTATTCATTTATATATATATATACATATTTGTATTTTTATTTGTATTTATTAATAAGCCCAACAGAAATACTCCCATTAATAGGGCTTAGAGATCTCCATAGTAATGTTTACAAAATGAAAATTGGTATTATAAAAATGTAATTTAGAAATTACAGTCCATAATTAGGCAAGGACTCCCAAATCTCCCTGGTTATTGTCGATCAGAGACCTAAAGATATCAATCGAGGGATTAAATATATAGACTATACATAATATAATCTATATACAGCATATCTATATACATATATAACGTATACATAATCCACACGCCGATACATACACATGTATACATATACATGTATTTATATACGTATAGACTATATACAATATAATCTATACAGTGTATCCACATACATAGGTACATAGACCGATCGTGACATTACCTCGGGTGGTTGATCACACTCGAACCGAGGAGCTTGCACGGCCGCGTCTCCCTCGGGCACTATAAAGTCGGTTTGTCTCGACGTTATAGTAAGGCGTCCCGGAGTCGCCCCGCGCCAAGCGGGCCGGCGAGCCAAACGGACGGGGGATCAACATTGGCAAGGAGCACCGGGCCGAGAGAACGCCGTGGGACGCCGAGACGGTAGCCGGACGACTCCGCATCGGATGCCGTCTCGTTCTGTCGCTCTGCGTACTTCTATATTTATCCCACTCGTTAGATCTATCTTCGTCGTGCACCGTTCATTCATGAATCCGTCGATCTCCCTCGCTCCGCGCTCGCTCAGCGCGACGCCCGCCTCGCCCCTCTCTCTCTCTCTCGCGCGTGTACTCACGTTCATTCATCCCCTCTCTCTCTTTCTCCCACGCGCCGATCCGGCGAGCGAGTGTGCGTACGCGCATGCGCGGCCGCGCAACGGACACATGCGCGCGCATGTGTACGAGGACGGCATAGTGCATGGCCGTAGTACAAGCGTGGTTATAGCGGGAGAGACCGCATCGCGAAACTCTCGCACGTACGCGAGAGTGCGTATCGCGCGTCGTACAGCGTGTATTTTCGATGGCGAGCGGCGGCGTTAGCGAGGAAAGGCTGAGACGCGTCCCGGCCGAGGGAGCGGGACGGCGAACGGTCGCGCGACTCCCGTCGCCCGAAATAGGATACGGCGGGTAGCGGAGCGAACGAGCGCGGAGAGATCCACCCGTCGAGGAACCATGGGGAAACGCCGGGCATCGAGCGCACGGAGGCGTCGAAAAAATATACCGAGAGAGAGTTGTTATGCTCGGTGGAGGTTTGGACTACGGACAGTGTCTGGTGCGACACGGTGGCGCTGGGGCCACGTGTCGGGAGAATTAAATGGGAAATTAATTGGGAAGGAACGCGGTAGCTTTGGGCGCTTTTCGGTGGCTCTTGGACCTAGTATGCGGTTTGGTGATTTGGTGTTTGTGGTGTTGCTTGAGGGTTTATTATTGTGAGACCTCGAGGAATACCAAAAGTACACGAGTACCTAACTATATAGGAGTAGGTCTAAGAGTCACTAAAGAGCACCCAAAGCTACCGCGTTGGTGTTACTTGAGGGTTTATTGTTATAAGACCTCGAGGAATACCAAAAGTGCCAAAGTATGAAACTACATGCAAGTAGGTCTAAGAACCACAAAAAGTGCCGAAAGCTACCACATTGGTATTATTTGAGGGCTTATTATAATAAGTCCTCAAGTAATACCAGAAGTGGCAAAGTACCAAACCACATACAAGTGGGTCTAAAAGCCGCAAAAAAGCGCCCAAAGCTACCGCATTGGTATTACTTGAGGGCTTATTATAATAAGTCCTCAAGGAATACCAAAAGTGCCAAAGTACTAAACCACATACAAGTAGGTCCAAAAGTCACTAAAAAGCGCCCAAAGCTACCGCATTGGTATTAAGTGCCAAAGTACTAAACCACATACAAGTAGGTCTAAAAGTCACTGAAAATAACTCAAAGCTACCGCATTGGTATTACTTGAGGAGTTATTATGATAAGCCCTCAAGGAATACCAAAAGTGACAAAGTACCAAACCACATACAAGTAGCACTAAGGGCCACTAAAAAGCACCCAAAGGTACAGCATTCGTTCCCAATTAATTACACGGAAAAAAGTGCATCACGGAGGTGATCGGGTCACTCCTGGCTTTTCTCGATTTGAGAAGGAACCTATTTTGGGGCCTCTGTAATCACAGGCGAATTTTTTGGTCGATATTTCACTCTATCCTACCCGTAATTTCGTGTGGCCCTTGTTGTTCCAACTTCCGGTTTCGAAATCTCAGATTTCAACCGGAAGTGACTTCGTAAGCAAAAACGTCACTTCCGGTTTCAAAAATCTTAGTTTTCAATCGGAAGCTACGTCATACGGGAAAACGTCAATTCCAGTCGACAAACCGAGATTGCGAAACGTTCCCCCCCCCCCCACGGCGTGATTTCCGGTTTAAAAGTAAGATTTTCAAAACATAAGTGAACGTCGTCAAGAAAATGTTTCTTTTTTTCTCTGGAATGCACCGTCGAATGTGTCCAGCGAAAGAAACGGATGATTCAAGGAACGCACCGTGTGTCTCCGGCTCGTTTCACCTGGTGCGAACTTGGTCATACGAAGGCCAAACAGGAAGCCAGCAGCCCGGTAGAAATTTCACGCCTCATCGAGCCCCGATAACGCCCAGCCGATGCTTGCGGTCGGCGCCTTCTCGGGAGATGTTTCAATCTCAAAAAAAAATTGTCCGCCACTGCAATGCCGGATGTCCATCTGGTCGATGCACCGGACAGGTTCATTAATCCCCCCTTTTTACCTTTTTACATCAAGACATTACATATTATTATTATTATTATAAGTATTAGTATTATTATTATTATTATTCTTTTTTTTTCTATCTTCTGATTTGTTTGATGTAACTTTTAATTTACATTCTTTTGATTTGTAAACAATAGTTACGGCATGATTTTGTACCTTGTCGCACGGTGTTCTTAGGGGACTTACCCCGCAAAACACTCAATAAACGAATCTATCTATCCATTTATATAAACTCCCCTGTAATACATTATTCAAAAAAAAAAAAAAAAAAAAAAAAAATAGTAACAAGAAAGAAATGCTAAAAAATGATATCCCCAGCGAAGCAACGCCACTGGGTACGAGAGTCTCGTCCGCAAAGGCGTACCTCCTCCCGGAGGTATAATGCAATGGCAACACAGTGGCGCGCGGACGCCCCGAGAAATACGGGAAACGGTCGATCGTCGGACTCTCCCGCCTCGGCGGAATCCGGCCGAGTTACCTCTCTCGGGGACGGTAAAATTTTACCGGGTGCGTGGAGAGAAACACACTACTACGTAGCGCAGGAGTCGCGCCACTGCTTCTGCCGGTGATGCCGAGGGAACGTGAGCTCTCCCCCCCCCCCCCTACCGCCTCTTCCTCCTCCACCCGAGAATGCACAGAGAGCGTAGTTGCTGCCAAGAAATAAGAAGGCTACGGCGCGTTGCGAAAACGTCGGCCCCGCGGCGTCGACGGCCGTGGAGCAGCAGCAGCAGCAAACAGCAGTAAGAGCGGAGGCTACGGCACGACCGATGAACGGGACGTAAACAGCGAGAGTCCGCGCGCGGCTCGGATGCAACAGCGCCAGAGCAGCGGGGAACACGCCAAGAGAGCCCGCGCCTCTCTCGAGCGATGAATTAATTCCAATGAATAAACGTTGGAAACTCGCTCGCAGAAACTCGACGGCCGTTGGGCTAGGCGGCGGTTCGCGAGAGAAAAAGGCGTTAAGGTAGCTACGTCGCTTCGGGCTCGTTGCGCGTAAGTTCGAGAAAAGATATGGGAAAATTGCAAATAGTTCTCGATGGTATTAAAATCTGAAAAAATTCATGCGTACCAAAGGTACTGAAAAGATTAACTTTGCATAATAATAATTCGAGAATGTTATCAACGAGTTAATGAAACAAAAGCGATGAATTAATTCCAATGAATAAACGTTGGAAACTCGCTCGCAGAAACTCGACGGCCGTTGGGCTAGGCGGCGGTTCGCGAGAGAAAAAGGCGTTAAGGTAGCTACGTCGCTTCGGGCTCGTTGCGCGTAAGTTCGAGAAAAGATATGGGAAAATTGCAAATAGTTCTCGATTGTATAAAAATCTGAAAAATGCATGCATATTAAAGGTACTGAAAATATTACTTTTGCATAATAATAATTTGAGAATGTTATCAACGAGTTAATGAAAAAATGAATTGTTTAACGAGTTAGCCGGCAACGAAACTTTTTCACGAAAACTTCACGATTTCGATTATTTCGATATATTTGTCTCGATCATTCGAGGGTCTTTTTTTTAAGAGGGGATTTCGATATATTTATCTCGATCATTCGAGTGTCGTGTCTCTTTTAAGAGGGGATTTCTCCGGTGAACTCTCGGCCGGACGGTAGCCGGATTGTCTCGGCCGCGGAACGCTGCTCGATATTGGAACGAGTTATTAATCCGTCGGTACGGCTCTCGGACTCGGCCCTGGGAATAATAGCACGGCTAGGAACGAGAACGCTCGATCACATTAATTTTCGGCACGCTGGGATTTCGGTCGGAAGATTCGGATGACTTTTTTTTTTTACTGTTTATATATATATTTTTTTAAATGGGTATTTATAGCACCGCAGATGGGAAACGATGTTTCAATACCGTTACCGATGACCATAACGACATTACGTTAAATCATCGGAATATTATTATTATTATTAATATTATTATTATTATTAAAATTTGTAAGTCATTCGTAAAACGATAAACTACTGTGCGACAGACAAATAAATGAATTTTGCTTTTGCAGTATCGAGTTTAGAGATTTTTTTTTGTACAAGCTAAGTCTTTTTTTTTTTTCGATCTATCAAGCGGTTCGGATGATCCCTCGAGATTAGAATACAAATTAATGTTGGGTAACGAGTGCGAGAGAAGCTTTTTTTTCTAAGTCTGGACGCTGAAGAAAAGAAAGACACAAGCGGCGAAGTGTAAATGCGAAGCGATAATTTAAAATGTAACGTGGAGTTTAGAGAATTAAAAGAAAAGTATCGAGAAAACTCAGCGTTCGAAAATAAAAATAAAATTGTTCGTTCGACCGTTCGCATAGTTGACGATAGCTCGTTGGCGATACGATAGGCGTTCCGAACTTGGGGCTTTGCATTTATCACGAGCCGCACGAGTAAACGGCGAATACGAGTGCTGAATAGCACAATGACAATTTAGTTCGGGTTCTCTTGCGCGCACACCTGTTGCACCGCGCATGCGCACTAGTTGTTCCCCCGGCAATTCATGCGCGCGGCGAACTATTCGAGTTCCAAGGAATATATCTCGCACGCGCTTACTTAGTCACGCATGATTAAATATTACTTTCAGTATGAAGAGAGGGGGAGGGGGAGGGGGGGTTAGTTAGTTTACTCAGAGTACAACTACGCAGGATGGCGATAAAAAGATACCGGCGTATAGTGACGAATTATTAAATTACAGAGACTACGAGGAATCGCTTATAAACGCTACTTTTTCCTCGCATCAATTATCGTTGAAATTTTTTTTTCTTATTTTGATTTTACTTAAGGGGTTCCGAAGCACCGAAGAGATAAAAATGATTTTTTATTTGAAAGTATAGCTTTCTCGGCGTGCATTTAAAAATTAAGGGGAGCGCTCGCGAAGGAGGAGAATGACATCTGGTAGGATAAGCGTCGCGTGGGGCATCGAACGACGTACCCGGCGAGAGGAAAGAGTTTTTGCCACCGCTCATCGCCCTCGCGAGCCCGTCTCGCCCGCAGAACCGGCGGCGTGGATCTCTACGTAGCTCGCCGAGTGAGGAGTCGCCTCGGCTCTCCACCTCTCGAGAGGCCAAACGGATTCACGACGTATCCGCGTTATTCGCAGCACATGTGCGCTGTATGACGCGAGACTCGACTCGAATATTATACACGCTCTTACCGACGCTCCTCGCAACGCGTAACCAATTTATTTGTTTATAAAAATTTACTTACTTATTCATCAAAATTAAATTATTTGTTCATAAAAAATCGAAAGTGTTCATGAAAAATCGAATTATGTGTTCATAATACCGAATTGTTTATTAATAAAAATCGCATTATTTGTTGATGGAAATTGAATTATTTGTTAATAAAAATTGAGTGTTAATAAACAATCGAATTATGCGTTCGTGATACCGAATTGTTTATTAATAAAAATCGCATTATTTGTTGATGGAAATTGAATTATTTGTTAATAAAAATTGAATTATTTGTTTATTATTATTTGTTTACAAAAATCGAGTTATATATTTACAAATACACCAAGTGTGAATTACGTTCGAAATGGTAGATCCGACAGTCAAGTAAAAAAAAAAAGAAAACAAGAAAGCAGAGATTGCTGCAAAGGTAGTAGCTCGTTTCTGTTGCCCGTTTCTTCCTGGAAGTCACCCTGTAGTCCGCGCGGTATACCGGTAGCGCTCGGATCGGAGTATATCAATCGATGAAAATGAGGCAGATCTCATGGGGAAAGGGTTACACGCTCAGCTGGCCGCTGGCCGGGAGATAAAACCAGAACATAAAAAAATAATAAAAAAAAACTCTAAAAACAATCTTAAAAAAAAACAGTAAAAAAAAAATAAAAAATACCTACAATAAAAAAGCAGTTTAGAGAAGGAAGGAAGCTGAAGGAGTCAAAGTAAAAGGAGTGAACGACGCAGGACGCAAGAAACCAAAAAAAAAAATAAAAAAAAATAATAATAATAATAATAATAGCCCTCATCCGCGCGATCCTTGCAGCTTCCTTCCTCCCCTCCGCGTCCCGCATCGTGCGCGCGCGGTCCTCGGGAGCGTACGTGGCCGCCCGAAGGACAGACTCGCCGGCGGAGGCGGCCGCAGCGGGTGGACGAGGGAGGGGAGCGGGAAGGAGGGGGGGGGGGAAGGCGCGGGGCTCTGACCGGGAGTGCTCTCCGTGTTCTTCTCCGTCCTCGTCCGACGCAGTTCTTCGGGACTCGTCGTAGGAGCGGTGTGACAGCGGCCGATTCCAGTCAGTGGCGACCTGTTGGTCGCCCGGTGTCGGGGAGAGCTCGCTACCGCCGTTACGCGCTCCTCTCGTCCGGCGCACGAACACAGAGGAGAATCTCTCGGGGCGACGATAGCGTACACAGCGCGGAGTGGCTCTGCAGAGGCGATCAAAGAGACTCTCGTCCGGTTCTGAGCGTGAATGAGGAAGGACTCGCACACAACGAAGCGGCCGAGTGGTGGAGGGGGGGGGGCAGAGGGGAGAGGGGGGGGGGGCTCCGGATACCAGCTAGGCGCTGCCCGCATGCGAAGGCAGCCGGTCGGGCGCAGGACCGGACGAACAAAAGGGGAACTGAATAAGAATGAAAGAGCGAACGGTGAGCCGAAGGGAGGGGGGGGAGATGGGAAGGATGCGTAGGGCGGAGGAAACTTGCGCTCCGCGCTAAATCTTCGACGACCAAGGAGGGCCCAGGGCCGTAGGTTTTTATCGATGGGAAGTGGGAAAAGGCGCCTGCGCGAACCTGGAGGATGAAGTGGGCTTGCTGAGGCTGGGATTTTTGTGGGGTTTTCGATGGGATTGATCGAATTGTTTTGTCGCGGGCGGTTTGTTCGGTAGACCTGGCGGACCGTGCCAAGATGGCGGCTCGAAGCGGCGCTTCAGCGGTAGACGATACGGAGAGATCGTGGTAGTTTCGATTTGGCGTTTTTTTGTTATTATAATGCGAGTGCGCATGCGCACGGTCATTTTTTTTTTTGCGTAGCGACGTTGTTGTAACACAAAGGCCAAATCGAAAGCAGTTTTGATCTGCACACGAACTCGCACGTGCTTTTGCAACTTTGTGGCGGAGATTTTTTTTTAGCGTACAGCGCCACCATCGGTCAATTCGGATCCTAACGAGTCACGGCTCCGGCGCCGCTGTTAGGCACTGAGATGCGCACATGGAGAAACGGTGTTTATTTGTCGAATTTTTTGCGCAAAAAAATTGATTCATTAAAAATAAATATTTATTTAATTAAAATAAACTGAGGCTGCGAGGACTTTTAAAGTATTGAGGTTCTACTTTAATTCTTGTCGAACCTCTTTAAACCCAGAGCCTCGCTAATGCACTCCTGAGTGACATTTAGTTTACATTGTTTTGACTTTCGCTTTTAGCTTTTCTTTTAAGCGGCTACGTACATCTAAATTAATGCCAAAATTGTACTATCTTGAACTCGCAGCATTATGAATCTTTGTATTCTTACGTGTGCATAATGGAATATCTGTCTAATTCGAATAGATTTTTAGTTTCGTGGCACACCGAGAAAAATAATTTATTTGACGGACACCGTTTATTTTGTTTAAGTGAAATATTTATTTGATTTAAATAAATATTTATTTCATTTAAGTAACTATTTACTTAATTTAAATAAATATTTTACTTAAACCAAATAAACATTGGCCGTCAAATAAATTATTTTTCTGGGTGCACCGAGTCAAATAAGTAATGTTTATTAATGTGCACGTTTATTAATGTGCGATTGCCGGATTGCGAATATTGCCGAAAAGCCGGGTGGGATAAATTTCGGCCGGTTTCGCTCGAGCCGGAAATATTGTCTCGGCCGGACGGACGGACAGATTGCGTCGACGGCAACACCCGGCGAGTCGCAGCTCCGCCGAATTATTTCCCAGGGTATCCTCGACGGGCAGGGCGGAAACGCTCGAGCTCCGAGGAGATACTATTGCACGCTCCGTGCAACAGGAGCGGCGTAGGGAAGCAGGAAACTTTCAGAGATCCCGAGCCGGGCAACGAGAGAAGGGCTCTCGATGCCCGAGCCGCCTCGCTCTACCCGGCTCGATGGCTGCTCGGGCTGGTGCTGTATGCTCGGTCACGCAACACCGGATACCCTCCAGACGCGACGCTCGCCCGGGCTGCGTGAGTGCGTGCTTCTCCTCGTCCGCAACTTCTTTTTTTTTATATCGACGTGTATCCTTCTCCGCACCCGATTATATTTCCCGATCGTTATTACTATGTAATGCACAATATAGGATACAACAAAAAAAAAAGTTTCCCCAATAAAAGTCAATGTGTTATTTTTGTTTTTGGTAGAAAACAAGAAAAACAGGATGACACGATATTTATGTTTTGTCAAAAAATGTGGACGCTTCACGATCGCTGGTCGAGGAAATAATAACAATAATAATAATAACAATAATAATAATATAGTATTATTATTATTATATAAATATTATTTCTATTGAAAAAAATTATATTTATAAAAATATTATTGTTATTAAAAAATATATATTTTGTATATTATTATTATTATTATTATTATTATTATTATTATTATTATTTAGTGCGGGAAAGAGTGGAACATACGCGCAGCAGCGTCGATATACAGAGTGAGGGACCTCGCGCTCGGATACTCTCGTCGGTCGCGCTCGCCCGCCGCTTCTCTATGTCTTATCAATGAACGCCGCGTGTGACATCACGTGTTTACGACCTCGCGCTCGCCGAGCCCGACTCGACCGGCTGGCTAAACGCGGATCTCCCTGTTTGCGTTGCCACATGCGAGAGCGAAGATCCCTGCGAGTCGAGATGCTACTCTCGCTTTCGCCGGACCAGTCGCCGCTCCGACCGATCTTTTATAGATCGATACACCTCGCTCGGTTAACGAGCCTCGATCATTCAAACGTAGTCTTCCGGAAAGTCGTTCCCGAAAGCTCGCGCGACGAGACGCTCGCCAGTGGGACGATATTTCACCTTTATTTTCAACTACATTTTTTTATTTTTACAATAAAAATATTTTGTTTTGCTTTACAAAAAAAATTTGTTACGTTTATAATAAAAATATTTTGGTTTACTTTTTAATTAAAAATTTGTTACTTTTATAATCAAAATACTTTACTTTACTGTTTAGCTAAAATGTATTATTTTTATAATTAAAATATTTTGTTTTACTTTTCAATTGCAATTTTTTTGTTCTTTAATTTTATCAATAAAAAAAAATACAAATTCATGAGAATCGCAGCGCGTCGAAGAGCGTGGCGATTCGTCCACCGTCGAAATTCCCAGCGCGCTCCTTTGTACCGGAGAGCTCGACGCCGGTAGAGCCTGGAAGGCGCGCGAGGATGCGGCGGTGTATCGATTCTCGCCGGTGGTCCTGGGTTCTCGCTCCGGGGAGAAAGTGAGAAGGACATTTTTAAAGGGCCGTAGAGGAGCGACGAGCCGTAGCGGAGTATCTCATCGGATCGTCTATTCGCGCGGTGTCGCTCGCCGGAGAGCAGGTAACTGACTCGACCGGCCTCTCTTAAGATTCCCTCTCTCGGTCCATCTTCGTTCATTCCGTTTAATTTCGTTCCTTTCTTTATATTCGATATTTCTTTACTTTCGGCGAATTTCTGTAATATGTGCTGCTTGATTTATTCCATTATTTATTTTCCTTTAAATTTTGTTCCAAGTAATGTCAAGGTTATTTTAAGGTTCTATTGTTTTGCCTGTTAATTTTATTTTTTCGGCATTGTTGTGGTGTGTTGTGATGATTTGTGTGCTGGCGCGGTGCTCTTAGGGTCGAACTTAAGATCGCTCTTGAGATCAAACATAAGGTCGAAATTCGGCTCGAACTTCACCGCGTACTAACGATCTATTTTAAGTTCCAATTTGAGGTCAGATTTAAGTTCGAACTAAGGATTCAACTTACGCACGAAATCAAATTCGATTTTGAGTTCAAACGTAAAATCAAACTTAAGCACGAAATTAAGTTCGAATTTAAGATGGATCTTAAGGAGGCGATGAAGATCGGGCCAAACTTCGATCTTAAGTTCCATCTCACGAGCGATCTTACGTTCAAACTGACGTCGTAAAATTCGACCCTTAGGGAGTTCATTCCAGAGCACGTAATAAACACTATTTTCTCTATCTCTCTCTCCGTTTTCCTCTCTGATCTGTATCTTCGGCTTCTGTTTTTTAATCTTTATTTTTCAGTTTGCTTTATTTCCCTATCTTTTACTTATGCTTTTCTTACTTCACCTTATATTTTCTACCTTGCTTAATTTCTTTTTTTGCTTATATTAGCTCGACTTTGCTTATTAACGCTATTAGTTATGTAAGTTACTTGTAAGTCCTATGTATCTATTTTATTTCCATTTATTTTCTTTCCTTTATTTGCTTCACTCTATCAGAAGTGATATCTGACAAAAAAAAAAAACACCTGATGCGAAGTCGATGAACAATTAGTGCGTTCTAACAAGACTAAGAATCGGCCATTTGTAAAAAAAAAAAAAAAACACCTGCCCCATATATGGAACAATTAATTCTAGATTGGCTATCCCGAGCTCAATCGCTGAGTGCTTAAATGACATTAAAGTGACCCCTAAAGTGTTCGAATACCGCAACACGATACAATTGTATGCAAACCTGTAACACGAGTCGGAAACTCTGGCACCAAAAGTCACAATACTCGACGCTTTGTAACAAACAATTTGATTTGCAAACATAAGAAACCTGTCCGCATTGTTCACTCCTCGTTAATAACCTTGGTAGTTTATGCATTAAATAAAACAATTACAAGACATTAAATATAAAATAATTTTTTTTTTTACTTTCTCTTTTACCCCCACCCCCTTCCCCCCTTCCCTTCCAGCGATCTTTTCCCTCGGCGTGCGATATCCTCCCGAGTCTCTACCGCTATCGGAGTCTCGTCGGGGTTTTCTGGCTCGCTCCCGAGGAGCGCTCACGGCGGATGGAATGTGGACGCCATATGGTCGGGCCTTCGCGCCACGTCCATCCACCCACCCGTCCGGCACGTCCACCCACACGTACGTTTAATGCTCGGCTCGATCCGACTCACGCATACCTTCCCGGGAACGCGTCTCGGAGCCTCGCGCTCGTGTACGGACACTCGATCCGCGCGTCGACGCGCAATTGTGTGTAATTGCGCGTTGTGTACAGTTCGAGGGACGGCGCATGCGCGGCGCGCATGCGCGCTGACAAACCCACCCTCGGCGCACTTGGCACCGCGGCGGGCGACGTGCACACGTCAAAAAAATCTATTTTAAACATCTCCTCGCGCGCTCCCGTTACCGAGTCGGTGCACGCCGAGATACGAGCGAGCGAGGAGCGCGCGACACTTCGCGCTACCACCGGCCGCAAGAAGTATCCACTTGTCAACATTGATTGTCAATTCAATGCACTTTAACTCGAAATTCGCTCACGTTGCATAGATTGAAGATTAATGTAGTAGTTTTTTTTTTTTTTTTGTAAAATATTTTTTATGCGATATATTGGTTTTGTAAAATATTTTTTGTTGTTTTTTAATTATTTTTTTTGTAAAATTGAATTAGCAGATATTCATATTGGAAATGTTTTGACTGACATTTACAAAAATTGGACTTAATAATTAAAATTTTACTGTGAGATTGTGACACGCATGTGTTTGAAATTACGGAAATGGTTTTATGTAAAAAAAAAAAAAAAAAATTTGCAATATCGTTCTCTAACTTTCGAAGAAATGTTGAAAATAAATTGTAAATTTAGTGTACTTGAACTTGAAGTTTGCTTCCGTTAGTCGCATCGATTTTTAAGATTACGAATCTTACAACTTTGTGTTACATTCGTCGGCGACGATTTTTCTTCCTTTTTAATTCAATCACAAAACACCACATAAGTTTGGCGATTTCGACCGAAGCAAAAAAAAAAAAAAAAAAACAATGAAAATAAATAAATAAATCGAGTTACCCAAACTCGAGCGATAAATTCCTCGAACCGATGCGGAGATCCATGACAATTGACAACGCACACTCGACCCGTGTGGTACGCGAGGGTACGCGCCGGAGGAGAAGCTCACCTATCGGCAATTCGATACGAGAAACCGGAGATGCGCGAAATAAATAAACAGTGGATGCGACCGGACGCGCGTTCGCTCGGTGTCGAATCTTCCGGGAGCTCAATTTATTTTTTTTTTATCGTTATTATTATCATTGTTATTAAAAAATGATCTATCGTACGCTCTCTCTCTGTATCTCTCCCTGATAGTTCCCCGTCGCTCGCGATATCGTTTTCTCGTGTCGCAGCCTAGGAGCGATAAGTTGAGAAACAGCTTAGGCCCTGCGCGAGCCTCGGCTGCGTTTGCCGTATCTCGCGCCGCTGACGCGCACGCGCACCACAAACCGAGCGCGAGCGGCCGAAAAAAATATATATATATAAATATATATAAAAAAAAAATTAAGAAAATTCGCGATTAATCCCATTCGAGTGGTCAGTAACATAAGGAATCTATTTTTAAAGAGCAATATATATATATGTATATATGTATATATGTATATATAATAAATTCGGAAACTATAAATCGGTTGACGAACAAAATAGATGCACACATGTTCACGTGAAGATGTAGTGCAAATTTATTTACCACACAGTAAAAAATATTTGTACATTTACCAAACCTTTTTTATCCACAAACGTCCACAATTATTTTCATCTTAATTTTACAAAAAATATTTGTAAAATTAAAATGAAAAGAATTGTGGACGTTTGTGGACAAGAAAAGTTACCTATTTTACTGTGTAGATGCAGATATTACAAGATATAAACCAACTTTCATAATATATAATATATAATATATAATATATAATATATAATATATAATATATAATATATAATATATAATATATAATATATAATATATAATATATAATATATAATATATAATATATAATATATAATATATAATATATAATATATAAAAAAAAACGTGCGATCGGCGTTTCTCGCGGGGAAGGGGGGGGGGGGTCGAATAGCGTGTGAGCGCATGCGCGAGAGCGTTCGTTCGAAGATGATAAAACCGAAGGAATGGACACAGCCGCTGTAAGGCCGGACGTGACGCGACGACACATATTGATGAATGTGGATCGCGCTCGTTCTCTTTTCTGTACCGAACGAGATAGGTCGTCCGGGGAGCGGGGGGGGGGGGGGGATGAACAAACTAAGAGATACGCTCGTCGGCTACCGGGAGAGCAAAGCGCTACCGGGGAGGGGGAGAGGGGGGGGGATAGAATAGTCGGAACAGTGTGCAGGGGTAAAGAAAGCGTTAGAGAGGCATAGAGAGGATAACGAGCGGCACATACGAGAGTGCCGCTAACACGAGAGCGGGGCCAGTGGAGATAACGGGGTTGGCAAACAGAGATAGCGCGGGTACTCGCTCGGCTCTCCTCTCGTCATCCGTCCGTCGAGAGTATCGCCCGGCCCGCGGAGACTCTTGCCTCACTTACATTTCTCCGATATTTCATGAATCTCCCGGGCTCCATGAGTTTGCAGTATGCTTGCGCGTTTTCGATAGTTACGAACGTCTTGCTTTTTTTTTTTTTTGGGTCGTAGAAGCGCCTCTGGTCGTGGCAAGATAAACTGGGAGAATGGAAATTCATCCTCCCGGAAGGGCCTTAGGTTGGCAGAGATTGCAGCGAGAGTGAGAAAGTACCGTGACCGCGGATAGAGCCGAGTCAATTTTTATTTGAGACTTTCGCAGTGGGTGTGAAATAATTTATTTATTTATTTATTTAGTAGTTTACGGGATAAAGCCTTTTACATACAATATTAAAAATACATCAGTAAATTGATAAACTATGAAAATATCTCTACTATTTGAATAATATCACCAGTTCGCATCTTAATATATAATAAATAGACAAAATATATTTCATTAGTTCATTTTAACATTAATAACCACCATACTGGTTATTTGCCTGTGGTTGCCCGATTATTTTGGAATACAATCACTCAAAGATAAGAAAGATAAGAGTAGAAATAATAATAATAATAATAATAATAATAATAGTCATATTATCATTATTCATGATAATAATATTATCATTATGCATAACAATAATAAAATTATTATTATTATTATTATTATTATTATTATCAATCAATGTTATTTCATATAAAAGGGTATAAAGCCCTTGTTGCAAGGGGAGGCTTGTTAGCTGCTAGATATACACAGCGAGAAACTTATATCCTAGAGACCAACGAGAACCAATGTATTAAATGTTAAGATCAAAATGCCACTACTCATTTAACATGAAGGTTAAGGCACGTAGCTTGAGGCCGTTTGACACATAAAAGAAGAGTGCTTTTCAAAGCACTTTTCTTTTATGTGGCACGACGCACCGAATTCTCTAGTAAGGTAGTACACAGATTTCCCTCAGACAAGTGGGTACTTAAGTAGTGGTTTCGAAAAATGCGGTACGGGCAGTCAAACAAAAAATGCAGGATCGTTTCGTTGACCGACGTATTTAGGAATATCATTAAAAAAAACCATAAAAAAAAGAAAATAAACATCGATGACACATACAAATCCATGACAGTTGCACTTCGTTGAAACGGAGAAAAACATTGTCGTGAGTGTTTTTAGCGTCGATAATAATTTAATAATGAGACGATCTCGATCGTACCCGACCGGCAGACACGAACGTGGATAAACAGGGATGTCGGGAAAGCGGTAATTGCGCAATTGCAAATGATGTGTAATTTGCGGGTACATAAACGACCTCTGCAATAATCGCCGTACTATACGGATACTACGCTTCCGGTAGATACGCGAAAAAAAAAAAATGTGTTGTCCACGTCCGGTTTTGTGAAACGTATATAAGCGCATAGAATTAGCAGCCGGAAGTGAGCAGCGTCATTGACGGTGACACACGGCACGGTTAAATTTGTCCGTTCGACCGGTGCGTCACTGCAAAGCCGCGCTAGTACTATGGCCAAGACCACGTGGCCGCGCATGCGCAGTAGGCTCGCCATAGAAAATCGCCGTTCAACGGGTCGACTATTTTCCTCCGGCGATTCGGTACAGGACAAGATCGAACTTAAGGTTATGCTGAAACTGTTTCTTTTTTCTTTTTTAACCATCTTTACTTGTTTTGCAGACGGAACTAGACAATTTTCCAGATCCGACTTAGCATTGTTAATATGCTACACATATGCGTCAAATCATGCACGTTTACGATATTGACATAAACGCTTCGGTGTGCGGTCGAATTTTTATTGCAAACTTACAAGGATTTAAGCTTTGGCCAAGACCACGTGGCCGCGCATGCGCAGTAGGTTCGCCATAGAAAATCGCCGTTCAACGGATCGAGTCGGTACAGGACAAGATCGAACTTAAGGGGATGCTGAAACTGTTTCTTTTTTCTTTTTTAACCATCTTTTCTTGTTTTGCAGACGGAACCAGACATTTATCCCCGTTCCGACTTGTTATTGTTAATATGCTACACACATGCGTCAAATCATGCAGGTTTATGACATTGACATAAACGCTTCGGTGTGCGGTCGAATTTTTATTGAAAACTTACAAGGAATTAAGAAAACCGAACATTATAGTTTGCGAAAGTGCATTAACTTAGTGTCACGATTGACGCACAGGTGGCTCTGCATCGTGCCCTACACTACGTTCGTGCCGTTGTCAGCGGCTCTGATCACCCGTCGCAAGTCGATAGACTAAGTGAACGCAGTTTACACTATGCGCGATTATCTTTTGTGTGAACAACTTCAAAGAATCGGCGAACTTCAAAGGTCTAGAATTTTTTATATCCTGCAGAACGGATGCTGTTGACATTTCAGCGGCCATGTTGATTTTCGCGACAGTTTATAATAGTCGATCATCTTTATTTATCGGAAGATTTCGACCGAAATTCGAGTGCACGTCGAATCGTTTATGCTATTGATACAGTCCTGTAAGATTTGAAGCATACGCGTTGCATAGTAACGACGAATAGTGAAAATTAAGAAATCGCCTATTTTGGTCGGTAAAACAGGAAGGTCCAGCATCTCCTTAAAGTCGAACTTAAGACCGAACTTAAAACCGAACTTAAGACCGAACTTAATACCGCACTTAAGATCGAACTTTATTATGTGCGTGAGATCTATCTTAAGTTCCAACTTAAATTGGATCTTAAGTTCACAATAAAAGTCTTAAAATTCAACCCAAAGAGTAACAATGTTTACACACGACAAAACATGCAAAAAAAAAAAAGAAAACTGAAGACTAAAAAAAAAAAACATAAACCCGTGGTTAAATAGGGTGTGGACGGGCTTCACAGTTGTGCAAGAGAAAATACATTACGAAGCAACGAAGTCGTCGGCGAGTGGCGGGGAGATGAGGGAGGGGAAGGGGGAGAACGGCGGGCGGGGGGGGGGGGGGGGGTTGAGTAGGATAGTCGTACGAGAACTTTTGCACCGGTGCAAACCGGCCCCGTGCACATTTCCTTCTGCCGAGTTCTCTCGCCCGTCGCCCGTTGTTATACATGTATACGGGTCGCGCATGCGTTCGTATACGAGTAAAACCATCGGGGCGACCAATACCGCGTCTCCTGTCGGTGTTCCGCTCGTGTGTGTGTGTGTGTAAAACACCGGACGGACGAGGAGCGATGGTTTCATTCATGCGACCGGCTCCCTTTCGCGCATGCGCCACGCGTACATGTTTTGCCGTATTATGCACGTATACGCGAGCGCGAATTTATAACCGTCTATGTGTGCGGCAGCCACCTACCTGGCTGCCTACACGCGGCGCGCTAAAACTCCTCTAAGGAACATCGTGCCGCCCGGTCATGCAGAATGGGACGAGGTGCGCACACTCCGACTGGCATGGAGACCACTGTAATATCATACATACATATATTACACATGTATACATCTATATACACGTATAAGAGGAAAGGAAAAGAATGCACAGAGCCGAGCAAGTGCCAAGGAGGCGACTATAATATATACACATACATGTATCTATCTATATATTTTTATAATAAAAAAAGAGACCACTATCATGTAATACATACATATATTATACATGTATACATGTATATATACGTATAAGAGGAAAGGAAAAGAATGCACAGAGCCGAGCAAGTGGCAAGGAGACGACTATAATATATACACATACATGTATGTATCTATATGTTTTTATAATAAAAAAAGTCTCGCCGTCGCCGTCGTGTCAAGTATCGAGGGAGATACTTAAGCCCTTACTATTCTAAGCTTTGATAAGGGACGTACGGCCTTGCTATTCTAAGCCCCTCATTTGGACTCACGCCCTTACTGCGCCAAACCCCCTTGTTGCACTTATGCGCTTATTACCCCCTCTCCTAATGGACTTATGTCCTTATTATTCTAAGGCTCAAATTTTAAGACGTTGGTTTGAACCTCATTGCGTACTTGAGACTTATTTTAAGTTCGAACTTAAGATCTATCTTAAATTCGAAGTCGATTCCGTGCTTAAGATCGATCTTAAGTTCGAATTTACGATCCAATTTTAGTCCCGACGTAAGATGAAACTTAAGCACAAGGCAAAGTTCGAAATGAGGTTTGATCCTAATGTCGAGCTTAAGACACATCTTGAACACGCAATAAAGGCCAAACTTCGATCTTAAGTTCAGCCTCAAGCGCGATCTTAGTTCACCTTAACTGTAAGTTAAAGCTATAAAATTCGACCCTAAGTACCATTCATGGACTTACGCCCTTATCGATGGACGAGTCCGAGTCTCTCCGAGAGTGTTTGTGAGTGTCCATAAGTGCCACGAAAGGTGTCCGAGTCTCAATAAACATTTGTGATTGGCTCAGTCTCGATCCGAACCACAACGAACCTTAGTGTACATTACCCACACAAACACACACCCATAAGCCCAAAGCAAAAGAATGCAAACGCCCACAGAGACCCGAGTAGCGCGAGCGTGTTGCGATCGTCGTCGAGCGGAAACGAGAGATCGGTTGTGTCGACTTTCTCGCGGTGGGCGCTTTCTATCGCTGCTGTGTTTCATTCATCGTCGACATCGCCTGCCAGTCGTTGACGTCGCCTCGGCCGCCCAAAGTTCCGAATCGTGGGTTTGGCCCACAAACCACCTTCGAACTTGGGACGAAAATTAATTCGAACTACGACTATTTTTTCGAGTCTGCGGGGCATGGTCCGTGGCGCGTGTGGATACCCGACTATAGAGAGACCTAACGGTTCACTCGAGGGCGAGCAAGTAACCGAGAGAGCCGATCGTCGAGAGGCCGGAGTTCTGCCTAGAGCAGCGACTCCAGCGCGCACAGGATATCTCGACGCTCACGGTTGGTGGGGGGAGGGGAGGGGGGGGGGCGAAGCGAGCCGAGCCGGCCAGCCAGCAGGCAGCCGGGAGAGGAAACGAGAACGACTTCTTTCACGTACTACTACTATGAGCGGGCCTCGGGTGAGCCAGCGAACGAGAGAAAGAGCCTCGGCACCCGCCGCGCCGCAGCCATGACTCCGCTATACTATAATACTACTACTATAGTAATAGCTTACGGGGGACCGAGAGACTCGCGGAGAAAGAGCAGCGCGATTCCCCACGAGCCAAGGCGCGCGGAAAGATTCCGACGGATCTGTGCGATGCGACCGCGACTGAGAGGAGTGAGGGCAATGGGGAAAGAGAGATAGAGACGGATGGACCGAATGCAAATTATGAGCCACAGATTAGATAGAGGATCTTTCCTCGTCTCTCTTTCTCGGCCGGTCGAGTGATCGCTCGGCGAGATAGCGTTTAACTATGGTGTAGATATAGAGACGTGTATATTAATATGTATGGATGGATGGATGTATGTGTGTGTGTGTGTGGTGTGTATATGCGGGTCAATGATACTCGGTACGAGGAACCGAGGAGCGTTGTGGGTAGAGTGGGTTTTTTGTGATAAGGTAGAGGGGATATTAATAGGTGATCGTAAAATCATAGGATTGATGTTTTTTTTTGTTTAGTTAGGTGTTTGTTCCTAATAGGGTATGCGGGTTGTTGGTTTTGTTGGGTATTACGAGGAGACATAGCGGTCATGTTCGATGTCATTTGTTCACCTTTTTGGTTCCTTAATTCAGCCTTTTCTGGCGCTGGATTACAGCCGAGATGAACTCAAGATCATTTCAGATCTATCAGGCATGTTCCTTTGTTGTTACTTAATTCATCCATTCTAATGCGTTCTCTTATCCCGTTCTCTTAAGGAGCGGATGGACCTTTCGGTTTAACCGACGGAACGAGGCGATTTCTTGGAATCGACTTTGCGTCATTGATGGGCTACGCATATGCCTTAAATTTTTCAGGACTGTAATACTAGCCATGCATTACAGTCCGGCCAACGGTGGTTCAATAGTAAACTACGTTAATGCTTTTTCGCAACCTGTAATACTTGATTTTCTTAATTTCTTGTACGTCGTTAATGAAGATTCGTTTATGTCAATATCATAGTCCTGCAGATTTGAAGCACACGCGTAGCACATTCATAATTCTAAATTCAAACTAAAAAATGGCCTGGTCTCCGTTTCGGAGAAAAATGGTTTCAAAATATTTTGAGATTATGTTGATCTTCAGCCCCACATTAAGTGCATGCGATACAGACCAAGTCGGTAACACACACATAGATATGCTGTGAATGGGGGTCAATGATACTGGGTACGAGGAATCGAGAAGCGTTTCGTGGGTAGAGCAGATTTTTCGTGATAAGGTACCAGGAATATGTATAGATAATCGTCACTCATGTTAAATCATACTACGATTGATGTTTCCTGATTTAGATAAGTCCTTTCTTTAATACGCTGTATGGGTTGTTTTGTGGTTATTGGTTTCGTTGGGTATTCCGAGCCTACCCACGAGACAATTTCAGATGCATCAGACACGTTTTTTTGTTGTTACTTAATTCTTCCGTTTTGTTGACGGATATATCAAGAAATGTTCCCAAATGCGTTCTCTTAAATGCATGCGATACAGACCCAGTCGGCAACAAATCCGTTTCCATATTTTGAACTCTATCATTAATATTTCGATATTCTATATACATATATTGTGTATATATATATATATATAGATGCATGAAAATCCAATTTCCTTTTCGTCGAAATGTTAATAGTCACGGAGAGTACAAATTTGTTACCGACTCAGTCTTCTCTTTGACGATCCGCTTTATCCAAATCCTGACAGATTACGTCTTCAAAAAAAAATCCAACTCTTTAACTCCAAATCCAACATGAGCCTTCTTTTGTTAATCCGTTTACATCCTGCAGCATTAATCTAAAAAAAGCGCTCATAAAGAAACGCTTTTTACTGAATAAAACCAAATTTTCTTAGCGTTGGATGAGTTAAGGAACGGTCTTCACCGGACCAATATGTCAACGGCGCTTTTTTCACAGTCTTAACTATGTTTGTAATTTTTTTTCATATAATCCGTCTACGTCCATACGTATTTTTTATATTCGCTATTTCTATATTTTCGGCGACTTTCTATGAATTTTCTGATTGTTTTTTTTTCTATTATTTGTTTCTTCTCATTAATAGTTTCGTCTAAGTAACCTTAAGGTAATTTTAAGGTTCTACTGTTATGCCTGTTACAATTTTTTTGTCTTCCGCCTTATTGTGATGTAGTATGACGATTTGTATCTTGGCACGACGCTCTTGGGGATTTCACACCAGAGCACGCAATAAACACTACTTTCCCTCCCTCTCTTTCCTTATATCTTTATAGAACTTAAGTAAGTCTTTTCGAGAACTCTTTATATACGCTTCGCACCGTACAATAATATTCTAGATCAATATTGTATCAATATTCCGGATTAATATTGCGCGGGAGAATACGTATACAGAGAGTCCACAAAAAGCCTCACTTAAGTTCACACGCTTGAGAGTACCAGTGGTCCGAAATCGACGCATTCGAAATATTTCGGACATTCCGAGTTCATATAGAAATGAATTCAGAGGACATTCCGAGTTCACATAGGAATGAATTGAGAGGACATCTAAGTGTGAAATTTTTGTTGTCCGCCATTGCTGCGTGAGGCAATGGCAAAAAAAAATCGGAATGAAGAAAGGTTCTTACCGTTTCGACTTGGGGGCCTCGGTGGCGCAGGATAGTGTGGCGGCGCGAGGATCGGCGACGGCGGAGTCCTCTGCGCTTGGTTCTGTTTCGCCGGATTGGCAATCTGACGGCTTTGCCTCGTGGCCGACAACGTAGCTGAGTTCGCCGTCGAGCGGGATGTGTTTGACGTTAGGGTAGTCGATGACGTGCTACCGGCAACCGCACCGAGACTCCTCAACGTCGCTGGGCTCAAGTTGTTGGGAGGCCAAGGCGGGCGCCGCGGTGGCAGCGCCGGGGGCGAGAGGCAGTCCAAGGTATCCACACTTCCACACTTTTAATCCACCTGCTGCACACAATGTCCGCTTCCCTCCGACCGCCGCCCCAAAACCGACCCGATTCCACCGGCGACTTTCCCTCGCACTCTTCGCTTCTATCGCTACAGTTATTATTATCAGCGCGACGTTTCTATCGCGAACGGACGAGAACGATTCCTTGCCGCTCGCTCCGCCGCCGCCGAGGCGCAGCCACCGCGCCTCCCCCTTCCCCCTCAGCGGCAACCGAGGCTCGGCTAACCGCCTCGTCTCACCGCTCGACCGTTCGTTCCGACGAATCTTCGCGACATTCGTCGCCCCGCCGATCTACGCCCGATCGGAAACCTCCCACACCTTTCACGAACAACTTTAACACCTTTTCCAGATTTTTTACTTTTTTTAAAATGTATTTATTAAAAAAAATTTTAATTTATTTATTTGTGAATTTTTGTTATTTATTTATTTGTAAATTTTGTATTTACTTGTGGGCCAAAAATGGGCGAAGCCGGTTAGTCGTGCACTGGACGAAATTCTAAGGTCGACCGTTATTGTCGTTCGATAACGACCTATCTCGCCGCACCGGACGCGCGACCCGTCCGAATTCAGTCACTCTCACTCGGCCGCTTCACCTTTTACCAGCGGGGCACACAACGGCCGAGAGCACAACGGCAGCGCACCGGGGAACCGGCCAGGAGCACCATCGAGCTCGCGTGGCCTCCTCTCCACGTCGTCGCTGCTCTGTTGTTCCCTCTCCTAAAAAAAAACCTCCTTTTTTCACAACCTCCCCATAGTCGGGCACAAGAGAGTACGATGTTTCTCTCGGACCGCGTGCGAAACGAGCCCGTCTACGTTTCGCTTGTTTTATTATACATACATATGTATATATATATTTTCCTCTTTATCTCGTGACGACACACGATTCACCTTTCCTTTCACGATACGTATAAGTATTATATGTGTTTTTTTTTAAAGCGGAGTGTTTTAAAAAAGGCCGCCGGACTTAAACTTCAGAGCGCCGTTTCGTGTTTAGCGCGAGCGCGTTGCGTTCGACGATTCGAACCTCGAGCACTCTCTCTCTCTCCGCCTCAGT
This sequence comes from Ichneumon xanthorius, assembly GCA_917499995.1. Classification (NCBI taxonomy): domain Eukaryota; kingdom Metazoa; phylum Arthropoda; class Insecta; order Hymenoptera; family Ichneumonidae; genus Ichneumon; species Ichneumon xanthorius. The sequence goes on from OU824207.1 coordinate 3,835,195, forward strand.
CACTGATTTAGTATTTAAAAAAAAAAAAACGTTTAAAACGCCGCGCGAACGTCGTCGTTGACACCGGCCGTTCGGGCACTCTCGTGTGTATTCGCCTCTGCGCACGAATATTTACTCGTGAATTAATTAACGAAAAAAAGAAAGAGGAAAAAAAAACAACGAAAGGAAGAACGCGAGAGAACGCAATGTATCGGTGATCAACACCGTGCGGGCGCTCCTCGCACACTGGCTCCTCCACTATGCGCCAGCAGCGACGATCCCCTCCCCTTTCGTCTCCCCACCGCCCCTCCCGCCCGCCCCGCTCGGTCGCACTCTAGCGGCGCACACGCGGACACGCACACACGACTCCCCCACTTGGGATATTCTCGCTCGCTCCCGCTCTCCTCTCCGGATATTCTCCGTACGTCGCTCTCCTTTCTCTCGTTCTATCTGTCTATCCGCTCATCGTTCTATCGCTTTAGCTCTCGCTCCACCGAGCCGAGCCTCGACTCGAGACTCGACTCGACTGCCTTCTCGCTTCTCGCCGCCGCCGCCGCCGCTGCTGCTGGCTGGATCGCGTAGGCCGGCCGCCAGTAAACAGGCTCCTTCATTCACTGCTTATTTTATACCGGCGGCCCCTACGACCACAGAAATAGCCTCGGCGCTCCGTCCTCGTCCCCCGCTCGGCCAGGCCTCTCTGCTCTCCTTCTCTCTCTCACTATCCGCCTCTCCCTCGCGCGCCCCGAGTGAGCTCTCCGGCCTCCCCGTCACGATGATTCGCGTCGTCACGCGGCTGCCGCTCGCAGCACACTGGCCGAGACGGCTATCGCGAACCGAGAAACTCCGTCGCCGATCCTCTTTTTACTCCGCGCTTTACTACCGCCCCGAGAGAACGAATACAAATTGTCGACGATCAGGAAGAGACGCCCGAGGATCGCGAAGAAATCGTCGTGGAGGAAACTCCGCTGGCGAACGGCGAGGAGCATCCTCGCTGCTCTATCGCGGTTCTAGCGCGATACGAAGATAAAATTCGACTTCCGGCGCCCCCGATCGATACCACGTGACCTATCCTCGCAGACCGCCGCGGCTACGGGCGGCCATCTTTCTACTTCCGGCACCTGTTCTCCGACGCTTCCTCACTCTCGACTCTTACGCTCATCGATTATGGCTCGTTTCACGAGGATCGACGATTGCGGTGGAGTAACCTCGCGCATTACTTTTGTTTTGTTTATCTTTCACGCTCGATTGTTCTCCATCCGTACGGCGACCCTCTTTCTCGGGTCACGTGGTCTCTCCTAAGTCTGCAAGCTTGCTCTTCGTGCTCGCTCCTCGAGTCTTTCCCGAACCGAGACGAGAGAATCGTGCTCTGTGACTATGTTTCTCGCTCCCTGCACGTTCGGTATAGACGCGGACGACGAGCGACGGTCCGCGGCAGTCACCGCACACTCGCAAGAGGTAACGTGCAAGCGGGACAAAGATTAAGATCCGTAACAGCGCGCCGGGAATGATTCCGCGAGCCGGCACAAGCGGGTACGAGCGACAGAGCCGAAGAGACACGAAGCCGATTGTTAATACGAGAGAAAGAGCGGAACTGGTGAGTGCGAGAGATGTTCAGCTGGCCTCGGCGGCCATGTCTCGACGGTGCTGCGCCGCTGCGGAGCCCGTCGGCGAGCCGGGCTCCAGGGCCGTGCGCCCGAGCGACGGCGCCCCACCTCGCCAGTGCCAATGATCGCCCGAGCGCGCGCGCGCGCGCGCCCCTCGCGAAGAAAAACCTCTCGCCCGGTGCCAATGACTCCCGGCGCCTCGCTCTCTCCCTTTCTCGCTTTTCTTCCTCTCGCTCGGACTCTCGACCGCTCGCTCGTACGCTCTCCCTCCCTCTCCCAAACGACTCAAGACCGTTTCGATGTTCCTCGCAATTCTGCTCTATAGCAATAGGATTAAAAAATGTGTATTAAAGATTAAAAGACTTGAAGCGGAAATGAAAAAATGCAGCAAGAGAGTTCTTTTCATTGGGGAATTGATATTAAAATCCCGAGAGATAGTGTCTGTAGAGTGTTCGTAGTTTGCACTGCTACCGGCGCGGACTACACTATAGGGGAAACATCGAGAGCGATGTTCACTCGATGTTTTGGAAATCGATGTTTTTCAGGCGCTTCATCGATTATTTAATTCGATGTTTTAATGCATCGATTCATCGAAACACAATCGATTATTAAGACAAATAATCGATGCTTTTTTTTACTGTCAATGCGCAGGCGCAATAGGCCATGATTAAAAACACTGTCACGGTCCATGGACAATACGAAATTACACTTCAATTTTCTGTTTATTTTTTTAAAAATTGAAATAAACTTTTCTTTACCACGGTATTTCGGAACCCTCGAATTTGGCGAAGAGACCTGAAATCGAAATCTTTACGGAATTACATTAAAAACTTGGACATTATAAGCACAATATGCTCTTAATAATAAACAGATTTTACTATGTTTCTATTCTATTCTATATAACTTATCCTATTTTAGTTTCTTTGCTCGTTCGTCGAGGTTTACCGTATTGCTCTTATGAAGATGCAACATCTGTTTCTTTCTTGTAAATATAACGTTTAAATTAATGTGGGCTTTTTCTAATTAAGCGATGCATCGATTCGACATCGATGTTTTAGAAAGTAAACCGATTCTGAAACATCCATTTGTTTTGTAATAGATTATTTAAGAATCGATGTTTTTTTTCAACATCGCCCATCGCTACTGCACTAGCAGCGTTCACGGATTGTCGCTGTCGTACCGCTCCCCTCTCCTTCTCCTCTCGCCAAAGAGCGAGCGCCGCGACCTTCCGCGGATCCGCTTCGCACTCGCATCTCTCGTACGCGCTCTTCTGCAGGCAATCTCCCGTGCGCACACCCACACGACGGACGGATAAAGAGCAACAGTGAGCGCGTAAGCGCACGAGAGCTCCGAGCAATGTTTTTTTTTCGATGCCCCAGGCGTTGATTCACGTTTCTCGGTTTTCGCGGCCGGTCCGTGCTCGCGCGAAGCGCGACATAGGATCAAATCTCAGTCGGCATCCTCGGACATTGTCGGACGACTCGTTGTGCCGAGTAGAGCCGTTCGTTCGGCATCACGCTGGCGGGCCGGCGGAGCGTCCGGATCTCGACGTCGCTGCTGCGATCCCCGAACGCGCGACGACGGGCCTCGGGAACAGCGCGCATGCGCACGGCGGCGAAACGCCCCCCGGCCCGCGCAGTCGACCGCTCGGGCCGCGCGCGGCCATTCCCGTAAACCAGACGCGATACTTCATTCATGCTCGTATTATGCGCTCAGGGACGAAGCGAGCCGCATCGGCACCCGCGCGTTCGCCGCGGTCAGGAAAAAACAGGGAAACCTGGAAATGTCGGGGAATTTGAAAATTGGTCAGGGCAAAAGTAAAATTGTCGCCGAATCTTCTATAAATAAATAGAAAAGTAGATAAAGTTAGGGAAAAATCTGTGGGCGCAGCTCGATTTGATTTTTTTAATGAATGCCTAATAATGTAATGTTATGAAAAAAATTCTAACAAAGAAGTCTGGAATTATATATTTTAGTTTTTCACGAGTCTCCATAAGCAGTTCATGCTAATTACCACAATGTTGAGCTCACGTATCCCGGAATCCATGTGGAAAAAAAATTATTAGAAATTCTAAAAAAAAAAGCCTTAGTCACTGCTTTCTAACACTTGTGAATTTTAGTTCCAAAAGTAGAAAAGTCGTGTGATCTATTCCCTTAACATTTTACAGGCACGCATGCACGGGCTCGTAGTTAAATCTTGACTTTTAATCGTTCGGCAACGAGGCAACGGAGACTCTCCCATTGCTACGATCGAGAGCCGGCGTTCGCCGACGATCTCGTCAATTAACTCGAATTCCGTGTTTCATGCAATCGTATTCCGTACCTTCCGGGCACGAAGGATACAACATCTGCATACTATAGATCGTGGAACACGAATAACGATTATGATAATGGGAAATTCTCGGGTAGAGTCAAAGTGAGACGGAACGCGTAATAACAACACAATATATACCGGCGAGGTCTGCGAGTACGTGCTAGACGTCACGCTGGTGAATTAGCGCGATTGTGTAATCGGTCGGTGGGTCGGGCAAGCGTGAACGACGAGCGTTACTATGTCGGCATTGTGTGTATGGGTAGGACTGCATCGCAATCGAGATCCGCATAGATTCGATATCGTGTGTGTTGCAACTCGAGTAAAAAATGTTTTTTTATAAAAATAATAATCGTGATAGAGGATTAATTAATAGGCCGAGTTATCGGCGCGAGAGTCACTCCCGCGATAGCGCTCGGTGCGATGCGATAATCCATAAACTCAAGCATCAGAACGAGGTGATTTGACTTCCGCATCGTCGACGCTGTCCGGGTTTCCGTCTCTCGAACGAAAGGATGATAATATTAAGCGTGCTAAACTCGAACTCGGTTTTGCATTATTGCAAAAAAAAAATCGATCGCCCGACGCTCGCTGAACGGGTGACCGGTAAACATGCGCAGTGCGATCTGCGCAGCACGATCTGTGCTCGGCGACCTGCGCAGCGCTGTTTGTTATTGTTTTTCGTAATGGCAATTAGTTGTAATGTCAAATAGTTGTAATGTCAGATAGTTGTAATGTCAGATAGTTGTAATGTCAGATAGTTGTAATGTCAAATAGTTGTAATGTCAAATAGTTGTAATGTCAAATAGTTGTAATGCCAAATAGTTGTAATGTCAAATAGTTGTAATGTCAAATAGTTGTAATGTCAAATAGTTGTAATGTCAAATAGTTGTAATGTCAAATAGTTGTAATGTCAAATAGATGTAATGTCAAATAGTTGTAATGTCAAATAGTTGTAATGTCAAATAGTTGTAATGTCAAATAGTTGTAATGACAAATAGTTGTAATGACAAATAGTTGTAATGTCAAATAGTTGTAATGACAAATAGTTGTAATGACAAATAGTTGTAATGTCAAATAGTTGTGATGACGATTAGTTGTAACGACAAAATTATTAAGATAGGTGCTTCACGAGCGAACGGGAAACGAGACCAGCGACGGGAATACGAATCCCGTTTCTTCGAGTGTATCTCCGCAAGTCGGTTTCCATGCGGACTGTCGGCAGCCGTCGAAGCCGGAGTGTAATTATCATCGTCGACCGGAAGTCCGTTTCACTGGTGCTGCTCGAGGAAAAAAGCTGCGAACGTCGAGTCTCGATTCGCTCGCTTCAATGAAAATTTAATTTTCTCCGATAAATTATCGAGGAACAAAAATAGTAATAAAAATTCGGCCACGAAGCTTTTAAATTTGAGCTGCAATAACTGGTCACACAGAACAGAAATATTTTTGAAACGTTTCAATAATATTTTTTCAAAATATTTTGATAGAATATATATGTCAAAATATTATTTTCATATATTTTATAAATATTTCGTAAGATTTTGTGCTATAAGATATCGTACTATATATGTATATTGTATCAGAATAGATAACCCGAGAGCCTTGTGGAATTTTCTCCATTACACGTTTAAATAAAAATAAATAAAGAAATACAATAAAATAAAAAGATTCGTGTACGAAGTTTTTACATTCGCGTTGCATTTATCTATATATAGAGTATTAGAACGGATAAGACGAGAGAGCCTCGTCACGATCTCCGAGTCTGCCAGCCTGTACGTTCCCGCGTGGGAGGAGGAAGACGTTCAAGGTCTCCGCGGGGTGTCGAGTTACTTCTCGACTTCGTCGAGGAAAAATAAGAGGGATCGAAGAGGCGAAGAAAAAAGAAAAAAACAAAACACCGAAGAAGCCACGACAAGTAACAGTGCGATCCCACGAAGGCACCTGACCTTTCCCCCCCCCCCCCCCCCCTCCCATTCGGGGCTGATAATTCATTTCCGCCGATACAATTCCGACGATATTGAAACCGGAAGTACATTTTAATATTCGGTATCGACAGGAATGCCGATAATTTGGAAACTCTACACGTCGGGGGGAAAGTCCCGAGGAATCCGCCGGAAGTGGAACGTACGATTCACCGTACAGTTACAGAGTCGAATTATAACGCGTCGACGTTCCGTTCGTGACGTCACGGAGAAATTTGTTTCTCTCCGTTTGACGCGCGTACGCAAAACCGTTATCTCCTCGCCGTCGTAATATCGTAAACCGTCCATTCGCGTCGCTGTAAATCATCCGCGGACTCGACGAGAGTCGCTGCGATTTATACTTCGGAACGGGGCAAAATAAAAAAAACATCGAGGCGCCATGTTTGATATTCCGGGGAATTGAATTTCGCGTCATCTCGGTTGAGTGATTTATCGCTCGGACTTTAACGAAACTGCCTTTATCGAGAGGTCGACAATTTAAAAAACATTTGATTTACAACTTATTAAAATACTATTAATATATTATTGAAAAATTGCTTAATTTTTTGCAACTGAGTAAAATAATATTATGCTTTTTTTTGTTTAGTTATAAAATGAACGTACACGAACCTTTTTCGAGCCTTTAACGAAACTTTCATCGAGAGGTCGATGATCTTTAAAAAAATTAACTTATTAAAATACTGGAAAATATTATTAGAAAAGTTATTTGATTTGCAACAAAATAATATTAAATATTATTCAAAAAATTATTTAATTTTTACGACTCATTAAATTAATGTTATAATTTTTTTTTTTATTATAAAATGAACATGTACGAACCTTTTTCAGTGTGCCTGGTCGCTGTCCACGGTATCTCGAATTCCCCTCGGCGGAATGCGCGGCTTGTACACAATTGTGAAATTTTAACAACGACGTCGTTCCATGTAGGGCGCGTGACTTTCCAAGATTCTCCGAATCTCTCGTAAGCTCATCGGGAGTTCTCGATTCTTCGGTGCGCTATCGGCAAACGCACTTTCCAGCAATTGCCGGGGTCAATTGCCTAATTGTCTTGGCTCGTAGGCGCTCGCGGGAAATCGTTGTTTCTTATGGCAACAATTCCGAACAAAATATACCGGTTTAATATTGAATATAAAAAAAAATCCGTTATTCAGGAAAATAATTGTTCTTTACCGGAAATCGGAAGATCATCGACAGGCCCAAAAATAACTCGGATCAAAAATTAATTACATTTTTTTTAAGCCCTTTGTAACCCGAGTATTAACATTTTTCTGCAACTCAGTAAAATAATTGTTCTTCACCGGAAACCGGAAGTTCATCGGTGTGGCCAAAAATAACTTGAAAAAAAAAAAATGAATTTTTTTTTAAAGCCCCTTGTAACCCGAGTATTAAAATCTTTCTGCAAATCGGTAGAATAATTGTTCTTCACCAGAAACCGGAAGTTCATCGATAGGACAAAAAAAATAATCGGAAAAAAATAGAAACAAAAAAAGGCTGTTTACGCTGCTGAAGCAAGTATATATGTACATATATATCTATACATCTACCGGTAATACTAGTCTCGTCACTGCGTTTCGTTGCGTACGCTCGCTCACGTACGCGTCGTCATCTCTCGCGGTCCGATCTGCGCGGCGAGGACGCAACGGCCGTTCGTTCGCTGCGCGCGAGGACAACCTGTGGATATATGAATGACTCGAAATGACGTGCATTCATTGAGAGGCTCCGGCCGCTGGCGTGCGCGGCTCGAGAGCCCGAGAGCGCCGAGCAAGGACATGACACATTTATGTCCGAGACCTCCGCCAGGGACGAACGAACGGAGATGGGCGGCGTATTCGCAAATTGCAACAAAAAAAAAACGAACAGCATCGAAAATCGATTATATATATATATAATAATATATATATATTATAATTTTTTTTTAAAGGTGTTGAATGTTTTTTTTTAACTTAAAAAAAAAATGAAAACTTCGGCAAAATTCCAAAAAATTCAGTGTTGTATTAAAAATGGTCAAGCGATAGCTCAGAATCGACCGATTTTTTTTACTTCTAATTTTTCTCACTGTTTTTTTTTCGACAAATAATTCGAATAAAACAGAAGGTGACGTCGGCTCAAATCTTTAAAATTCTCATATGGGACTCATTGTGATACCCACGAAGGAGCAAATCTTGCTTCTGTGTGCTAAGCAAATCTAGAGTTTCTACGCGTAGACACATTATATTATATTATGTTATTAGTTATACGAAAGTCTATGCAATTATGTAAACAAACGCATGATTTTTCAGAATTTTTTTGATTTCTAAATTGTGGCTATTGATAAATCTTTTATGATTTTCAAATTGTCGCTCAATAAACTCCGTTTTTTAAATTATAAGTGATTACAAACAATCTGAAAAAAATAAATCTGAGAGCTTTTGCGAGTTCATTCAATCATATAAAAAATTCCTCGCTAAATCCCAGATGTGAATGGCGACACCCAACCCGATACGTACGGACCACCTCATATACATATTCCCGCAAAGTTAATTAAACTCTATAAATTGTTTTTTTTTTTTCAAACCCAATATTGCCAGAATTTCCGGTCTGACTTTCCTCATAAATATTGACACTAATAAACACATTAATCGAGCAGACCAGTTCGAATAAATATTACAGACTCTCTCCCGAGCCGCATAAATTTTGCCATCGTCGGCAATTCGTTAGCGTTCATAGTGCGCGTGCGCGCGTCCGTGTATTTTCCTTTCGAGTCTCTCGTTTAATGCCGGCGCGTCCCGAGCCGCGCCATTTACGTGTGTGCGTCCGAGTGTCGTAAAAAAAAAGAAAAAAATGGCAAACTCGTTGACGACGAGAGGAGTGCGAGCGGGACGGACTTATACTGGATCCGTAACGAGGCGCATTTGTAAACTGATTACACGTTGGCTTACGTAAGGCCCGCTCGGCCGGTCGGAGGCGCGCATGCGCGCGCGCACTCTCGCTCGCCGGGCAGCGATCGGTTGACGTTGACGTCCATTCAGCACCGCTTCTGGCCGGTCGGGCCGGCGGCTTCGTTTGGCATCGATTCTTTCATTCATGGAAAATCCACCGACACAGCCGCGCGTACCGTCCGACACGGACGGGCGCGCGCGTCGCCCGGTCGGAGAGCGGCGGCGCTCTGGCGCGTTATCTCGACCAGACTATTTGCCACTCGTTCGTCGAGTATGGTCGGAGCAATTACACGACGGCGATCGATTCGGGAAGTCGACCGCTCGTACATCGTGCGAGCGAGACCTTCCGGGTTTCATGGCTGATTATGTGCCGATCGAAATCTTTCTTATTCTCATAATTCATCCGTTTCTGTCGCTGACTGGACTCGGGCTGAATTCCAAATAGATCTGAGATGCGTCACACGCGCTCCTCCGACCACTTTCATGTATTCTTTAATTGGTTTTTTCACTGGCTGCATTCGAGATAGAATCCGGAAAACATTTTTCGAAAAATGGCTATCTAAGGTCACTTCCGGTTTGAACATCGCACTTTTGTACCGGAAGTGACGTCACGCAGGAAAATTTGAGAATGTTAGTTGTGAGGTCACCTTGAGTTTCGACAACTCAGTTTTTGACCGGAAGTGACGTGATATGGGAAAGCGTCACTTCCGGTTTGACAATCTCAGTTTTTTAGAGGAAGTGACGTCGTACCGAAAACACGTCACTTCCGGTCGAAAAATGAGATTTCCAAACCGGTCGTGATGTATTTTCGGTACGACGGCACTTCCGGTTGCAGAATGAGATTTTCAAACCGGAAGTCACAATTTTGTTATTTTTGTAACGTCACTTCCGGTTAAGGAACGAGGTTTTGAAACCGGAAGTCATAACACAACGAAATGTTTCTAATTTTTTTGCGTGACGTCACTTCCGGCTTAAAAGCGAGATTTTCAAAGCGGAAGTGACGTTACAGAGACATTTGTACGGTTTTTCTCTAGCGTTGTATCTCGAACGCAGCCGGTAACAGAAAGACGTGAATGAAGGAATGCAGCAAAGTGGGTAGAACGTGTGTCACACGTCTCAAATGTATTTGGAATTCATCATCTCGAACACACACAGCGACAAAAACGGATGACTTAAGGAACACACAGGAAGCGACCAATTAGTTTTTTTGTCTTTTTTTTTCATTACGAATGCTGAATCGACGGTTCTTTTCTTCCATTCATAAACGCTTATCCGCGCGACAACGCGCATGCGCGCGCACGCCTCGCAACGAAACAGGCTTACGTAGCGTTAAATTTCGTTATGATCAATCGTTATTCTCGATACCGATTAAGGTTAATACAAAAGCTCCGGGAAGTTTTTACGAGTCGCGAAGTTGCGAAGTTATGACTTCCCCCTCGTGGATCATGTTGATTGTTCCCCGGGAACACGATGACACAATAAATACTACGTAGTGCCGATGATGATGCCAGCCTTGGCCGCACCGCACGATCTTAATGATTCATTAAAATTTTATTTTTCTTTCCTAAGGCCGATTAACTTGAAAACGTATCATCATCGTCATCATCGTCGTCGTAATGGTGATTATCGTCGTCATCGTTATTATTGATGAATCTTTTTTTTTCCCTCTCTTTTGTCCCTCCCTTTCTTCCTCCTCTCCTCATCGACTCATACCGGACAAGATAAACACGTGCTCGTCAGTCCTCGTAACCGCTCAATGGCAGAGACTGCATCGTACAAGACGAGGCCGAACTTTGCGGGTTCTCGCCCGGCCAAGAATGTTACTTTGTGTCCCGCATCGGAAGCAGGAAGTCCTCGAGATTCCTCGGAGCCGGGAGAGACCGAGAGGAAAGTGACGTCACACGGGAAAACGTCACTTCCGGTTTAAAGATCTGACTTTTAAACCGGAAATTACGTTACGCAGGAACATTTGAGAATGTTCGTTGTGACGTCACTTCCGTTTTCAAAATCTCTGTTTTTCAACGGAAGTGACGTCACGCGAGAAAACGTCACTTCCGGTGTAAAGATCTGACTTTTAAACCGGAAATGACGTTACACAGGAACATTTGAGAATGTTAGTTGTGACGTTACTTCCGTTTTCAAAATCTCTGTTTTTCACCGGAAGTGACGTCACAAGAGAAAACGTCACTTTCGGTTTCAAAATCTCATTTTTCTAGAGTGACGTCGTATCGAAAATACGTCACTTCCGGTCGAAAAATGAGATTTCCAAACCGGAAGTGCGACATTTTTTTTTCGTATAACTTCAGTTCCGGTCGTGGACCGGATATTTTCAAACCGAATCCTCCAGACAAGATAAGCACGTGCTCGTCAGTCCTCGTGCCCGCTCACTGGCAGAGACAGCATCGTACGAGACGAGCCCGAACTTTGCGTGTTCTCGCCCGGCCAAGAATGTTACTTTGTGTCCCGCACCGGAAGCAGGAAGTCCCCGAGATTCCTCGGAGCCGGGGGAGACCGAGAGGGGAGGCTCGAATGGCGAGGGACGCTGAGGAGAGAATAAAAGGAAGGACGGAAGCTACGTGGGCGATGGGAACGCACGGGAGGAGGAAAGCGGGAGACAAAGAGACCGTCCTCTTGTTTCCCTACCCTTTCTCTTATTTCAGCTACCGCACTCGTGTGACTTGCCGAGAAACGATTAAACTTCGTTTCCGAGACTCCCCCGGATCTTTCCTCCTTTTTCATTTGCATTCACTCGTGGATTTGTGTTTTGTCGAAATGTACAATTGTGATGAAAAATTAATATGTTTTTACATTGAAATTAAAGTAAATTATAAAAATGAAAGTAATTAACATAGTAAAGTTAAGGAAATTTTTTAAAAATAAAGTATTCCCAATGTTTTTAATACACTAAACATTAATTTTTCGTCACGATTGTCACGAAATTTAATATCCCACTTCTTGCATAAAAACTTAAAGTCTGGTACATTAAATTCCATACGATTTTTTTTTACAGCGCAGTGCATTAAACGTCATGCGAATTTTTTTTTTAGTCTTATTAAAGTTACTTAAATTCGGAATAAATAAAGTCTGCATGGGAGTGTCCGACGACTGGGACGTGTCTGAGAATCGGCGCTGTTGCCTTACCTTCTCTTCGGCCATCGAGTCCACAGTCCGCGCAGAGATAACGAGGCCGGAAGTGTGACGCGCATAGTGCGAGGTCCGAGCGGGCCGTTGCGTGATCCACGTGGACTCGGCCTTACCGATCTCCAAACTAGTCTCTCTCGATCAATTAATCAATACAAAACCTCTCGTCGACAAATTCGCTGCAATTTTTTTTTATTGATTCCTATTTTCATTTTTGTTTTTTTTAGTTTTTTTTTCCTTGTTGTTTTTAATTAATTATTATCGTTTAAGACGTCGAGGCGTAATATCAAATATCATTGGATTAATACATACGATGTATACAATATATATTTTCATATATAATAATCTATCGGACTCTCGTTCGAACCCCACCTCATCATCGCCACGTCGTGTTCCTATCTAGACTAAACGAGTTTCTAGTTTCTAATCTCCCAAAGCCACTCCACACCCAGAATAAAAATTTATTCGACGGCCACCGTTCATTAAGATTAAGTGAAATATTTATATGATTGGAATAAATATTTATTTGATATAAATAAATATTTATTTAAATCAAATAAATATTTTACTTAATCTTAATAAACGGTGGCCGCCAAATAAATTTTTTTTCTGGGTGCACCCTCTCCCCATTCTCCCTCCCGCTCACACTCTTTGATACAATTTAATTATTCGGACACACGCACTCCTTTTCACTCGTTCGCCGGAGAGGAAAATAAAATAAATTCGCGAATTTTCTCAGCAAATATTCGCAAATTTTTTTTATTCGCAAATCGAGTATTCGCAAATCGCGAGATGATTTTTCGCTGTCGTACTTTTTTTTGGAAAACTTATTTTATCGTGTTATTTATTATTTTTGTTGGAATTTGTAATCGAGAAAAAAAACAGGATTACTGCGCTTAAATTTAAAACCTTACGCGATTTACAGTCCGAATATCTTCGAATTCCGAGCGCGCTTCGTTAATTTCGAGCGAATCTCGTTACCGACCAAGAACGAGACTTCCGGACTGCGAAGGGACTCGCGGAAGATTCCGTGTCGATCGTCGGCGATCCGAGGACAAATGTCAGCGTCGCGTGTCCGAACGCTTTTTATTTACAATTAGCGGTACGAAATTCTGTGATGACGCGGTGAACGGGAAAACCACGTGACTCCGTAGATCATCGATGATAATGTAGGGATCTTCTTTCGGGACGATCGTCTCGAGTAACGCAGAGGAAAAAAAAAAAAAAAAAAAAAGATCGACGGAGTCTCGAGTGGAATGAATGAAACGTCACGTTCGCATCCGCGCGGTCCGTTCTGGCCGAAGGCCGCGCGGATGGAGGCGATGAGATGAAAAATTACGCGAGTCGCTGAGAATCGAGCGCGGTCCCTTCTCGTCGTTGTCGTCATCGCTCGATCCCTCGATCCGTTCGCCGGCGCAATTCCATTTATTTTTATTCTCTTTAAACCTTTAAACTTACGTGCGGTTTTGAAAGTCAATTGAAATTTTTATTCGACGATTCAAAATTCCGATCGACTGGGGATGAATTTTTTATTTTATTTTTTAAAATTTATTCTTCAAGTTCTTCTTTTGTTCTCGAAACTATAATCGAGCCGGTCATCCGCGAGGCGTTTCTCCGACGGATTGTTGGACTCCGATCGAGGCGTGTTTTTCGGCAATTCGTACGATTGTGAAATTCATTGACCGCACCTTCGACTCTCTACATGCCGGGACGTTCGTTGCGCAGTTTTCCTCCTTGCTTATCCTTCCTCCGATAACTTCTTCCTCCCTCGACGGATCGCGAGACTCGGGCTTTTCCTCCACTGGGCCTCTTACAGTATCTCGAAGAGCTTCTTCAGCTCGACCATCAGCTGCCAGTCGGTCTTCAGGAGATCGTCTCTGAAGTAATCCTTGCACGCGTCTATGCTCTGTCTGCTTATCTGCAATGATACAAGAAAAACGGACATTTTTTAATAATGCAATTACATGATTCGTGGAAAATTAATAATCGACTAATATTGAAGATTCAGTCGCCTTAGTCGCTAATTCACCCCAGTCACTAATTCGTCCCAGTCGCTAATTCGCCCCAGTCGCTAAGTCGCCCCAGTCGCTAATTCGCCCCAGTCGCTAATTCGCCCCAGTCGCTAATTCGCCCCAGTCGCTAATTCGCCCCAGTCGCTAATTCGCCCCAGTCGCTAATTCGCCCCAGTCGCTAATTCGCCCCAGTCGCTAATTCGCCCCAGTCGCTAATTCGCCCCAGTCGCTAATTCGCCCCAGTCGCTAATTCGCCCCAGTCGCTAATTCGCCCCAGTCGCTAATTCGCCCCAGTCGCTAATTCGCCCCAGTCGCTAATTCGCCCCAGTCGCTAATTCGCCCCAGTCGCTAATTCGCCCCAGTCGCTAATTCGCCCCAGTCGCTAATTCGCCCCAGTCGCTAATTCGCCCCAGTCGCTAATTCGCCCCAGTCGCTAATTCGCCCCAGTCGCTAATTCGCCCCAGTCGCTAATTCGCCCCAGTCGCTAATTCGCCCCAGTCGCTAATTCGCCCCAGTCGCTAATTCGCCCCAGTCGCTAATTCGCCCCAGTCGCTAATTCGCCCCAGTCGCTAATTCGCCCCAGTCGCTAATTCGCCCCAGTCGCTGTCGCTAATTCGCTGTCTCTAAGTCGCTGTCTCTAAGTCGCTGTCTCTAAGTCGCTGTCTCTAAGTCGCTGTCGCTAAGTCGCTGTCGCTGTGGTATAGTTAAGTTAATATTGCAAACATTCTTGCAGGTTCAGCGTCACGCGAGGCTGTCGTGCGACAAGCTGAACTATCGATCGTTAAGTTATGTTCGCCGCTGTATATCATAACATATACGCAGCCGGGTATAATGAATACGCTCGGATAGGAAGTATATGACACACAGCGTCGATGAATGTACGACACGAACACGTGTGGCAAACCCGCAGCTCCCGTGTATCGGCCGATTCATTCTCCTACGTGTGTCCCCGCTGAGCTGCCGCTGTACGCCCGAAGGCGATAGCCAATTCATTCATGCCGAGTGTGTCAAGAAAAAAAAGAATTAAAAAAAAAAAAAAAAATGAGGCCACTCGCAGCATCCATCGCTGCCTCGTGTGCCCGCAAATCGGCATGATATTATTATCATTATGCGATATTCCGATGCTGCCTCGTCTCTTGTACTCGATCAATTTTATTTTAAGACGCGACAACTTCCGGTGACGAAATTTAAAAATTCGATACCATTTGTCGATCACCGTCGATTCACGCCACCCGTTCATTATCATTGAAAAATATATTTTTTAATAATTTATATAATCGATTTTGAAAATAATTTTCATTATAAAAAACATTTTTTTGGTTTTGTTTTAAATGTCGGCCAGGATTTAACCACGACCGATCCCAACTCGGAACCCGTCCTTTTTCGGCCTCTCCCCGTCGCGAGCTATTTCCGAGTCGGAAAGGACACACTTCCATCCGGACGATCGATCGTTGACGATAATAGTCGTCGGTGACAATTAAGACTGTATAAACGGGCCTGGCGTTCGGTTCATCCAAGTCGGTCCCGTCCTTTCGCCGATGCAGAACGAGGGGGTCGCGCGGGGGGGGGGGGGGAAGAGGTTGTTCGGTATCGATTCTGGTGCTCGTGCCAGTTACACCCGATTCATCCTCTTCTCTTCCTCTATTTCCACTCGTACAGCCATCCGCGACTATCGATTCAGTCGGGTTCGTGCATGAGACGCGACCATCCCTATCTTTCACCCACACCGTCGCCCGCTTGCGTCAGCAGTCCGAGACGCGCCCCTCACGACCCGATACACGGACGACCAACGCAGAATCCTCGTGCTCCGCGAATGGGTCGACGGAGGGAGGTCACGTGGAGACGGGTTCCCTTACCATTTTCCGACGAACATGGTATTTTTTCAAACAAATTTTTTAGAATTTTTTCGTTAATGAAATCGGTTGGGAAATATGCAACTTGAAAACAATGGCGGAGGTTTTTATTTGATATCTCGAAATTTTTTGAAAAAAAGTGCCGTTTCGCAAAATTTAACGTAGGATTTCCTATGCTGAAAATGGTCAATTTTCAAAATTTCGAAAAAATACGTCCCGGATCCACGAGAGTCCACTCAAATCGGGGACGGGGACGGAGAGATCTGTACGAGAGATTCTATCAAGACAATGTGAAACTCCGAATCTTTTCCTACGGTAACGAAAAATGTAATCGAATTTTTGACGGCTGATAATGATTTCCGGTTAAAAGCGAATTTTGTGCACGGCTCGGGAATCGATTGAGCTTGGTTCAATAATTTGCTTTTGAGCCTTTGAGGAATCAGAATCGTTGAATAAATTCATTAGATTTTTCATTACCGAGCGTAGTGTTTCGCATGACGAGACTCTTATCGCCCACTCGAGTCGCCCCTGAATGACAAGGGCTGCGGTGGCGATGTCGTTCTCTTGAGCTCACATTCGTTGGAAACTCGCTCTGTATTCTCGGTGGACGTGGGCGAAGGAACACATCTATCTCTCGCTATTCGGTTATGCTACTGCACGTAGTCTTGTACGACTGTTACATGACCCGGGTAGCGATTCAGCTTCCTTCAAGAATTTGATTTTCGCCCTCCGAAGTCAGAATCGTTAGAGAAATAGTGATTCGCGATGCGAGTGCGATAAAGCAAACTTTACGCCCACGCTGTGCGTCTCACTTGAGAGACCGCGTATAATGTTCGCTGCCGCGCTACAGTAGCGCATTAGTACTTTACGCACGTTTACGAGTGCGTAATCGGTGTGTAAAGTGTTTTACGCACGTTAATCGGTGTGTAAAGTGTTTTACGCACGTTAATCGGTGTGTAAAGTGTTTTACGCACGTTAATCGGTGTGTAAAGTGTTTTACGCACGTTAATCGGTGTGTAAAGGGCGTGCGTAAAGTGCTTTACGCACGTTAAACGGTGCGTAATAGTAATTTACGATACTAGTGCGATAAAACCTTTTCTGACGAGTCTTACAATCACACGAGACGAAAGAAGTTTTATCGCACGACTATCGTACCAAATTTTAATTCACAAGGCCTACCAAATTTTATTTCACAATTTTACTTCACATTTACGAAGCGTGCGTAAAACTGCCTTTCTCGCACCGAGTGTAATAAAAGGTAATTACAGTCTTCGTCACCGACCGTCGTTATTTCGCACGACGAGACTCCGGTCGCCCACTCGAGTGTTCCCCGGATGACAAGGGCTGCCCTAGCAAAGTCGTCCCCTACTCATATTGGCTGGAAACACGCTCTTTCCTCCCGAGCGTACGTGGGCGAAGGGACAAATCGATCCCTCGCTATTCGATTATGCTACTGCACGTTGGCTCGCACGATTCGCCAAACCTTTGATGCGCCGTACGGCCTCGCCCACGCAACCACTCAGATCCCCCGAGCGAGGACGTTTCGCCCGCTCCAGACTGGCGAACACCTCGTCGTAGATTACACGAGCGGCTTACCGTTGTGTTTCGTCTGTCACGGGAACCGCCCTTCTCGATCGGTGTTACGTGGGTCGGGAAATCCACTGGCGAGCCAACCGGTGATTGGCTTCATTATGCAGCTCTCCAGTCGATAAATGTGCGAGGCTTGTAATATGTAACTGTATACCTATATATAGCACGTTTGTCGAACAAGTTTATCCCGAGACCCACGCAGCGACGTTGTCGTCAGACTCGTCTACGCGCTGGAACCGATGGACCTCGTTCATATGCATTTTTTTTTTGCTGGTTGAGAAGTTTCGTGTTGGGGAAATTTTTAAGTTACATGGGCGTTAAATTGGCGTCGAGACAAACTCCCAGGAAAATTATTTAGGTATGTTAAATATTCGTGGAATTTGTTGATATAATATATGTGATGTAAAATTAAGGCGAAAGAAAATGGACATGAGAATTAAAAATGTTTTTGTACTGGTTAAATAGCATGTTTTTGTAGTTTCGGGTCTTGGCCTGAGTTATACGTGAAAGAAAAAATATTATGATGGAGAAAATCCTTTTAATAAACAAACAAATATTTATTTGGAAATTTATTAATATTTAGTTGACAATTTAATAATATTTATTTGGCAATTTATTAATATTTATTTTACAATTTATTAATGTTTTTATTTGCTAATTTATCAATATTTATTTGCCAATTTATCAATATTTATTTGCAGGGCACACGACGAATTTAAAAAAATATTTATTATGTTTGTTTATTGCATTGAATATTTGTTTAATTCAAATAAATATATAATTAATATTTGTTCGTCGCGATTTGTTATTCGGTTGCATTCGATTACGGCCTTTTACCTTTACACCCCCTCACGACGGCCGAGTGCCATTACGCGAGCGTTTCTGGGTACACTTCAGACCCTCCGGAGGTGGCCTTGGATGTGGCCTTACAACCCTTTGGATCGCGTGGGCGATATTAAATCGTGGCTATACGCAATTAACCTTTGGGTTCTCGCCGAGTCCACGCGCCACTGGGCGTTTCCACATCGCTGTCCCACGAATTCCACGAATATCGTTGTACACTCCCTCGTTACTAATGACGCGATATATACAGCCCTGCGCGCACCTTCCTAACATCGAATAACGCGATATATTTTTTTAAATTTATTTTTTGTTAAAAATAATAATTGGCAAAATTTGTATCTTTTTAATTTTTTTTTGTCAACATATGAACAAAAAATATAAAATCTTCCACCGAGTTTAATTAAAAAACTAAACTTTCGATTATCCGTCAACATTTTTCCAAAATAGAACAAATTTATAAAATTTGCATCAAACTTTATTATACGTCATTTAGGGTGTCTGTTGGAACGTAAATCTATTCGTCTCAATTTTTTATTCTTTTTTTAATGGTATTTGCCATACTCATGTGTTTTTTTTCTGACTTTTATCATTACTTCAGTAAACTTAATCATTACGATTTACGGTGATTTAAGCTTTCTCCTTCAGATTTAACATTTAAAAAAAATATATATAATCTTCCACCGACCCCAATTTAAAACCAAACTTTCGATTATTCCCCAAAAATATTTCCCCAACACAAAAAACGTATAAAATTCGCATAACCTTTTTTTCCGCGCCATTTACCTTTCGTTTCGGAGCCAAAATTTCCTTCTCAACTTAAAATTCATTACCACTTTTTTTTTCGCTTCTACACAACCCCCCCCAAAACCAAACAATTACCATTGCCATTCTCATAACGATTTCTGCTCTTTTCAGCTTTTACTCGTTATCTCTGAAAAAAAAAAAAAAAAAAAATCGCTAGCCATTATCGTATCATTTTATTTCCCGTAGGAATTAAACGTGTCTCAAACCGAGTTGCACGTCATCGAGACGAGACGAGGCGGAGGGGCGGAGGCGAGGGAGCAGGAAGAGCGTATCGATCCAGTTATGTCACACAGTCTCCGCGAGACACGCACGCACACATGCTCCACGTATGAATGTGCGCACGGTAAATATGTATAACACGAGAGGAAAGTGCACCGGGCGCCGTGTCGCGCTGAGCACAAGTTAGATACGGAGCGAGAGAGAGCCGAAGTGCCGTGTGTAAGCCATGTGTGTCGGTGTTCGTGCCGGTTGGCCTTTCTCCCGGTAACATAATACATGAGGTGTACGTGTGCGTGACGGGTGAAGTGTGCGAGGGGGGGGGGGGGGGGCAAGAGAGTTGTTCCGCACCCATTCATAGCTACCGCCGCTCGTTGACCAGACGGGGCGAGGCATGAATGGGATCGCGCACACTCCAACCCCCCCGCCCCCCCCCCCTTGCCGCCCCCCACGCCCACGCGATTCCCTCCTCATTTCTCTCGCTTTCTCCCGTCCGCCCTGGCTTTGGGGCTCGTCGCAACCGGCGGGGGTTTCACCCTCGCTCGAGGACAGACTGTCTGCACGGAAGAGAGTATACTGCGGGTTTACATTGCCCATTCATGTACCGGGTGTAAATTTGTAGATTTTTTATTCCTACGAAAAATGGAAAAAAAGTATATGCTAAAAAATATATCGTATATCGTATATCGTATATCGTATATCGTATATAGTATATCGTATATCGTATATCGTATATCGTATATCGTATATCGTATATCGTATATCGTATATCGTATATCGTATATCGTATATCGTATATCGTATATCGTATCGCACCCTTGGAACTACAGTGTAACAACTTATATGGCAATGCCATAAGAGATGTTACACTGTTGTTCTAGGGGTGCGATATATCGTATATCATATATCGTATATAAGATATCATACAGAGCAGTGCAAAAACACTAAGTTCTTAAAGTACGTATTAAAGTATCAAGTACAGAGTACGTACTAAAGTATCACATTCAGTTCTGCCAGTACTCAATACATTAGTACTCAAGAACTACCCGGCGCTCAGTACTTCAAGTACTTGGTACTTCAATACGTACTTCAAGTACTTAGGGTATTTGCCCAGCTCTGATATAATATATCGTATATAATATATCGTATATAATATATCGTATATAATATATCGTATATAATATATCGTATATCATACATCGTATATCATATATTTTTTTTTTTCCACGTGATACGGGACTCACTGAGCTTGTTGGCTTTTTTTTTAAATACGAGTTGGGTTTAAAAAAATTAAAAATTAAAAAGGGTTTTTTTATTGAAGGATGAGTGGGAGAAGAGAAGAAGAGAAGAAGGGGATGAGTCGAGCGTCAAGTGCGGCGCCACGGCTTCCGGCCCGCCTAGCACTCACTTCCGGCCCGGCTGCTCCGACGACGCCTCGTGTATATCCATGTACAATGGCAGACTGCACCGCTATGTACAGGGTTCTGTGCAGTGTGAAATACATAACGCTCCTACTTCCTTTCACGAGAGCTCTGTTCATTAAGCTCCGGGGCGGAGTGTTCCCCGAGGCAATTGAACCCTCCAGGGAGTACCCTCTTCTTGCCTACCTCGTACATGCCACGGCCCCTGCGACGGTTCTCACATCCTATCGTCTTCAACATTTTACACCCGCTCGTCGTTTCACTGCACGCTGACGATGCACCCCCGGCTTCTCGCGTCGGGACGATGTGGCAACTTCTTTCTACTCGCTCGAACCGGAACCCGGTCGATAAGTTTGTTATTCACCTGTTATAAACTATTTCTGGTACGATTCTTTCCGACTCGGTGAGTCGTGCACAATAATGCGTTGCACGACAGCACTGTGTACTATCGTCGTATGCAAAACCACTCATTTTTCGACCGGAAATGCCTCACTTCCGGTTCGGAGAATCTCATTTTGCGACCGGAAGTGACGTCATACCAGAAAGACCTTACTTCCGGTTCGGAGAATCTCATTTTGCGACCGGAAGTGACGTCATACCAGAAATACGTCACTTCCGGTTTGGAGAATCTCTCTTTGCGACCGGAAGTGACGCCATACCAGAAATACGTCACTTCCGGTTCAAAGAATCTCATTTTACGACCGGAAGTGACGTCACACCAGAAAATCGCCACTTTCAGACGAACAATGAGATTTTCAAACCGGAAGTGACGTATTTCTCGGTAGAAAAATGAGATTTTCGGACCGGAAGTGACGTATCTCCGGTATGACGGTCGAACAATGAGATTTTCAAAACCTTCCGGTGACGTATTTCCAAAATTAAGTAAATTAAGTAAATAGTTACTTAAATGAAATAAATATTTATTTAATTCAAATAAATATTTTACTTGAACCAAATAAATATTTTACTTGAACCAAATAAATATTTTACTTGAACCAAATAAATATTTTACTTGAACCAAATAAATATTTTACTTGAACCAAATAAATATTTTACTTGAACCAAATAAATATTTTACTTGAAGCAAATAAAAGGTGGCCGTCAAATAAATTATTTTTCTGGGTGTGTGGAGCGGCGAACGCCGGGCGTGCGTACACGCTGAAACGAGAGGAAACGAGAGGAAAAGGCGAAGAAAAAAAAAAAAAAAAACGCGTACTCGAGACTGAAAGGCCGAGGAAGTTCGTCTTCGCTCGCACCGGAAGCCAGTTTCCGCGAAGCGTGAACCGGACGTAGACCAGAGATCTCTACGGACCGCTCGCTACACTCCGTACCTTCGTATTACACACACCGCGCGGTACGGGAAGGAGGAGCGCGCCGCGTAGAGGAGAAACGGAGGTTCAAGGAGCTTTGCTGAAGAGAAACGCGCCGCTTATCCATTGTCGCTCGAGTTTTCTCGTCCTCTTCCCCTCCTCTGTTATTTCCTCCGCACCCAGAAAAATTATTTATTTGACGGCCACCGTTTATTTTTTTTAAGTAAAATATTTATTTGATTTAAATAAATACTTATTTCATTTAAGTTATTTACCTAAATAAAATGTTTACTTAAATCAAATAAATATTTATTTAAATCAAATAAATATTTATTTAAATCAAATAAATATTTATTTAAATCAAATAAATATTTATTTAAATCAAATAAATATTTATTTAAATCAAATAAATATTTACTTAATTAAAATAAATATTTATTTAATTTAAATATTTTACTTAAACGAAATAAACGCTGGCCGTCAATAAATTTTTTTTCTGGATGCGGCCAATAAATTTCACGCCGTTCCAGCGAAATACGAGAAGCCCCCGGGCTCCTGTTTTCCTCTCCGCAGTCCATAATTCATCCGGCGATTAGTGCAAATAACGTTAAGAGCGTCGTACGAGTATTATCTCGTCAAGAGCTTTCGGATAGGCAATTACATTGATGTATATGGGGCGTTTCACGTCTAATGAGCAGCCCATGTCAACCTCGTCGATTTTGTTCATTTTTTTTTAGAGTGTCATGTTGTTATCGACCCATAAGTGTCTCTGAATTTTCTCGTTGAATCAGTGTGAATTTTTTAAAGATAAAAAAAACGCGTTTTCGGAATTGGTTTTTTGAGAATTAAAACATTTCACTGGTGTAAAAAAATCTGAAAAAAATACCGCGACGAAAAGAATTAATAAATGACATGGAGTGCTGATTTGACGCAGATTGCCCCATACATAACTATACAGCTGTGTATATATTTTTACGTTAAAAATGCGAAGGTCTCTTATACTTTTCAATCTAATAAAAAATAAAAATGTGTATATATATGTATATATATATATATTTTTTTAATTTGAGAACCACGTAGGTATACACAATACCAACGGCAAACGAAGCGCTCGCGTTATCTCTCCTATCTAATCGCGCGTCGCGAGCGCCTTATCGTCGTGTATCATGCCAGGCAAAAAAGCCTGGCGTGCACGTACCAATTTCATGAATGAAAAGCACATCTCACTCTTTCACTCTGTCCCCCGTACGTTCTCTTTCCGTTCTTTCCACGGCATAATTTAAATTGGAGGACACGGGCTGACGCTGATACGGGGACTCACGCAACGAGATCCGTCGTACGAATGAGGCATTGACGCAAGAGGTACATTGCAACCAGTGAGAAGAACATTTAATGTATTTAATGTATTTAATGTATTTAATGTATTTAATGTATTTAATGTATTTAATGTATTTAATGTATTTAATGTATTTAATGTATTTCATGTATTTAATGTATTTAATGTATTTAATGTATTTAATGTATTTAATGTATTTAATGTATTTAATGTATTTAATGTATTTAATGTATTTAATGTATTTAATGTATTTAATGTATTTAATGATTTAATGCATTTAATGCATTTAATGCATTTAATGCATTTAATGCATTTAATGTATTTAATGTATTTAATGTATTTAATGTATTTAATGTATTTAATGTATTTAATGTATTTAATGTATTTAATGCATTTAATGTATTTAATGTATTTAATGTATTTAACGTATTTAATGTATTTCATGTATTTAATGTATTTCATGTATTTAATGCATTTAATGCAATTAATGCATTTCGTGTATTTCATGTCATTTACTTATTTTATTAGAGCTCGCTCGCTCGCTCGTTCTCTCTCAAATTTCGGCCCTCGGGCCTCCTCGTTACGAGAAGAAATGTTGGTACGGACGTGAGGACAAAGTACGGTGCGGTAGAGCTAGGGGGGGGGGGGGGCGATGGAGACACACGCGAACCGGAGAAGCCGATGGAAGAGATGTAAATGACAGAGGCGAGAGAGTGGAAGAGAAAAAAAAAAATTGCAGCTAAACCAAAGAGCCCAAGGAGAGAGGTCCCTCGCCTTTATTCGCAACCGACGAATTTCTTAAAGCCGGTTTCACCCATGCCCCCCCTCTCCCTCGGCCCCCTCGACAGCCACGCCGCTCGCCCGTCTGCTCGTTCTCCAGATCGCTCGCCACTCTCCATTCACCGACGGCCCGCACGGAGTAGTATAACGTAACGCTCTACAACTGTTTCCGTCCCCGGCGACGCGAGCCCGAGCAACCGGAAGTCCCGTTTCATTCATGGATTGGTCACAATGGTAGTTTTACGTGGCTACTATTGAGGACGCCGCCTCTCCCCCTCTCCGCGGCCCAACTACCGCCATTTGTTTTTCGCTCCTCGCCACTCTCCGCACTATCGCGAGGCGAAGTTCCTCGTGCCGAAAGTAAACCCTGCCTAAAAGTAAAATCGCTCATCTGGCACTCTTGCAAAAAAAAAAAAAAAAAAAAAAAAATGGTCGTAAGGCGGATTTAATTTTTTCTTTTTGACTATAATTAATAAATCTGCAACGAACAATTTTGAGGTCAAGAATCGATCAGAATTTCTCGTGGAAATTCTAGCGAATTTGTAAGGCTACATAAGAGGTGAAACGGTATAGACGGAGAGTTGACTTATGCAATTTCTTTATTGGATATAGTTAGGAAAATTTCAAACACTCAGAGCTGCTGTAGCGGTCGGCGTCGTTACAATTTTTAGGGGGGTTCTGCTTTGCAAGGCCTAAAAAAGGTTTTTTTTCAAGAATTTTTTTGGGAGCGGAAAAAAGCCAAGTAAGTGCAGTGAGTTTGGAGGTATGTTTTAATGTATGTTTGATGAACTGTATGAAAAAATTTGTTTTAACACAAAATAAAAAAGTACCGTCTAGTTATTCCCTTGGTAGCCTTGGAATTTTTTGACGAAATGTTGTTTTCTTTTTTTGGAATAATCTGCCACGTATTTCGACGTACTTTTTCCCGCTAAACACGAATTCGTTGGCCTTTATGGGACTAAAGTGAAGTGAGACATTGAAAGTCTCGATCTTATGCACAAAAAATCGTGTTTTGGGATTTAAACGGAAAATATTGGGTTGGGAGTAAAATAATTGTTATATTCGTGATCAGCGGAAAAAAATACGTGGAATATAGCCTTGACATAATAAAAATCGTTTGAACAACGATTTTTCACTTTTTGAGCCATTTATGGAAAAACGTCGATTTTCGTGATTTTCAAAGGTCGATATCTCGGCTCCCAATGGAGCTACGAAAAATCCGGGGTGTCCATCGTGTTCTACGGGAAAAAATACACAAAATAGGGCCTTGCGCAAAGTTTTATAATCGTTTTATCGTTCCGTTCGAGAACGTTGAAAAACGCAAAAAATGGACCCGAAAGGGGTAGCCTTAGAATTTTTGATGAAATATTTTTTGTCGGTATGAAATTTTTTTTTCCGTTTATAAAATTAACTGCGACGTATTTCGACGTATTTTCATGCGTTGAACATGCATCTGCTGTCCTTTTTGTGCGTAAGTGCAATGGGACATTTGTATCTTCGATTTTATGCACTGAAAACAGTTTGTTCTATTGTGAAATCGCATTTTTGGGATTAAAATAAAAAATATTGGGTTTGGAGCAAAATGAACGTCATATTCGTGATCAAGGGGCTGCAATATTTTAATAAAGTGACGTTTCGCGGCTTAACTACCATAAGACGGTAGTTAATCCGCGATTAATTTTTTTAACGGGTCCCAACCATTTCCGGTTGAGAGCGAATTTTTGCACGAAGCGGATGTCAATTCGGGTTCGTGTGAGAATTTTCTTTCGAGCCTAAGTGGTCGTTGTTGTTAAAAAGAAAAAAAAAATTAATTACAATTGTCATTGCCGACCGTCGTAATTCACACGAGGTGAAAACAAGTGCAGGAAGAATCGTCGAGGCCGATGGAAATTGAGATGTATCGAGATTCGACAGGGCAGCCGAGGTCGCCCGATACCCGAGGAAGATTGTTACTCAACGCCGGTCGTCTTGGTCGTGTCGTCACGGCGCTTTAGTATGCGAGGCCTCGTTCGGAAAAGGAAGATGCACATCCGGCGACCACCTGTCCGGCGTATTCCGTCGTATCCTCTATGCCGCTTCCGCTCTTCACGGAAACTCTATCGCTCTCAACGGCTACGGTGGGCTCTTTCTCTCTCTCTCGACTTTGGCGTTCCGCTGCCTTAGCTCATTCACGAGGCTCGCAGGTTGCGCCCGCTCGCTCGTCATTCCCATCGTCACTCAATCTTTTTACTCCCCCCCACACTGATTAATGTAATAATAGATCGACGAATAGCAAAGTAATTGGAAATAATTATAGAACTGGCAAGTTGTGGCACTCACGTGGTTTTCCGTACGAGCATCTGTGAGCATCGATGTGTGTAATGTAAGTAGTATAGTAGTAGTTTATTTCCAATGTATGGCTTCAATCGCCTTTTACAACCCATCCCTCACATCATGTTATAAAGTACAAAGAACTTATCTTATATGAACCATGACACATCATTTATGAACGATGTGTAATGTAAGTATTTGTAAGGATTTGTAAGGATTTATGAGTATTTGTAAGTATTTGTAAATATTTGTAAATATTTGTAAGCATTTGTAAGTATTTGTAAGTATGTGTAAGTATGTGTAAGTATTTGTAAGTATGTGTAAGTATTTGTAAGAATTTGTAAGTATTTGTAAGTATTTGTAAGTGTTTGTAAGTATTTGTAAGGATTTGTGAGTATTTGTAAGTATTTGTAAGTATTTGTAAGTATTTGAAAGGATTTGTAAGGATTTGTAAGGGTTTGTATGAATGTGTAAGGATTTGTAAGTACCGCTAAGTACTTGTAAGCATTTGTAAGCATTTGTAAGTATCTCTAAGTATCTACGAGTATCTCTGTGAACGTCCAATTGTCATGAACTTTACTATCGTCCGATTTTTGTTTTCCGATGCGAGTCGGCCTTTTGTCATTCCGAAGATCCTACCGAGTCAGCTTTGCAAACGGGAACAGCTAGCTGTCCCCTTCACGCGTCATCGAGGGGGGTAAAGGGGGGCCGGGAAGCTAGACTCGGAGAAGCCGAGGCGCGAGGCTCGATAGCGCTCGGGATCGCGAGCGAAACGGGAAGGAGGCTCTCGGAGACACGGGGGTTCGACCTCTTTAGGGGTGTTTCACCCCCGACGCTCACGGAGACCCGGACCAGAACGGGCCAGCAGTGGGTCATCGTCATGGCAACCACCGACACCAGCTACGTCAATGGGGCTCGACCCGTTGACCCGAGCGTACCACCGGAATCACTATCCACCTTTCCTTCCTGCTCCTTTCCTTCTCCGTCCTAGTCGCCCGGGCTCTCCGGTTCAATGACCCCGAAGAGGGATTTAGAGCTTCCACGCTACGCGACCTTTTTCATCATTATATCTTCCCGGCCCTAACGCAATCGCCTCGGCTGCGAACCATCGAGCTTTTCACCGACAACCAACCCATTTCACAGCTTTTCCGCTACTCAATGGGCGTATCCATGAGCGCGATCTTCATTCATTCACTCGTTCATTCAGCCGTTCGTTCATTCGGGTTGCGCCTGCCCGCGCGCATCTCTATTCAGAGGCAGGCGTCTACTTTGACCCAGTTCCCTTTCCGGACTCATTCACATGAGGATTACGTGTTCCACGACGCGCGAATAGGATACATGAACGTTCAACACGTACGCTGGTAATTTTTATGATAAAACTGGTACATTATATTTCGTGGACGATCGCGATGAAAATTTAATGCTCGGTGTATTAAAGATATTGGAAATACTTTATTTTTAAAAATAATTTACTTTAAATTCGATGAAAGCACTTTTATGGCGAGATTAAAATGAAATTATTAAAAACTAAGAATTCACAATGCTTATGACGTGCCAATGAAAATATTGGAAATACTTTGTTTTTTAAATAATTTACTTTGAATTCGATGAAAGTACTTTTATGGTGAGATTGAAGTGAATTTATTAAAAATGAAGAATTTCTAATGCTTATGGCGTGCCAATAAAAATATTAGAAATACTGTATTTTTTAAATGATTTACTTTAAATTCGATGAAAGTACCTTCATGATGAGATTAAAATGAAATTATTAAAAATGAAGAATTCCCAATGCTTAAGGCGTGCCCCGTCCCACGTACAGCGGAAAATTGTAAGAGGCTTCGATGGAGGAAAAAAGAAAGTATGCAGCTTTCGTTAATTTTATTTTATTTTTTTAGCGTCACATCGGGTTACCGATAAGGCTCAGGAAAGTTCTGATAAGGGCTAGAAAAACTGACTTATTTTACGGACGCCTTGCAAATAAATACTTATTTGATTCAAATCAATATCTATTCATATCAGATAAATATTTATTTACTTCATATAATAAACTTCAATTCACTCCATAATAATTTTTTATTTACGTCACACTAAACTTTTACTCACTTCGTGATAAATTTTTATATAATTCAAATAAAAATTTATTCGCAGCCTGCCCGTCGAATATTTTTTCTTTCTCTCTCCCGATCCGCCGCTCCGAAATTTCTACCGGTCTATTACCGGTAGTCCTTCCGAATCGACGAGCGAAATTGGATTGAAGCCAATATCGGAATCATACGTGGGGAGTGGGAAGGAGTCGATTCGATACTATTCGGGTAGGGGAGATTCGATACTATTTTGGGAACCGCACCGAACGAAAGAACCGGAAGAGTCTCTCGATTATTGATTCAGCTATGTGGCCGAACGACGTTTGCTACAACCACCCCCCCCCCCCCCCCCCCTCGACTGCGGTGCATCCGCCAAATTTCCGACCCAGTTACAGCGTCTCTCTCTCATCCAGAAAAAGAATTTATTTGACGGCCACCGTTTACTTGGTTTAAGTAAAATATTTATTTGATTTAAATAAATATTTATTTGAGTTAAATAAACATTTATTTGACTTGAATAAACATTCATTTGATTGAAATAAATATTTTTGTGACTTAAATAAATATTCACTTGATTTAAATAAATATTTGTTTGACTTAAATAAATATTTTTTTGACTTAAATAAATATTCACTTGATTTAAATAAATATTTACTTGACTTAAATAAATATTCATTTGAATTAAATAAATATTTATTTAAATCAAATAAATATTTATTTAAATCAAATAACTATTTTACCTAAATCAAATAAACGGTGGGGGTCAAATAAACGTTTTTTTCTGGGTGCTCGTGGAAAAGGAGTAGGACGAGGAATGAGGATGATAACCCGATGGAGGAAATAATCTCGGTGAATAATTCACAGCCAGTCACCGAGTTCCTCCAATCCTAGTTCAGTACGGCGACGGGACGTCGAGTTTCCAGCGCGAATGGGGCGCGCACGTTGCGGCGCTATCGAACGCCGGAAACCGAACGAGGTCGGGTTGGGTAGGGGATGGAAAATTGAATAGGGGAGTCCGAGGGTGACTGCAGAACGGGGAGAGAGCGGAGGGCACGTCGACCTGGGGTGAATGGAATAGAACTGAGCCAAACTACCCCCCCCCCCCCCCCCTTCGTTTCTCGTCGCTCGCTTCGACCCCATTTCATTCGAAAGACTTTCGGGGAATTGCTCAATGAAAGAGAGTCGCTCCGCGGCGATAGCAAATATGTACATAAACGTATAGCGAGACGTCATGCTCGTTTCTGTACGGAGATGTTTTTTTTTTATTACTTTGTAATATGAATTAAAAAGAAACGAAAGGATGAGAATTGGAGCGTGAAGAATATCGAGATGTTTGATTAGTTGATTATCGCGGACTTGGAGCTCTTTCGCGGTGCGATTGAGGTTTGTTGTTATTATTGTTAGCAGCGATCGGGCGATTCACCGGGTCACTTCCGGTTTGAAAATCTCACTCTTCAACCGGAAGTGATGTCACAGAGGAAAGAGCGTCACTTCAGATTTAAAAAGCTAAATTTTTTACCGGAAGTAACATATTTTCTGTATGACGTCACTTCCGGTCGAAAAATTAGGTTTTCAAACCGGAAGTGACTTATTTCCGGTATGACGTTACTTCTGGTCGAAAAATGAGATTTTCAAACCGGAAGTGACGTATTTCCGATATGACGTCACTTCAGGTTGAAAAAATGAGATCCTCAAACCGGAAGTGACGTATTTCCGGTATGACGTCACTCCCTGTTGAAATATGAAATTTTTAACCCGGAAGTGACGCATTTCAGGTTTGACGTCACTTCCGGTCGAAAAATGAGATTCTCAAATCGGAAGTCACGTTGCAGAGAAATATTTTAAATGTTACATCTGGCATGCATCTCAAATGCAGTCAACCGGAAACGCCTCGATTAAAAAGAGCCCGACGATTAAAAAAAAAATCAATCCGAGAGGCCGAAATTTTTGTCGTTGTTTCCTCTCGGTGTAAAAACGTTGTCTCGTCAATGAGACGTTACGACTTGGCTCGGGCCTCTCGGGCGGCTCACTCGCCGGACGGATTTCCGTCGATATTGGTTTTCACGTCGGCCCGAGCAGCGATGAAATAGTAAAAAAAAAAAAAAAAAAAACACACCCAAAAATAAACAAAAAAAGTCACGTGGGAGTAGAATGTAATAGGGGGTGAGGGGGGGGGGGGGGGGGGGAGGTTACAAATATTTTCCAACGACGGGCATTTTCATCGGAGACGCGACTTCTCGGTCTGTCCTCGAGCTTCGTGCGGTTTTACTCCTCGTTTTAGTGGTCTGGAGCGATTTAAACGAAAAGTGGCCGCCGCGGCCTGGCCTCGACACGTTGTCTCCGACGAGCTCTCTTATCTGAACCGCCTACGACAACGCTTAATGGAGTTTCCAATGCCAGTTGTTCGATAGCGTCGCGAGACTCCGAGGCTCAATGAGAGTTTCGCCGATACAGCAGCAAACGGCGAAACTCGAACGACCCTGCTGTACATCGAATATAATGGCCGAGGCGATTTCTCGAACCGATTTCTCGAAACTCGCTCCGGAATAACGCCGTATCGATTACCGGTGCAGCGGAGTATTTTCGGAATTAAATTAAATTAAGAGAGAAATCCATGACGCCCCTTCGAAATTATCCGCTCGACTGTCGAGCGCGAGGAAAAAAAATTTAATAATTTTACCGACCGAAGTACGAACGGTACGAGCGAGTAATATCGAATTACTCGATTCGAGGCTCCTTCCATCGTAAGCGGTGGTTTTTCTCCCGATATAGCTTCGATATCGTTCGCAATTGAATTATCTTTAAAATAATGGTATGGAGCACTGTAAAAAAAATGTTGTGTATTTAATGTATCGGAGTGGAAGTTTGGGTGCAAAAACTGGGACGTTAAATTTTGATGCGCAATTTGTGATGAAAAATTAATGTACTTTTTTTATTGAAATTAAAGTACATTATTTAATATGAAGTATTTCCAATGTTTTTGATGCACTATTTTTCATCACAATTGTACGTTAAATTCAGCAAAGCGGTTTTTACACTGCGAAAGTAAATTGTAAATTTAATGCACTGGAACTTGAAATTTGCTTAGATTGCTTACATTAATTGAATATTAATGTACTTTTTTTTGTGAAATAAAAATACACTCTTAAAAAAAATTGTAAATTTAATGTAACGGTTTGGAAGTTTTTATGCAAAAACTCGTGCATTAAATTTAACATACAATTGTTATGAAAAATGAATCCACTGTTTCATTGAAATTAAAGCAAATGATTGAAAATAAAGTATTTGCAATATTTTTAATACAATGAACATTAACTTTTCATCGCAATCATACACGAAATTTAATTCACCAGTTTCTGCATAAAAACTTCCAGTCCGTTACATTAAACTTCACCCGAATATTTTTTTACAGTCTACATAAAAACTTCCATCCCGCTACATTAAATCTCGTACGATTTTTTGTCACCGTGAGCTTTCGCCAATAAATTCACCGCGATTCGATATACATCCATCCGGCGTTGCGAATAATCGTGTTAGCCGATCGGGAATTTTTTATTCAAACAAAATTGAATTTTCAAGTGAAACGAAAAAAAAAAAAAAAACAAACCTATATTAGCGCACAGAACTACGGAATGCGAACGATATTAAATATATATATTTAGTATAATTTACCGAGGCGTAAAGGAATTAACGGCGTGGCGAGTGTGGAGCGTATGGGTCGGTTGTGCGCGTGCGCAGCAGAGCTATCCGGGCAGCATTCATCCCACCGCTTCGATTTCTTTGGACGCAAGGTGTGCCCCGTCCCATTAAGCGGATTGCTCGAGGGCGAGAGCTGTAAGCCTGGAAGAGGGCGAAACGAGCGCGAACGAGAGAGCTCGAATTAATTTGCAAACTCGAACGGGCGTGTGGGCGTGCGTTACATCCGGTGCGTGTCTCTCGCACTCCGTCCATTCCCCCCCCCCCCCCCGCCTCCCCCCG
The DNA here is from genome assembly GCA_917499995.1 of Ichneumon xanthorius. Lineage (NCBI taxonomy): Eukaryota > Metazoa > Arthropoda > Insecta > Hymenoptera > Ichneumonidae > Ichneumon > Ichneumon xanthorius. The sequence continues at coordinate 3,867,667 of OU824207.1, forward strand.
CCCCACCCCTCGTTTGGCCACGAGACGCCGCTAGTTTAAATATTATTTCAACGTTACACTTCCCCGCGTGGATTCTTTATAACGCTCTCGGGTTCTCCGCTGTCTTCCACTTCGCTCCATGTACATTCCGGAACTCTTTCGACGTCGAACTCGCCCGGCTCTCTGCAAGAGTTGATTTTCTTCGATTTTTTTTTTTTTTTTACGAGGATCGCGGCTCGGTCGGTAACGAAAATTGTAATCGATTGTAGACTGTAAAAAAAATTCGGACGAAATATGATGTACGGGACTGGAAGCTTTTATGCAAAAACTTTTATGGTATATTACATTTTTTGTACGATGGCGATGAGAAATTTATGTTTGGTGTATTAAAAACATTGGGAATTCTTAATTTTTAATCATTTACCCTAATTTTAGTATGAAGGTACTTTCATTTTTATAATTTACTGTAATTTCAGTGAAAAAGTATATAAATTTTTCATCACAATTGTACATAAAATTTAATGTACTAGTTTTTGCATAAAAACGCCCAGTCGGGTGCATTAAATTTACATTTTTTTAAAACATTATTATTATGCAAAATCGATGTTCTTGGCACGTTTAATATAGCCGATTTTTTTCCGGTATTTATACCATCAGCAAGTGTTCAAATTCTTACTGAATCACCCTTTTGGCTGAGAATGTACGTGTGAAGCGTCGTTAATTGCTTCGAAATTCCGTGAGCCACTTTTCTTGGAACCCAATCCGGGCTCGGTCGGTAACAAAAACTGTAATCGACTGTACTCGCGGTATCCGGTCTTTACGGTCGATGGAAGAGAGTCCTCGGAAGCGGATTCCGATGAGTACATGACGAAAGTGTACTGGAATTTTCATAAGATTCCAGTACTACTCTTTCAACGTTAAACTCGATTCCTTCGTTTCTTTTTTTTTTTTTATCGACGACGATCGAGTCGAGTCCCTCCGGAGAGGAAATTTAATCGCCACCTTCCGTCCGACCCAAGCCGATGCTCGGTCGGTAAGAAAAACTGTAATCAACTTTACTCACGCTCGCAAGAAAAAAAAGTCTTCGGAAGCAGATGTCGTGTCGGCTTCCGGTTAGGGCTGCACAGTTGAGCCGTCTTAGCCGTTCTACACTCAGAAAAATAATTTATTTGACAACCACCGTTTATTTGGTTTAAGTAAAATATTTATTTGATTTATATAAATATTTATTTCATTTAAGTAACTATTTACTTAATTTAAATAAATATTTATTTAAATCAAATAAATATTTTACTTAAACCAAATAAACGGTGGCCGTCAAATAAATTATTTTTCAGGGTGTAGTCGGCTAAGATGGTTTAACCGGCTAAAAATTATCCGCCGTTTAGACGGTTATTAATTTTTTATTGTGAATTCCAACGAAACTGATGAAATTAATGAGACATTTATCGATGTCAAATTACCTGTTTTATTTATTAATTTCTGTACTACTATTATATCGGGAAAACATGTTAACCAAATAAAAACCAAATAAACAGTCTTGTAAATATTTAGTTGAACGTCCCTGCCCGAATCTGAGTTGATTGAACCGTATTTTTTTTTTAAGTGTAGCTCTTCGCGAACATTTTTTAATAATTTTTTTGATAGCATTAATAGTCGTTGTCGAAAAGGGTCGGAGCGTAGGAGGAGCCATCGGCGTGTGAGCTTGACGGGAACGGGGATCGATTAATGTGGCAAACACGTGTGCGGACTGAGAGGCCATCGGAAGGAGACGAGAGGAAGATTGAGAGACGGGCTCGGGAAGATCGTTACAGCCGAGAGGTCCGTCGGGTTACACAAGGATACACAAACGGCCGGTTTTTTTATTTATTTTTTTTTGTCCGGAAGTGGAAATGACGTCAGAGATCCGCGATACGCAGTCGATCGCCTCGTCGCTGCGCCGACAGGAGACACGACTCGATGTTCGCACCCGGAAAAATAATTTATTTGACGGCCACCGTTTATTTGGATTAAGTAAAATATTTATTTGATTTAAATAAATATTTATTTAAATTAAGTAAATAGTTCCTTAAATGAAATAAATATTTATTTCAATGAAATAAATTTTATTTAAGTGAAATAAATATTTATTTCAATCAAATAAATATTTTACTTAAATCAAATAAACGGTGGCCGTCAAATAAATTATTTTTCTGGGTGCGCTACGTAAATTCTATCAGCGAGAAACTCGGAGATGCGAGAAGCTGCGGAGGTTTTCGTAGCACGTGAAAGCGAGTTACCGCGGTCGGTAACAAAAACTGTAATCGACGAAAGACGAGTCTCACCGGAAGTTGGGCCGTACAGTTTAACCGTCCCGGCTGGCTAAAAAATTTTATCCGGCTTATAGTTTGGCAGGCTAAGCCGTCTTAGCCGGCCAAGATAGTTTGGTTGGCTAAATATTTGCTCGCTGCTTAACCAGCTTAGATCGTTTGGCTAAAAATTAGCCGCACAGGCAGAAAAAAAATTCATTTGACGGCCGCCGTTTATTTGATAGAAATAAATATTTATTTAAATTAAGTAAATAGTTACTTAAATTAAATAATCCATGCGAGATACGTTTTTTTTTTGTAAATTAAGGATGATTGCATCTGGACGATTTATCGATGAGAAAAATCGATCCGTATCGTGATTTTTCGCGTTGATCTTCGCTGTCTCTTCTCGCACTCGCCCCATCGGATCATTCGAGCCGTATTTCGAGGTCGCATCGTGGTTTCCTCGAAACTCGAACGGACTCTCCGTGAATCACGAGTCTCTCGATCGTCGGCGTATCCGAGCTGGTCGGACGACATGTGTGAGCATATCGCCCTCGTCTAGTCGGATTCACCTATGGTTCTGGCATAACTCGACGCCATTAATTCCACACTCCGTACACCGAGAAAAACTTACATACTAAATTGTTCCCAGGGGGGACGTCTACATTTTATAGTTACGACAATGACCAAAAATTATAGTTTCAACTATAATTATAGTTTAATCAATACAGTATATACTATCACAAACTATCGATATAGACGTCCCCCCTGTGAACTTTTCGTTATAGTAAGAAATACCATCCTTTTTCTCAGTGTACCGTGAGGTACGGATTACCGGGGAGTGTGAACTCCCCGGTAATCCGAGTTATACATGCTCGGCTGCATCGAACAAGTCATAAAAAAAAAATAAAAAAAATAAAACTGAAGATTCTTTTAGACTTTTTTTAAACCGTGTAAAAATAAATAAATATATATTTAAAAAGTGCAATGTGTCGTTTTTTTTCCTACAACCGTCCAAAAATAAGTGTGGCCATGCTTTTGCAAATTACATTAGTGTACGCCGTAATAATTCCCCGATTCATTAATGGCACCTCCAACCACTTAAAGGAACCTCAGCATCGACATCCACAGATCTCTACAAAGTCCCAGCGAATATCGAAATTAACGGTAATGAAATAGTGATAAGAAGAAGAAAAAAAAACGATCGGGACCGATAAATGGGGAGATAGTGTGGCTAACAATAATACCATACTTTTCTATTACGATTAGCGTAGCCGATAATAATACCATATTTTTCGCACTAGTATCGTAATGCACTAGTGACACGCCGTAATAATTCCCCGATTAATTAATGTCACCTCCAACCACTTAAAGGAACTTCAGCATCGACATCCACAGATCTCTACAAAGTCCCAGCGAATATCGAAATTAACGGTAATGAAATAGTGATAAGAAGAAGAAAAAAAAAACGATCGGGACAGATAAATGGAGAGATAGCGTGGCTAATAATAATACCATAACTAGATAGACCGGGTGTACACGAGGCGGCTGTAAATCCAGAGCATAGAGTTTTCTATTATTATTCTATTATTATTAGCGTGGCTAACAATAATACCATATTTTTCGCACGAGTATCGTAATGCACTAGTGACACGCGGTAATAATTCCCCGATTAATTAATCGCACTTCCAACCACTTAAAGGAACCTCAGCATCGACATCCACAGATCTCTACAAAGTCCCAGCGAATATCGAAATTAACGGTAATGAAATAGTGATAAGAAGTAAAGAAAAAAAAAAAAAAAAAAAAAAAAAAAAACGATCGGGACAGATAAATGGAGAGATAGCGTGGCTAATAATAATACCATAACTAGATAGACCGGGTGTACACGAGGCGGCTGCAAATCCAGAGCATACAGTGTGTGCCTCTCTTGCCTGCCTCCGTGTGTACCTGTGTCCCCATGTGTGGGTGTGAGTCCCTCGGTATGCGTTACACTGGCACAAGCCTAATACCAGTGTAAGCCTCGTGGTACTTTGTGTACCGACAGGCCGCGCACACCGTGGGATAGAACGTGCGGACGAATCGAAACGCGGCGTATCTCGCGTGACTGGGGATACCAGACGACCGGATGCGGGCACGGCTCGAGGAACGGCGTGGGTGCCTGGAAAATCAACGAGGCCGAATCTAACGATCCGGCCGAGCGGGAGTGCGAGCGAGAGCGAGAATTTACGGAACGGTGGTAATCGATTACCCGAGTTTACACAGAGCAACCCTGTTCGCCCGGAGGGTTAATCCAGTCTCCTCCTCTTTTCCCTCCTCGTCGGCCCTCGCTCGCGCCGGCCTCCTCTGCTCGATACCGACCGGGGAAGCCAACCGGTTCGACGGGGAGGAGGCGCGAGAACCGCGAAATTAATTACTTGCACATTCATGCTCGAAAGACCTTCGTAAAAACGAGGAATATTTATGTCATCTATATATGTAATATAAAATATTCTTTTATTAAATTTTTTCGTAAAAAAGAAAAATTTCGAGATTTTGATGTCAGAATAATTAAAGTAGTCCAAAACGTCGAGACATGGGATTTTTAGCTGGCGTCCGGATGTATGTGTGTGTGTGACAGATTTGCATAATTTAAAACGACTATAACTCGGAAACGGTTTGCGACAGCGAGTTGAAATTTGGTGCACCAATAGAGTGATCACATCGCTTCGTTTTGGTTCTATTTTTTTAAATGTATTTTATATTATATGTATATTTTACTAGTAGGTTGTTTGTGGAAATTAGAAACCGGAAATATGAATTACCAAAGACATAAAGGAAGTACTTCCGGTCACTTCCGGTTTGAAAATATTTTATGAATATATATACATACAATTATATGAATAAAGAATGATATTTATAATACACCGAATGTATACGTATAAGAAAGCCGAATATTTGTGTGTGATTTATCATTATTATATTCGAGACTTACCTTGCTGACGATAAAGTCCTTTTCGTCGAAGTGACGTCCGTACATTTTCGGTGCTTCGCCGGGCACGGACTCGATCTTGACGCACACCTCTTGACCCTTTCTCGCTGTCTCCACGCTCTTGTGATTGTACTCTATGCTCGTAACGATCCCGAGCTCGACGAACTGCAACATAAAAAGATAGACGTTTTAGCAGATGTCCCACCGAGTTTATTAACGGAGCGGGAGAATGGAGAAACGTTTTAAAGTTCCCATATAAAATATCCTGTACTACCATATTTAAAAAAAAAAAAAAAAAAAATGGTCCCTCGGCAATGAAGAAGAATGAATAAGAAAAAGTAAGTAACATCGAGGGTCGTGTAAAAGAAGCGTGACAAGGACGAAGAGGGATCGAACTCGCGCGAGGCTTGACACGACGTATCTTCCTCGGTGGTTTATCGCGGTGCCGAGATGAGAGGAGCGCGGTTATAAGGTAACCAACCTCGCAGCGTACCGGCGTTTGTGTAGGCACGAATTGGCGTTTTCTCGCTCGCGTGGGTTAACCAGCTCCGATCTCCGAGCCGGGCTTAGAGAGAGCGTTAGTTAGGCCTCCGTGGTATTTTTTTTTATACACCGACATACTTGTACAGTGAACGAAAACTGCGTGACTTTATTACCCCGGTTCGTTCGGTCGGAACGATGGATTTAAATAATGTAAATAATTTTTTTTTAAATAAAAATTAAATTACTCTAATTAATTTTTTTTTAAATATATATATATTGCGTTTCAGTTTATGCGTATGATTGTATAATATATTGGCCATCACACACACCATGCATCCATTTATGACCCTGAATATACCTGCATGAGACCGAATTCCGTCACTGTATTTAGCATCGCAAAAAACTTTGTTCGGTGAAGTTCACCTGGAGAATAAAATTCTATAAATTAACATAATTTTTTTTCTTCCCAAAGCCGTGGATTGACCGAGACTTGCCAAAGATGAAATTTGATGTCGTGCAGATATCTTCGAGGTCTTATCTATTTGCACATGCATGTCTATGTACAAAGGGCGTGTCCCGTTAAACGTAAATAAATAAATACATAAATAGATAAATAAATAAATAAATAAATAAATAAATAAATAAATAAATAAATAAATAAATAAATAATATAGATAAATCCTGCATATATCGCTGTCGCTGTTATCTTCATTCACTTAGGGCAGAAAAGTTTTTTTTATGTAAATTTTTCCTGGAGTTAAATAGCTTGCGCGTCGTATTACTCTGGAGTCTCGTTGAGGACACCGGAGTACGGAAATCGGCGTGGCACCTGACGTCCCAGTCGATTATATCGTAACGGAGCAAGTTTTCCAAGTGAGACGGTAAACGTATCCGTATTCATGCTCGATCGCTCGGTTCATGGGTACGTTATAATCTGCTGTCTGCGGGCCATCTTGGCCGTCGGACGGTTTGAAAACGAGTTATGATAGTTGTAGCCTTACACCTCGGTTATACACGAGGATTTAACTCCGGTGAATATTCGATCTTGATAAAGCATAAAACAGGAGTAGAGAGGAGTGTCTAGACCCGAGACGGGGCGAGAGACCGTGGAACGTCGAGGGACCCCGGTGCATAAACGGTCAGTGTGTATTACGAGAGAAGTAGAGGGACCCCTGAGCGTGGATCTAGTATATGGCTGGCGGAGTGGGCAGAGAATGAGCCGGGTCGTAAGGAAAAAGGAGGAATAAAGGGAAAAGTGGCGCGTTGGTTGCGCCAACTATATATTGACAAGAAGCGAAGGAGAGTGGAGACAAAGAAGTGGAAGAAGGAGAATTAAGAAGGATGAAGAAAAAGGATGAAGAAGAAGGATGAAGAAGAAGGATGAAGAAGAAGGGTGAAGAAGAAGGATGAAGAAGAAGGATGAAGACGAAGGATGAAGAAGAAGGATGAAGAAGAAGGATGAAGAAGAAGGATGAAGAAGAAGGATGAAGAAGAAGGATGAAGAAGAGGGATGAAGAAGAGGGATGAAGAAGAGGGATGAAGAAGAAGGATGAAGAAGAAGGATGAAGACGAAGGATGAAGAAGAAGGATGAAGAAGAAGGATGAAGAAGAAGGATGAAGAAGAAGGATGAAGAAGAGGGATGAAGAAGAGGGATGAAGAAGAGGGATGAAGAAGAGGGATGAAGAAGAGGGATGAAGAAGAGGGATGAAGAAGAGGGATGAAGAAGAGGGATGAAGAAGAAGGATGAAGAAGAAGGATGAAGAAGAAGGATGAAGAAGAAGGATGAAGAAGAAGGATGAAGAAGAAGGATGAAGAAGAAGGATGAAGAAGAAGGATGAAGAAGAAGGATGAAGACGAAGGATGAAGACGAAGGATGAAGAAGAAGGATGAAGAAGAAGGATGAAAAATGATGATGAATGACGATGAAAATGAGGATGAGGATGAGTGAAGACGAGAATGAAGAAAAAGAGGAAGAAGAATGAGGACGAAGATAAGGATGAGGATGAGGATGAATGAATACGAGAAATAAGAAGAAGAAGAGAGGGAATGTAGAAGAAGAGAAAGAAAACGAAGAGAAGGAGGCGGTTAGAGGCCGAGTTGGAATGCCCGCTTGGCAGGGGGGCCCCGCCAAAAATGTTCGGGCTGTAAATTTGTTTTGTCACCCAGTGAATGAGCCACGGTGATAAAGCTGCTAAGATCCTGAAAGTTATACCTATCCAAGGTCCCCGGGGTCCTTCGGTGCACCCTTGCCGTCCACGTGCTCGACCTCTCCCTCTCTCTCGTCTACGCCATTCTCTTCGTTTTCCTTCCTCCCCCGACCGCGAGACTCCGTGACAAAGGAAGGACGCGCACGATGCGGCGACCCCACGAAAATAAAAGTATCGCTTCTCCTCCCGGCCACAAAGCCCGGTCGCGCTTATGTACCCGCTGTCGTACTATAAAATCCTCGGGTCCTCCACCGGCCCGTGGACGCTGGCCGCAACACCCATCGGCCGAATGACGACCGTAACTCCGTTGCTGGTGCGGCGGAGTAATCAAGTACCCTGCCACGAGGGCCCAAGAGGAATTGCATTACTGCCGAGGATCCTCCGGGGCGCAAGGCTGTCGAGTACCTACACAATGCGTCCATTATTCGAGCTTCCTCCGGCATTTTTCGACGGCCTTTAGACACGAGGAGGAGACGGGTGGCGCATTATTTATAGATGTTCGTTTCACGACGAACCAATCGCTTCGGAGTATATCTTGTCGCCGAGATCCTCAAACGTAACCGTTCTGTGCACCTCGAATTCTTCGCATATTTCATCGGTCGTGGGTTTCGGAGACCCAACGAAAGTTCGTTCCAATAACCATTTTTGGGCACGGTCACGATTTTCGTGGTAGGAAAGTGTCCCCGGCGAACTTGAAGTCACGTGTTTCCGGTGTAACGTCACTTACGGTCGAAAAAAATGAGATTTTCAAATCGGAAGTGACGTTTTTCCGGTATGAAGTCACTTCCGATAAAAAAAATGTGCTTTTCAAACCGGAAGTAGCGTATTTCCGGCATGACGTCGTTTCCAATAGAAAAAAGTGATTTTCAAACCGGAAGTGACGTATTTCCCACATGACGCCATTTCCGATCGAAAAATGTGATTTTCAAACCGGAAGTGACGTATTTCCGACATGACGTCATCTCCAATCGAACAAAAAGATTTTCAAACCGGAAGTGACGTATTTTCGACATGACGTCATCTCTGGTCGACAAAAAAAATTTCAAAACCGGAAGTGAGATATTTCCAGTGTGACGGCATTTCCCATCCAAAAATGAGATTTTCAAACCGGAAGTGACGTGCGCACAATCGGCACTTTGTGATACAGACCTCAAATACAACGAATGACTCTCTCCCGTTTTACCGGGAGAAATTGAATCGAAAAAAAAAATTGTGTAAGATAAATAGTTCGAGAGCGGATAGAACTGCCGTGGGCGACATGTACGGGGAGAGAGTCGACGATGCCCACGGATGAGCCTCGCCACCGATCTCCGTGGACAATGGCCGACCGGATGTCGTTCGTGTCTTCCGAAACCCACGTCGCGGATATATGTGGTGTAGGATATACTGCATAACATTTTTAGTTTTGTTTGTCTAACGACACGATGTCTTCCACAGACGGCGAGCAAGTGGCGAACGATCATTTTCACCTCACGGACTAGCGCACGCGTAGAGATGTGCAATTACCGTCATTTCTCGTTAACGTCAATTGACACAAAAATTACCGTCATATGACGGACATTTTGTAATATGGTCAAAAATATGGTAGAAAATATGGTCAAAAATATGGTCAAAAATATGGTCAAAAATATGGTCAAAAATATGGTCAAAAATATGGTCAAAAATATGGTAAGAAATGTGGTCAAAAATATGGTATAATTTTTTAAGTATAATTTTTTTTAAGAATAAGAAAAAATATAATTTTTTCCACGAGGACAATTTTGTAATTGTCCTGGCGCTACGAATAATTGTTACGAATTATTGGAAACTTCGGAGAATCGAACCGAAGATCCACCGAAAAGAGTGGAGCCCTCAGAACCGATCTCCGCGAGCCATCTTCGATTCCTCCAGCGTTTCTTCTTCTTCCCCCCCGATCGAGCAAGAGCGAGGATAAGAAAGCCGAGGCACAGGCCGGTTAAATTTAGCACGTGGGTCGAGACACGAACCGAGTGTTGTGCGGCTCCGGCTGTAAATGTACCGTGCGAAGAGCGCGGAGAAGGAAATTATGTCTTCCTCGTTTGGATTAAAAAAAAAATAATAACATTTTTTTTATATCCGCCAACAGCGAACTGCATCGCTTCATTCCGAAATCGGAATTTCGAATCACCTGTTCTCCATACCGGACAAAAGACGAAAGGATTCACACCCAGAAAAATAATTTACGTGACCCCCGCCCCGCAAATAAATATTCATTTAAATTAAATAAATATTCATTCATTTAAACAAGTATTTATTTAAACCAAATAAATATTTATTTGAGCGGCGCGCGTCAAATAAATGTTTAGTTGATTTTAATAAATATTCATTCAATTAAATATGTATTTAGATAAATCGAATAAATATTTATTTGCAGGGTGCCCGTAAAATAAATAATTTTTCTAGGTGCATAAAACGTACTGGACTCCTGCACCCAGAAAAAAATTTATTTGTCCGCCACCGTTTATTTGGTTTAAGTAAAATATTTATTTGATTTAAATAAATGTTTATTTAAATTAAGTAAATAGTTACTTAAATGAAATAAATATTTATTTAATAAAAAAAAATATTTTACTTAAACCAAATAAAAGGTGGCCGTCAGATAAATTATTTTTCTCGATGTGTTCTCCTCTGCAGCCCCTGCCGATGTAACTGACAAGAGATCGAAAAAGCTCAATCGGGAAGTGAGGGGGCGGCGGAGAGTCCGCTAGGATAAAAATTGGTTCGGCCGGCTGCGCAAACTGAGGCAGATATCGCCGGTCAGGATTGTGAACGAATAGACGAGAGTGTACTCTATCTCGCGGGCGTTATCGTTGCGGACGCGCCACGCATCGCCGCAAAAAGGGGATCGATCGTGAATGAAGCTCATTCACGAGAGCGAGGGTACAGTGCGATCAGAAAACAGCCGTCCTGCCTTTATCCCCCGACATTTCATCTCGCTCCGACTTCGCCAAAATTTTTTCTCGTTCGTACACAGCTTGTACCTAATAAATGAAAAAAAAAAATTATATAATGATGTATGTGAAAAAAATTTATATAATACAGATAGATAGATAGAAGTATTTATTACGTGCTCTGGGTTCGATCACCTAGTAAATATGTCATATATAGCACTATGTATGTATATATATATATATATATATATATATATGTTTTAATAAGAATATAATAATAATAATACTAATAATTTTATTATCATTATTGTTATTTTTATTATTATTGTTGTTGTTGTATTAATAATAATAATAATGATGATAATATAATAATTTATTATTATAATATTCTAATTTTTTTTAAATATGACATATGGCCTGACGCATGTGAATCAGAAGGAACGAACACACGTCCGATGATTATCTCCAGTTTGGATATCCGACTTGGACGAATCACAGTCCGACAAGCATCAGTGAGGCAAAAGAAAAGAAAGAGAAAATTACGTCCTCGTCATCGTATCAACGAGAATACCTGGCCGGAGTCGGTTTCTAAATATTCTGTATGAATATCCCACACTGGGCTATACGGTTATTCGCTCAAGCATGTATTCTCCTCCCGTCATTGCTGCGAGTGTGTGGAACGAGCGTATCGGGCCGCGTGTAAGATATCCTCGTAAACTCACGCACACACGCGCGGACGCGCGCACATGGGACGCGAGGAGCACCGAATGAAGCGGGGAGAATGGGCGACAGGATCATCGTGTAAATGGTTATTAATGGATGCTACATCGGCGCGATAGGCCGGAGACGGCTGATCGATGGGAAACGATCAACTCTGTTCCCGCCGTTCCAACCCCCGTACCGTACACAGCATGCAACACCTATTTTTTCCAGCTGATCAGTTTTCACAACGAGACAACGAGACAACGAGACAAGGAGACTACAAGACTACGAGACTCGGAGACTCGGAGACTAGGCGACTAGGAGACTACGAGACTACGAGACTAGGAGACTCGGAGACTCGGAGACTCGGAGACTCGGTGACTCGGAGACTAGGAGACTAGGAGACTCGGAGACTCGGAGACTCGGAGACTCGGAGACTCGGGGACGAGGAGATTAGGAGATTAGGAGACTAGGAGACTCGGAGACTAGGAGACTCGGAGACTCGGAGACTAGGCGACTAGGAGACTAGGAGACTCGGAGACTAGGAGACTAGGAGACTCAGAGACTAGGAGATTAGGAGACTAGGAGACTCGGAGACTCGGAGACTCGGGGACTAGGAGACTAGGAGACTCGGAGACTCGGGGACTAGGAGACTAGGAGACTAGGAGAACTAGGAGAACTAGGAGACTAGGAGAACTAGGAGAACTAGGAGACTAGGAGACTCGGAGACTCGGAGACTCGGAGACTCGGAGACTCGGAGACTAGGAGTCTAGAAGACTGAGAGACTAGAAGACTGGGAGACTAGGAGACTCGGAGACTAGGAGACTCAGAGACTAGGAGATTAGGAGACTAGGAGACTCGGAGACTAGGAGACTAGGAGACTCGGAGACTGGGAGACTAGGAGACTAGGAGACTCGGAGACTGGGAGACTAGGAGACTCGGAGACTGGGAGACTAGGAGACTAGGAGACTCGGAGACTGGGAGACTAGGAGACTAGGAGACTAGGAGACTACGACAACGGCGGTTTACGAATGCGAGAGGAGTTGTTGATAGCGTGAGCGATGTAATGAAATGGAGCGGAAAGGAGCGGAAGGGGAGAGAGAGCGTCAAGTGTCGAATGGGGACCCCGGCCCTCATTGAAAAGTGACGGTGAGCTCGAATACAAACGGGCCTTACTAACGAACCGACAATGCAGCGCCGATACGTCCGTTCAAGCATAATGGGTCTTTGACTTCGTACCCCTGAATCACGAGGAAGAGTGAGGGGGAAAGGCCAACGAGGTTCCGTGAAGATGAATTAACGCACGGAGAATCGTGTTCTCTGTACATCGTGACGCTCGAAAATTGGATCGACTCTCGCGTCCTCCATTTAAGAAGGTTCGACCGTTTCTTTGAAGACAAAAATTGTATTGAAGAAAAATGCATCACGGCTGACTCGAATGTCATGCAATATTAGTAAAGTGTATCGTGCATGTCATTCATGGGGTGTATTTTGCAAAAATGATCCGTTTGTCGACGATAAAGAAAAATATTTAGTACGTTGTACATCTTTCGCATCGCCTTAATACCCGCTTGACGCGACAACTTTCTTTAAACCGGAAATGGTCAACACGAAAAAAAAAAATCAATTACCGTTTCCGTTACCGACCGAGCTTCAATTCCTAGCAATCCCAGAGTGCACTGAGAAAAAATTACATACTAAAAGCAACAATGCTGATTTTTTACAAAAAAAAAAATAGTTCTCACAAGAAACGTCTAAATTTTATAGTTCAGACCATGACAAAAACGGTTGCAACTATAATTATTAATTTAACAAATCGAATATATACTATGAATTATGAGAAACTATCTATATAGACCTTCCCCCTGGGAACTATTCGTATAGTAGGAAAAACCATCCTTTTCCTCAGTGTCTGTGAACACTCTTTCCAGAATGCTCTATTTCCCTAAAAAAAAAAAAACTAAAAAAAATTGTATTCGCAACAGAATGGTAAACGTAAAGAGCAGCCCAAGTTTAATTTTCCTTAGCCGGTTTTATGAATGGACCTATGTTTAGTTAACCGCAGCAGCATCGGCGTAGCGAACAAGCCCTCGAAGTGAGCGCGTCGGGGAACACAAGCGACGCAACAGGATGCCGACGGCGATGCCGCGCCGGGCGGGCTGAGAGCCCGCGCGCTCTTTGGCATAGCCCGGTAGCAGACGCCGCGCGAGACGGGAACCGGAAGTCTATTTTCGTTATGCGTACCAATTTAGAATCCTTTATAGTTTATACGCCGCCGCCCGCTTCCACGGGCCGCCCCGCGCCCCGTCGCGCCTCCTCGTCCCGTCCTCGTCTTCGTCGTTGCTTCCTAGTGCTGCGCCGGCTCGTGGGAGAGAACTATGTCGCCGGAGTGTGCGACCGCTACAGCAAACCCGAGACCCCGGGGAATGCCAAATTTTCGATACCGCCAATAACGAGACGGTGCGTACCCGACACCCGAAACACGAGACAAGCCCCGGGCGAGAGGAAGCGCCCGAGGAGGACGCGGAAACTGTGCCAGTCATCGCGACGGCGGATCTCGGTGGGACAACAGAGTCGGCTCACTGACGGACCTCCGAGAGGAGTTCGAAACGGGGTTGGAAACCTCGACGTGACGGATGCATAAGATGTGTAATAATTGATTTATATTGTAATTGTTGCAATTATTGGGGGTAATATTATCATAATTATTCATAAATGGTAATAATAATTATCATCCGCATAATAATGAAGTTCATGTCGATTGGACACTCACACCGGTACTCACAGATTCTTGCAGATATTCCCGCGGATACTCACACATACTCACAGGCACTCACAGATATTCACACATACTCACAGACACTCACAGATATTCACACATACTCACAGACACTCACACGGATACTCACAGATATTCACATGGATACTCAGACACTCACACGGATACTCACAGACACTCACACGGATACTCACAGACACTCATACGGATACTCACGGATACTCACACGGATACTCACACGGATACTCACACGGATACTCACACGGATACTCACACGGATACTCACACGGATACTCACACGGATACTCACACGGATACTCACACGGATACTCACACGGATACTCACACGGGTACTCACATGGATATTCACACGGATACTCACACGGATACTCACACGGATACTCACACGGATACTCACACGAATGCTCACACGGATTCTCACACGGGTACTGACACGGATACTCACACGGGTACTCACACGGATGTTCACACGGGTACTCACACGAATATTCACACGCATACTCACATGGATACTCACACGGATACTCACACAGATACTCACACAGATACTCACACAGATACTCACACGGATACTCACACGGATATTCACACAGATACCTGTAACTCGTTTAAGGTAAATAAGCGTATTGCCATGTGTATAATGTATAATATCGCGTGACCAAAACCTATGCACAGAAAATACCTTCCTGGTAAAAATATTGGAGCCTGACAAGACCCGGTCAGGCCGCGATGTAAAGCTCCGAAATGTCTTCCCTTCTTATTTTGGTCACGTGATATACTCGCAGAGATAATGAGGTGGATCGAGGAACGGTAGGATCGGAAGTCATCCGAATACCCGAAGAAGCGGGACATACCAGGATAAGTGGATATTCGCCTTCGGCCGGCTTCTACACCGTCCTCAAACTCATTCCGTTCGCCTTTCTACGCACTTTCGTTATCATCGCCGGGGCGGGGAGGGAGGGAGGAGACGTCGAGGCGCGAGTCTCTCGAGAGGATCGATAGGGAGAAACACTCCAACGGGGCGCCCATCAAGAGACACCGAAACCGGGAGGAGAGACACTCTTCGGTATCGGAAGACGTTGTCGGAGGACAAGAGCGAAGAGCTTGGCCACACACGAAGCGCGCTTCTCGCTTTTGTCTCCGTAACTTCGCCCGCTCCTTCAACAGACTCCTCCGAAATCCTCGGATCTACAGCGCGCTCGGGAGTTAGTCGTTTCGTTTTCGGAGAAATAGACGCGAGGAAGAAAAATAAAGAGTGTGAAAAAAAATTATAAGTTAACAATAAATAAATATAATATAATTAATTAATTATGATATTAATATATTCAATATAATATCATTAATTAATTATCGTATTGATATAATCAATGTAATATTATTTATTAATTATTATGATAAAAAAATCGCGTAAAATCTCCAACTCGACCTCAATCTGCTAAAAATTTCACCGAAAGAAGAATCACGACAGCTCCACTAGTCACTAGCTTTAAAAATCTGAATATATTCATAAGTATTCAGAAAAGTGAACGAATAATTTTCATTAAAAAAAAGAGTTACGTTTCCGTGAGATTAGTTGAACAATTTTATTTTTCATCAATCAGTTAACAACGTTTCAAAATTATTATTATGCAAAATTAATCTTTTCAGCACCTTTGATAAGCTTGATTTTTTTCAGACTTTCATACCATCCAGAAGTGTTTGCAATTCCCTCTCAGTTCTCCGAAACTCATGCAAAGTGAACACTTTTCTCAAGAACTACCTTAAACGATGCAAGTCTCACACACACACATGCATATAAAAATCGCATTTCTCGACATTTCAGCCAATCTTTAAGTTTAAAAAAATTGTATCTTTACGATAAAATAGCTTCCTCCATGAGGAACCAAAACAAAACATTGTTAATAATAATTTTAAAAAAATGAAAAATAAAAAAAAATATTTAAAAGTCGAAAAAGTTTGTGTACAGCCGATACACTACGGGTCGAGCTCTCGGTCTCGTTCATCTCCCGTCCGATTAACATTTTTTTCCCGGGCAATCCAAGATACGTCCAAGATTGTTTACGGCACTTAGCGCCGCTCGGTCAAGAGCGGACGTCAACAAGATTAATCCGCTGACGATACAGCGGAGTGGCCCCGATGGAAACGGGACATCCGTTTTCCGCGCGGTACTCGCCTCTGCCCCAGACTTCCGGTCCGTCGGGCAGGGCTCAAGGATCGAGAGCCAAGTTTATCGTGCTTTCGCAACGCGATCGGCGGATTGAATAACACGAGGGCATCGCGCGCCGCATCGGGACCGCTCGAATTTGTTTCGCAACGCGATTACACCGAACTGTCGATTTCTGGGGATTGATATTTAAAGGCGAGAGAAACGAAAACATCGGCTCCGCCAGTGTCCGCACGCGTATCGCGCCGTGCCGGCCCGGCTGTATCGAGCCGCGCGCTGCGTCGACCACATCCCGGCCCGGCGGCTTCCGGTCCCGAGTACTGGCTCGCTTCCGGTCGTTTATCACTCGCGAGCAGAACGGCTCGGTGGAAAACATGCTTGGACAGGGCCCGACGGCCGGAGGAAACGAGACCAAGTGGATAAATGAGTTCCAGGAGAAGTTTTAAACTCGACTCCTACTACCCGGGCTCCATTCAACCCCCCCCCCCCCCCCCCCACCCACCCCCCTCCGTACTCGGGCCAACCGAGAAGCGTGCGCCGGAAGATTTTTTAATGTTTAAAATTTTAAGAAAATTTTTCAAGTCTTAGCGTATCTGTAAAGGTTTATTATAGATGAGTTGCAATTTTTTGGTTTGGATTTTTTTTTAATAATTGATTTTAATTAACATAAAAATTAATTGTGATAATTATGATTGATAATTACAGTATTGAAGAAATCTTTTTTTTTTTTTTTTTGTACTTTTTCATTTGTTAATGAATGATAAAAAATACCTGATGAATGTTGGGTTTGTTATTATTATTATTCCTCTTTTTTAAATAGATAATAATTGTAGTGATAAATTAGTAGGAAAGGGGATCATGTAGATAAATGAGTTCCAGGAGAAGTTTTAAACTCGACTCCTACGACTCGGGCTGTTCATTCACCGCCCCCCCCCCCCTCCCCCTCCCACCGTACTCGGGCCAACCGAGAAGTGTGCGCCGGAACAAGATTTTTACACTCGTGCGGATTTAAAAAAAAAAAAAACGAAAGATTAAACCAATTTTTTAAAGTCACAACTCATCTATACAGGTTTGTTAGTACAAAGTTTTATAGATGAACTGCAATTTTGTGTTTTTGTTTTTTTTTTTAATCATTCATTTTAATAAAAAATCAAATTAATTAATATCTATAATCATGATAATTATAATTGATAATAATCATCATTATTACAATATAGAACTAACAAATTTTTTTTGTTGTAATTTTTCAACATTTAGATAATTTTTCACTTATTATTATTATTTTCTTTTCTAAGAAAAACAATAATAATAAGCTAATAATTACTGAGGTAATTTTTCTCTTCTATCAAAAACAGAAAAATAAAAACAAAAAATGATTAGTTTATCATCGTAATAATTATTTTTCTAGTTAACATAAGATAATAAACAATATTAATAATTCAATTGTTAGAAAAATTGTCTCTAAAGGACGTTATCGACGACTCGTTTCGATTAGCTCATCGGCTCGAATGGAGGTTTTTTTTTTATATGAATGAAACATTATTTAATCGCGTCCCAATGGATAGCTGCGGAGCAAAAGTGTCGCCTGCCAAAAAGTCTCAATCGCATATCAGTCTATTAATAGGCGGTGGAGGAGCGTTGGTGTGTGCGTGGCCGTGCCGAGATGATGTTGAAAACTGGTGCAAACGTCAACAGGACGTGCAAGCTCGTTGTCGGGATGATGCCCGTCAGCACCGCATCGAGCCCGACACACTATACCGGCGTGCCCGTCGTTCTATCGCCGTCGGATAAATTCTAGATTGACCGATACATCAACGCTCGCGAGCTGCCGTCCCGTCGCCGGCCCCGCTTCGCTTCCGGCTCGACGGTATCCGTTTCCTTCCGGCCGTAAAAAAAAAAAAAAAAAATACAAAAAAAGCGTCGACTCTACAAACGAATATACGATGACGAGGCGGTTTCACAGAGAGTCGGAACGAAGCGGAGGTGAATTCCAACTTCGATGAAAATTGCACAGCGCGAGAGCCGAGCAGCACGTGCGACAAATATTATTTTACGCGTACAAATATCAATTAATTGATTAATTAATCAATAGTGACAATAAATAAAAAAAATAAGTACAATATAATTAATAAACAAAGCTTCCTCCGTGAGGAAGCAAAATATTAATATTATAATATTAAATATAATTATTAATAATAATTAATAAGTACAGTAAAGTGTGATATATGTAACAAATATTAATCATTAAAATGAACAATTATTGAAAGTAATAAGACGAGGACTATCACGAGATTAAGGGGGGTTCTTGCTTTATAAAAATAAATATATAATAAATTCAAATAATTTAAAAAATTAATAAAAATAATAATAGATTAATAAATAAACTTTTATGGAAAGGAAATATTTGGAGCTCGAATGAAAAGTAACGAAAGGGAGTTTATTGATCGATGATCGATGATCGATGATCGATGATCGATCGATGGAGAGAAAGTGAAGCTGACCACGGAGACCATGCGAGTGGATCCATGAAGTCTCGACCGAACTCTTCCGCCTCGGGCCAACCGGGGCGGGGGGGGGGGGGGGAACGACGACAGATAACGTGTTGTTGAACTTGCGACGATAATGGCCGGAGTCGTTTCCGCGCGATCTCTGCGCTCCTGATACCATTCCAGAATCTCTCATGCGGTCTCGCTTGTCGCCGTGCTACACTTTCGTCGGTTCTGTGTGCCCTACTTTTTCGTGGATAACGCGCTCTCCGCTGTACCGCGCGCTACATTCATCTTCAATGTATTTCACATAGACTTGAGACGTATCGCGATACGTTCTTTTACTCACTTTCCTCCGTCCCTTAATTCCCACGTTTCTGTCATTGGCCGCGTTCGAGATACATTCTAGAGAACATTATTAGAATTTCTCTTTAACGTCACTTCCGGTTTGAGAATCTCGGTTTTCGGCCGGAAGTGACGTCGATTCGGAAAACGTCACTTCCGGTTTGAAAATCTCGGTTTTTGTACCGGAAGTGAAGTCACACGAGATAACGTCACTTCCGGTTTCAAAATTACGGTTTTCAACCGGAAGTGACGTCATTTGGGAAAAAGGTCACTTCCCGTTTCAAAATCTCGCTTTTGATATCGGAAGTAAGTGTGACGTCATTTCCGGTCGAAAATTCAGGCTCTTTAAGTCTTAAGTGACATTTTCTCCCTGTGACGTCATTTCCGGTAAAAAAAAATCATATTTTTAAAAGTCATTTTTGGGAGAGTTTCACTTCCGGTAAAAAACCAACATTTCGAAACCGGAAGTGCCGTTTCGCCCCGATATAAAAATTCCGCTACCCCGCAATGCGCGGAGGACAACACAACCCAATGCAAAAAAATTAAAAGTAAAAAAATTAAGAGTAAAAAAAAATTTACTGTCTCCCAATGTTCGTGACCGTTCGTGCGCGATTCAAAATCGCGAGACGTTTGCCCGGTCACGTATCGAAGACGAGATACGGGAGATGCGTCCCGTACAAGCGGGGTAGCGTCTCGGGCATTCTTCGCGAAGATTCAGAGGAGAAAAAGAAGAGGGCATAAGTAGGAACTAGGCCAGAAACTCGTGCGTCTTTGGGCTCGGCTCAGACTCTTTCTCGCAGTGTCTCCGCGTCGAACGAGACTTGACTGCGAGCCAGAGCAGCTCGGGCGGCACTCGGAACGACGAGTCCGGGTCATGTCGGGGAATCCATTCACTAGTTCACGACTGTAACACCTCCGGCCGGTCCTGACCTAAGCCAACACTTCGTGACGGCCAATATCCGGTCGGGATGATCGTTGGCTCCGCCGCGCCGATGACTCCGCTCTGCCCGCACCATATAACGATATAACTTGAGCGTTTCTTTCGGCTCCGTATGTGGGAAAAGTGTGAGAGGTGCCGCCGGCGATCGGGGAGCGCGGTCGCCGACCGAGCCAAAAGGTGCCAAGCACAACAACGCGGGACGCGGGCAATTTACATTCCGAATTATCTCTCCAGTCCTCCGTCAACGTCGCGCAATCTTTCCACGGCTCCATTCATGAGATTTCTTCGGGGTTTTTTTTTTTTTTTTTTTTTCCAAAGCTTTTAACGTCTCCGCTGCTTTTCGATCTCCGTCGAGGTGGATAGTCGATATTTTAGGTTTCTTTTTTTAGTAAGATTTAAAGGCGTCGTATCGAACTGTACATTTTTTTTACCCACGCACAGACGTGCGAGAGGTGAAAAAAAATATTTGGAGATTTTACCAATATTTCTTATCCACGAATATCGGTAATGTTGAATTTTTTGTTTTTTTTTTTTCGGTGAACTATAGTTGATATTTTTTTTATTTGTAAAATTGAGAAAAAAAATGGTGGAATTAACTGGAGAAAAAATGATGGAGTTTTTGTGGAAAATGAATTTTTTTTTTTTTTTTTTAATGTGCAAATCCTTTTTTATCGAGCAAAATAATGTACGGTCCTGGCTTGAACCCGGGAATTTCGGGTGGCGAAGGTCCTTACTGCTAATTGTCCATTTAATCCACGCACGTAAAAAAGATTTGTACATTTAACATTTCTTCGCCACAAATATCTACGATTTCTTTTTAAATATGGTAGATTTAACACGAATGAAAATTTAAAAGATAATGGAGGTTTGTGGACGACGATTTTTGTCAACGGACGATTCTATTTATTCAAAATAAAAAATGGTAAAAATGTTAAAAATGGTAAAAATGGTAAAGAATTGTAATGATAATGGTAAATTTGTAAAACGATAAATGGTAATTTATAAAATGATAAATGGTAAATTTGTAAAATAATAAATGGTAACAAAATGGTACAATTAAAAAGAACAAAAAAATAATTCCGGAGTTTCACGGAAAAGAAATGTGAAAACCTTTTTAATCCCGCGCACTGTGCAGCCCGGCGAGAAACCGTGGAGTTTCGGATGACAAAGGTCGTTTCCGGAGATACTCGATTTGCTCCATGCGTCATAGCCCGCTTTCTCCCCCGGTATCTCATCCCCGCCCACTGGCGTGCTACAGCAATATGACGAAAAGGTCGCGATATTCCCCTATCGGTTAAATTGCATTGTCCGAACTGTGCTCGACTCCCCGATCCGACGGAATCGCCGCGGTGCGGCTTCCTCCCCGAAGATTATGCAATTCACGAGTTCGTCTCGAATTCGTCGCGTTGCGCAACCGCGCCGCAGACTCTTCCCGTTCGTTACTTCGCTCGAAGAATTCTCGTGATTTCAGTCGACGAAGTCGCAGCCGGCTCGGCGGTTCCGTCGCTGGCAAAAGGAACGATGGAATTACGCACGTGGGCTAACTATATGGCGGAGCTGCTTTCTATGCGCGGGCGAGGTAAGAATGCACGCGCCGAGGCTCAGCGTCGCTCCTCGTTGTCGTCGTTCCCTCGACACAACCTGGTCGTCGTCGACGTCGACGTCGTCGTCGTCTCGCATAAAAGCCCCGCGAGAGTTAAACCTGAATACAAGCCTTCGAGCGCGGCCCACCTAACGCACACGCAACCACATAGCTCTCTTTACCCGCGGCGGAATCGAGCCGGCGAGTCCCGGCGAACTGCATTATGCCGCACTCGGCTCGTTGTTGCTTGTTGCTGGTTGATTTTTTTTTTATCGTTATTATTATTTTTTTGGAGCGAGGAGACAGGCGAGATTCGCCAATATCGCCCTTTGGAAAACTCGGAGCGGAGCAAATAATTTATTTGACGGCCACTGTTTATTTAATTGAAGTAAAATATTTATTTGATTTAAATAAATATTTATTTGATGTAAGTAACTGTTTACTTAATTTAAATAAACATTTATTTAAATCAAATAAATATTTTACTTAAACCGAATAATACGTTAATAATATGTTAGAAATTATATTATTCTTGAAGACAATTGCACAGACTGTGCAAACCACGAAATTGTTAATTCCCATCAAATTTCATTTATATACTGTTACCTGAATTTCTTATGTAAAAGGGCATGGCCCGTAAATAAATAAATAAATAAATAAATAAATAAATAAATAATCGATGGCCGTCAAATTAATTTTTTCTCGTTGCAGAACCCGATTAGAGACTCTTAGTTTAATAAGAGCAAGCAGCGGGGCCGAATCAATTATCCCATTTAAAATTTTAAAAAGAAAGCACAGGTCTTGAAAAGTCCTGACCGAAATTTATTATTTTATTTGACCCAAGAAAAAAGATTTCGCAATGTGAAGAGATGTTTCTTTTTTTTTAATTGTTTCATTTTTTTTTATCGTTTAAAAATGTTTCTTTTCCAGAAAAAAAAAAATATTAAATTAAACGTGCGAGAGGTCCGGTTTCTGTGGTTCAACAGAATCGAGATACACTTTGCCGGAGGAGCCGGTCCGGACCGACGACGCCGTCGTCGTCCTCGGGGGTGGGGAGGGGCTTCTCGGAAAATTAGAATCTACCGGTGTCGACGGGACCGGCTCGAACGATCCTCGCTCGTAACCATAACCATTAGTAATGTGGGTACGCGGCGATCGTATACCGGGTTATACGTACTACGTGGGTTCCGGAGTGTCCGGAGGCCGCGAGAGGCCAATGGGGGTCGCGTGGCCCCGGCGTCGCGAGAAGACCGCGACCCGGACCACGCGAGAAGAATTCTCTCGCGCGAGCGTATATTTTTATTTTTTATTTTTATTTTACTTTTTATTTCGTTCGCGATAGATGATCAAGCTCGAAAAGGAGGATCGCCGGATCCGGCGAACGGTGTTCCACGAATCTCTGATTAAATTACGAGCTCCGGTATGATCCTGGATAATTTATGGGCGAGATGATTATCAGACGAGTTTCATTCAACACCTCATCCTTCTTCCCCGTCGCGTTGTCTCGCCCCATATATGCTGAGCGTATTTTCTATTTACGTATACGCAAGTGAATATGTAGATGCGTATTTTACTTACTGTTATTGTGTAGTATTGTGTATTATTGTGTAGTATTGTGTATTATTGTGTAGTATTGTGTATTATTGTGTATTATTGTGTATTATTGTGTATTATTGTGTATTATTGTGTATTATTGTGTATTATTGTGTATTATTGTGTATTATTGTGTATTATTGTGTATTATTGTGTATTATTGTGTACTATTGCGCACTCTTGTGTACTCTTGTGTACTCTTGTGTACTCTTGTGTACTATTGTGTACTCTTTTGTATTCTTGTATACTCTTGTGTACTATTGTGTACTATTGTGTACTCTTGTGTACTATTGTGTACTCTTGTGTACTCTTGTGTACTATTGTGTACTCTTGTGTACTCTTGTGTACTATTGTGTACTCTTGTGTACTCTTGTGTACTATTGTGTACTCTTGTGTATTATTGTGTACTATTGTGTACTATTGTGTATTATTGTGTACTATTGTGTACTATTGTGTACTATTGTGTACTATTATGTACTCTTGTGTACTCTTAAGTACTATTGTGTACTCTTGTGTACTCTTGTGTACTCTTGTGTACTGTTGTGTACTTTTGTGTACTCTTGTGTATTGTTATGTATTGTTATGTACTGTTGTGTATAATTGTATGGATTTTGACTATTGAAATGTGTGCAAGTGAATATATAGATGGCGGCTAGTGTACCCGTTAGCTCTTCGTTGTGCACCGCGAGCCCCTTTTCTCGAGCAACGACTGCCATCGATATGTGTAAGTGGACACATAGATGCTGAGTGGCGTACGCGATAAGTCTCCGTGGTACGGAGCGAGGGCCTCCGCTCGAGCAACAACTATCGATATTAATGCCGGGCATTGTCCCGAAGCGCCGCTCGATCGCCTGACAATTATACGATTTCATCGTTTCACCAGCGCTCCGAGATCTCTCACAAAGGAAAAAGATAGTCCCGATAAACAATCTAAAGAGTCCGGAGAGCTAGGAGGGACGAGAGAACGAGCGAGTCCGCGCTTTGCCCCGCGGCGATATTGCGAAATAGTCGGGGCTCATAAATGTCAGCACGACAATAATCCGCTAGCGGGATTGCGCACCGCGTGTGACCAATCGCGCGGAGCCAAAATCTAAATAAAATCCCTCGACGCGCGATTTTTTATACTCGAAATTCCGGAAAGTCCAATCGGCAAATTTTTTACGCTCAAGTTTTAATTACACGTTTTAAGTTTCATTAATTTACTCGAACGGGTTCGAAAGATAAACTTGATTCGTTCAGCAGTTAAAAAATGGGGTTTTTTTATCCCTAGATGAAACGACACTGAATCTCCCGCACGTTTCTCTATACCTGAAGTACCGCAAGTCCCGATAATCAAAGTTTTAACGCTCCAGTTTTAATTGCAAGTTTTAGTTTTAAGTTTCATTAATTTGATCGCACGGATGTGAGAGATAAACGCAATTTTTTTTTGTCCCCAGATGAAACGAAACGGAAACTCCCCATGGCCGCACGTTTTTCTATACTTCAATTGCCGGAAGTCCCAATAATACTTGAAGTACCGGAAGTCCCAATAACAAAGTTTTATCGCTTAATTGCAAGTTTTAAGTTTCATTAATTTGATCGCATGTGTTTGAGAGATAAATTCACTTTTTTTAGCAGTTAAAAATTGAGGATTTTTTTTGTCCCTAGATGAAACGAGCCGGAAACTCCCTCAGCGCACGTTTTTTTATACTCGAAGTACCCAAAGTCCGGATAATCAAAGTTTCAACCCTCAACTTTTTATTACACGTTTTAAGTTTAATTAATTTACTCGCGCGTGTATGAGAGATAAACTCGATTCCTCCGAGGCAGTTAAAAAACTGTCGATTTTTTTTGCCCGTAGGTGTGACCGATTTATCAATTATCGTGACTCGAATCCCCGGAGCATATCGATAATGTAACCGCAGCCATGTGCACACTGGTCGGTACGGAAATTAATTGACTGCCGGAGTTAAAAGCTCGCCCGCGTGTCCCCCGCGGCTCGCATCGCGCAGTATATCACAAACTCGATAGTAATTCGTTGCCCCAACCGCCTCGAACGACCGTCGTAGATCGGGCGCGATTGTTACTGCATTAATTGCATCTCTCCGAGTCGCCTTCCGTCCATGCTTGTACCACGCGAACGCCCATGCGATTGCACGAGCCTTCTCCAAAAATTTATTCAGAGGCATGTCGAAAAAAAAAAAAAAAAAAAACATGACGAACGCCTCCGCAATCCGGAGTTCACCGATTGACTGCTCTACCGGAGGGCCCAGCGAGCGCAGCGAGGCGCGATAGAAAAATCCCGTCCTCCTACGACGAGAGCCAGCCAGCGAGAGAGCAAAGTCCTTCCGTTCGTCCGCGTCCAACTATCGAGACACTCCGAGAGATCCGAGCCGACCACCGTTCCTCGATGCCCGATTTCATATCGACGATAGTCGTTTATCGGCCGTAAGTGCCCCGGTTCGACGGGTTCACCTACGCGCCGAGGTGGTCCTGGGCTCTGAAACCAATTTCGTCTCTTCGAGAGCATCGTATAAACGCTCCGGATTAAAATCACCTCGGCGGGAATGTCGAAGTGCTGCAGCTACATAGATATGTGCAATGACGGTAAAATAGACAAAAGTGACCGTCAGGGTCATTTTGGTATTTCTCGAACTTATCATGTGCAATGACATTTTTTTTTTCTGTCGCTAATTTACTAGTCAACGGTTTGGCACATTTACATCTCTAACACTCACAACTCTACCAGATAACAGCTATACCAGAAAATGTTTCTACCATGTAGAACTCTACCAAAATCTCTATCAGAAAGTTAAAAAAAAAACTCTACCAGAATCAAAATAAAACTCGAGCGGACTTGAAATAAAACTCTAACGGAATTGAAATAAAACTCAACCGAATGGAAGTAAAACTCACCGGAATACAAGGCTAGGTAGCTTTGTATTCCGGTAGAGTTTTATTTGGATTAATGTAGAGTTTCTAAAATTTTCTGGTAGAGGTTTTGGTAGAGTTCTAATATGGTAGAGTTGTGACTAGTAGGGATGTGAATGTGCCAACGATTTACCGGTTGTTTTCTACTCCAAACAACTATTTTCTTTTTCTTCTTTATATATAAACATCAAAGACTTACTATGTCGTTAAAATGTGAAAAGCTATTTTCCCTCTACCATAATTTAATAAATAAATAGATAAAAAAATAATTTTCAAAAATAAACATTTATTTGATTTATAGTAAATCAAATAAATTATTTTTCTGGGTGGGGTTCACCTGGCCGCCGAGGTCGGTCTCGATCCTGAACACAATATCGTCTCTACGACAGCATCGTCTAATAAATTCGCAACATCCCCTTTCATATCGACCGATTTCATATCGACGATAGTTGTCTATCGGTCGCAAGTGGCCCAGTTCGACGGCTCCACCTCGACGCCGAGGTTGTCCTCGGTTCCGAAACCAATTTCG
Organism: Ichneumon xanthorius; assembly: GCA_917499995.1. Taxonomy (NCBI): domain Eukaryota; kingdom Metazoa; phylum Arthropoda; class Insecta; order Hymenoptera; family Ichneumonidae; genus Ichneumon; species Ichneumon xanthorius. The sequence goes on from OU824207.1 coordinate 3,894,559, forward strand.
TCTCTTCGACAGCACCGTGGAACGGCCCGGAGTAAATTCGCCTCGGTCGGACCGTCAAAGTGGCGCAGCTCGGATCTTCCCGACCAAGACAAGAAATACTTTCTCTCTCGGGCCTCGAGAGGAGGCACGCGGCGAGAATTTTCCTCGGCGAAGCACCCGAGTTAAACTCTGCGTCGAGATTTTGCCACGAAGTCGTTCAACATCCCGAACGGTGTGTGGGCAGTTGGCTCGCGCAACGTTCCTACATCCCGATCGTTCGCCAACTATCGTCGACGTGCGAGAGGAACGTGAGCGTCGACTATCCGCCGTGTCTGTACGTCCGTGTGTGTTTTCCGCGCGATGCACATGGACACGCAGGCGTTGACGATGGCTGTGTGAAGTTTCGCGGTGGCCTGCTTCAACGGGCCATATAGAAACTCGGCCTGGTGGGCGACGCTCGATTTTCGTTCGCAATCGATAGACGGACGAACTCCCGATGCTGAGAACTAGGACTGAAACTCGAATTTAAGATCGTAAAAAAAAAAAATTTTAAATATTAAGAAAAGAAAAATTGTATCACAGTTGAACGACACATCAAAAATTGTATCGGAGAGATACAATATTTAGAAAGGTGTATTGGGGCGAAACGACACATAGAAAATCTTATCAGAAAAACATAATATTAGAAAAATTATCTCACTTTGCGAATATGACATTACACTACAGCGATCCAGTTAGGCCTATAAAATTGTAGAATTGTTTCGGGTTATATTACACCTTGAGTGAGTTCAACGGACTATACATAGTTGCTTTGGTATTTCCATCTTATTGGCTCATCGATATGACACCGCGAACTATTAACTTGTTTATCCGAATATGGTTTATTAACATGTGTTTACACCTTACCTTAATTTTTTTGGCACCGAGATCATTAATACAATTATCAATATGCCAAATTTGGATAAGTAATATTTTGTCGTTTCGACAAAAACTGGCGCTTTTAGCGAAAAGTCGCCAAAGGCAGTCATCGCAGTGAAACGCGCCCATCTCTTCCCGGAGGGCACTCGGGAGTTACAAATATGAAAATAATATGAAAACAATGTGAGAAAAATATGAGAAAAACATGAAAAAAATTTGAAAAAAATATTAATAAATATGAAAATTTTATTTATAAAAAATAATAATAATAACGATACCTCCTTGCTCGGGACGCAGACCGGAGTTCCGTCCTTAAGTATCCCGGCCTCGACCATCACGCCGATGACGATGGGATCCCTCGAGTTGAATATGTGCTGAAAAGATTTTTAAAAAAATCTCCGTTTATTAACGCCGCATGAGAACGAGGTCCGCTCCTCTCCTCCCCTTCACGATAGTTTTTCGCAACTCTCGTAGGAGGAAGAAGAAGACATCCGAGCGGGAAGTACGCGCGTAGGTTTTCCTCTGGCAATCCCGAGGCGCGTCCAATTACCGGCGGGCGTTGCGCGCCGTTCACGTTCTAGGAAATCGTTATCGTGCGTGCCGAGAGACTATGTACGCGGTGCGCTTATTTACAGTGTAAGCTTGATAGACGTTTTCCTGTCCACGCGCCATGCCGAATTCGCCGGAGCCTCGATCACCGGATGAATGTACCGACAAATCGATGCGCGACTCTATTTCGCCACAGTATTTTCTTTTCTACACCGTACAACCCTGATTAAGCTGGGCGAAATTTTCCCTACACGTTACGGCTCCAATTAAGCTAAGCTAAATTTTCTCTACACGGGACAACTTCGATTAACGTGGGAAAAATATTCCCTACATTGTATAATCCTTATTAGACTGGGCGAAATTTTCTCTACACGGAACAACCTCGATTAACGAGGAAAAAAAATTTCCCTACACTGTACAACCCCAACTAAGCTGGACGAAATTTTCTCTACACGGTACAAACCCGATTATTGTGGGTGAATTTTTCTCTACACGGTACGACCCCGATGAAGCTTGGAGCTCGGGACCGAAGAACCCCCCGGATTAACCACGGTTAATACGTCTTAACTTTTTAACATTAACTTGTTAAATAAAATAATAATAATGATAATATATTTTTTTTACTTAACAAGTTAAAAATATGAGCTCTTATTTAACCCTTCAAGTTCTAAGGCTCCATGCTGCTCGCACGGATGCAAAGTATCTCCGTCATTAGATGTACGGATAATTTGTTTCTCTTCCCTTGCAACCCGTCCGAACGGCATCGTCCAGTAAACTTTATTGTACCGTAAAGTACGCTCCAGGCAAGCTCCGACTTCCCGTCGCACTCGGGGCGAGATCAGCGGCGAGAGTCTCTTCTATCCGAGCACACACGGGAGTCGTTCTCGTATATTAGACTCCGCTCGCCGGCTACTGGTCTCGGCATCCGGCGATAAGAGTCACGATCCCCGACCGAGCTCTCGCCTACCGCGCAACGGACGCGTCTACGCTATCGCACCGGGATATCGATAACGCAAATCGATCGACGCGTACCCGACCGTGTAGGTATATCCTGTACACGCCGCTCGGCCTACTCGACCGGAAGTCCCGGGTCCAAAAAAATAATAATAATAATATCGCGGTGAAAAAAAAAAATAAGAAGCCGAGTAGTCGAATCGCAGAAGTGTACCTGCGGCAGAACACTCAGTTCGCAGGGGAAGACCGCTATGTGATTGTTCAAATCGTAAAAAAAAAAATTAATACAAAATTTTTTTAAATGTAAAATTTTTACGAAGTAATATTGCGGTGAAAAAAAATAAAAAAAATTAAAAAAGAGTATGCAGCCGAGTAGGTAATCGGAGAAATTCACCTGCGGCAGAACACGCAGCTTGCAGGGGAAGACCGCTATGTGCTTGTTCTCGTCCCTCTTTCGTTGCTTCAGCTCCTCTCTGTAGGCAGTGAATTTGTCGAAGAGATGATAGATTATATCCGCTTGGAAGATCTTGACGCCGAGAGAGTCGGCGAGCTCCTGGGCGTCCCGCTCGATCTTCACGTCGAAGGCGAGAATTGTCGCGTACCTGAAAACAGAACGATGAAAAAAAGAAATTAGAAAAGAGAGTGAACGCAGCTGAGAAGCGTGGTATGGGTAAGTGTAGGGTAAGTTAGGGTGATATGGCCACGTGGGTGATATGTAAATTGTTAACCCCTTCACTATTAGAGAAATGGATTTCCCTATACGTGAAAAATAAAGTATTTCCAATATTTTTCCAATGTTCTTTTTTCTTGACTTCAAGTACTTTCAATTGAGACGCAGTCCGTGAAATGTGAAAATCTTTGTGTCAGAGCTCGGCAAAGTACTTCAAATACTAAGTACTTAAAGTACCAAATACTTGACCTACTAGGTACATTATGGGTTACCAATCGTTGTTTAAAAAATCATGGCCATATCACCCCGTCTTGCTCTATATAAGTTTTTGCACAGGCCATTTTAGTTTTAGTCTCGGCCGGCCGGTCAACCGGAGGAAATTGTTTCAATTATCTTGGGACCGTGGTTATCCGCGGCCCGATCGGATCGGGGTCGTCTCCGCGACGAGGTACGGCGAGGATGGACGACGGAAACTGAAGGAACGCCGACTAACAGGCACCGAGCAAAAAATAAGCTAAATTAGCGGGGAAGAGAAACGAGCGGGCCACGCGCATCGAACAGGTGTCGGAAGTCGGACCAAGGTCGGTCCCGCGTTTGCAACGAAATCCGACAAGTCTCCGAAGCGTCGAGTTGTAATTTTCATTTTGTAATTCGTTCGACGTTTTTTCGTCATTTTTTTTTTCTTTTCTCCTTCCAACGATTTCCTTTTGCGATCGTTGAAACGCAGTTCGGGCGGGGCGAACGGAGATTGGAGCACTTTCTTCCGAGTGTCGAGTCGGATCTTCGCTCTCCGGGGACTGAACCCTCCGGCTTCGGAAGTTGGCTCTGGTTGGCTGGAAATGGCAGGATTGATCAAGACGCGGTGACATCCGTTCAAAGGTGTTATTTGGTTGGTACAACAAAAATGTTTCAATTGGCAAATATTGAAGCGATAAATTTTGAATCGACGAATTTTGAATCGATGAATTTTTGAATCGACAAATCTTCGAAACGACAAATTTTTGACCTGACAAATTTTGCATCGATTGAAGCTAATAGTTATTTAACAAAAACAAGCTTTACGCCAAACAAATAAAAGTTTTGAACGAATATCACCGCGTCTTTTGTTCAATGCATTAATTTTTTTTTCTCAGTGCTGCCGACCGAAAGCTCTCCGTGTCTCTGGAGTAAATTGTTTCAATTATTTCGGGCCACGCGCATCGAGCAGGTGTCCAAAGTCGGCCCAAGGTCGGTCCCACATTTCCAACGAAGTCCGGACAAACTACAGAGCGTCGCGGGATGTAATTTTCATTTCATAATTTGTGCTCAATTTTTTCTCCATTTTTTTGCCTTTTCAAACGATTTCCTTTGCGATCGTTGAAACGCATTTCCGGCCAGTGATGTAAAATTACGGTCATGACTCATTCGGTCATTTTTTTCGTCGCCAATTTTTTGGATGCATGGTGATCGTCGTCGCTCGGTCATTTTCGTCAATTTAGCATTCGTCACATGACGGTCACGTGACGGCTTTACGTCACTAGTTCCGGCGGAGGTGATCGGACGGAGATTGGAGCACTTTCTTCCGAGTGTCGCGTCGGATCTTCGCTCTCCAGGGACGAGCCTGCCGTCTTCGGCGGTTGCCTTGTTTCGGAGTCTGGTTCTGGGAGAGCTCCTGGCTCTCGGCCGCACGAAAAGTCTCCGTGTCGTCCCCTCGGCGACGAATATCCCAGGACAGGGCGCATCCGCCAGGCCGTAAAAGCAATATCCTATCCGCCGCTTCCTTCGACTTCTCTCCGACCGTCTCTCGGCCCCTCGCCGTTTTAATGGATCTCCGAGGTAAATTAGGCCCCGAAAAAAAAAATATATATATATATATATATATATATATTCAAGGGTCTCGCCGTTTCTGGTTTCCTCGGTCCTTCATTTCTTGCGAGTGACGGTGAGCTGGAACTATACAACGGTGGTGATAAAAAAATAAATCGAAATTATATTTAAAATAAAAAATAAAATAAAACGGGACACCGGCAGTCTATTAGCGACAGCCCAGCGGCGTTGTGACTGTCTTGCTGCAGGACTGGTTTAATGACGTGAAATCATGGGAATCACCTGCTGCTAACAACGGAGGGAATCTCACGAACCCTCGGTTAATTTTTCACCCGGCTGGGACGAATTATTTGTTGCCTCCCGATAGGACGAGGAGATACAAAAAAAATTACGCTCCAATCACTGCCGATCGAGAGTGAATGACTGTATCGGATAAACTATATCGTTAGGAAAACTAGTCGATGGCAATTTTCCTAACAAATACAATTTGTCAATAGCGATGCTCCAAAAAGTTACAAGTTCTAAATAGTAACAATTGGTAGCTAAATAGTAGAATTGGTCAATGGATTGCCATTGACCAATTCTACTATTTAGCTGCCAATTGTTACTATTTTGCTACCAAAATAATACTCCAAAAGATTACAACTGCTTAATAATTATGTTCTCAATAGTTACAATTGATCAATGGTAATGTTTCGAGTGGTTACCATTCTCGAATGGTTGCGCTCTAAATAGTTATAATTCACCAATGGTTACGTTCCGAATTATTACAATTCGCCAATGGTCGAAGGACGAATGGTAACCATTAAATGTGTTAATGTGTTAACTGTTAACTGTTAATGTGTAACATGTGTTAATGTGTTAAATGTATTAACCATTAGTTCACCATTAATGCCATTCGGAGCGAATGGTTGCCATTAATGCACCATTCGGTACACCATTCAGATTCCATGGTAACCATTTAATGACCGATGGTTCGTTTTCATGAGGGTACTTTTGGGCGAGACAAGAGAAATATACTCACTGACTATCGTGTTCCAGCATAATGGAGGCCTTCATCACGTCCTTCTTGACGACCGGTCCGATGCGTATTCCAGCGTACTGCAAATAAAATGAAACAAAAATCGAATTAGTATTAATCGTTTCCGACAATTAAAGTAATTTACGTTTTCATCTCAAAATTTCCACATTTTTCGTTTCTTTTACAAATCTCATTCTTTTCCCTAATATAGGCAGGTATAGTGCGAAGCGCGCAGGATGTAAAACGAGCGATACATTTTTCACCCCCCCCCCCCCCCCCGGGCCAGAGGCCGGTTTGTTATCGTATCTGGGAATTGTCAAGCGCGCCGGATAGAAAGAGTTGGCGCAGGAAGTTACAGTAGTCGAAGAAAAAAAAAAACAAAAATTAAAAAATAGGGTATAAATGTACAGTAGGGAAAGAAGAAGCGGAGTGCGGCGCAGGGCGTGCGCGTTCTCGAAATAACTTTTCTTGGTCTGGTGAAGAGTCGGACTCGGCTCTGGGGAACTTCTCGTAGCCGGCGCGAGCGCACACTCGCTCGATAATGTACACCAATGTTATTGGTGTGTATATTCGCGCCGGGAAGAAGGATCAACACGCATCCCGGATGTCGTACGATGCGTGCGCGCACCGGGCTCATCCAAGCTACATGTAATATCATTTTCGAACGGGTAAACATTTTTTTTAAAGCTTTTAAGATAAGAGATGTGGCCATCGGTGGAACCGGAAGTGGAACCGGTACCGATCAGCGGATGACTGAAGGAAAGAAATTCGAGACTCTTATTCATCCTCCTACCATAAAAGCATCAAAGTTTTATCGCTAGCAATAACATTTTTTTATGTAGTGTTTTAAAATTTTTTAAATATTTTTTTAAGAAAAATTATTTAAATTAAAATGTTTTCTTTCGCTTGAAATGCTTCTCTTACTTTACGCACGCCTCTCGTACTTTACGCACGCTTCTCGTACTGTACGCACGCTTCTCGTACTTTACGCACGCTGCTCGTACTTTACGCACGCCTCTCGTACTTTACGCACGCTTCTCGCACTTTACGCACGCTTCTCTTACTTTACGAACGCAGCTCGTGCGACTCACTTCACAATGCGCATACAAAGTTCGCTTTACCGCACTTGTATCGCAAATTACTATTTCGTGCAGGTCAACACTTTTTACGCTTTTAAGATAAGAGCTGTAGCCATCAGTGGAACCGGAAGTGCATAAGCGGAAAACTGAAGAAAAGGAATTCGGGATTTTTCTTCATCCTCCTCCTACAAGTGTATCAAGTTGTTTCGATAGCGATAAAAAAAATAATAAAAAAAACGTTTTAGAAGAGGGGAAGGCGTCCAACCGGAAACGGGCAACCGACACTCCGTCCGTTACCGCAGCGTCGACGCACCCGAGACGATAAGTGCACGCGCATCCGGATAAAGTCGGATCCAGGATAACGCGCTGATAAGGCAATTAACAGCAATTAACTGACGGAGCCGCATAGAAGGAGATAAAGGGAGATAAAGAGATAATGCGAATGAGAAGAAAAACCGTAGTTTTGAATTAGGAGAGAAATTCATATCAACGAAATTCATAGCTGTCGTCGGGCATTCGTTCGGTCACCGATCGACGCGCTCGATAAACGAAGCTACATGGCTCTTCGTTTTCGTACGTTGGTAAAATCGTAAATTACTCGCAACGATTTGCTTGCGTTATTAGCTGGCACTTCTGCGACTGCTCATGATTAATTGCCAACTTATAATATATATATACATATATATGTTACTATATCTGTATGTGATTTGGTGTTCCATACCAAATCGACCTGAGTCTGACCCCTCGCATCTTGGATTTGGTCCGCGATTTTTTTATACAATTGACCCAACTCTCAAAAACACTCAGATATTTTTTTAGATTTTTTTTTTCAGATTGTTTACAATTATGTGTTATTAAAAAAAAATGTATTGATCGTCAAAATTCTTTTATGTGTCACAAGATTTTTCAGAATTTGTTCAGGTTTTTTTATTGCGGCGATCTATAAATTTCTTTTTTAATTATAAATAATTATGAAGAATGTGAAAAAATTAAAAAATCTGATTATTTGATTTAAATAAATATCTATTCAAATTAAATAAATAGTTACTTAAACGAAATAAATATTAATCCAAATCAAATGAATATTTTGCTTAAACGAAACAAACGATGGCCGTCAAATAAATTATTTTTTGGCTGAAGGACTCGATGGCCAATCGACAATATATTTATATTCTCATGCCAACTTACACCATGTAATGCCACATATAAAAAATTGTTCCATCTGGAATATCGTCAATAAATCCACTGCTACTAAATAATTTTTCTCGGTGTGAGCAGCCACAATAAATATTACATTATTATCACAATAAAATCCCTGTCTCCGTTATTCCCTGAAATTTTCGATCTCTCCCTTGCAGCACGGTCAATGACTCGTTACCGAAGAGCCCCCCCGATGCGTGGAGGGGGGAGACGGTAAAAAAGTTTCTAGCGCGAGAAGAGTAGATTCGTACGCATGTCATCTTACGCTCCTCGGATTCGACCTAAAATAACCATCTGACGCACGGCGGTTTGCCATCCGCGGCTCCAGCCACGCCACGTATTTTCTCGCGATCCACGCGAGATGCGTAGAAATATACGCACCTATAAACAAGAACCGAGGAGGAGAGCGCGCGCGCGCGCGCCAGAGATCGTACGCGCGGGATCCGACGACGACTCGGCACCGCGTGCGAGTTCTCGCTAGTCGCCGCTCGCCGGCTCGCAGCTCGTCGCTCGCGGGGCTCGAAGGGTCAGGCACGCCGCGAGCGCAATTAGTCACTGCCCCGGGCAGCCGTTTAATCGCCGCTCTCCCTCGCTCGGCGAGGGAACGGGCGATCCTGGATTCCCACATGTGCGCGCCATCTCCGTCGCGTACACCGAGCGGACGGCTCGGCTGCGAATCTTCCGCGGGCACCGGAGAGATACTCATCTCGAGATATCGCCCTGCGCTCGGAACCCGCGCTGGAGAAACTTCATCGGTCGCGATTCGAGTCCACGATGCGCGAGACGATAGCCGCGGATTGGCGGCATGAAATCCTTCCCGAGGTACCTCGGACGAAAGTTCGTCTGTGATGGTTGTTAGAGACTGATTTTTTTTTTTTTTTTTTTTTAGTTGAAATAAAAATTAAAATGTTGTACGAACAGAATCGAAAGATTTTTATATGAAACGAGCCTGAAGCGCGAGACGATAGCCGCGGTTTCGCCGCATGAAATCCTTCTCGCGGTACCTCGGACGAAACTTTGTTTGGGATGGTTGTTAGAGACTGATTTTTGTTTTGTTTTTTTTTTTTTTTTTTTTTTTGATTGGAATAAAAGTAAAATGTTTTGCGGAGAGAATCGAAAGGTTTATAGGAAGTGAGCCTGAAGATACATGTATCGAATTTCGGCTTCTTGGAGTTTCTGCCAATGCACTGGTTTGGGAAGGAAATCAAATTGTTCAATTGGTGAATTTTAAAAGAAAATTTAATTGTTTACTTGTAGAATTTTAAAAGAAAATCAAATTGTTGATTTGTAGAATTTTAAAAGAAAATCAAATTGTTGATTTGTAGAATTTTAAAAGAAAATTAAATTGTTCACTTGTGAACAGAACTGGGCAGTATTGTAAATACTTGATGTATTTCAAGTATTTTAAATACGTATTGTAAGTACTAAAATACTTTTCTGGTATTTTAAGTACAAAATACTTTTGGGTCTTCTCCATATTAGAACTGTACGGTTAGGTCGGACGGGATAGACGGTATGGACAGGATGGACGGATGGTATTGATATCCATCCATCCATCCGTATTGATTTTAAGAGGTGCTTTAAAAAGCACCTCTTAAAAAGCACCTCTTGACCGAAACCTTATTTACGTTAATTCTAACTGATTAAAAAAAAATATAGAAAATAAACAATAGAAACGTACCCAATAATGAAATACTTATTATTATTGTGCCACAAATTCACACACTGAAGACCCGAACCTTCTCTCATGTCATGGCCGAACCCTTATCTATCTTAGTTGATACTGAAAGAAGAAAAAAAATGTTTTACCGGCCAAAAAAAAAAAGAGAAAAACATGAAAAAAAAAAAACGGAGGGCATAAGAGATGGAAATGTACTCGATAGTCAAATACGTATCAGCAGCGTGCGTACGCGGGTCGCGTGGAATCGAGGCTCCCGATACGAAAATACGCGCTTCTCGGAAGGACCAACCCCGATGCGACATCAAAGGTGACTACGTTCTCTCGGCTCGCCGTCGAGAAGTCGCTCGTTCGCTTCGCGTTCTCGAGCCGCGGATAACTTCTTCCACTGAAACTTGTCGCGCGTACGTCGACATGAACGCTTCGCGACGCTTTTCGACCCAACGAGGGAGGAGACGTTCGTAAGCTCGAAGGAATTTCAGAAAGAAACGAGACCCCTGCCAGACCGCGTTCTCGCACACGATTCTCTACGCTCACTTTTTATGCAGATCGGTCACCGATTTTTTTTTTTGTTTTAAACAACGCTCCACAGCTCGTAATATCGAGCTACCCGTTCGCATCTGCGAACCCTCAAAAATAAAAATGATAGCCTCGCGAAAATGAAACGTGTCCGAAAAATATATTCCAAATACATTGAATTCCACGGTTTTATATGATCGATATATTGAATATATATATGTATATATATATATTAATATAATACAATAATATATTATAATATAAATTTTATATAAATAATATATCGATCATGGAAATTCATCTATATTGGGGAATATATATCGGACAATATACTATATATACATCGGAATTATAACATTTTTCGATAAAAATATATTGTACATATCGTTTTTTTCATGCGCTTCAGCGAGCTTAAAATGTTTCTTGCCTTAAATTATTTAAAAAAAAATGTATGATGTAAAGAACATATGTTTTTAATTTTGATATAATAATATCACTATTATTATAACAAAAATTGGTTTAAAAAAAGTACGTTTCCCGATGTGCAACTCTCGTTACCGGAAGTCGCTTTTATCATGGAATGTCTAAGCAACACGTAGGACGAAACATAATAATTTTTAAAAAAATAAAAATATATGACAGAATTCTCCCATCGCCACAGATATTGCGATTGTCGGAAGCGAGCGATGCTTCCGCATCTAATTCCGCAACTTTTGAAATAATAATAATCCTATTACTATAATGAATAATATTATTATTATAAATAATATTATCATTATGAATAATATTATTATTACGAATAAGATTATTATTATGAAGAATATTACTAAAAAAAAAAAAAATTGTCTCGTCCTGTAACGCTCGTTTCCGGAAGTCGCCATTACCATGGAATGTCTGAGCAACACGTAGGACAAAACACAATAATTAAAAGAAAAATAAAACGAAGAAGATATTACAGAATTCTCCCATCGACACAGATATTGCAATTGCCGGAAGCGGGCGATGTTTACGCATCTAATTCCGCGACATTACGAGAGATAAATATGGGTCACACGCTCCCCGGGCTGTAATATCGTGTCTTTGTGTAACGCAATACACCGACGTGGCAGCGGCGGAAGATAGACCGAAGGAATTGAGAGAAGACCGTGAGGGCTCCCTCGGCTCGGTGTGTCGTTTGCGCGGCGGCAACGAGCGCACCGAGACGGTCTCCACCGTTAATGAATGGATGAGCGAATGACTGAATGAATTACGGGTGCTGGTGTGGTCTCTCGTTGTCGTGTCGGCTCGGTAGCGTGCACGCTCTTACGCTGCCCTGGCCCTGACGAGCGCGCGTGCCGTAACTTTTCACTCGTATATCGTGAGCACCGCGTTGTTCCTCTCCCTGCATCGTTCCCCGGTCTCTCTGTCTTCGGGTGCGTCACCGCATTCCATTAAATATTACGTGACACGCGGCAGTCCGTCCGACAAACGCTAAGAGCATTGAGGCAAAAAAAAAATAACCACATTTAATTCCCTCGTCGATTATGAAAAAATAATCATTCGATCAATTCAATATCGACGAAAGATTTTCTTGGAGAATTTTTTTTTTTTTACAAAAAAAAGTGTACATTTTTATATACTGATATTGTGTGTAAATATATTTTTAATTGTTACACTTATATACAATATCAGTATATAAAAATTTGTACTTTTTTATTTGAAAAATTGTCGAAGAAAATCTTTCGTCGATGTTGAATTGATCGAACGATCGATACTTTAAGTACTTGAAGTACTTGAAGTACTTTTTAGTACTTGCAGTACTAATAAGTACCTTTTGATTACACGCCTGCATTACGGACACTCGATGAGTGTCCGTTTTTGAAATTTTTATTTACTTTGAAAAATGTATTTAAAAAAATGCCTTTAAAAAATGAAAAAATTATTTGAAAAATTTTTTTTCAAATAATGAAACAGTGAAGAATAGATTAAAAATAGCCTTAATATGAGGAATTACGAAAATTTCACTGCGCGATTTTTTACAGTAAGAAAGTCATGTGCGAATTACTTTGCACCTTTTTTTAAGCCTAAGAAACGCTTAACGAATCCAATTGAGAAAAGAATTTGATAAATACTTCGAGTAAAAAAAGTACTCGTAAAACTTTGCACTCTGTAATTGAAGTATTTTTTGGTACTTTGGCCCATTCTCTCTTATATTACTATTAATGTCATTAGTTTCATTAATAGTAATATAATAAATCATAATAACAGAAATCATATTTTTAACCTATTATATTATATTATATTACTGCTCATAACACAATAGTAATATAACATAGTTATTAATAGCCACCGGAACAGTATTATTGTACGTATAATACGCGTTTAATCACCGCGAGCACATGATATCCTCCACGTCGTTGTCTATGCAGCGGGAAGAAATTACTATACACATAATAATAAATAATAATAATAATAATAAATTAAATTAATATAAATTATAATTTCAATTAATGATAATTATTAACAGTGACTGTGACAGTATTATTATACTGTCACAGTCACTGTTAATAATTATCATTAATTGAAATTATAATTTATATTAATTTAATTTATTATTATTATTATTATTTATTATTATGTGTATAGTAATTTCTTCCCGCTGCATAGACAACGACGTGGAGGATATCATGTGCTCGCGGTGATTAAACGCGCCGACCGCTGCTGGGCAATAACCCAGCGCGCGCATGCGCCGTTAATTCGCGTGACGTTTAAGGGGGACAAACCGTGAGCGTCCGGCGAATTTACGAATAAACGTTTCGATCCAGGAGAGAGAGAAAGAGAGACGGACAGAAAGCCGGAGATAAACGCGGAGAATAATATACGGTATAATATTCGTTATAACGATAATTGCGCGCAGGTAAGAATCGGATAATTGGGGCATATTTACGAGCTAATTTTCGAGCTGTTACGGCAGAGTCGGCGAGCGGCGGAACGGAAGATAGGGTGGAGGATTTAGGAAAACGGTGGAAGGGAATGAGAATATGCCGGTGGATCGTCCGAAGACGGGAATCCTTCGAGAGCACGGGATAGATTGTGATTAAGGGCTTAAATGCGAGGGAAGCGGGCAAAAAAAAGAACGCGATACAAAGTGGACGAGGCCGAAGACGAGGAGAACCACAGAGGTCCACTCTTCGCCGCTACTATAGCGAAACAGCGTGGGTGTTTCGAATTACGCGTTTCACATTTATTCAAAGAAAAAGTTTTTTTGTTTCACATATATTTAAAAAAAATTGTTTTTTTGTTTTACATTTATTTAAAAAAATTGTTTTTTTGTTTTACATTTATAAAAAAAATTGTTTTTTTGTTTTACATTTATGAAAAAAGAAATGTTTTTTAAATTAAATGTCTGTGCATTTTTAACTCGCCCATTTTAGTTTTATTGATCCACCCAGAAATATTGATTACTGGGCGGATGCTCCAAAAATAAATATTCATTAAATTTCATTTAAAAATCAATATTTATTTTCGGATCACCCGTAAGAGAAATCATTTATCTGGGCGCAAGACAGGAAACGAGCACGACCGGTCGATACAACTAAAGTATGTATGTTAAAACGTATATTGGAATTTTCAGCACTTTTAATACGCTTGATTTTTTCAGATTTTTGTATCATCGAGAAGTCTTTGTAATTCCCTATCATTTCTCCTGTAATTCCCTATCAAGTGAACACTATTCGCAAGGACTACCTTAAGAGGCCCTTAAGACTGCCATCGCATCAGGAGCCAATCTAGAGACTCTAACACGTTTGATTGAAAGAGCGTCAAAATTTCCGAAGGATCGCATTTATATAAAGGCTATTTAAATAAAATAAATATTTATTTTTATTAAATACATATTTATTTTTATTAAATACATATTTATTTTTATTAAATACATATTTATTTTTATTCAATACATATTTATTTTTATTAAATAAAAATTAGTTCGAAGCCATCCTACATCTCTCGTTACGGTAGTCCCGGTCGATAATTTGTGAAATCGCTATAGGGCGGAGGCGGGTGAGAAATCGATGTGCCGGTCGAGTGACGATAGGATCTGCGTCGGCGGACGATGATCGACAGGCAACTTCCGGCCGGCCGGAATTATTTTGGGCATCGACCGACGTGTATATAGTCGCGCGGAAATTTCTCCTCATTTTCAATTCGACACGATCGATCGTACCCGATTCGATCGATCGGGGCTCCGGGTGAGGAAACCGGCGGCGTACGGCGTGTGCCGACGAATGAAATTAACCGGTAGCTAGTACCGATTATTCATATACGCTTCCTGCGCTACGAACCGGGCCAAACGAATCCAACAACGGTCGAGGACCGCCCAAGAAGCTTCGCGCCGCGGCCTGAATACAAGATTCACGCGAAATTTCGACACGCCGGACAATGTTCATCTATGCCGAAGGACAATAGCGCAACACTGTCCTCATGGAATCAAAAGTATTTTTTTTTTGCCATATATTAAATATACTTTTCCCGAAATATTTGATATTTTTAATTCTAGCACTATTTTGGGCGTCTCGGTGTGCACAATAATGCAGTGCACAACAACGCGTACCGTCGTAACTATATATGTCGACTATAGTCGGTCGTAAAAAAAAAACCATTTTTCGACCAGAAGTGACGTCACTTCCGGTTTGAAGATCTCATTTTTTGACCAGAAGTGATGTCACTTCCGGTTTGAAAATCTCACTTTTCGACCAGAAGTGACGTCACTTCCGGTTTGAAAATCTCACTTTTCGACCAGTGCTGACGTCACTTCCGGTTTGAAAATCTCATTATTCGACCGGAAGTGACTTCGAACCGAAATTACGTCACTCCCGGTTTGAACTTCCGGCTAGTTAACTATATATAGTTAACTAAAAAGTCTCTCAGAACGAGAGACTTTTAACGACTCTCTAACGGCAACGATACGAAGAACCTTCCTGGAAGGATTTTCGTGCCACTGTTCTGGGGTAAGTTCAGGAAAGAAAAAAAAAGATTAGAGAGACGACGCGACAAAGGAGAGAGAGGAGCCAAACCGGAAGAGCGGAAATCTTCCGTAAGAGTAAAACCATCTCGGAATTGGGAATGGGCGAGCGGAAGAGGGAATGATCCTCTTAAGAGCTTTGGGATCGTTATCTCGCTAGCAGGTCACAGCTTGAGAAGGAAATCAGACAGTTTACAAAAAAAAAAAAAAAAAAAAAAATTCGAGAAAAAGGAAACACAAGAGGTGAAAAAGAAAATTCAGGAACAGAGAGACAAGCATAATTCGGAGACCCGCACTTCCTTCTTCCGTTCTCCATTCATCTACTATTCACAGCCTCGCCCAATTCATCTCCCTCTTCGCATCTCCGCTCGTCGAAAACCACAGGCTCTTAAAATATTTATGAAAATATTAATTTCAAATAAACAAAATCTATAAAACAATCAACAATAATGATAATAATAATGATAATAATAATGATAATAATAATGATAATAATAATGATAATAATAATGATAATAATAATGATAATAATAATGATAATAATAATGATAATAATAATGATAATAATAATGATAATAATAATGATAATAATGATAATAATAATAAATGTTATATATGAAAATTAGTAAAATTTGTATGAATAATCTTAAAAATATATTTTCAATATATTTTTTCCCCGTGCGATGATACGGTATTGAGGCAGGAAAGAAATGCGCGGTCGGGACGCGGAACGCAAGAGCCAGGAAGTCGAACGAGAACGCGTGAACTCGGTTTTCCTCAATTCACTGCGGAAACGAGGGTAAGAGGAACTGTGCGAGACTTTGACACGGTTACTCAACGATATACTTTTAGTAATATCTCCAGCTCGCTCCACCCGCGAGATAATCGCGGCTTTACGAGCTCGCGAACTTATGGTTCAGGTACGAGCGAAACTCCGGGATTCTGGCGCAGCTGCGGCTACGATATTCCACGCAACGAAAACGTTGATCGAACGGGTAATTCGCTTCGCAGCTCCCGTTCGCAAAATTAACAACTTTTTCTGCACTGTAGCGTTTAAATCGTGCCAGTACTGAAAAAAAAAATATATATATATGTAGTGCGGAAATGGGTCATCTGAAGCGATGACGCATGCGATGGCAGAATTGCGATATCTCGAAAAAAAATTTCGCCATTTTACAATTTTTTTGCCGAAAATGGTTAAAAAAAAAAAATTCCTCTCGCATTATCTGTGTGGGTATATCTGTGAGTATCGATGTGAATGTCCAATCGACCTGAACTTTATTATTATGTAGATTCATATGTAAAATATATGAGTATATATAAAAAAAAAAAAAAAAGATTTGAAAAAAAAAATAAAAAAAGAAGAAACTTAACGTTAGTCGAAATACACGATGGGCACATAAACATACTATCGCAAGTGCGAATGGAGTACGTCTTCTCGTCGAATCGCGTCCGGTCTCCGGAGCGGCGGGACTTCCCACGCTCGACGAAGATCCCGTGCACCACCGGCAACAGCCGTCATCGTCACCGAGGGAAGACGATGTTACGAGAGCGATCGTATGGAACAGCGCTCGCTCGAAAGAACGAGGAATTGAGAGTGGAGCCCGTTCCACAAGGCTCTCTCGCCACCGCATTATCTCACGTTATTTAATCCATCGCGCACCCACCAATTCGCTGCGGCAAAATTAAAAGTCCCGGTGTTAAAAGAGACATTGCAAATATAATGGACGAACCGTACAAAATCCATTTATTTTTCAATCCCGATTCCGGCTAAAGTTTAGTGTTTTTTTTTTATATTAAAAAATCCACAAAGAAAAATAATAAATATAACATAAAATTATATTATTCAATTAATTAATTTAATGTTAATAAAAATATTAAATATTATATATTTAATTATATTTATGTTTGGTCAATAAAATTTACTGAAACAAGCAGTGCTCAGTTTTTTTCATTTTCTTCCCAGTCAATTTTCCCTCGTTCAGTTAACCGTCCTTACGCATTAAAAGGCCCGGCGTTAAAGACATTGCAAATATAATGGCCGGTCCATACAAAATCCATGTATTTTCCAATTCTAACACTTGGTACAATTTCGTCGTTTTTTTATTTCATTAAAAAAAAAAGAACCAAAAAAAAGATATAGTTAAAAAAATCTATAATATAACATTATTGTATAAAAAAATTAATTATTATATTTATGTTTGGTAAATAAAATTTACTGAAACGAGCCGTGCCCACGTTTTTTTTTCCTTGTCAATTTTCCCGCGTTTGCTTAACGATCGTGCTCGCGCATTCTCTACGCTTTCGTTAGCCGCTGCAGAATATATATATACATATATATATATACATACATATATATCTATATACGGAGGACATTGGCAACAACGGCGACTTAGCTGGGCGCACCGTTGACACCGATTGTTTAGCCGATCGCCGGCGGCGAGCTCGTACATACTCCGTAACCTACGTGCCGGGTTTCGAAAGGCCTCGGCAAAACTCCTCGAGTGCCTGGCCGCACGACGACGCCGTCGCCACTCCTTCTCGCGAGCCGCACACGTGCGCCGAGGAATCGTGTGCAATTCCCGATTCGTTGCGGCGGGTTCGGCACGCCGCCTTTGTACGAGCTGACCCACCGGTGATATAAACTCGATTGCGGATAACCAGGCGAACGAAAATTGCCGTGTCTATACCATTATCGTCGAACAATAAAAATTAAAATAAGAAAAAAAAAATTAAATGTACCCGCTTAAGATTTCTCACACTGCGATGGTTTTTGTTACGTCTGCAATTTTTTTTTTGTATAAATTAAAAATATATATATATATTTACTATTTTTTACGACTTTTTTTTAAAATGTTTTTTTGTTTTGTTTATTGAAGATAAAGTATCGGAAAGGATCGACGAATTGCGTCGTGATTCGATACCGAAACTACATTTTGTATGTAAAAGACATTAATGGTAAGATGGCTTTTTTGCAATCCAGAACATGCGAAAAACACATGTTTCTCCACAAGTGTTATTAGCAACGAATAAGGTTTTTTAAAAATATTTTCCAATAATTTTATCCACACATGGATTCCGAGATACATGAGCTTAGAATTGTGTCAATTTTTTCTCCTGAAAAAAATTCCCGTCTTTTTACTGACTTTCCCTGACCAATTAAACATTTTCCCTGACCCGAAGGACTCCTTTTAAAAGAACTTAATGATGTAAATGAAAATGCCTAATTATTGTACTAATATTTTATTCAATTTTTTTTTTTCAAATGTTCCCTATTTTTTTTTTAAGGCTTTCTTTTTTGTACTTCTTATTTTTTTTATACAAGGTTCGGCGACAATTTACTTTTTCCCTGACAAATTTTGACATTCCCTAACTTTTCCCTGATTCCCGGACCAAGATTTTTTTCCTGACATTTCCCGGTTTTCTCTGACCGCGGTTTTACCTTAAACGTCCGAACATTGGAGCATTGGTAGCTTCACCTTACGAGCCGATGGCACGGGGATCCGCTGACGCCGAAAAAAAAAAAACTAAAACCGTAGAGCGGAAGTAGTCGTCATATTCCTCGGCGTACCGGCCCTGTACCCGGCCCGCCGGCTCTGTACGAATGGCCACAAGTAGCAACAGCAGTTGCACGACTCGTGGAAATCCAGCCTGGCAGCTGACGGAGCGTGCAGACTCGCATCCGCTCCCATGTCTTCAAACTGCTTAGCTATGGTAAAGACAATGCGAGGAAGCGAGCCATCCTTTCCCGCTGCCGCCGGCGCGGAGTCCTCTGTCCGCTCTCGTGACGGTCAGCCCGGTACCGAACATCCGTCGCCTTTTTTCTCATTATTATCCACGGCCGATTAGCGATATCAGGCCTCCGAGGTTTAAAAAAAAAAAATTATCGATTCGTCGAATGTTCAAAATGTTTTAAAAACATTTTACAAATATTTTATTATATTCGTAAAATACTTTTGATATTTCGAAAATACTTCCGTGCCATGCAAGATTAAAAACATTTTTCATATTTCAAAAAAGTATTGTTGAAACGTTTCTAAAACATTTCCGTGCTATGCAATATTAAAAACATTTTCAAAATTTCAAAAAAAAAATTTCAATACTTCAAAAAAAAAATTTCAAAATTTCAAAAAAACATTTTCAAAATTTCAAAAAACATTTTCAACATTTCAAAAAACCTTTTGAATATTTCAAAAAACCATTTTGAATATTTCAATAAACCATTTTGAATATTTCAAGAAACCATTTTGAATATTTCAAGAAAACATTTTGAATATTTCAAGAAAACATTTTGAATATTTCAAGAAAACATTTTGAATATTTCAAAAGAAACATTTTCAATATTTCAAAAAACCATTTTCAATATTTCAAAGAAACATTTTCAATATTTCAAAAAAACATTTTCAATATTAAAAAAAACCATTTTCGAAGCAATTTCAAAAATACTTCCGTGCGACGTGTGCGGTAATCGAGTCGTAGCCGCGTCTCTTATCGCGTCGGCGGAAGAGATTCGGACGCAACGAGAGTTGCGACGACGCTCTCGAGAGCCTCGTCACAGCTCCGTCGTCGGAGAGCTCACAGCTGAGAGACGTGTCAGCCGCCTCGATGATTGTCAATCCTCGGGCACGTCCGCGGTCGCGTATTTCTCAGAAGAGCAGAGACAAACGGGGCCGCTCCCCTCGGTCATGTGTCGCATTCGCGTCCCGGTTAGAGCCGGGCGGCGGGCAGGACGATCCTCGTACCGTCTAAGCAGCACGAGGACGGGCAGATACTCGCGTTAAGAATCGTTAATTGCGCGCACCGCTGCGCAGCGCATTGTTCGTACCGCGGCTCTCGCGCCGTCCCCTCTTCGCCGCACTTGTATCTTTTCCTTCTCCGGCTTCTTCCTTCCGCCCGCACCGCCGTCGCCTCCGTCGCCTCCGGGCACCGGACCATCTCGAGGCTTGCGCGGCCTTCGCCTCGTGGAATGCCGATTTACGGGTGTTATTAGCGTTCGATCGGGAAGTAGCGTCATAGCCCGAGACATTGTACACCTCCGTCACTACACACACGACGCTACGTACGAATTCCTACGGACGCTAACGACAGGACAATTGGGAATTAACCTCATTTTCTTTTTTTTTCTCGAAATTCTTGCCGCAAACAAACATTCCCTCAGATTAAATAGATATCTTTTCATTTATTTAATTAAATAAATATCTATTTTAGTTGAATTCAATAAATGTTTAGTTTATTTGAATTCAATGAATGTTTATTTTATTTGAATTCAATAAATGTTTATTTTATTTGAATTCTATGAATGTTTATTTTATTTGAATTCAATAAATGTTTATTTTATTTGAATTCAATGAATGTTTATTTTATTTGCATTAAAGAAACGTTTATATGCGGGGCAGCGATGAAATAATAAAAAAATGTCTCCTCCGTCACTACACACACGGAAGTTACGCACAAATTTCTGAACAATTGTCAATTAACTTGATTTTTTTTCGAAATTCTTTTCGCAAAAAAAAACAGTCGTTCTAATTAAATAGATATTTATTTAATTGAGTAAATAAGTATTAATGTTAATTATTATATATCTATTTAATTTGAATAAATATTTGTATAACAATGATAATCCATTTGATCAAATAGTCCAAATAGACCAAACGACCAAATAGTTCAACAAACTTTAGTATAATTTGAATAACTATTTATAAGAATAAAATGAATGTTTATTAAATTCAAATAAACAAGTATAAATATTAATCATCAAATAGTGATTTCAAATCGTATAAATATTTATATAATTCAAACTAAACGAATGTTCGTTCAATTTAGATAAATATTTATTTGCGGATCAGCCGTGAAATAACTAGAGAGGAAAAAATGTCTGCTCGTAGGCGATCCCCTTAAGCGTATATAATCCAGCGCGCCGATCTCAAAATACGTCCGCTCACGGATAATTAGAAATTGTTACTCGAGACGTACTGTTAGCGCGAGCCGGAAATCACTGGTAAGAACCAACTTCCGGTTTTGCAGTGCCGCCGCTGCCGCTGCGCTGGAGGAGGATCTTCCGGTCCTCGTTTTCACTGCGGCATTCTGTCCACGAGTATACTTTAGTATTGTAATAGTAAAGATCGGTTATACCACGAAAGTGCACACTCGCGTGCGTCATTTCGAGCCCCGATTCGTGGGAAGAATTGCACCCGAGCCGTTTCAGCTGCTGATACCGGAGAATCGTTTCGACAATCGAAATCGGACGATTGTCGACGAGGCGGAATCAAATTCGAGGAATCGGCAACATTTTTTTACGCACCGATTTTGTTTGTGCCTCCAACGAGAATCGCTCGAAAGACGAGACCCTCTTCTAAGAACTGTGCGATAAAGAAAATGTGCGACACTCGCAAATTTCGCTTCTAGCCTAACGTTATTATTATGATTTTTTTAAAAATCATTTTAATAAGTATAATAATAATAAGACTGTAAGAAAAATCGTAAGAAATGTAATGGACCGGATTGGAAGTTTATATGCAAAAGCTGGAATATTAAATTTCATGTACAATTGTGATGAAAAATTTATGTTCAGTGTTATTCAAAACATTGGAAATACATTGTTTTTTAAAAAATAATTTAGTTTAATTTAAATGAAAAAGTATATTAAATTTACAATTTCTTTTTTTACAGTGAATGTAATAATATCGTATATTATATAATATTATTTATTTATTTAGGTGAAAACAGGCCAAGCGCAATTACAAATAGATTGGAAACCCCCAACTGATTTCATGTAGTGAGGATAACCAGACGGCAGACTGATACGAAGCGATATTATTTTTTTTTGTTCAACTTTTACGGACCGTATCCCACTTTTGCTTAATAATAATAATAATAATAATAATAATAACAATAATAATAATATATTATCATATATACTATATTATATTATATATAATAATATATCATGTATAATAAAAATAATAATTATTAGTGTTATTAATTTGGCTAGATATTTGTCTCGCTGGAAATGTAGACAAAAACGCCTGAGCACGATGGCCTCATTAATTTTCGCAAAATTCCATCTGGAAGCGAAGATATCGCTGGCGAAGAAGGGAAAAAAAAGTACCACGTGCCCGATGCCGCGACGAATTATTAGATTTAGCGTTCGTACGCCGGGTTTCGACAGTGCTCCACATTCTCGTTTGTAACGTTCGAACGGAAGCAATTCGTGTCCGCTGCGAGTGGTGCGATTAGGCTTCGCCGACGCGCGTTCCACGTTGCACCGCTATGCAGCGTACTTTATCCTACGTATATACGTGCGCATACAGATGTGCAGATACACACCGCAGCTACGTGAGAGTCAAGAGACAGGGACGCGAGATAAGCATTATTACGAACACAATTTGCTTTGCCAACTCGAAAGCGGAGAGTTGCCGCTGCTGCCGGTTGTGTACGCGTACGAGAGGCAGAGCAGCAACTGCAGGAGTGGAATATAAGAGACGCAATTAGCGGCTTCCTCCCATTTTTCGAGCGTGAACTCGAAAGCGCGGAGAATTCCCGATCCGCCACGTCGCACTTCCCTTCTGTTCTCCTCTGATATACTTTTTTTCTCTGCTTTTTCTTTTCCCTCCGCATAGCCAGAAAAATAATTCATCCGACGGGCGCCTCGCGAATAAATATTTATTTGGTTTGAGGAAATATTTTAAGGTAGTCCTTGTTCGCTTCGCTTAAGCTTCAGAGAAATGAGGGGGCAATTGTAAACCACTTTTCGATGGTATAAAAATCTGAGAAAAATCAAGCGTGTTAACGATGCTGAAATGATTAATTTTGCATAAGAATAATTTCAAATTGTTATTAACAAATTTATGAAAAATTAAATTGTTCAACAAATCTTCCGGAAAGATACATTTTTTTTAAATGAAAATTGTTCGTTCATTTTTCTGAATACGTATGCATATTTTCAGATTTTTTAAATCACTTAGAATTTTGTGACTTTCTACACCTTGTTCCCATTAAAAAAAATCATGGTGAATTTAAAAATCTGAAAAATTTCATACGTATTCATGGAAGAGCAGTGCTGGCGCATCTCTCAGGACACGTTGCGGAATACTAAGACTAATCAAGCTCCAGAGCGATGGCGATGCAATGATACCATTTAAAATGTTGAAAAGAATATTTATTTAAATCCAATAAATAACTATTTATGTACATAAAATAAATATTTATGTACATAAAATAAATATTTATGTACATCAAACAAATATTTATGTACATCGAATAAATATTTATGTACATCAAATAAATATTTATGTACATCAAATAAATATTTATGTACATCAAATAAATATTTATGTACATCAAATAAAAACTTATTTGCATCGAATAAATATTTATTTAAACCAAATAAATTATTTTCCTGGGTGTAGAGCCGTTCGGAGTTCACCCGCTAGCGCAACGAGTGTTCTCCACGCGACGAGAGAGCTCCTCGACGGCTGCGCGGATATCCACGAGCGAAGACCGAACGGCCGTGCGTCCAATTAACCGTGGAGCCTCTGCGTAACAATTGAATGGAGGATGATGATTTCCAGGATCCTAGGAGATGAGCGAGAGAGAGAGAGAGAGCTGGTAGGACGACGTCGGCGGCTCGGCGCGAATCGTGCGAACATCCTCTTCCTTCGATTATCATCGAGGGCGTAACGGTTGCGGCGCGGGCACGGCGGATAATTTTATATCGCTGCAATCGTCGCTGCAGCATTACGCGGGCGCCGTACTCTTCAATTAGAATCTCTTCGTAAAAAAAAAGAACCACCGACGAGAATCTCGACGTGACCTGAAATGATAATTTTAATCGTTGAAAGAAAAAAGAAGACGAGCAAAGAAGAATCGCGCGAAAAGCGAATTTTCTTCCTTACGGTTTATTCTGTTAATTAAAAAAAATGTGTTGAAAAGCGAACCAGCCTTCCGTGATCGAGCGAGTGCCCTCTCAAATCCTGAATGAGTCCGCCGCATCGTTATGGGACGATCATAATCGCGTCGAAGTTGACCGATGAAGTTGGCCGATGAAGTTGGCCGATGACGTTGGCCGATGACGTTGATCGATGAAGTTGATCGATGAAGTTGATCGATGAAGTTGATCGGTGAAGTTGATCGGTGAAGTTGATCGGTGAAGTTGATCGGTGAAGTTGATCGGTGAAGTTGATCGGTGAAGTTGATCGGTGAAGTTGATCGGTGAAGTTGATCGGTGAAGTTGATCGGTGAAGTTGATCGGTGAAGTTGATCGGTGAAGTTGATCGGTGAAGTTGATCGGTGAGGTTGATCGGTCAAGTTGATCGGTGAAGTTGGTTGGTGAAGTTGATCGATGAAGACGACGAAAAGCAAATTTTCTTGTTTACGGTCTACTCTTGTTTTGTTTTATTAATTCAAAAACAATTGCGGGAACAAACGAAGAGTGTTAAAAGGTGAACGAGCCTTCCGATCCTCGAATCCTGAATGAGTCGGACGCATCGTTATCGGACCAGCCCGATCGCCTCGAAGATAACGAGGAAGATAACTAAAAGCGAATTTTCTTGTTTATGTTTATGTTTATGTGGCGTTTTCTGTTAATTAAAACAATAAATCGAGGAAACGAAGAGCGTTAAAAGGTGAACGAGCCTTACGAGATCGAGGGAGCGCCCTCTCGAATCCTGAATGAGTCCGACGCATCGTTATGGGACGAGCCCGATCGCGTGGAAGATAACGAAGTCGGTAGGTGTATTGGTACGCGATACCGCGCCGCACCGAAGCTCCGCTGAAAAACAAGATGAAGATAAAACTTCCTCTCGTAATTGAGTCTTATCGAAACGATCGAACAGAGAGATTATTTTCCTCGCTCTCGAGCCGCGGATCGAACGGGCTTGATTGCGTATCAATCGATACACGCAAGCCGTAACGCTGTCGTCGTTGCGCTTTTCGCTCTCGACGGTCCAGCGAGGCCCGAATGGGAAACGTGAATTCTCAGTCCAATCGGGACAAGTAAACTCAACTTACTCGAAGTTGTTCCTGCAACAATAATTCATACATGAAGTTTCATTCCGATTCATAAAACGATGTAAAAAAATTATCAGGAAACTTGCAAATGTAGCAAGAAAAAAATTCAGTAAGAAAAACTTGGAAAATCATTTTTTTCTCAGTCCAATCGGACAAGTAAATTCAACGCTTCCCCAAACTTGGTCGGGTTCACTTCTGCAGCAATAATTCATACATGAAGTTTCATTCCGATTCATAAAACAACGTAAAAAAAAATATATATATTATCCCAAAACTTTGGAAATGTAGCGAGAGATAAATACTTGGAAAAATATTTTCTTTCTTCTTTCTTTCTTTGGACAATTAAATTCAACAGTTCCTCGAGCTTGCTCGAATTCGCTCCTGCAACAATAATGCATACACGTACTTTCATTCCGATTCATAAAACTACGTGAAACAAAAAAATTATTAGGAATCTCGCAAATGTAGCGAGAGATAAAAATCCTGTACGAAATATCTAAAAAATAATTTTCTGACGGTATCGTTTTGTAATGAAAAAAAAAAAAAATGTCACCGTAATAGGCAGTCTGGGTAAACAGTCGATAAAAAAAAATACGTTCTGCTGCCGACCATCGGTGGTCAATCGCCGCTCGTCTGCCAACAGCTGTACCGCTCGTCTCGCGAATCCTATCGCATATGTGTAACACACAGTCGATAAGGATCTTCGGAATGTGCGTACAAGCCGTGCAGTAATCTCTCTCTCTGGCCGGCGTGCCGCGCGGAGTGTACGATTCTCCGCTTTGTGTACTCGATTCACGTATCTCGGGAGCCACCGCGCGCCCGATTCCCCGAGGCCGCTCGCCTTGACACGATCACGGATGTTCGCGCGCGAATGCTGATCCCTCCTGTTTGTTCGAGGCTCAATGAAAAAGGCTCGACGGGTGCGAGTAAGGCTCTTCGTGAACGTTACAATAATTGGCCCTCTCTCAACTCTCTCTCCATATTATATATAAATACATAAATAATCTACACTCGATAAATCGAATCGGAAAGCATCTTTTTGCCGATCGCAAACGACCATGCCTTCATTCAAGCGCAAAAACGATACGGATGTTCGTAATGAATTTTCTTCTGCCTTATCAAAAAAACAACACCTCAAGGTACTTCTGTGAATTTTAACAAATTTTTTTTTAGACATAAACCTAACGATTAGCTTATTTACCTATCTTTAGAATATTATTTTTACCCTTGATTTCTAACATTTTTAACATATTGTAAACACACTGTATTGGAACATTTTATAAGGCTTGTATCTCCTTCATTCACTTGTCTTGCTACTGTCATGTTCTGCTTATGTTATTCTGCCTGTATTGCAACGATCCTTAAGGAATATATCCCAGGATTCAATAAAATTCGATGTTAACAAGTTAATAGATACAGGGTTATAAAAAAAAAATATCTCAGTACTCTAACAGTATTTCCAATTTTCAACGACGCTCGATTACCTCAAACCGTATTAAAATCATCGACAAAAGAAAAAAAAAATCCACGTCGTATTCAACTATGCGGATCCGTCGTAGCTTCCGGTTTATCTTCCCGTCCGGTCTCGCAGTCCGTCGAGTGTGCAGCGTGCAGAGAGCAGAGCTCGGAGCTCCCAGGTGGAGGGCCCAAAGGAGCGACGGAAACAGAGCGGAAAGGACGAAGTGGGCAGTGGCGCGGATTGAGCCGACGTTGGCAAAAGAGTACGCGAGCTCCTCCGGTGCCGTCGATGTTCGCGCGGCGTTGCCTACGCCACGGTCCTCGAGCGACCGGCGACGTACACCGGGGGACCGGAAATGAAAACCTAGGAGGCCGCTGCTTTCTCGCGTTGCCGCTCGTCGACCGGAAGCTCTCGCCGCCTCGCTGCGTTTCTGCCTCCTCGCGTTCCCGCTTCCCTCTCGCGAGCCGTGCAGCTCCTTTCTTGCTCCGACACTGCGATTTCCACCGCAGCGGTCCGGGACTGTGCGCGCACGCCGCGGGCGGCTTAGCGGTTCTTTCGGAGTGTTTCGTTGACACGCTGCGCCTGCAAAAAAAAAACCAACTTCCCGCCGCCGATTCGGAAACACGAGTAGGCCGTCCCTTTTCCTGTAGCCGTCTCTCTTCGCGCTGTTCCGCTCACTTCCCTCGAAGAAAATCACCGGAGTCGCGCCCCCTCGGCAACCGGATGAGCCTCGGACGAGATTTACCTGAAATAATTCGTCGTGAAATTAAAAAATGTTAAATTCAGTTGCCTGAATTTTATGCCACTGTTAATTTTTTTTAATTTATTTTAATGCAGCGGACTGGAAGTTTTTATACGAAAAGTGATACAGTAAATTTAATGTACCATTGTGATGAAATATTAATATACATTTTCATTGAAATTATAGTAAATCGTTTGAAATAAATTAGTAATTAGTATAGTAATCGTTGGAATTAATTTTAGTCCTTTCGTACTAAAATTAAAATAAATTATTGAAAATTGAGAATTCCCAATGTTTTTAATAGACTGAACATCAATTTTTCACCACAATTGTACGTGAAATTTAATATACCAGTTTCTGCATAACAAATTCCAGTACCGTACATTGAATATCATAGGATTTCTTTTGTTACAGTGTGTACACTGTAAAAATAAATTGTAAATTTAATGGACTGGAACTTGAAATTTGTTTGCAACACTTGAATTAATTAAACATTAATGTTCCTTTGTAAAATAAAAATACCGGATATTAAAATTATAAATCTTGTCTGAAATTTCGAAAAATGTTGCTTGAAAATAAAAAATGAACTGTAAAATTGCAACGCACGTGTTTGAAATTTCAAAAGCAGTTTATGTAAGAAAAAGGCTTCCAATATCGTTGATTAATTTTCAAACAAAACTTTTCCACAGTGTACTTAATTTTTTTTACTTACTTCGTGGTCGATAAAACAATGCAATTATGAGAAATTGGCACGTTCGGTAAAAACATTATTTTCTTCTTTAAATATGTAGCTGCATAGTTGGATCAACAGCTGCTGTGCATCGACTCTTTTTCAAGTGTGCTAGTTAATTATCTTGGCTCGCCTCGGCCAGCCACTCGGCCGATCCGTGTACGAAACGGGTAAATTTTCACGAGGCAAGCCGTACACGCGCACACATGACGAGAGAGTATCCGAGAATTTAACCCACGCGAACTCGTGGCTGCGTGGGTCGACCTTGCTCGAACGCCTCGCGACGCCTCCTCGTCGTCCTCGTCCCGGGCGCGCCGACCGCGTCGGCGAATCTCTTTTGGTAGTTTGAGGCACGTCAGTGCGCGATAGTCCTCCGGACTCTCCAGCTCTCTCTCTCGGACTCGAGGAGTCTTCGCTACGCGCTACCGCGGTCGGCACTCGAGCCTTCTCTGCCGGTCGTGAATGAAGCTCTTCGTCTCGCTCGCACCTCGAGGACTCGGCCGAGTAACGAACGAGGATGGAAAGCCGACCGGGGAATCGTGAATGGCGAGGAGACGATGGATCGATAGCGGTTTTCTCTCGTCGGCGTTCCCCCTCCACTCTCGCTCGTATCGTAAAATTCAAGAGGGACCATAAAATGTCCACTCTTCTTGACATTTCTGAACGAATGAGACACGGTTTAAATTTTTTCATGTTTAGACCCCAAAAAGCGTGATGAACGGCTGGTGGCCATTGTGGGTCGATTCTGAAAAAATGGTCCGGATCGGACTGGGACCATGAAATGCCCACGTTTCATGACATTTCTGAACGAATGACACAGGTTTTAAATGTTCACCCTATAAAAAAATCCAAGAATTATTTTTTTAAATTACTCGGTCGGTAAAGAAGGTTTTTTTCAAAACCAGCCAATCGGAAAATCTTGAATGGCGCGGAGACGATGGATCGATAGAGGTTTTCTCTCCCTTCACCCTCGCTCTTCTCGTACCGTAGAATCGAAGACCCACTTCATCGGACAAAAGAACCCAACAATTATTTTTAAAAATATACTCGGTCGGTAAAGAAGATTTTTACTCTTCTAACAGCCGGCTCTTGAACGTCCGCATAGTTATTGCCTCGGCGTAGGCCGAACGAGGTAAGTTTTATTGTCCGTCCGACAGCGTGCACGACGCACGACGAACCCGTTCGGAAGGGAAACGCGCCAGGGTGAGCCGAGAGGTGCGACGGACTGTTAATCGCCCGGAGAGAGAAGAACTGCGTGGACGTTGAGAGAGAGTACCGAGGATCGTTGAATGGCGCGCCCACGTGTGCGTTTTGGGACGACGGCCCTGCGACCGCCTCGCTCCTCGTTCAGCCTCCGAGAGCCCGTTCCGTTGCTGCTCGATGGAACTGGTATACGGGCCCACGACCGCCACGCGCGACGGAGCCTTGAACGACCTTTTTTGGTATCCGAAAAACCGCAGCCAATAAAGCTCTGCGACTGACGCTCGGGCGGTTTCCACAGGAAACGGTCCATCCAGCCGGTCTATGTTGGTCCATGCAATTCTTAAAAATGCAAGGTTGCCACGGACCTGGAAAACCAGGAACAGTCAGGGAATTTTTTGGGACCTGGAAAAGTCAGACAACAGTTATGGAATTTTTTTTAAACCATGGACATTTTTTAACTTGATGTTTTTCGATTAATTCCGTGCTGCATTGACGTCTACATTTTTCGTTTCAGAAAACTTGTCAACTATATACAGCATATATACGACTGTGTCGTGTAATTAATTTCGTTAGAAACTTGTAATATTGTGAACTGAGATTAATATATTAATCATCTTTATATGTTACATTTTACGTTATTTGTAATTGTTCTTTCCTACCCAGATCGATTGACTGGAAAAAATTAAATTTTTGCTCTGGAAAACCGGGAAAGGTCAGGGAATTTCAGTTGGAGAATTCCGTGGCAACCATGATAATCGGAACTTGCTTCTTCGTTCCCGCTGATCGAAATTTATCGAGCCGCAAGAGCTCTCTCAAGGATGGAGCAGGAGCGCCGGAGAATCGTGACGAGGCGAGAGAGAGAGAGCCCGACCGGAAATGAGCGGTGCGTTTTACGAGTACGCTTACGAGCATTGCCAGTGATTGCCTGTGGCTCGTTCCTCTGCTTACTCTTCCGAGCGTTCACTCTTTTCTTGTCTCTTCTGTTTTTCGTCGCCGCTACACGACGGGCAAATAATCACGCTCGTGAACTCTCGAGGTAAACGGCCCGAATTGTTACTACAGAAGAAAAAGACTTGCACTCCAATCGTGTAAATACATAGTATATGACACGCATGAGTGGTGCCAATTGTGACCAAAAGTAAGTCGCTTCCAGTAACGAGTCTGTGCCCAGAATAAAAAATTATGTACAAAAGCGTTTCTGTGTATCCTTTTTTAATCCTGTATCCATAATTCGATAAATTGTGCTTCCATTCTTTATCCTGTATCCGCAATTCCATGAATTGTGCTTTCATTCGTCATCCTGTATTCACGATTCCATGAATTGTCGTTCCGTTTTTCATCCCGTACCCACAATTCGATTAATTGTGCTTCCATTTTTCACTCTGTATGCACAGTTCGATGAATTGTGCTTCCATTTTTCACTCTGTGTCCGCCATTGGATGAATTGTGCTTCCATTTTTCATCCTGTACTCACAATTCGATGAATTATGCTTCCATTTTTCCTCTACTTAAGAATGCTCAATGAAAAAATCTGCGAGTACGCTTACGAGCATTCCCTGTGGCGCTTCTCTCTGCTTACGCTTCCGAGCGTTCACTCTTTTCTTACCTACTTCATTTTACTCGCGCTAGACTTAACTTTATCGTTCGAATGAGGTAGTTCGAAGAGCTACTTTTTTTCGTCACCTCTGCACGACGCATAAATAATCCCGCTCGTCTGCTCCTGAGCTAAACGTCCCTAATTCCGGCTATGCAAGAAAAAAGCTCGAACTCCAACCATCTAAACACATACTATATGACACCAATAAGTGGTCCCAATTGTGTCCAAAAGAAACTTCTGCGCCCAGAATTAAAAAAATAGTTGAGTCGTTGAGAGTTCATTGATGACTCCCAGCAGCGACAATTAATTTGCGTATTCTCTCAATTGTCTATCACTATTTATCTTGTATTTGTCTATTCTCGTCCTGCCCAATTTCCCAACATACGTCGCATCCAGAACTTCGTTCATCCCTACCAATCCGCTCCGTGCGGTTAACGCGGCCACATCGAGGATGGGTTGGCCTTGCGTGGGTGAGATTTTCGACCGCGGTGCTCCCGTTCGATGCGACCTTCCACGAAATAAAAAAGCATCGACGGTCCACCGGTGGCGCGAGCCCGGCTGGAGGATTCGATCTACGTGACTGGAAATCCCTCGCAATGCTGACGCCCCCTCGACGCTACCCTCGTTTCGCGCAAACCCTCTCGAGATATTTAACGCTCCAAATTCTCCTCGAAGTTGGTCCAGGCGAGAGCCGCGCGTGGGCGTCGACTCCCTCGCACTCCGCTCGAACAACCTCATTCGGACGATAAAATGAAGTCTCGCGCGAGTAAAATGAAGCGGACGAATAGATGAATAACATTTTTTTCTTCTTAATTCCAAGAGCGACTATTGCGATGCGGCACGTCGTTGTCGTCACGATCCGTTCGTCGATCCTCGCTCTCCTCTCGTAACCGTCCCTCGTTCCACGCTCTCGGCTGGTTTCCGAGCTTCCCTCGCGGTCTCAACCAACGCCCACGCATTTCCGAGTTCCGAGCGTGGGCGAATCTCCTCGCCGCACCGCGGACCAGAAACGTGCGCTTCTCTCCGGCGGAGATTTGCAAGATTCCCGGACGCAGAGACGCTTGCAGACCCCTCGGCTATCCTCTACCGGTTCTCCGAAAACTCGATCCTCTCCGTTGTTCACGTAACTCCTGGATTTCCCTGAAAGTCGTTTTAATTAATTATTAATTTTTGCTTCCTCATGGGGAAGCTTCGTTATGGTGAAAAAAAAATAAGTTCGAGTTTTTTATAAAAACGGGTTCAGAATGTTCCAAAACATCGAAAATCACATTTAGAAAAAATGTCCGGAAGTATGTTTGCACACATCATGTGTGATCAATAGTCAACGTTTGGTCAACAAATTTGGTCAACAAATTTGGTCAACAAATTTCATTGAAAAATGTTCTGTTTTTATTTTGTACGTGATTTTTCATTTCTTCGAAAATGTCTGTACGCACTCTAGCACTCACAATTTTTTAGTTATCGGGCTAAAAGCGTGTACTCAGATAGAATATGACCACCCGATGATCCCATTAAATACAGACAATGCTTCCTCATAGAAGAAGCTTTGCGAGTAAAGAAAAAATAAAGAACATTATGAGAAAGCTATATGAAAATTTCAATTTCCAATTTTTATGAGGAAGCGATATGAAAATTTCAATTTTCAACTTTTTTTTATTTATTATTTTTGTTTTTTTGGTTTAATTTCCGTACCTGAAACATGGGGCACGTTGGACGGCGCTCTGCGAGTTCCGCGGAGTCGATACGACGTGAGTTCGCTCGAGCCGGTGAACGAGGAGCCACGTGACCGTGTGAGAGAAACTTGCGGCGGGGATGCCCATTCATAAATCGAGCAAGGACGCCCGTAAGGCCACTTCACTATTCCAGGCTATTTTTTCCTTTTTTTTTGCACGGTCATCACTTTTTTTTCTCTTTGGCACGAGCATGTGGAAAATTGTGAACGATCTATCGTGGTTAACGTCAAGGCTGGAAATACGTGTAGAAGTATCGATAGAAATACCCAAACGAAATTCTCTGAAGATATGTTTATTCCAAACATATCACTTTTTCCTTTTCGTGCGAGCATATCTAAAATTGTAATTTTTTTTCTACAATGAAATACGTGTATTGAAGTATCGAGGGAAATTCCCAAACGAAACTTTCTGCTCGATAGACAATCCGACCTATCAATGAAAACAACTCTGTGACGCATTCTCGTTGCGTCACGACTCGTAGTGAAATCGACGATATATTGCTAATGAGAAAAAGACCTCCAACACGTGCGTTCTCGGTATCTCGCGTCTTTTCGCCGCTTCATGGTGCGTAAGGAAAAAAAATATATATATATATATATATGTTTTCCCGAGAGTGTTGTACATCTCTGGGGGTTTGGTCGGCCGCGAGCCAGTCGAACCGTCCAGGTGTCCAGCAATGCCCGGACACCTGGAGCTCCGCTTTCCAACTCAACACGCCGATACATGTGTATTGCATAAAAAAAAAATTAATTTTTTTTCCGATAAGTCGAGATTTCTCGGATCGACCAGCATCCGCAGCGTTGTCAAAGTATCACAGATGCGAAATGAACAGGCCGTATCTTGGACGTTGGCGCGAGGTCTGAGAGGGGTTTTTTTTTTTTTCCAGGAGGAGCGACCAGCACCGGATACAAAACTGGTTGCTTTACGGTCGATCCTCCTCGCTCGAGAACGCTCCGTCACTCGGAAGAGAGTTTAACTTTTATTCGTGACTATTATATCGATACGCCGCGGGAGAAACCGTGGACTCCGTGTGGGCAACGGGGATGGGCGCGGTTTCCTTAGAGCGAGCGCGAGATTCTATCGGTCGTCTTTTCAGCACGCGAAGCAAGATATTCGAAAAAAAAAAAAAAATGTATCGTTCACGATCCGGAGACCGTCGATGAAGAATCGGAGATTAAGATTTCATTGCTGCCACAAGACGGCGGGAAAAAATGCGAATCGTCGGTTCAGTGTCTGAGATAATGATGCAAATTGACCGACTTTTTTCGATTGGTCAAATTACGACAAAATTACGGTCATTTGACGTCATGTTTTTTCTTTTTACTCATTTTGCTGAGTGAAAATGACGGTAATTTTGGTGCGCGTCGTTTGACGGTCCTACAAGAACGTCAAATTGCCGAACTACTTACTTAGATGCAAAATGACGGTAATTTTGTTTTTCGGTCACAAATTGGTCACAGATTTTTTCACTGCATTCGGATCTATTGCAGGCCGATTAATATACTCTGGCGGTGAAATGATGATAAAATGACCATTCGATCGGTGGTCGTACGGTGGTGATCGGTAGCCTAATTAAAAAATTAGGTGGTGAATTGTTTAATTGCAATTGCAATAATTAAAAAAGAAACGAGGCCCAAAATTGGCTAAACATTTTGCTTTCTTCAGATATGACTTCAAATAGGGTAAAATTGTTTGGTCAATAATAATATAGTTAAAACGTTTGGTTAAAAAATGTATAAACTAAGTGCGCCTTAGGGTGGGAATTCATTAGTCAACAACGTACCACGCACTAAAAAATGCCCACCCTAAGCCGAACTTTTTTTTGTTGCTTTTTTTAGCCAAATGAGTAACCACCAAACGTTTTAATAATATTATTCTTGATGACCAACCGATTCCGCATCTATTGAGCGCTATTTGAAGGAATTAGAAGAAAATATAATAATTTTTGGCCCACTTTGGGCCTCGTTGCTTTTTTTAATTATGGTAATTAAACGATTGACTACCAAATGTTGTAATCAGTATACCAATCACCACCAAACGACAATTTTTTAAATAATAATTGTACGTAATTTTATAGTTTTATCATCAGCGCTGCCGATATTAATTTTTTTTTTAAAGCGCCATTGGCACAAAATCGGTCATTTTTCGAACCGTCAATGACGGTCACCCGACGGTCATTTGATCCGTCATTTGACGAGCTTGCAACACTAGCCTGAGGACACGTTCGCTCTCGGTTCAGACTGTATACGTGTTGGCAACTTGTTTTTTCTCTGTGACTTACAATCCACAGGCAATCTCGAATTCAGCGTATCGATTAGAGTCCACGACGGGTGGCGACGGTGAAAACTTGTGTCTTCCCGAGACGTTCCCGAAGGAGCTGGCGACGCAGCGAGAGCGCGGCTGCTCTGCATCGGCGATGCGAGGGCCGAGGAATGCGCCGACGATCGAGCCAGCCGGTTTTCGCGTTCCCGGGGCGACGGCGAGCTCGTCGTCGACGGAGCGAAGGACGAGGAAGAAGCCACGGATCGGCGCGACCCAAGCGGATGTTCCGCCGGCAGGAAATCAGGCATAAATAACGATAGGATCATCTTTTATCTCCCCCAGCCCTCCTCCTCGCCGTACCTCGCTCGCCTCCACTCGCCCTTCCATTTTTCTTGACCGTTTCTCGCTCTTCTCGATCCTCGCTTTTTATTTCTTCGTTCTTCGTTCTTCGTTCTTCGTTCTTCGTTCTTCGTTCTTCGTTCTTCGTTCTTCGTTCTTCGTTCTTCGTTCTTCGTTCTTCGTTCTTCGTTCTTCGTTCTTCGTTCTTCGTTCTTCGTTCTTCGTTCTTCGTTCTTCGTTCTTCGTTCTTCGTTCTTCGTTCTTCGTTCTTCGTTCTTCGTTCTTCGTTCTTCGTTCTTCGTTCTTCCTTCTTCGTTCGGGTTATCGCGTGGTCATTTTTATATGCAATACTGCATTTTTGGGAATTTTGTTAGATTTCTTCGAAAAGTTTGTATTTTTTTAATAAAAAAAAAGACAAAAATCTGACAAAATTGCCAAAAATGCATTATTTCATATAAAAAGAATATATAGCGCATTCGATACCATTTCGATCCTTCACACCTTGGATTCGGCCTACGATTTTTTGTATGACCGAACTAACTCTCGAAAGCACTCAGATTTTTTATTAGTTTTAAAAAATATTTGTAAATATTTACGATAAAAAAATGAACTTATTGATAGCCACAATTTAAAAATCTGAAACAATTCTGAAAAATCTAAAAAAATATATATAATAGTAAAATGGGTAAATATGAGTAAAATGGGTAAATATGAGAGTAAAATGGGTAAATATGACAGTAAAATGGATAAATATGAGAGTAAAATGGGTAAATATAAGAGTAAAACGGGTAGATAGAGAAAATGCGAAGCGGTGAAGGGAGCGCAGCCGTATCTTGTGTTCGGCAAGGGACGCCGAGGGCGAAGTCGATTTCCAGACAACGTTAGTTCGTAAATCAAACTAACGAGCGGATGCACCTTGCCCGATTCGAGAGATCGCGGAGGAAGGGCCGCGGAGGTGGGGACGAGCGCGGCCCTCGTGCCGGTGGGTCGTCGGATAGTAATTCTTATTCGGCAAGAGCATCGCGGCAGCGGCGACGCGCTGTAAGCCATCAGCTCGACGACTTCCGGTCGATCGACCGGTCATAAATTGACCAATCGCCGGGAGAGCTCTCGATTTAATTTCATTCATCGACTGTCGGCGGCGTGTTTCGATAATCCGCAAACCTTTAAAGTAGTCCGTGCGAATAGTGTTCACTTCGTATAAGTTTCAGAGAAATGAGAGGGAATCGCAAACACTTCTGAATAAAAATCTGAAAAAAAACCAAACATATCAAAGGTGGTTAAAAGATTAATTTTGCATAATAATAATTCCAAAATGTTATTAACAAATTGATGAAAAGTAAAATTGTTCGACAAATCCCCCACAAACCTAACTTTTTTAAAAATGAAAATGATTCGTTCACTTTTCCGAATACACATGAATTTTTTTCAGATTTTTCAATTCACTTTGATTTTATTCTTTTTTTATATGAGAAACATGTGTAGGAAGTCACACATGTTTCACGGCTCCGATATCGGAGCCGATAAAAAGCGCACGAATGTAGAGGTCAATCGTAAACTACATTCATGCTTGTTCACAAACGCCAATATTCGATTTGCTTAATTCCTTGTACGTTGTTAATGAAAATTCGACTGCACGCCGAAGTGTTTATGTTAATATTATAGTCCTGCACGATTTTAAGTATATGCGAAGCATATTAATAATTCTAAACTGAAACTAAGAAATCGTCTAGTCCAGTCGGTAAAAAAGGTAAGTAGGGTGTTAAGAACATCCCTTTAAGCCTCGTTTGTATATACTTAGGTCATGACTTATATCACTCTCACTATACCAAATCAATGGATGCGATTTCCCATCTACTGCAATCGGGCTTAGCCCGTTTCTATTAAAATAAAAAAATAAAAAAATGCTCTCTTCTCAAAAATGTTTTGAATTATACACCGAGAAACCTATCGGGCAGGCGGGTCGTGCGGGTGGGAATCGAAACTGGAGGAGCGAATTCAACAAAGCAGCGGGAGATTTATAACTGGATACATCGGGATCTTCTTTTAAACGGACGGGAATGTCGGACGGAGGGAGAGGCCTTGAAGACTAGAAAGATACATCGATATCTCGGGCATCGATAGATATCGACGAGATTCTTCATACGTTTCTCTCTTTCCCGATCTCGCCGTCGATACGTTTTTTTCCCCCGCCACATCGACGAATGTACTGTTATTAATTAGCCTTAAAAGGCAATGTTCGCCAGCACACGCTGCGCGCGCTCATTGCTTTTCTGGTAGCGCTGCGCCGTGCCGTACTGGTCGATTTTTTTTCCTCTTCGCTATATATCACAGTACCGGACTTGTATATGGGAGCGCTCCGCGGTTTCTTTGTCGGTTCCCAGTCACCACGATTAATCACATTAACGACCCGCTAATTGTCGGCTCTTCTCTTCCGTTTCGGAGGTCCGGGCCGATCGCCCTCCACGCCGCAGCCCGACGAATTGTTACGAGCGAATCGTCGATGCTGATTGACGAAATATCGATCGATGATATTTCAGCAATAAAATCCGAAATAAA
This sequence comes from Ichneumon xanthorius, assembly GCA_917499995.1. Taxonomy (NCBI): domain Eukaryota; kingdom Metazoa; phylum Arthropoda; class Insecta; order Hymenoptera; family Ichneumonidae; genus Ichneumon; species Ichneumon xanthorius. Next base: position 3,932,563 of record OU824207.1, read on the forward strand.
AGTTTTCCGTAAAATCGCACTTGGATTTTACGCCTTGGATCCGAGTAGCGCAATCATATAAACTAATTGTATCGAAGACCTTTAAAAAAAAAGAAGAAAAAAATGGTTGAACAGGAGAATTATCTTAGCGATAAAATCCGTAATAAAAGTTTTCTGCAAAATCGCACTTGGATTTTACGCCTTAGATCCAAGTAGCGCAATCCTATGGACTAATTGTATCGAAGACCTTCGAAAAGAAAAAGGAAAAATGTTAAACACGGGAGATCGAATTGAACACCATGTATAAATGTGTAGCGAGAAGGAGCGGACGGAGAGCGAGGCTGATAGCGCGGTATGGATCACGACCGCAAGCACGGTGCACGGCCAATGAGCCGTATCCTGCTAAACTGTTAAGAAGGAAGTGGTTCATTGCTGCTCGCTCCGTGTCCACACTGCCCGGCAGCGCGGCCGCTGCTGCTCCGAATTTACGCCCGAGGTACACGTACGCAAAATCGCGTTTCGACGATGCGGCGATTCTGGCACCGCGGATTTTTTTTTAGTACAAAAAATCCGAAGTAAAAGATAATAAGTAAATTAATTTAAAAAATAAATAAATACAAATTTTCGACAACTTGTCGACTCACCGGAATGCTGCTGCTCTTGAGGAAGTCGAGAAGAGCCTCGAGAGCGCCGAGCGTCGAGGCCTGGACGAATACTCCCCGTTCGACGAGCTTTATGTTGCCGAGAGCTTTGCTGAGCTCCCTCGCAGTTTCTTCCTTCAACAGATCGACCTCGTCCGGTTTTTGAGCCACTTGGAGATTCAGACCTGCCGATATCGTTTAGAAATTGGTAAACTTGTCGTCGTTCTACGACCGATCGGACTGTCGGACTACTCACCCGCTATTGCTTTCTCGAGGTCCTTCGCGGCTATCTTCACGCCCTGTGCAGCTCTGATCTCTCGGTACTCGATATAGGCGTTCTACGGGAATATTTAAAAAAAATTACGATCGAATCGCAAATTCGAGTGCGACATACGGTGAGAGACATCATTGTATGTAGGAAAATCTGTCGATGATGGGTTATGACTTGACCATTTTTATATGCAATCCTGCAGTTTTGAGAATTTTTTCAGATTTTTTAGAAGGTTTATTTTTTAACTTCAAAAAATACAAACTTTTCGGAAAAATCTGGTCTGGCCTAAAAATGATCCAGCGACAACCTATAATCGACGAATTTTTTCTCCTAATTTTGTTTTAATGCATTTTTCGAAGAAAATTGAAAAAAAAATAAAAACTGACGCCGGCTCACGCCAGCGCAAATCTAAATTTGTTTATATTCGACACAAGATTTTTCAGATTTTTTGACTGTGGCTATAAATATAAATATTTATAAACAATTTTTAAAACTCTAATCAAAAAAGTGCGTTTGAGAGTTGGTTTAGTCATATAAAAAATCGCGGGTCGAATCCAAGATGTGAACGGTTAGGGTCGCGTCCAAATGGTACGGAATGTCGCATATATTCTACCTTGACCCGGAGCTCCTTCAGGGGCTGGGGCATCAGGAGAGAACGTATCTGCGTCACTATCGGGCCGTCGGTTCCAGCGACGATCATCGTATCGCCTTCTCTCAGGGTGCCGTTGACTAGAATGCAGTCTATCGTCGTACCGAGACCCGGCAGGGCTTTGACTTCGAGAACCGTCGCCTGGAGCTCCTCGCTGAACATAAGTCTCTTGGCCAACGGTCCCTGACACGCGTCGACTATCAACGCCAACAGGTTTCCCATTCCCTCTCCTGGAAATCGAATTAAAAAATATAGTCATCATATTATTATCGATTCATATAGATTCGGATAATTGACGTATCGATTCTCGGCAAAATTTTTTTTTTATATATAAGGTTGGCGGTTTCTTTGTTCAACATTTTTTTTTTCACTATTTCCTTAATAACTTTTTGGAATTATTAAAATGTAAAATCAATGTTCTTAGCCCCTTCGGAATGATTGATTTTTTCAGACTTTTGTTCCATTAGGAAGTATTCGAAATACTCTCTGAATATCACTTTTGGCTGGGAATGTACGTGTAAAGCATCTTTAAAGAATTTAGAAATAAGGAATGCTAAAGACGGTCAGCATCTTCGACCGAAACGTATAAAAAAAGTGGAATAAAGATGTTTTTCACGTGATTCAACCAACAACATCCGGTGTCGGCCTTGGTGTAGCCGATTTTACAAAAACAAGTGTTCTTCGTCTTCGGTCGCACACCACACCAATCATTAGAGACGCGTTAACGCAAAACACGATAATCGATGCTTACCGGTAATGGCACTGGTAGGTACCAGCGAAACGTAACTTCTCGGATCCGGATTCTCGTAGAAGAGCGCAGCGTTCAGACCTTGCTCGGCGAACTGCACGATCGTATCCTTGGAGCGTTTCTCAAATTCCCGCTGCGTGTTCGGAGCTTGGGCCTTGATAATATCCTGAACGTCTTTGCGGTTCATCGTCTGCCAATCGTATAACCTGCAGACACAAGAGAGCGTTGTTAATTGCATTATATCATAATCACTATAACCGTGATTATTAGCATTATTATTATTATTAGAATTATACAATTCCAAACGAACAATCTCACCTATCAATTTTATTCAGCGCCACTACGAACGGACACTTTTTCGCCTTGAGAAGGTTTATGCTCTCGATCGTCTGGGGCTCGAGACCGTGCATTATGTCGACGACGACAACGGCTATGTCGCACAGGGAGGAGCCACGATTTCTCAGATTACTGAAGGACTCGTGACCGGGTGTGTCGATTATCAACAGACCGGGAATCTTCAACTCCTTTTCGGCAAACTGCAATTATCAAACGAATTTTGTGTTTCAACATTAAACCATATTTTTATAGTATAAGATGCGTTCTTGAACGCAGTTCTGCTCTGTTCGGCTGAATCCGGAAACGTTCGAAATCGGGGGTTATTCATCGGGGGATAACCGTTCAGGGGCTATGCCACCCTACCGTTACCTTGACAGTCTTGCCTTGTCTTACCGTTACCTTGACAGTCTTGATTCAACATCATACAAAATTGTAAAAATTGAAATAACAAACTTTTCTTTGTAGCCCGCAAGCGAATTTTTTTTCCGTGGACCAAAACGGACGAAATGTATTCCGCGGAAAAACTCGGATCTACCGTTGGCAATTAAAAAAAAATCCACCAGCAGTCGACAGTCGCAAATAAAAGAACGCACAGCCGAGCAAATCTGCATTCGAGAACGCACCAATCGTTTTGATCGAGTGGAGTAAGCCACTTACGCCCTTAACGTGCTTCGTCGAATCCTGGATGGCGTCGATCGGAACGTTAGTCGCACCGATTTGTTGCGTTATACCACCGGCCTCGCCGTCCTGAACATTCGTTCGTCTCAGCTTATCCAGTATCTTCGTTTTTCCGGTGTCGACGTGTCCCAACACACAAACCACCGCCGCCCTGAGAACGTCCAGAGTCTTTTTCTTCTCCGCCTCGATACGCCGATTCTGTATTCGTATTCGGACGCGTTCCTTCTTACGCTCCGCGTCCGTCATCTTGTCGTCGAGGCCACTGTCCTCCTCGCTCTCTTCCTCGGACTCGGAATCGGTTCCACTTCCCGTATCCGAATCGCTCTCAGAGAACTCCTTTTTCCCGTCAGCCTTCTCGTTGCTCTTCTTGGGAGACTGCGACGTCTTTTTGTCCGATTCGGATGGCTTGGGTGTCTCGTCCGATTTGTCTGCAATATAATTAATTGAACTTAAGCTGCACGATAGTCCTTGCGAATAATTCGTCCACTTCGCATAAGCTAAAGAAAGCAGTACTTTAGAAAAAAAAAAATTACATTACCTTCTTCGGGTTCCTCTTCGCTGGATTCCGCATCCCAAGAGTCCTTCACGTCCTCCTTCGCGGCCTCCTCGGTCTTGGGCTGTTGATCAACGATCTCCACCTCAACTTGATCGGGCTTGCCCTCCTCCTCCTTCTTCTCCTCCTTCTCCTCCACGCTCGTCTGTGGCTTCATCTTGTTCGGTCTGATTCGCGTGCCCAACGACGGACGGCCCTTTTTCTTTTCCCCGGGCGCCGGCAGGTCGAGGCCCTGGGCCTTCAACGCGTCCAACATCGCTTGCGCTCGCGCCCGATCCTGCTTCTGCTTGGTCGTCAGAAGCTTGCCCTCGGCCTTCAGACGCTCCTTCCTCTGCTTCTCCTTCAGCTTCTTCTTTTCCTTCCGCTCCTGCTCGAGCTGCAGCTGCTCCAATCGTAATTTCTCCCGAGCCTCCTCCTGCTCGATTCGCTCCTCCTCCTCGCGCTTCAGTCGTTCCTCGTCCTCTTTCGCTTTCTTAAGAGCCTCCTGCATAGCGGCGATCGTCTTTTTGCCCGGACCTTTGCCTACGTCAGAAATAAAACGTTACGAATATCGTAATAGCGAACGATTGTTCAGGAAATCGTGGTCACTGACCCTTGTCCTTGGGGTCCTCTTTGGCGCCCTTCTTCTTCTTCTTCTTTCCGTCCTCATCCGCTTCCGCATCGCCCGGATCTTCAATTTTCAATGTTGGCTCCTCGGGCTTTTCGACCGGCTTGTCGGCTGTCGCTTCCTTGGCTTTCTCGCCGCCATCCGGTTTCTTACCAGCTTCCTGAAAAAATTGATATATTTGTCACAAACTACTTCCGCTACCGATACTCTTCATTGCAAAAAAAAATTGTAAATTTAATGTACCGGACAGGAAGTTTTTGCATAAAAACTGGTACGTTAAATTTAGTGTACAATTGTGATGAAAAATTAATGTACTTTTTCATTGTAATTAAAGTAAAGTATTAAAATAATAATAAATAAATAAAACTAAAGTACTTTCGTAATGAAATTAAAGTATCCTCGATGTTTTTAATACACCGACCATTAACTTGTCATCACAATTGCACAGGAAATTTAATATACCAGTTTCTGCATAAAAACTTCCAGCCTGGTACATTGAGGTAGTACTTACGGACAGTCTGACTCCACGTGGGTTCAGAGAGAATTGAGAGAGTAATTGGGAACACTTCTCGATGGGATAAAAATCTGAAAAAAATCAACCATATGGAAGGTGCTGAAAAAATGTATTTTGCATAATAATTATTCCAAAATGTTATTAACAAATAAACCCATTTTTTCGTTCATTTCTTAATAACATTTCGGAATTATTATTATGCAAAATCAATCTTTTCTGCACTTTCCATATACTTGATTTTTTAAAGTTTTTTATCCCATCGAGAAGTGTTCGCAACTCTCTCTCAATTCTCTCTGAACTCACGTGAGGTCGAACTGTCCGCTAGTACTGCCTTAAACTTCATACGAATTTTATTTTACAGTGTTTGCAACTCCTCGTCGCCTCACCGCTTTTTTCTGAGCCAATTTCTTCTGCTTTTCTCGTTCCTTCTTCTCCTTTTTCTTCTGCGCCGCGGACTTTATCGTCGTTCCGTCCTGATCGACTTCGTTCAGCTCGTCCTTCGACTCTGAATTCTCCTTCTGCGCGGCTCCCTTTTTCTTTCCACCCTCCGTATCGGCTTTCTCCTCCGCAGGCTCGACCTTCGGCTCGACCTTTTTACCGGAGTATTCCATCTCCAACTCGGCCAGGACCTTCTCGATGTCCTCCTCGCTGTCGTTTCGCTTCTTCTTTCCCTTCTTGCCCTTCTTTCCTTGGGTCTCCTGAGATTTCTGTTGCTGCTTAACTCGCTCCACGCTCTCCACCTTCTCCGACTCGTCGTCGCTCGGCGCTTGCTCGTCCTCGTCGTCGTCGTTCTCGTCGTCGTCGTCGACAACGAGCAGAGCAAATCCACCCCTTGGTACGGCTGGAAAATAAACGAATTCAGTCAACCGAGATATCTTCCCGCCTAATCGAGTAATCGCGGCGATTCGACAACACTTCCTCGGTCGGTAACAAAAACTGTAATCATTTTTTTTTTTTCACTACAGCCGACCATTTCCGGTTGAAGCGAAATTCTCACACAAAACCGATATCGATTCGAGTCAGAATTTGCTTTAGAACGCGAACGCTTCCGACGATGAAAAAGAAAATTATTACAGTTTTCATTACCGACGATCGAAGTATTTCTCATCGCCTCAAGAAGTGCGTAATTCTGTACTAAACCTTTCTTAGTAGCTTTGCTTTGTACAATATTGATTTCCTCATCCTTCTCCTCAGTCTTTCTGCCCTGTTTCGTTTTTCCCTTAACTTTTTGTGTCTCCTCCTCGGACTCGTCGTCCGAAGCGTTTTTCCTGTTCTTCTTTCCCTTGTTTTTACCCTTGGGCTTGGACAAAAATTCATCCGCGGATTCCTCGTCGGAATCTCCGGCCTTTTTGCTCTTCTTTTTCTTCTTCTTCTTATCGACCTTCGCGCCTTCCTCCTCAGAGTCTTCGTCGAAGTCATTCTTGCCCTTCTTGGCTTTCCCCTTGGACTTTGGCGCTTCGTCCTCGGAGTCTTCGTCGAAGTCTTTCTTGCCCTTCTTGGCTTTCGCTCTGGACTTTGGCGCTTCATCCTCAGAGTCTTCGTCGAAGTCGTTCTTGCCCTTCTTGGCTTTCGCCCTGGGCTTTGGCGCTTCGTCCTCCGATCCGTCGGACTCCAGGGCTGCGAATCCCTTCTTGGACGACTGATTCTTCTTAGCCTTCGTCTTTGCCTTGGGCCGCTCGCTTTCCGACTCCGAGCCGCTGTCGTCCATGTTGTCCACAGACTTCTTTTCTCTGACCTTCGACTTCAGAGAAACCGACTCATCATCGGAATCGACCGCTCCACCTTTTTTACTTTTCTTCTTAGAGGCCTTGGACTTGTCAACCTTGAGCTCTTCCAATTCGTCCGCCAGGTCGTCGACATCGTCGCCCTTCTTCTTCTTCCGGTCTTTCGCCTTGGTCTTGCTCTTGGCGGGTTCAGCCGCTACCTGCTCCTCGACGTCCACGTCACTGTCCCTGAACAGACCAAATTTTGAGGATAGAATTTCGCAGTGTATTGCAAGTCGGGACATTTGATGTCTCAATATCATTGGACAGTTAATGGTGGTCGAAACAATGGTAAAAATTAATATTCGTGACTCCGATAAATAGTCCAAAAAAATGTTAGCGTTTAAAAAAAAGGTTAACGTAAACTACAAGCTAAACTTCTATTCCCTTGTAATTCTATATATTTTTATTTCTTACACTCTATTTTCTATTTTTATGTACACAATTAACTCCCTGGAGAACGTCAAACTATTAGATATTTCAACACGTACACACATTTGCGGAAATGGAATTATTGTAAAAAATGGTTCGAGTTGTGTAATAAGGAATAAATAAATAAATAAACAAACAAGTGAGAGTTGATGTCCCAATACCGTGGGACAGTTAATGGTGGATCAAACGATGGTAAAAATTGATATTTGTGCGCCTGAAAAAAACATCGATGAAGGTTAGCCTTTGGTAAAAAAGGTTAACATAAACTACAAGGGACAGTTGATGTCTCGATATCATGAAACAGTTACTGTCCCGATATCATGGGACAGTTAATGGTAAGCGGAACGATCGTAAAAATTGATATTTGCTCTCCGGCGAATACAACGAAAGAGGTTAACATTCGGAAAAAAAGGTTAACACAAAATACATGGGACAGATGATGTCCCGATATTACGGGACAGTTAATGTCCGGATATCATGGGACAGTTAATGGTAAGCGGAACGATCGTAAAAGTTGATATTCACTCCCCGGCAAATACAACGAAAGAGGTTAACCTTCGGAAAAAAAGGTTAACACAAAATACATGGGACAGTTGCTGTCCTGACATCGCGGGACAGTTAATGTTCCGATTTCATGAGACGATTAATGGTAAGCGGAACGATCGTAAAGATTGATATTCGCGGCCCCGGCGAATACAACGAAAGAGGTTAACCTTCGAAAAAAAAGGTTAACACAAAATACATGGGACAGTTTCTGTCCTGACATCGCGGGACAGTTAATGTCCCGATTTCATGGGAAGATTAGTGGTGAGCGGAAAGATCGTAAAGATTGATATTCGCGGCCCCGGCGAATACAACGAAAGAGGTTAACCTTCGAAAAAAAGGTTAACATAAACTACATGGGACAGTTTCTGTCCTGACATCGCGGGACAGTTAATGTCCCGATTTCATGGGACGATTAATGGTGAGCGGAAAGATCGTAAAGATTGATATTCGCGGCCCCGGCGAATACAACGAAAGAGGTTAACCTTCGAAAAAAAGGTTAACATAAACTACATGGGACAGTTGATGTCCCGATATAATGGGAGAGTTTATGTTGGGCCGAGATGATGGTGAAAAATCGTTATCGAAATATAAAATTCGCGCCACCGGCGAATACATCGAAAAGAGGTTAGCGTTCGGGTGAAAAAAAAGGTTAACATAACCTACGAGCCAGATGGCACGTATTGCATCACGAAACTTAAATTTATCCTGGGAGATTACGTCAGAGAGAATACATCGTTCCGTAAATAAAACGATGGGGAAAGTCGAGAAATGCGGAGAAAGATGTGTTTGCAGATGGTAGAAGAAACAGACGGTGAGGATGAAGAATTGTACTCACATATCATCGTCCTTGCCGGAACGCTTTCCTTTCTTCGCTTTACCCATTATTCGAATATTCACGATTTATCTTAGCACTGAACTCTCACCACTTTTTGCGTTTATAATGTTCGGCGAAGGTTAAAATCTGCCACATGAGAGTCGGATGACCGTTTTTCGAATCGCGGTGACGATATTCGGAAGGGCCCGAAAAAACACACAGGCGAGACAACTCTCTCTCGTCGGTGAGCGAAAATTTATTGTGCTCCAAGGGGGCAGCAACACTTCGGCCAATGAAGTTCGAAGCAAGCAGGGGAGACGGTTGAAGCGCGTTCGCGAATGTCATTGGTCGGCTTCGTCGCGCCGGGCAAGGTCGTTCGTCGCGCCGACTGATGTAAACAGCAAAACTTTAGACCGCTCGAGGAAACTTCGTTTATCGACTGTACGATCGACCGAGAGAATTCGCACCGTTTCTCGTCTGGTGTATTTCACCGTTTGTTTCAGGATATTGAGAACGGGAGAGAATGGGTCTCGATTCGAAATGGATAAAAATACAAATTTTTTTGAATATTCTCGATTATCGGTACTGCAAAATTTCACCACTTTTTAATGCGTTCAAGTCTCCCGCATGAGAGTTGAATGATCGGTTTCGAATCGCGTTGACGATATTCGGAAGAGCCCGAAAAAAGGCGAGAATTCTCGTCGGTGCTGAAAGTTTATTTTATGCAGTGGGAAAAATACACAACAGGCTCGACCAATGATCTTCAAAGCCAGTCGGAGAGTTCGCGAATGTCATTGGTCGGCTTCGTCGAGTCGGGCAAGGTCATTCGTCGCGCGGACTGATGTAAACAGGCCCGCTCGAGGAAACCTCGTTCCGCGATTGTACGATCAACCGTCGAGAGAGTTCGCACGGTTTCTCATTTCGTATACACATATTCGTTTAACGGTCTATTACGAAAACGAGAGGAGAGTCCTCTCGATTCGAAACGGTTAAAAATATGCTCCGATTAACTACGCGAGATGTTCTCTTGTTTTTCTACTCGGCGCTCTCGGGATTCTCGAATATGCGATCCACATCTGTCCGTGATAAAATACCGATCCGCAGCGACTCTCGAAGAGCTAAATCAAGAATGCGTTGCTCTTTAACGCGCGCATGCGCACTGTGGAAAGTTCTCCGCCACTTCGGATCTTCCTTCCGACGAGATTCCCGGAGTCTGCGAGACTTTGCCGCAGTCTCGCGCGAAACTTTTTCGGCGTCACGTTGCTTTATATAAACCTCGTTTTCTTTGCCTCTTGTAATATTCGTATGTTTCTTTATTTTATTTTTTTCCCTTTGTCCGAAGATATACGAATATGAATATTAATAGTATGAAGGGATCGAACTTTCGCTCTCCCGAAACCACTATACAGTATCCTGAACGTTAACGATAACTATAAACTATAATTACCAGTGACAATTACCATTAAGAAATTACCATTGACAATTACCATTAACTTTCGCTCTTTTGACACAATAGTACAGTAATTGACACTAACTATCAACTATAATGGCAACCATTATCGATATACATTACAGTAAAGAGCGTTGAATAATTTATAATACCACAGTTACAAGTTGAAAATGTCGGTGGACGAAGTACCGTTTGGTTACGAGAATGACGGTTAAAAAAAAAAAAGTGGCGGGTGATTCATAATCACCATTAACAATAACCATATACAACAACAACTATCATCGACCTACAGTACAGTAAACAACTTTGTATGGTTTATAATACTATAGTTAAAAGTAAGTCAACTTACGTAAGTTCGTAAGTTAAAAGTGTCGGTGGACGAAAAATCGTCTGTTACGAGAATGACGGTTAAGGAAAAAGTGGTGAGTGACTCCGGGGCGAACGGTAGCCTCGACACTAGCAAGCACATTTTCAGCGACGAAACAATGACAAAGCTCAAGACCATCGCCGGGCCGGTCGGTCTGCTCGTGGCCCTCATGGCATACACAGCGGTCGGTGGATTGGTGAGCTAACTCGGAACGCCTGATCGGCCGGTAGTTTTGTAAACAATCATCTGATTTCTCGGTCGACCCTCCGCTAAACACGCTCCCGCTGTCTCGGACTATTTTTGTATTCGGAGAGCTCATTCATGCGTTACGCGGTCATCTTTATTCTCGGAGAGCAAAAACTTTTCACGCTCGCGTTCCAGACTTTCGTCCGGCTACGATTATCGAGCTCTGTTTACTTTTTTCACCGAATAATACTCGGAAATTCATGATCACCTATGAATTTAGAGACAAAGAGTGAAAGTCGATTCACAAATAAGTTCTCCGGGAAGATCTCCGATCGTTCCGCATGGACTGATAGAATGCGAGAGTTCTTTTGGTTTGCAGGAACCGCTAGAGACACAATCAAAACGATCGTGCAAGAATAAAAGTACTTTTTGTAACAAATGCAGAAGATATGCCACTTTTCGTGCCTGTAAGACGTGTGCATACGTCGGAGTTTCTCGCACTAGTGCGAGAAGTAAAATTAGCGTGCGAGAAGTAAAATTAGCGTGCGAGAAGTAAAATTAGCGTTCGACAAGTAAAATTAGCGTACGAGAAGTAATATTAGCATGCGAGAATTAATATTAGCGTGCGAGAAGTAATATTTGCTTGCGAGAAGTAATATTAGCGCGCGAGAAGTATTATTAGCGTGCGAGAAGTAATGTTAGCTTGCGAGAAGTAATATTAGGTGCGAGAAGTAATGTTAGCTTGCGAGAAGTAATATTAGCGCGTGAGAAGTAATATTGGCGTGCGAGAAGTAGAATCGTTCGATGTGTACATGCGCAGCGTTATTGTAGTACGCCTTGCTATAAAGCACCACTTTTGCCACGCCTTACAGGCACGAAAAGTGGCACTTCTCATGCATGCGTTGCAAAAAGATGGGCTAGGGTGGCATAGCCCCCAAACGGTTATCCTCCGATGAATATCCCCCGAAAGATTAACTCCCAAAACGTCAATTCATTAAAATAATGCGAAGTCATAATGCGAATTATGCGAATAATGCGAAATAATGCGATTGTAATTGTATAATTACAATCGCTTGTAAAAAGCGATTGTAACTCAATAATTGAATTAGGTCTTCCAACAACTGGAGCTTCCGTCGGAGCTCTCTCGACTCGATGGCCTGCGTGTGTCCCTCCACACCCAAAGGCGCCGACTGATCGGCAGGATCGTCAACAACACTGACGTCTCGAATCTTGCGAGCCTGGTGTGACAAACTAAGTTTCGATAATCGATTTAAATACCCCATTTTCTCCTAATATTAAAAAAAATTATTTTTCCTTTCGCAGATCAGATATGAGCTGCGTACGTACGAGCGCGTCGTTCAGGAGGCCGCCCAAGGTGGGCTCCTCGTTAGCCTGGTCGACGAATTGGAAAACTCACGATTCCACGATGAAACGAATCTGCCCCGCAACGACGCCCTCGAACGATGGACCGTTCTTCAAGCAGTTTTTTTCGCTAGCACTGTACTCACGACCATCGGTAAGCAATCGTCACCGTACGTTTATCACTTGCATAGAAACAAGACCAAAAAAACTAACGTTCAGATTTTCGTGTCTCCAAAAGTGCCCGAGGACACGCATTACTCCCCTTCGACTCGGTAGAAAGAAAAAAAAACCTGTCCCGTTCCTCTATTCTTTACGTTTCACTGTATCCGCCAACTTTATTCGGGTGGAAACTAAAGTAAAAAATAATGGGCGAAGTCTGTCCCATTGTTCGCCTTTGTCAACCTCCCCTTCCCCCCCCCCCTCTCCCGAGTACCCGTCGGCGGATGTTTAATAAGCCTCTCATCAACCTCGAAATTTTTTTTTCCTTCTTTTTCTTCGTCTCATTTGTAGAGAGAACAGCGAGGATATTTTACTTTCGTTACATCGTCGCTCGTTCTCGGCGAAATATCTCCGTAGAACTCGACTCACCGGTCACGATAATTCGCCTGAGGAGAGTTTATTGTTATGTGGTTTTTTTTTCTTCCTCCACAGGGTACGGAAACGTCGTACCGGCGACAAACTGGGGCCGGATATTTTGCATTCTGTTCGCGTTCGTTGGCATACCTCTGACGCTGACGGTGATCGCCGACTGGGGAAAGCTGTTCGCCGAGGCCGTCAGCACCGTCGCCTCGAAGATAAGCTCGAAGCTTCCAGCGGCAACGACATCGTGGATGCCGACCAACCTCGCGGGAAGAAGATCGCTCGGTTAGAAAACGCCCTGTTTTTAGTATCCTTCGGGATCTTCTTTCTCACTCCGTCGGTAAAACAGATCGAGACTGTCGAAGAACCGAATGCCTCGTTCGCAGGAGCGTTCGCCGCCGCCCTTCTTCTCTTCCTCTACCTGGCCTGCGGAGCCGGAATGTTCATGCTGTGGGAGGAGGACTGGGGATTCTTCGACGGATTCTACTTCTGCTTCGTGACGATGACCACCATTGGATTCGGCGACCTCGTACCCAGTAAAGCACAATTTATCGTGCAGTACACGAACGCGTTTCTCCCAACCGCATAATTCCGAACGACCGCGTATTTCCGAAAATGACGACCGCGTAAGTCCAACTCGGCCCCTTCTCAAGGTCCGTTACCTGCTTGGTGGGGAAACAAACGACTCCTTCCTTTTTGCTAACTGCGAATGAAATCGTCGCTGCTGTAAATCCGACAATTCTTGCGTATGGAAAGGGACGGTGGGCAGGTAAGCTAGACGTACCAATGCCCGGACACTTAAGCGAGCAGTCCCAGTCCCTGGACATGCATGGAAAATTGTATTTTCATCTCTCTCGCCCGCACGCCTGGTCCGGGCACTGGGACGTGTCCGGTCATTGGTACGTTTACCTTACTTGGGCAGGTAGTGGGGTATCCAACTTACGCGGTCGTGCTTAATTGGATTGGCTCCCGAGGATCGGAGAAACGCGGTCGTGTACTGTATATACACATACAGTAGAGCCCCGCTTATCCGAGGTAATGTGCTCAGCGCCAAACTCGATACCTTCCACTTGGAAGAAGACGATCTGAAAAATCGTGAGTTCGATAATGCGCTTCTCCGGAATATCGAAACGTTTCAATATACATTTTTAATTTGCTCCAAGAATGAATCTATAATCTTGCTTTTTACCCCGCAAGAAGAGGCTGCAGTATTGTAATAAGAAACGAAACTTCTGGTGGGTTTTTTTCTTCTCAACAGAGAAACCGAAGTACATGTTGCTCTGCACTCTCTACATCCTCGTCGGTTTGGCTCTGACCGGAACGATAATCGAGCTCGTTAGGAGGCAGTACGCTCAGTCGTGGCGACGACTTCAAGCCTTGAGCGGTCCGCTCGCCGAGACGCTCAAGAGGCTCGGCGAGCACGCCGGTGGAGACATGGCCGCGTTTAATTCCGATCTCAGGTTATTGTTCGCGACGGTGCAAAGTAACTTTTAAATTACAACCGAATTGCAGCGTGTTCATGATTGCTATTTTTTTTTTCAGAAAAGTTCTGACCATCATATCCATGCCTCGCCTGAAGAGAAGCTGCAGCGAGCGCAGCGGCGTTAAGGATCGCGAGTGGGAAGAAGCCGTGGAAGCTGTACTTCGAGATATCGCAGCTACGTCGACGCCGAAGCCAACGCCGCCCCCGAATAAGCCGATAATGCAAATTATCGTTTACGAATCGAGCGTCTAATATATCCGAACCAAGGACTCTTTTATATCAACAGTCTTCTTCCCCCCCCCCCTCCCCTCTCCATCAACTAGTTCAATTCTCCGAATTTCAGATTCGTAATTCTTACAAAAGAATGCCGTATGAATAAACATTGAATCTGCAACTTCGATCGACTACATGATTTGTCTGTAGGATTAAATCCAGACAGTCAGTAAATATTTGAATTGCCCAATAATAATAATAGTTATTATTGTTATTGTATAATAATGCTGACGAGTTTTCATGAAGCCATTTTTACTGTAGAGAAACTCGCTTATCCGACCTTTGATTAACCGAACCTCCGTGTTATCCGAAGCACCCAATTCATCCGAGCCCTCCGCGTTGACCGAGGTGTAGGCTCGGATAATATGATAATGATAATGACGATAACAATAATAGGAACTACACTCTGAAGGCCGTGGCTATCACAGATCGATTCGTAAAGTCGCGGGTCGTAGTTTCAGAATGATATATTTACATGATTTTTGCAATGCGGAAGAGGATCAGCACCGACGATAACAACGCCGTGCCCGGTGAAATCGGGTTCCTCGGCGACGATATTATTTCCTCCGGTGTACACACAGACTCATTATATTCGCAATGCCAAATTGACGACAACCAATCGCTCTCGTACGTCTAAGTTTAGCCTGTGCGCCACACAAAACGAGGACGTACGAATACGCGCTTTGTGGCCCATCTCTCCCATTCAACGTTCGCAATGTTTAAGTGAGCTAAATTTTCCTCCCGAAAAAATGAATAATACCGACAATCCACCGGAGCCCGACGGTGTCACATCGTCAATCGTGCGTATCGCTTATCGCGTGCGTATTACACACTTTTACCAAAGCTATTTTATATTCGCTGGCTGTCACGACCTTCGGTCCACATCCCGCGACGAAATTTTGCGTAGATTGATATATAACCTACCAGATGCTTGCAGCAATCACGAGCGATGTCCAACAGCGATAACTCTGACGATTCCGCCAAGCCGCCGAAGGAAGGACTAGCCTGTAAATATCGTCTCATGAACTTGCCCGTAATCGCGAGTATTAATTCGAGCATTTCGGGAGCCTACACGAGCGTAAAAACTTCCCACTCCGCCGTCGAGACGATTCTCAGTCACACGGAGGAAGGACTGAGCGAGGGAGCGAAGATCGTGAGTCCCGTGACGACGAAGATCGGCGAGACACTGGAGGAGCCGTTGAAGAGCATCGACACCGCCATATGCGACGGATTGGATTATCTCGAGGCGAAGTTGCCGTCGGTAAAATTACCTCCCGGCGACATATACGAGAACGTCAAGGGATACATAATGTACGTTCAGTCGTACTCGAGCGATTCGTCGTGAAGAACATCAAATAAAATGAAAATTATTCGACCCTGTTGCAGGAACATTTCGGACAGTGTAAAGAAACAATCGAAAGAGCTCACCGACGATGTAAAGGTCAGACTCGATGGTCTGACGAAAGTGATCGAGGGCGACGGCGACAAAACGGAAACACCTCGGAGCGACCGGAAGTCCAACGATTGACCGACAGATTTTTCGTGTTATCTAGATTGTAGGTGGAAATGGGGTCGTGGATCTTATCTACCGTAAGGGCTGCGCGTTGTAAATTCGCTGGCGTGTGATTGACTTCCGGTTTTCAATGTCCACTATAAAAAGCAGATATACAAATGATAAATAAAAGAAAAAGAAAGATTTTTAGAATGCTTTAGCGTTATCTTCTTGCGCGTAATAGTTTAATAATACAGAAATGATCAAATCCTCGAGCGACGAGGCACGTCTGAAAAAATATCGATATATCGAAAGTTTCGTTTGACTTCGTGTAGGGGAAAGAGCGACAGCGACGAGACGGAAACACCTCGGCACGACCGGAAGTCCGACGATTCACCGACAGATTTTTCGTGTTATCTACGTTGTAGATGAAAATGTGCCCATATATCTTACCTAACTTGTGGGGCTCTGCGCGTTGTAAACTCACTAGCGTCTGATTGACTTCCGGTTTTCAATATCCACGACAGACGCAGATACAAAAGTGATAAATAAAACAAAAAACGATTCGTAAGACGCTTTGGCGTTGCCTTCTTGCGGACAAACAATTTAATAACACAGAAATAATAAAATCCTCGACAGACAGAGGCGCAGAAAAAAATATCGATACATCGAAAGTTTCGTGTATTTCGTGCCCGAGCTCGGCCATGTTTGTTAGTCGCGCGGGGAGAAAAAAGAGAGCGCGATGTTGCCGAGCTTGCCGCCAATTTTATTGCGCGTCTGCTTGTATTTTGTTTCTACGGTGCCGCAACAGTGTTTCCGGGGCCGATGTGTCCGTTCGCGTTTACATTCGTTGTTAATTAAATGTTGACGCCGAACTTTTAGTAAAAATTGGAATGTCGAGCAATAATTGTTATCTATGCGCGAGCGACGAGGGAATGCTATTGGATATCTTCGCTGGCGGCGGAAAGGCTCACTGCGCAAAGATAGAAACTTGTCTGTCGGTAAAGGTACATTAAAAAAATTGCTCACTATATCAAATTAATGAAATATAACACAAATAATAATCGCTGCATCGGAACGAAAAAAAAAAGAGACCGGAGATTCATCGATGTCCTCGCTGAATTCTCTGGCCACGAATCTTTCGCCAATCGCGGCTCAGTGAAACGTACGTCACAATGTTTTCCCAACTCTAGCAGCCAATATGCCTGCCCCATCGGCCTCGAAGGTTATGTTCGCCGAACCTGTTTTTCTTTGATGATCCATTCAAGTATTGGAAACTCAACCGTCGAAACTGTTCATATGTCTCAATATTAGTGCAATACCATAATATGCATAATATGTCCATGTGTGCACGCAGGTGTGAGAGTACACGCGGATATCCTATTGGATTGTGTTGTTTTCCCTCATATGTTCCCAAACCAATAATTACGGCCTTTATGTGTATTTTCCACTTTTGGCGGTATGTTATTTATCTGTGTTTCCAGCCGTAATCGAGGCCAAATGTGGATCTCTACATCTTGCCTGGGCAAGAATCATAGAGTACATTTATGTCTTTCTACTTGCCACTGAGCTCATCTCTCATGATCTTGTAGAAAAATATGTTAACCCATTCCTTTCTCAGGTGTAACAACGATGTTCACACCTTGACACTACGAACGGAACTGATACCAACTATCGCCCTTATGGTTCTCATGGTTCGATAGATTTCCCCACCACATCGAAGACTCCCCTTCTGTGCTGACGATTCATTATTAATCTACGTTCCCGGCACTCTGATACAGCGACGGCGTAAGGTTTCTACGAACCATTTCACTTTTCTGTCAAGTACTGTTTCATTTCAGCCTAGGGTTTAGAATTGGTTATATTTAAATTGAGTGTGGTAGAAGAACTTTTTCCCGCAAGTATCTACGTAACCCCGAGGTTCCACCGTTATTAAATTACGAATACTTTGTACGAATCGGGAAGGGATATTCGAATACGTCGTAGCGCTGCGCAGGGGGGCGGAGGCTATACATCCTCGCGTCGCTGTCGCTCAACTTTGACATGTAATGAAACAATTTAAACGTCGCTCGAGGTGTGATACTTTGACATAAATTCCATGAAAAACCACGCTGAGAAAACAACAATGAAACGCATGCAAAGGCAAGCTCGCAGCGTTGTGTTTTGCAGGGAGCAGCATTAGTGGCTCTAACGCCATCATTGACGGTAGTTCGCGTCACGATGGACTTCTTTCAACACCGTTACTACAGATTAAATCAAATCTTGATGATGCTCATGGGACAATGGTCGTATCAGAGCATTGGTATGAGACGTGGAATTGTTGTTACTTTACTGTCTCTCAGCGGTATTCAACTTACACCTTTGTTACTGGCTCTTGTGAAATATCGTGACAACAAGAGCGTTCTTATGGACGGCGCTCTGGTACTAATTGCCGGGGCAGTTTCCCTAACGAAGTTTAATGGTTTTTTCTGGAACTCGCAAAAGGTCAGTTCTATCATCGAAAATGATGATACGTTCGCAACTGAGGTGAGAACGAGACATTCAATCAATACCTATCACTTGAAAAATCCTATGCGATCCGTACAGACATTCATGTTGCTAAATCGTATCCGTACGGATTGGCACGAATGGGCTCGCGATCGAGAGGTCAACATTCTTCACCAGTACGCCGAGCACGGAAGAAAAATGACTATTGCGTATATAGGTTAATGAAGTATGATAAGGGTGAGATAAAAAAATTAATAAATATTCTATAGATTTGTCGACATTGTGTATACAGTTATGAATATTATGAACCATAACACCTTTATGGCCCAACCAATGATTCCGAAGATAATCGACATTTTTTTGAAGAACGGCACTGAACCCGGAACATTTCCGTATCCTCTTGATTTTTATTATCTCGACGTACAGAAATATTATTTTTACATTATTGTGTATGCTTACGTCTTCGGATCCATACTAATGCTTCCTATAGCGACCAGCGGTGTTATGTTAATCTGTTACATGCACCACGTATGTGGTATTTTTGCCGCGTTGGGGTGAGTTCATTGTTAATCGATCATAATCATAAACATAATAAAGTCTCGACGGAAACCGTCAGGCACAAATTAGAACAGCTTGGGAACAATCGTACATTAGTAAAAACAGGCGAAACCCGATATGCGCTGGACAAAGAGGCCATAGTAACCATAGCTTCGTGCATCAACAGACACAATGGCGCTATCGAGTGAGATAGTTTAGAAAATATGTCAAGTAAAACTAATCATTATTACTAACAAATTCAGTTGTCAGATACGTCGATCTCATCGAGGCAATTTACTCATGGACTTTCTTTTTTACTATCGGGCTTGGCATAGTTCTGTTTAACATCGTAGGACTTCAGGTAAGTGTAGCGATGAATGATGAGTAATCATTCGAATTAACAAATATAGTGCCTGTAAATTCAGGTTTTTATGAGAACAAACGATCCCGCATCAACCATAAGATTCATAGTTTTTCTATTGACTCTACAAACATACTTCTATCTAGACAGCTATATTTCTGAAAGTGTGACGGATCACAGTATTAGCATTTCCTTTTGTATGTAAGTAAACTGAAAAAAACTCGCGGTGGGGCCTCATAAAAAGTCTTCTTCCTGGCAGACACAACAGCTCATGGTACAAACTACCGCTGAAGGCCCAGAAACTCCTACAATTCATGACGATGCGTTGCAGCGTACCTTGTCAATTAACAGCCGGAAAAATATTGGTCATGTCCAGAAGAACCTTCGGGCAGGTGAGTTCCTTAATTAACGATGCATACAATGTTCGGCATTGGATAAATTGTCCAAGTCAATTAATAGTTCATTTTGATATTCCAGACAATTAAAACAGCGATATCATACTTAACGCTTATGCGTTCGATGCAGGGATTATAAACACTATAGTAGAACCTCGATTATCCGAACCTCGATTATCCGAACCGCGATTATCCGAACCTCGATTATCCGAACGATAGCACGAAACATTATATATTGTTGCTCTCCGCGGGATGAGCTGTACCGTGTTGAAGCGTGTAGAAACGTGCTTTTCCTATTCCAGCGACAATCCGCTTGCAGAAGGACTTTCCCGAGGAGTTTCACCCACCCCAGCAGATTCGAACAGCGCGCATCAAAGACAAGTTTCAATACCAAATCGTTCGAATTGCCTTAGATACGTAGTTCACACTGACGACAGCTTCCAGATTTCGTTTGCCTTTGGCAATTAAAAAAAATAGACGAGTTCGATGTTGGAAATATGTTTTGAAGTTTAGTATATAATGTTACTTTATTTATATGTCTTATTTAATATGTCCTATTTATATACGTATTAAACGTGGATATGAGCGGGGCGAATAATCGCCCACGTGACCCCCTCGGATCGAACCGATCGATCACGAAGACAGAGAGTCAGTGTGTGCCGAGCGAAACAATAAACAAGTTGAGCGAATCCCAAAGTGCGAGTACTTACGAGTATGTTTTTTCCTGGTCAGCTAGACCCGTGCATTAACAAATAAAACCCGATATCATCGCCTTAATTAATCAACGAGTGCGCCGTATGGTTTATTTAGCCCGTTTGTTACTCCCGATTTCCCCTGCCGGAACCTCCCGATCTTCGATCAATTCGGTTCCCGCGGGAGACCAAGTGACCGCCTGACAAACCCCCGTAAGCATTTTACATACCAGTTATAATGCCGTAAAAAAATATACGAAACATTACATGTTATTATTATAACAAAATGGCACGATTTCAATCATAACGAGAAATACGTCCTTAATATTATGGGTGTTGATATTATCCGACCCTAGCAGGTTCGGCCACCGTGAAAAGCCACGGTGGTTGCTACCAAGAACAGTGGTTTACTTGTCAAAACGTAACCGCACAAACGACTGTGAAAACCACAGGTCCAGCGTGCCCAAACGTTCAGAGTGGAGCTTACGGCTGGTGGCTTTTAAAATAACCACCGCCGGATTAAAGTCGAGTAAAGGTTGGTTTTTGCCACCGAACTACTGCTCAAACCACCGTCTGACTAAACTCGAGCGAGTCTGCAACACCAGAAAAGTACCGTTCAAACTACGGTATAAGTACAGTAGAAACTCGCTTATCCGACCTTTGATTAACCGAACCTCCGTGTTATCCGAAGCACCCAATTCATCCGAGCCCGCCGCGTTAACCGAGATGTAGGCCCGGATAATATGATAATGACAATGACGATAACAATAATAGGAACTACACTCTGAAGGCCGTGGCTATCACAAATCGATTCGTAAAGTCGCGGGTCGTAGTTTCAGAATGATATATTTACACGATTTTTGCAATGCGGAAGAGGATCAGCATCGACGATAACAACGCCGTGCCCGGTGAAATCGGGTACCTCGGCGACGATATTATTTCCTCCTATGTATACACCGACTCATTATATTCGCAATGCCAAATTGACAACCAATCGCTCTCGTACGTCTATGTTTAGCCTGCACATCGCACAAAACGAAGACGTTCGGATACGCACTTTGTGCCCCTCCTTCCCATTGAACGGTCGCATTGTTTAAGTGAGCTAAATTTTCCTCTCGAAAAAGCGAATAATACCGTCAATCCACCGGAACCCGACGTTGTCACATCGTCAATCGTGCGTATCGCTTATCGTGTGCGTATTACACACTTTTACCAAAGGTATTTTATATTCGCTGGCTGCCATGACCTTCGGTCCACAGCCTGCGACGAAATTTGGCATGTTATATAACCTACCAGATGCTTGCAGCAATCACGAGCGATGTCGAAGGAAGGACTAGCCTGTAAAGATCGTCTCATGAACTCTCCCGTCATCGGGAGTATTAATTCGAGCATTTCGGAAGGACTGAGCGAGGGAGCGAAGATCGTGGCTCCCGTGACGACGAAGATCGGCGAGACACTGGAGGCGCCGTTGAAGAGCATCGACACCGCTATATGCGACGGGTTGGATTATCTCGAGGCGAAGGTGCCGTCGGTAAAATAACCTCCCGGCGACATATTCGAGAACATCAAGGGATACACAATGTACGTTCAGTCGTACTCGAGCGATTCGTCGTGAAGAATATCAAATAAATTGAAAATTATTCGACCCTGTTGCAGGAACATTTCGGACAGTGTAAAGAAACAATCGAAAGGGCTCACCGACGATGTAAAGGTCAGACTCGATGGTCTGACGAAAGTCATCAAGGGCGATGGCGACAAAACGGAAACACCTCGGAGCGACCGGAAGTCCAACGATTGACCGACAAATTTTTCGTGTTATCTCTATTGTAGGTGAAAATGCAGTCGTGGATCTTATCTACAATATAGGGCCGTATAGGGCTGCGCGTTGTTAATTGGCTGGCGTGTGATTGACTTCCGGTTTTCAATGGCGACTATAGAAAGCAGATACAAAAATGATAAATAAAAGAAAAAAAAAAAAATTTTAGAATGCTTTAGCGTTATCTTCTTGCGCGTAATAGTTTAATAATACAGAAATAATAAAATCCTCGAAAGACGAGGCACGTCTGAAAAAATATCTATATATCGAAAGTTTCGTTTGACTTCGTGTAGGGGAAAGAGCGACAGCGACGAGACGGAAACACCTCGGCACGATCGAAAGTCCGACGATAGACCGGCAGATTTTTCGTGTTATCTACGTTGTAGATAAAAATACGCCCATATATCTTACCTAAATTACGGGGCTGGAAACACTTCGTCACGACCGGAAGTCCGACGATTCACCGGCAGATTTTCCGTGTTATCTACGTTGTAGATGAAAATGCGCCCATACATCTTACCTAACTTATGGGGCTGCGCGTTGTAAACTCACTAGCGTCTGATTGACTTCCGGTTTTCAATATCCACGACACAAGCAGATGCAAAAATGATAAATAAAACAAAAAACTATTCGTAAGACGCTGTAGCGTTGCCTTCTTGCGCATAAACAATTTAATAACACAGAAATAATAAAATCCTCGACAGACAGAGGCGCAGAAAAAAATATCGATACATCGAAAGTTTCGTGTGTTTCGTGCCCGAGCTCGGCCATGTTTGTTAGTCGCGTGGGGAGCAAAGAGAGAGCGCGATGTTGCCGAGCTTGCCGCCAATTTTATTGCGCGTCTGCTTGTATTTTGTTTCTACGGTGCCGCAACAGTGTTTCCGAGGCCGATGTGTCCGTTAGTGTTTACATTCGTTGTTAATTAAATGTTGACGCCGAACTTTTAGTAAAAATTGGAATGTCGAGCAATAATTGTTATCTATGCGCGAGCGACGAGGGAATGCTATTGGATATCTTCGCTGGCGGCGGAAAGGCTCACTGCGCAAAGATAGAAATTTGTCTGTCGGTAAAGGTACATTTAAAAAATTGCTCACGATATAAAATTAATGAAATATAACACAAATAATAATCGCTGCATCGGAACGAAAAAAAAAAGAGACCGGAGATTCATCGATGTCCTCGCTGAATTCTCTGGCCACGAATCTTTCGCCAATCGCGGCTCAGTGAAACGTACGTCACAATGTTTTCCCAACTCTAGCAGCCATATGCCTGCTCCATCGGTCTCGAAGGTTATGTTCGCCGAACCTGTTTTTCTTTGATGATCCATTCAATTATCACAAACTCAAATTTCACAGTTTCGTGCACAGCCTCCGATAATGTAACGCCGTGGAGGTGAAATAAATTATCTTTCTGTCCTCGCGAGGCATTCTCGGCCGTAGGCGCGATTTTTATTGAACGAAAAAATTAAGTTGCAAATTTTTCGGATGGGACGAAAAAATATTGTTGTCGGTCGCTGAACGGATTGAGAAACGACACGCTGCGTCGACGATTCATTCGATTGTTCGTTAACTCGAATTTCACAGTTTCGTGCGTACGGTGCGATGATGCAATGCGGTAGAGGTGAGATAAATTGTGTTCCGAGAAACGTACGCGGGGCGTTTTTAGACGTAGGGGCAACTGTTGTTTGAAACAAATTTGTGGATGGGATGAAAAAAATTTAAGTTGTTTGAAACTTCATGATTTCGTGCGTAAATTTTATGAAACGCATTTTTTTTCTTTTTAATGTTGTAACAGTGGCTTTTGCGAGGGATTTTCCGTTGTACGGGTAGTTATTATAATTTTTTCTTTGATTCGCGGATGGGATGAAAAAATATTATCGTGGCTCGCGAAGCAGACCGATCCATTCAATTGTGCGTGCATGCCTTGCAAAAATATATCGAGAGGGAATAAATTATAAAAAAAAAAAATATCGTAACGGCGGTCTGCAAAAATTTTTAAAAATCTTAATTTGTGCATGGGATGAAAAAATATTATTGTCATTGGAATTTGTGTATTGGATGAAAAAACATTGTTGTCGTTTGCAAAACAGATTGAGAAACGCGATGCTACTTCGACGAAGATATGTCACAAATGCGCGTACGAATTGGACGCGTGCAGCAAGTTTGTACAAAAGTATAGAGAGACGCGGGACGTTCGGGAAGCAAAAGCAAAACGGCCGAAGGGACATTGCATTCTGTGCTTGGAGCAAGGAAAAAAGGGATACATCTTCGAGCTCGGCGAGGGAACTCCTCTGAACAATTCGCTGCGAAAGATTAGAGAGATTTTTAACGATAACGTAAGATAAATTTATACTCTGGCTAAATAGTTTTGTGCGATTCTTGTAATATAACGATACGATCGCTCTTTCAGGTTTTCAAGGATCAACCGACAAAACTGTCCATATGTCTCAATTGTCGTTACAATCTTGACGTGTTGTTCGATCTGAAGAGCATTTACCAAACGACCTTGGATAAATTGAAAGACACGGAGAAGGAAGGAACGAAAACGTCTGGGTACGCGAGGGTGAGCATCAATTTAGTGTTTTTGTACGGTGTGGTATTTATTTGGTCATACAATATTTGTTTCACTTTTTTATTTTTTATTTAATCCAATTTTTAATCTATTGACAGACTGACTTCTTTGCACAGAACTCAAAGTTGTGAACCGAAAAGACGAGGCATATAAAATTTGAATACACAATACTATATAGTTGATAATACCTTCTAACATTTTTCGTTAAAAAGACAACCTCAAACATTTTTAATAAGTTAAAAGAATTTATAGGAATTTTCAAGAATTTGTAACAAAAAATGTATTCAGTTGACGAGATGCAGATTTTATAAGTGTTGAACTTTCTTTCTGTAAATTTTGATAATGATAATAATAATAATGATAAAATGTATATAAATATAAAAGAAAGCCCCTTGGGAAGCCTAATGCAAAACGATCGATTCAACTCTTACCGGCTTCTCGCTCCGAAAATTTTCCCCGGTTCTCGTCTCGACGAATTCACTTAAAATTCTGTCAATTCATTATTTGCTGTAAATTTAACGATTGATTTAACTCCTAAATGTTATAGATTATGCATGTACATAATATGTTGACAATTTAACAATCTTCGACTCGTACCGGTTTCTGGCTCCAAAAAGTTTTCCGCCAGAACTTCCGCTTAAACTTTTGAGAATTCATTATGTGTTATTAATTTTTTTTTGTAAACTCAACGATCATTTTAAGTCCTAAATATCGGAGATTATACATGTACTTAGTACGTTGAAAATTCATCTATTTATTCAACTCCCAATGGTTGCAATGCATAGAAGAACGTGATATTCTGCAAATTTAACGATTGATTCAACTCCGACACGTTTCTGGCTCCAGAAAGTTTCTCGTATCGTTCTGCTCTCCGTTCTTTCTTCTTCCACTAATTCTACGGCCCGGAGTGTTATCCCACATTTACTCCAAAAAAATTGTTCACCTTTACCCAAAGTCACTCGCCTTTATTAACATTTTTTTAAAACTCGTATCTTTACGTTCGCGACGAGACAATGATTTTCTGGTCTTTTTTTTCGCAGACGAAAACGAGCGTGGTGAGTAGGAAAACAACGTACATCCCGTTGCCCGAGCTGAACGGCGACAAGGCTTACGAATCGGACAGTAGCGTCAGCAGCGCCATGCCGATGCGTCGCAAGCGAGGCAGACCTCGCAAGGACAGTGCCAACAGCATGGGTTTCCGAACATGCGAGCAGTGCGAGACGGTGATCGAGAGTGGCATCGACATGTACAGATATCACCGCACCGGTCGCACGGTCTGCAAGGACTGTTGGCTAAAAATGGATCCCGAGAAGGTCGCGAACAACAAACGCAGAAAATTGGGTCTCGTTCTCAAGGACGTTCTCCTGAATCCCTCGAAGTACACGAGCATGTACAAGGTCGAGAGGGACGAGAAGGGCAACACGACTTTCCTCATAACCGACGACAGTTCCGAGAACGAGGAGAGGGAAACGCCGCTGAAGAGAACGCGCAGAAGCGGTCAGGGAGTCGTAAAGAGCGCGAAGGATGAAGCGGCAGTGCCGGACAAGAAGAAGCCGGTGAAGAGGGTCGTGAGCAGCAAATCGTCGAATCGCGACGACGAACCACCGGCGAAGGTAGCGGTGAAGGAGAAGACCAAACCGGGCGCCGAGAGAAACGGTGTTTTCACATCGGACTCGGAAATGATGGTGTTGAGAACGAGGAGAAACTCGATAGCGAGCAGCGAGAAGAACGCAAAGGGGGCTTCGTTGTCGGACATCGAAACGCTGATGCCGGCGTCTAAGAAGAAGGTCGGTCGGCCACGAAAGGATCGCACGCTGAGTCTCGTCTCTCCGCAGAAGACCACGGTAACGAGGACGCGGAGATCGTCGCAGAGAGCGGCTTCGACGATCGAAACGGTGGTCGATAAATCGATCGATAAATCAGTCGATAAATCGATCGATAAATCAGTCGATAAATCAGTCGATAAACCAGTCGATAAATCGACCAATAAACCAGTAGATAAATCGACTGATAAACCAGTCGATAAATCGACCGATAAATCAGTCGATAAATCGACCGGTAAATCAGTCGATAAATCGGCCGATAAACCAGTCGACAAATCGACCGGTAAATCAGTCGATAAATCGGCCGATAAACCAGTCGACAAATCTGTCGATAAACCAATCGACAAATCAGTCAATAAATCGGTCGATAAATCAGTCGATAAGGTAGAGCGGCCGGTAAGGAGAACGCGAGCGAATTCTTTCACGAGTCAGGATTCGACCTCGCTGGCGAGTCGTCTGAGCGGTTCGTCGTTGTCGAAAACGGTGCGCTCGAAGACGAAGTCGATGTCGCCGACGAGTTCCGCATCGGAGGCGGAGCCCGAGTCGCCGTTCGCCTGCGGCGTCTGCAAAGCCCAGTACAAAAACAAGCTCTTGGGTATGGCGCACGAGCTGACTCACTCGAAGCAACCCGAGGTGAAGCTTCAGCGAGTCGCCATTCCGGAGATAATAATCGAGGAGGCGCCGGCCGAGCCGTCGCTCGTCGAGGAGCCGGAGGAACAGTCCCACGATGTGAGCAGCACGTCGGAGAACGGTCCGGAGAACGCCAAGAGTGGCGAGACGCCGGTCGCCGAAGCGCCGATGGAGACCGAGACGGTGATAATCGTCGACGCGAAAGACGAGACTAAAGAGAAAGCGGACGACAAGGATGAGGCGACCGCACAGATCGACGAATCGAAAGACACGAAAACCACCGACGAGGACACCGTCGAGATTATCGAGAAATGCGAAAACGAGGCTAAGACGAAAGCCTCGGAGAACCGCGAGCCCGAAACCAACGATGAGGATAGAAAAACCGATGAGGATAGAAAAACGGATGAGGACAGAAAAACGGATGAGGACAGAAAAACGGATGAGGATAAAAAATCCGATGAGGATAGAAAAACCGATGAGGATCGAAAAACGGATGAGGATCGAAAAACGGATGAGGATAGAAAAAGGGATGAGGCGGCAAATATCGATAATTCCGTAACGGAGGAAAGTAAAGACGACGAAGTTACGGAAGAGCGGCCTGCGGAGGATAAAACGATAACGGTGCCGAGCATCGAGAAGGAGAGAGCCGAAAGCGCGGACTCTGTCGAGAAATCTGCCGTCGAGGAAAATGAGGAAAATGAGGAAAATAATAAGGAAGAAGAAAAAGATATCGAAGTGAAAGACAAAGAGGAAAAAGACGAGGAGAAAAAAGACAGAGAAAATCACAAAGAGGAAAAAGACGAGGAGGAAATGGATAAAGAAAATCACAAAGAGGAAAAGGATAAAGAAGAGCATAAAGAGGAAAGCGATAAAGAAGAAGAGCATAAAGAAGAAGAGCACAAAGAGGAAAGAGATAAAGAAGAATCGACAAGGACTTCGAAGGAGGAGCCGGTGAGAGCGAACGGAGTCGTCGCCGAGCGCGAGACTGAGTCGGAGATCGACGGAGCCGAGAGAGAGGAGGCTGCGAAGTCGGACGTCGAAACGAAGGTTGGGCTCGCCGAGGCGCGCGCGCCGGAGTTGAGCGTCGAGCCGGAGAGCGTTCCCGGTGAGGCGAGCGAGACGCTCGAGAATGAAAATGCGGGTGGAGATGCCGCGAGGCTCGAAACGATCGCTTCGGACGAGGCGGACAAAAAGTCTCTGGAGTCGACGCTTGAGAGCGCGCCGAACGAGTTCGCGGCGGGGGAGGACCTGGTCGTGAGAAAAGAATCCGAATCGATCAGCGTCGTGACCGAAGTGCTGAGGGAGGTCTTCGATCTCGCGACGGCCGAGGTCCAGAAGCGCTTGGAGACCGAGAGGCCGAACGACGAAAATGGCTCGACGCCCGTTCCGGAGACCCTCGAGAACATTTCGCGGGAGATCGAGAACAGCGCGGACATGCCCTCCCTCGAGCCACTCGTCGAGGATCGAACCGGCGCCGATCGCTCCTGAATATAAAAAAGAAAGATAAGAAAAAAATTGTGCAAAAAAAAAGGTTTTTTATACCCGATCGTGGAGAATTACATACGCTGAGGAATTATTTGGGAAACATCGAATCGAGGCGTTTCTGAAGCACCACCGGTGAAGCGTCGGCAGATCCAATCGTTGCCGGTTCTCGTTCGAGACAACGCGGAGGAAGAACAAAAATTTATTATAGTTGTGTAAGAAAATAATCGGAATTCATCGGCGTCGTGACCGAGTTACCGAGGGCGAACGCCGAGCGTTTGAGGCGGAGAGGCTCGACGACGGACTCTGGAGAATTTATCACGGGAGTTACAGCGATGGCGAACGATTATATAAAGTAACAAATATTTGTGAAATATCGTGTCGAGGCGTTTCTCAAGTACACCGGTAAAGCATCGGAAGATCAAATCCTCGTTGTTTTCGCTGGCTTTTATTCGAGACCGCGCGGCTCCGATTAACTTCGTCGCGCTCGCGCAAATTATCAATTTTCATTTTCAGCGTTACGCTACACATTGACGTTCGTGTAAATAAAAAAAAAGAACTCGCTCGTTGAACATTTTCATTGTAAATAGTTGGGCAATTGTTAGGCCGCTCCTGGCCACATGCAATGGCGCTAGTTGCGTTATTTTATAATCGAATCTACTACAGGAGTATAGTGAAAAAAAAAAGTAAAACAAAAAATTTATTTGTTTCTTCTTGTACAGGCTGCTCGGAGAAACGCACGATACGCGAATTATATTTCTCGGAACCCGATTTATAAATTTATTACGCACTCGATCGAACGCAGCGGAAATTAACGTGTCGATGGATTCGTCGTGGAGTGTTTTCAAATTTTATTTTACATCAAGCACTTTCCGCTCGTTTTTTTAATTGTAATCCGTGAGACCCGATGAAAACTCTTAAGACACCCATGCACATGTAACATTGTATCAACGAGAATTAATTAACCGGTGCGATCCTCTTCCGATGCACTTTGTTTGCGCCTCAAAATGTTGATCCCTCCTGGAACAAATCTTTCACAGACTTACTAGACCACAACAGAAATTAATGTTTCATTGTAAAACTACCACTCGATGGCTTGACTGCATTTCAGCACAACGTATCTTTAGCGTTTCAGTTACTATTATTATTATTATTATCATTAAGTATGCCAGTATGCAAGAAAACAAAAATTATGAATAATGCCAAGAAAAATATCTTGTCATTAAAGAGAAAAAAAAAGTGCATTTGACTCAGTTTATGTGAGTGAATAAAGGAACTTTCCCAACCAAAGTTAGGCTTCGACCGTTTGTTGGGCGATCTCGCTCTCGGCGCCAGTCGACTTGGATCGTGTGGTCGATGCCGGAGACGGCGAAGAGGTCGACTCTTTGTTGTCGAAACTATCGGCTCTCTCGGCGATTTCCGAGCCATCGAGCGTTTTTTCGTCAGCTTCGTTCCCTTCGGTTTTCGACGATATCCAGAAAGGAACTCTGCTGTTCTTCCACAGGCAGATCTTCAGAGTTGCCTCGGTATCGCCCGCCCCGCAGGCCAGTATTAGATTCGTGTATCGATCCATCACCTCTTGGCCTGAAAAAAAAATGTTGTGTCGTAAACAGCGCTTACGCTTGTTTGTTGGATTTCCATCGCGATCTACAGACCTTTCGACACTCCTGCAGCACACCGAGCTCGATTGGCCTCTGTCGGTTTCCCAAGGTCATCGAACTGACGAAGGCTCAGCTCCAGATGCGGCGTTGCCAAATTAGCTTGATTCTGCAACAGAATGTACCAAGATTTGATGTCGTTCGGCAAAAGAAAAACGTGACCTTTTACCTTGTTTAGCAAATACTCTCCGGTATAATAGTGAGCTTGGGCCAGCTTGTAAGGCAGTTTGTACTTCAACGAGGACTCCCGCAGCAAGCCGAGATGTTTTACGGTTCCCTCGCTGTTGTCTAATTCCTTAATAAAAATTGCAACTTGACATTTTCATATAATTTCCTCATAATATCCTTTTATTCGCAAAGCTTCCTCTATGTGAAACCATTTTCTGTACTTTTGGCTTCCTCATAGTGCAACTAAAAAACCTTATGAGGAATCTATATGAACATTCCAATTTTCAACTTTGTTCAACGTCTTCGTAGGGCAAAACGGCTGTACGATTTCAGGTTCAGCGCGAAAAAAAATACAGCGATGTCGCGCTAATCGGTATAAAAAACTAATCAACCTTTCTCACGGACAGTGATATCTAAAGTGAAAAGAAAAGTATCATCGAAGACTCCGTGAAGTATCCGTGACAAAAGTTGATTACAGTTTTTGATATCTTTGAAAAATGTTTGAAGAAATTAAAGATTGCGTCTGATTCTCACACACACACTCACACGCGTCCAGACATTTTATTTAATTGCGATTTTGTTGCTTTCAAACATTCTAAACACGTTGTAATTAAAATCTAGACATTTTTTTCATCAAAACAAAGGTTCCTATGAGGAAGCAAAAAACTACTCGTATGCAACTTTGACTTTTCCGGATCGCGACGATCGATACCTTGTAAGCAAATGCGAGTTCCATGTGGGCATTGCAGATGCCTTCCGGATCGGGTATTCGTTTGGCTATAGCTAAGAATTTCGACAGAGGACGCAAGGCCGACTTCACATTGCCAGCTGATAGCTGACTCTTTCCGACTTCGTACAGTGCAGCAGCGATGAATTCGTCGTTGATGGCTGTACCAAAAGTTTTCCGTAAGTTTGATTGAACGACGAATCTTAAAAATTTTAACCTACAATCCGTGGCTCTTTCGAGAGCCTCAGTGGCGGCTTTAATGGACAGTTCCGGATCGTCGTTTCTGATCTGTCGCGAGAAGTTCAGCAAAGAACTGTGGAGGAGATTACAGCTTTCTCTGTAGAGACTCGACTGTTTGGTCCCAATGACCTGCGACGCGTTCCACGATCTTCCCTCCGAAGCGACTCGAACTTTGTTCAGATAGTCGACGGCTTCCTGAGGATCTTTCACTGCGATAAAAAATTTAGCATCTTTATATAACGCAGCATCGTAGGTGTGTGCTTGCAACAACCTTTTTCGAATAGAAATCGCCCGTAGAGATATCGCGTCACGTTGAGAGTCAGGCCATCGTCCAGAATATTCTCCGCCATTTTGAGCGAACTTCTGAACAGCTGTTCGGCGATCCAGTACCATTCCCAGGTCTGCGACTCGAAGAACAGAGCTGTGTCGAGAAACGCCGCAGTTTGGGCGAAGATTTTTCCTGTCGAGAACGATAATTATACATTCTACGCTCTGTTCGAGCGTAAACACAATCTCTCTCGTCGCTCACCGGAAGTCTTGGCAGTCTCGGCACTGGTCAAACCGTCCCTGAGTCGTTTCAGCAAGCTTTTCTGGTCTTTGAGCATCGGCTTTTTCCATATTACCGATACTGGCCCGGCTTCCCTTCGCATTTCCTCGTCCAGCTCGAAAAGCATACTAATGTACTCAGCCGAGTCCCTAAAACCGTCTTCCTCAAGCTCGAGGACCACAGAATCGCAGTACGCTATTCGGTGCCTTGGTAAAGGTAAATATACATTTTTTTTAACTGTGGAGCTCGAAACTGATGACGCAGTTTTCATACAACCTTCTGACGTCCACGGCTGTAAGCCTAGGCAATATGTTTTTCAACTCTGCTTTTACTTTGGGGAATTCTGATCTGGCAGCTCGCGTGAGGGTTTTTATTCGTGGTGGTCGGGAACTCGACGCCTCACTCCCGATTCCCGTAATTGTGACTCCGGACGATACTTTCTTTTTGTTAAGTGTCTTGAGCTCCTCGCAAGGATTCAATCCGGTTTTTCGCATTCGTGCCATAATTGCTAGACTCCGTAATTTTTTGAGGGTTCTAAGACGAAGTTGACACCAAGCAAAGTGAGCTGAAGACGTACCGAGCGTGTTCGTGAATGCAGATGTGGGATCCCGAACGTATGGTAATGCTATCTTAACCTAAGTTATGACAAATTTCGATTGCTGTAGCAATTGAAATTTGATATATCGTAGTTTAAGGTAGTATTAGCGTACGTTCGGGATCCCACCACTGGGGTCCATATTACCAAGTATGAAAAAAGCGACTAAGATGGAGCATCGCGCAACGGCTGTAACAAAACATTCCTAAAAATATTTCATTGTCAGGTCTGTATAAAGGGTGTTTTCGGACACCTATTTATTTCACCGAAGCGGGATTTACCTAAAATTGTATAGTGGCCTATATTTACCATTTTTACCCTATACACATCCGGTCTCTACTAGCGCTCGCAGAGGGCCCCAAATACCTGTGCAAGCATCTACTCTGGTCGGAATCACACTGTCAGATTCGGGTTGACCGAACTTTTATTGATCTGCTTATCCACTACATTCGAATAATATTGTCGATGACTAATTAATACTGAATCTCTTACCTGAAATACCCATGCATCGCTATTCGAATGTGCAAAAAAAATGTTCGATAGATAGAATTTTTTTTACTCCGCATATTGCATCATGCAGTTATTATAGATTATACATTTTTTATTGTAAAATACAATACAATGTAGAAAACAAAAGACTATGGTTGACACCCTGATGAGTAGAATGATTAAATCATCTGTGCAAATACCGTGAAGTAAGATATCACAATCCGTATTGCCTTCAAAAATCGTTTCAAAATCGATTATTATAACCGCAGCGTCGATTATACTATCGATTGTTACAATCCATCGAGACTGATAATCGAGACGCAATAATTTATTCATACCGAGCCAAAGGTTTCCATCGATAGAACGTAGACATGTCCGCCGGTAAAATAACAAGGTCTGTTACTTCGCATCAGAATTAGTATCAGGAGTTTTTGAGCATTTGCTGACATATGCTGCCAGTCCAAATTATAACTAATCGGTAAAAAGGGTAATCGTAATATGACTTGGTAGACTTTTTCGCCAACTAACTCGTTTATACGCACGTAATTGTGTGAATCTTTCCACTACGATTCATCACTTCCTGTCCGGGTATGCTAATTATGAAAAGATGAAATAACTGACCAATTATCAAGGTTACTTGTTGTATCAGCACTTCAGGATGGTTCCAATTTATCAAAGCCTGCAATGACAAACAATGATCGATCGGGAATTTGTTCTGCAATGGAAAATGTGTTTTGAAATGGAATTGTTTTAATTTACTTGTACTCCTGAGATGACTGTAATACTCGCAATAATACCTAATGCTACTCCGCAGCTTCCGGAACAACCGTCCTCGATCAGATTAGCAAAACTATGTTACACAAAAATAAACTAATCTTCCGAAAAAATACGCTACGTTGATCGCCCACGGTCCAGCTATGCACGCTTAATTCGCTTGTCTCGCTTACTTTATCGCGTCTACGTGAAGAATGATGCAGTCACAGATTTTTTTATAATTCCAATCGCTGCGAAGAGTAATAGCGGCTTCTTTATTCACCGTGTGATGATTTCCGATCAGCTCTAAATTGAATCTGTATGGGCAATGGTACTACTATTGTCAACTCATTATAATCAAATTACATTATCCTTCTACTGACTTGGAATAAATACTATGGGCAGCAGAGTCTGGACGAAATGTGGTTGATCAAGAATGGGGTCGTTTTTTTTTATCTCTTCAATTTATTTCGACCACTAAGTCTTAGGGAAAATTCAATTTGGTCTCCGAAATTGTTCCGCGCCGGTCGAGGGTGGTTCATGGTAAATACAGAGTTCAAAGACAAACTGGCCTCATTTAACTGTTGGAGGTTAACCGATAGAGGGCTCGCTGTCGCTACAGTCAGGTCCAGTGCTGGCACGCTCTGCCCGCTAGATTCAGGGTCATAAAAATCGGTCGGTTCTTGGTCGATGTATCCGCCGGTTCAGCGACACACACCCACGCAACGATTTTCCGTCCGTCTATCGGTCAGTATTTCTGCCGAAGAGTTTTCTAATTTCTACCAGAATTGGGCCAGCAGTTAGATGCACTGATTAGCCGGTCGGTTTTTAGGTTGTCTTTCGATTGGGTGTAAATCAAGGGGGAAAAGCCTCGGTCTGAAGCGATCAAATTATTCGAGACAAAATTATACGCACCCAACAACTTCAAAAAGTGTACATGCATGAACGACAAATACAATGTACATTGTTCCAACGGCAAACATCGCACTTAGCATCACCGTCGTCACGATGTATGTATGAGCGATTATGAGAAAATAGTATTTATCCGCATCAACACCGTACTCTACTTCAACGATATAAATTTTTGATCGGGTTCCGTTGATAGGATCAACGAAGTCAAGTATTACAGGTGATAAACACAAGACGTAGTAAAGTGTCATTGCAACATAGACACTTGCTGGCGAATCAAAAGCAAAAAATAAGCAACGATAAATTGAAGCCGATGTTGAAAAAAAATTTATTTACCCAAGTAGACAACGGTGATGTAGCGTCCTTGTTCGGCGAATTTGTCAAGGATAATCACTGCAGATGTATTTTTAAACCGTTCCCAATCCTTTTCTATAATCTTGAACGCCAATATAATCTGAAAAATTTCTCAATAAACATGAATATTTTTGTAGAAAATAGTACATTTCGATACGAGTGCGAAAAAACTTTTTCTGACGAGTGTGAATTTGCAGCACGAGCCGAAGGCGAGTGTTGCAATCACACGAGTTCAGAAAACGTTTTTCGCACGAGTATCGAACAAAATTTTATTTCACAAGGTGTGAAAATGGGGGTTTTGCGAAAAAACCGCCATTTTCCCACCGAGTGACATAAAATATATACCGGAACCGTACATTGTCAATGTGTTGAATACAACTGAAAAGAACGATGAAAATTCCTATCCCCATCAGCAAGATTGTTGTGCTACGCGCAAGAGTGTCTATGTCTCGCCAAGTATCATTCAATCGAATAAACTGTTAAACGTAGTAAATAAAAAAACAACGTTTACAAACATTTTAAAGAGAAATTCACACTCAGATAACGACGGCTACCCCAGGTCCGGCGAGTGTCGATGATATGACGAACATCATCAAAGGCCGAATAATTCTCGTGCGTTTCGACTGTTCCGGCCAAATGCCTATTCGGGACATGTGAGCCTTGGCTAAGGCGTAGTATGGCTTATCAAAAAGACTCATCTTCTCAGCTAACTATTTCTACTGTTCTCCCGGCTCTTTCAAAAAAGTTTGCTGAATAGAAAACTCCGCCAACTGCTTGAGGACGGTGGATGAGCCAAGATAGAAACCTGCCTCTAGTTCCTTCACCAACAGTGATGATATCGCTGCATTTTCACGTATTATGTGAAAATGCAGCGATATCATGCTAGCGTACAATGATTGACGCGGATGCAATTATGATGTCTACCGTCCTCGCCACCACCCGCTCGAGCTCCCGTGTTGCCGTGCATATTTCATGAATACTTCACTCTTTTCCGCTACATTCGTTTTCTACAACACTCTGGTACGCGGCGTCTTGATGACGCTGCGCGCCTCACTATGCGCAAAACAGTTATGTGTATCAGCTCGTTGCATACGTTTGTATCGTTTTCGAATACGGATGAATCTCAAGTACAACGCACGATCGAGCTCCCGCTGTTCTCGAAAAAGGGATTGTGCCGTTTTGCTGGTCAGTTTCTTTCGTCTGTGGCAAAATGCAATGAGTACGGCACACTGGAAACCTTCTACCTTCGTGGACAACCTTGATAGGATCGGCTGCGGTTGAATATCGATATTCTCGAGACTTACGAGCCACATATGAAAATAAATATTCTAACGACCATCGAACGTACTAATCTGCATACGGTATTCATGAAATGTTGTTTCTTGTGTAGGGTCACCATGAAACAGATTAATCAATACGCAAACTTTCATTTACTTGTTCCATCGGTAAAACTGGAAGGTCCCTAAAATTCTATACCGTAAAATCTGGAAGCAGTTCCTAAGATTGTATAACGTGTTTGTACATTATTTCGATAAATATCAAAATAGCGCTACCACGATAGAAAAATATTGCCGATTTGCTGTAATCCCGGCCGTTAGTTTCATCGATAGGAGTTGAGGATCCCGGGTAGTAAATTGTAGACGCAGCTAATTGCATATGACACAATCACCGACGGATCAATTTACAACGTTTACATGGTATTTTTATTTAGAGCTATTATTAATTATAACGTCGACCCTCGCGCGCACTTGGCGGCGCAATATCTCAACCGGAAATCCCTAATTACAAGTTCGCATCCGCCGTGTGATTTCAAGCTTTGACGGGTCGCTGCCTGGCTTCGAGTTTGATCTTGAAGCCCTCGGCTCTCTTCAGGATGATGTCGGCCTGGAGCCTGAAGTCGGCCTCCTTGACGCACGACTGAACACGGAAGTTCCTCAGGATCGTCGAAAGGAGGATCTTCAGTTTGAGCATGGCGTACTTGCGACCGACGCACGATCGGGGTCCGGCCGAGAACGGGACGAATGCGTAGTAATGACGATTCGCGGTTTTCTCAGGCAGGAAGTTGTCCGGATTGAAGACATCCGGATTCGGATATATGTGCGGTTGACGGTGCATCTTGATGGTGCCGATTACGACGGTGCATCCAGCCGGCACAGTGTAATCGCCGGTTGCTGAGAAAAAAAAGAAATTAATTTTTTAATATAAAAACAAACGATCGTGGCAGTTCGAAAATCAAGATTTTTCGCGGTACTCACCGAGCTTGAGATCGGTCTTGATTTGACGAGCGATGATGGGTACAGGTGGATACATACGAAGAGTCTCCATGAGACAACGCTCGAGATACTTCATTTCCAGGGTATCCTGGAAGGTGGCGGGCCGGTCGCTGTCGCCGAAGATCTCGTCCAGTTCCTGGATGACCTTCTCCTGAATGTCCGGATGGCATCCCATCATGGAGAGGAAGAAGCTGGATCCAGCAGCGGTCGTGTCGTGTCCCTGTGGAAAGGCGAATATTAAATCTCAGGAAGAGAGTATTTTCTTTTTATTCGCCATTCGTACTCGCCTCGAACATGATGGTGTCGACCTGTTCCTTAACTTCCGTATCGGTAAGAGTAACGCCGTTCTGGCTGGCCTCCATCAGGAGATCGAGGAAGGCCAATCTCTTCTTCTCTCCGATGTCGTTGTCGTCAACGTCCAAATCGTCCTTGAGACCGGACGACTGGCCGAACGAGAGACCCTCGACGCTCGTCGCATTCTTCGCCTCCGAAGCGGCAGTGCTGATGAAGTTGCGCTTTCCGCTCTTGTAGTCCTCCTTCTTGCGCATTATTACCTTCTTCGTGAGTCCGTGGATGATCTCCAGAAGATGGATCTGGTCCTTTCCGTACTTGGTGAGGTTGAAGAGCCAGTCGGGCCTCAGCCAAACCTTGGTGTGGCGCAGATGGAGGATAGCGGACATCCTGACGGTGCGAAGGAGAAACGTGTCAGCCGATCGTCATTGTTGACTCTACCTTCAAACTTTGTCCATGTCGTTTGTCCATACTCACTTCATTACAGCCATAGCGTACTCCAATCCGCTGCGGTCCTGGGTGGTCTTGGAGACACCCATCGCCGTCTCGAGAAGAATCTCGACGGTGCACTCGGACATGTAGTCGTGGCAATCGAATGCCTTGTTGCCCTCCTTGCGCATACGCTCAACGACCGCACGGGAGTTGGCGTTGAAGAGGTCGATGAAACTCTTCAGGACGTTCAAGTGGAAGGTCGGGGCAATCAATTTTCGGTGGGCGCGCCATTTCGGGCCTAAGCATTATTTAACGACATCGTACCAAGGAATGAGTTTTTTTTTAATACTGCCATTGCTGGACATTGCTGGTAAAATTAACATTAAAAAATGCATTTTCCACTCGTTTATATTAAACCTTTATAAGTCACACCGCCCTAAACTGTACCGAAATGGGACTAACGGACGCGGAGTGGAGGCCACGCGTTGCTACGACAGAGCCTAAGAGTGGGGATAGAAGTGTGACTTATAAAGGGTTAAGAGGATGTTAGACCTGTTTTTAACGCTTTACTTACTCTTTTTACCGACGGAACTAGGCGATTTCTTAGTTTCAATTTAGAATTATTAATATGCTACACATATGCTTGAAATAGTGCAGAATTATGCACTTGTCACAAGTGACCAGTACACGTAAATGTAGGATGCAGTTTACATGGATTTCTTTTGTGTAATAGACTTTTTGACGATTTTGGAATATTCGGGGAATTACATATTGGCTTTCGCAACAATCTGTAATAGCCGATTTTCTTCATTTCTTGGACTTTTTCAACCAAAATTCAAAAGCACCCCAAAGCGTTTATGGCTAGTATTACAGTCCACTAAAATTTGAGGCATATACATAGCATATTAATGATGTGAAGTAGATTCTACGAGATCGCTTCGTTTCGTCGGTAAAACAGGAAAGTCCAACAGTCCCTTAAGGATACTCGAGGTACATAAAATAGTAATTTTAACACTTGCCAGTGGAGATGAGAAGACCATTGCCTAGCCACGGCTCGAAGTACTTGTACTCAGAGGACTTGTCGATGTAAACGTTGCTCGAGAGGATGACCTCGACGTCACGGGGGTCGACCAGGAAGATCAAGAGCTTCGGGCCGATCCATAGCTTGACGACCTGGTCGTACTCGAACGAGCGACTGTAGATGTGACGGAAGATGCCTGTTTTTCGTTTAATTATCAAAGTTTAAGTATTAAATTGTCAAGAAAAAAGAATTCCAAATCCCACTCTGGTAGACATTTTTGAGCGTTACATGAGGCGTTACAATATCCGGAGGGATCTGCCGGGGACCTGGTGAGGCTCCGATCTAACGCTCTAAAATGTCTCCCAGCGCCGTTTAGTTCCGGTTTTGGCCGGTAGATGGAGGAAAGAAATGATAACTCACTGTCGGCGCTTCCCAACATCTCGAGGGCGTTTCCGATCAAGGGGTAACCCTCGGGTCCGGGAATCTTCTCGGCGAGCTCATACATGTGACGCCTGGAGATCCTCCAGTAAATAACGAAG
Organism: Ichneumon xanthorius; assembly: GCA_917499995.1. NCBI lineage: Eukaryota > Metazoa > Arthropoda > Insecta > Hymenoptera > Ichneumonidae > Ichneumon > Ichneumon xanthorius. The sequence continues at coordinate 3,972,076 of OU824207.1, forward strand.
AGTACGACGGCCGGGACTAGAAGGGAGAAGAAGACCGTCGATGCCGAAAGCCCGGTGGCGCTGGCAGCGGCCACCGTTCCAGCCATCATTTCCGGCCCAGCTGCAGACATGGCGGCTAAATTCTACGGAAGAAGGCAAATTAATTTTTTCTGCGCTTGTGTCTTTCTTTTTTTTTTATATTTCCTCGCAATCGATCTTTTCACTTGTGCTCGCCCCGTTCGATCGAAACAATAATCCACGATTTAATCCTCGCGGCGAATTTACACACTTTCGATTCCTCACCGATTAAACCCTGAACGATCGAGGATTATTGCTCTTCTATGATCGATAAATCGAGGTCGACAGAAAACTGGTTACTTGTTCGATTGTAGTTGGTAAAAAAAAAAAATCACCCACCTATTGCGGTAGTGGAGTGAAAGAGTTCCAGTCGACGAACCACCACCGAACTGCTGAAACCTACGAGGCCCGGGGGCTTTTATAGACGGCGCCAGAGTCGCCAGCGCCCCCCCCCCCCTCCCCCCGCCGCCGCCATTCGCCGAGCTGCGGAGGTCCGCGCCTATAAGTGAATAGATGTGCGTAACAAAGATATTAGCATCGCTAATGAACAGTTCGATCGATTTTGATCGGGCACTCGATGACCGAGCGCAGAACCACGCGTCGTCGAATGACGCGTCGGAAAAGGCGCCTCATCATACCCCGTTCACGACACGACCGCCAGTGTGCCCTTGCAATTAAACTTCTTTTTTTTTTGCCGATCATATTCGGCGAACCGGCAGGACACTTGGCGTTCCGCACGGATTTATCGTATACACAATTTAACTAAAATGAGCGCTCGATGGTCGTTTACCGCAGGCGACGACCGCGTAGGTTTGCGTGCATAAAACCCACATTTTCACAACTTGGGTAACGAAATTTTGTACGATACTCGTGCGAAAAACGTTTTCTCAACTCGTGTGATTTCAACACTCGTCAGAAAAAGTAGTTAGAAATATTCCGTAAGATTTTAAAGATTTAAAATATTTCTAAAATTATACAAAAATATTTCGTGCTATATGGCTGGTGTATACATATGTATATGTATCACGTGACTCGATCGCATGGACGACCTCGCGGCCTCGCATCGAAAAAATTTCCATTTTTTGTTGTTTTTTATCATGCCTCTGTCTATCGTATCGCGTGAATCCAATATTGCGTGAGTCGAATATTGCGATTGGACGTGGCGTGTTGCTTACATGTTGCGTTAACAATTAATGTATTCATGCGGCCGTGCATGAAATTTCGTCGTTCGGTCTTCCGATGCGCACCTGCGTTGTACCGTCGATCGGTCGAATTATAACGCTCGTGGGAATTTATACCGACACGCTCTTCCCTGATGGCCATTGATGGCTTTCTTCTCTCGATCCGTTGGCCCGTAAGGTAAGGTAAATGCTAGGCTCCTATTATTAGCAAGTTTACATTATGTACAATAGCAATTCGTCTCGATGTTCCAGCGAAAGTCTTCAATACACAAAAAGATTCTCGGGAATTCTTTAGTTCGATTGCTATATAAATAGATTTCGTGCTATATGGGAATAGGAACAAAGACATATATTAATATTTCGTATTCAACAATATATAATTGTCCATATTGGGTGTTTTTGTTTAGCCAACGAATTACTCTTCTCTACGCTACCTAATTCAATGACCAGAAATATTCATGGTTATGTAAATATCGGTGGCTACTAATAGATACATCGAGTGGTCATTAATGTGTGCAACTCTGTATCGAATGTGCCACTAATGGGAACAACGTCGTTTATTCGCACGTTTCTTCGTATCCTCTTGAATAACAATAAAGAATTGGTCACATTTGGGAGGTTTTGGTCAGCCATTCAACTAAACTCCCCGATGGAATCGATTTCAGTTACTAGACACCTACGGTTGTGTAAATATTTCAAGTCTTTTCGGACACGATTCTTAAACGGCCGCTAATAGGAGCATTTACCTTATGCAGCTCGCCGTTACACACGGCGATAAACTGCGTGACCGACTGTGCTCTCTGGGCCGTTGCCGTGGAAACGAAGCTCGCCATGGGGCAACTTTGCGGACTAGGGAAGCATGCACCGAGCCGGATGAGCGCTACGTGCGAGCTATAGGACGCTCACATCCTCGGGTCCGGTGTGTTTCGCCGAGGCGCCACAAGAGACGATGCACCGCTGTGGTTTTTGAGAAAATAAATAAATAAACAGACGACACTAACCTCGGGACTTGCTCTACATGTGGGATCGTGGGAAGTATCAGGGTAACACGTTAGTGCGCGAAGCGGGAGCTAGAGGTTTCGCTGTAACCTCCAGAATCAGTCTGGGTGGTATTTTGGTACAGCTTAACCTTCGACCTCCTGACGCTACAGCAACACTTGACGTACAAGAATGTACACCGGATGCATGGTTTTTTGTAACGATTGGAATCGGTCGAATTATATCGGTCGAATTATATCGGTCGAATTATATCGGTCGAATTATATCGGTCGAATTATATCGGTCGAATTATATCGGTCGAATTATATCGGTCGAATTATATCGGTCGAATTATATCGGTCGAATTATATCGGTCGAATTATATCGGTCGAATTATATCGGTCGAATTATATCGGTCGAATTATATCGGTCGAATTATATCGGTCGAATTATATCGGTCGAATTATATCGGTCGAATTATATCGGTCGAATTATATCGGTCGAATTATATCGGTCGAATTATCCCTGATAGACAAAGCAGCACGAAACGCAGCACATGACACAATAATTACGGCACGTGCTGCACATGCCGTAATTATTGTGTCATGTGCTGCGTTTCGTGCCGTTTGTCTATCAGGGATATCGGTCGAATTATATCGGTCGAATTCTCGTCTCAATACATATATTCTCTACAAATGTTTGTCGCTTTCTTCTAACCGCTCGTATTTTTAACCCTACGCGACTCGCGAAATTATGAAAAATATTGAGGTTTCGGTGTGACCTTCAGAATCAGTCTTATTCTGGAGGTCATATTTTGGTACAGCTTAACCTTTGACCTCCTGACGCAACAGTCGCGGTACGCACATTACACGCGTACCAGTTGTAAGGTAAAAGTACCAGTGGCCGCACACCTAAGGGCCAAGTCCCAGTTCCCGTACATGCATGAAAAATTGTATTTGCGTCTCTCTTGCACGCGTGGTTTGCGCTACCACTGGGACGTGTTCGGTCACTAGGACGTTTACCTTACAGCAATGTACACCTGATGCATGATTATTTGTAACGATCGAAATTGTTGAATTATATTCGTCGCTGCGGGATATGGACTCTACATATGTTTACCGCTTTCTTCTGACCGATCGGATTCCATATCCTACGCGACTCGCGAAGCGATGACAAATATGCAAGATATTATGATTACAATAGGCGGATATCCAGGTCACAGCGTGATGACCTTACGCGTCACGTCGAAAACTCTGTTTTTACCTTTGTTCGCTGCGACTCTATACAGAGCGCGTGCAATATTACATGCGCCTTGGGAAACGTTTATCGTCAATGTTATCTCATCGCCGGATCGGTAAGTAACGACTTTGTAAAGAGATCGATAGATAATATTATCGATAGTTGAATGGAGCTGAAAAAATCTCATCGAAGACGCCCGCAAGAACCTCATCGATCTTCCGTTGAAATGATCGTATTCCGACAACGGGCAAAGTCCGATCGTATGTCCTCTGCGCAAATTCACGCTTGACCTTCGTCGCGGTCAATTTGTATATATAGTATTTATACAAACCCAAATTTCCTTGTACATATACGTATGTGTAAAGTAAGTTTCGGCTCCAGCAAATTCCATCGGTCATTCATGTTCTCAGGCATACCGAGATTCTCCATTATTGTAAGTAATGACATTGATATTTTAAGATAATGCACGACTCATGAGTGATGTACCTTTGAATAGCGTACCTAGCGCCACCAAGCGGCTGCTCATTCAACTGTTACGCTGTCCGGCCACTCGCGCGGCGCTCGGCGTCTGCTCCGATTGCCTCGCAACTATTTTAGCCACAAGTATTCACGAGTCGTTCGGTGCTCGAAATAAAAGAAACAATATAATGCATTGAGTGATCGTCGTGACTCGTTTGTTCACTAGTATATAAATTTTATTCGGTGTTACTGTAAGGTCGAACAGCAGGTACAAAACAACAATCGTGCCTGATCTAGAAAAAAAAAATCCGATTAACCTCAGATTTCGTTTTCGTGTCTGGCCCCTTTGTGACGCGCTGTGTTTATATTTCTTGTTGATACTTAACGAGATAATAACAAAGATGTCCATCGACGAGTAACGGAAATATGCCTGGTGTACTCGAGTGAGGGTAAAGCTGTCGATCAGGCTCGACCAAAGGTTGTGTGAATCGCGTTAACAGTTTTCGCGTGAATAAAATAACCATAATAGGGAGAATCCAAACATAACCTCAAAATAGTAGCAGAATCTTTCCTCCGATTTTTCCCGAAGACGACGTGCGGGAATAAAATTCGGTGAACGGGGCGACCTCCGTGCTGCACTCGCGCAATCGACCCGATCGCCAAATTTGATTTTCGTTCCGTCGTTCTCGAGAAAAACGCGAAAGGAAATTCGAGGTGAACGCCGCTCGCCAGTCCCGTAAATCCGGACGATGAGCCATCCTGTTTTCGCTACGCTACGCTGCTGCTGCTTGTAGACACATAGAGAATACCACGGACGAAGACAACTTTTTTTTCAAGCATTCCTATCAGCGGGTAGCTCCAGCTAGTAACAGGAACAATCTCTCAATGTTGTCTCTGTATAGCTTTGGGGCTAACACACTGATAAATAAAAAAATCCAATTCACCTGCGAAACGACATCGAACATCCGCATTCACATAAAAATTTCCAAAACGAGCAAACACGCGCACACACATACGTATAAACAAATATAAAAATGTATCGATATCCGTGGCTGTATGGAAGGCTCGAGACCGCTGACATCAATGCAAATGTCCAATTTTCGTTGCCATTAATTTGAATGGTCGTGGAAAATCGGTTGGACTTTGGGCTCATTGGTGAAAGGGGTAAAGCCATGTACAACACGCTCGGGCTCTCTCGTCCGTTGTCGCGAGAGTTCTCTTCGCATCCCTGACGATTGCAGAAAAAAAGAACGAAAGAAAAAATAAAGCAAACAAACAAGTTTGAATTTCCATGTTTTACGTGTGGAATTTTATAGTTACAGTCTTTTCGCAGATAGATAAATAATGGAGAGCGACGACGCCGAGGAGACTCCGCAGTCGTCCGGAACTGCGAGGGAAATGGAGATCGGTACACAGTCTAGCGTATCGATGATATCTCAGCAAACGGAGTCCGGTACAGAGTGCATCTTCAAGAGTACTTCGATATCTCAGACGATGGAGACGGTTTGCTGGACACCCTCCGGCACTCAGGGCACCACGATGGACATATCGCAGAATTACACCAGCGAGAAATCGGAGAGTTTTTGCGACGACACGATGGATCAGGAAGATGCAATCGCCAAGGAGATCGACGAGGCGCTGAACGGCCTAAACAGTCAGAGCGACACGATATCCGCGTTCGACGGCGCTATGTCGAGCGACGATTTGCGCCAGTTCGACGTGCTGGACGACCTTGAGCGCGACGATCCCGATCAGGACGGCAGCGACTACGACTCCGACAGCAACGAGAGTATGGACTCGGACGTGCCGGACGAGGAGATCGAGGCGATGCTCGAAGAGGGTTTGTCACAATTGCCATTTATCGCAATTATCGACCCGGATGCGTTCTTGAATGCTCTTCTGCTAGGAAATATTCGAGATGTGTCCACATGTATAAGCGGCTGAAAACGGCGTTCTTATATTTCAGGGTCCAATTTTAAGACGTCAGTTTAAACTTAAGATCGTCTTTGAGATCGAATTTAAGATCCAAGTTTGGCCTGAATTTCATCGCGTAATTAAGATCTATCTTAAGCTCGAACTTGAGACGAACTTGAGCTTGACCTTAAGTTCGAACCTAAAACTAAACTCAAATTCAATGGCAGTTCGAGTTCGATCATGGGTTCAAACTAATCAATAATAATAATAACATCAAACTTAACGCCACGTTTGAATGGAGGTTCGATCTTAAGCTTGAAGTTTCGAAGTTTAAACTTGGATCTTAAATTCGAACTCAAGAGCGATCGTAAGTTCAAACTAACGTTTTAACATTCGACCCTTAGACTGCTCCCGTTCAGATTTCAGTTTTTGTACAAATCTACTCCGAAAAGCGTTAATTTGTTATCAAAACACACTAAATGCAACCCTCAGAAATAATCGGATGCCACGAATAAAAAAGAGCGGATAGCCGAGCAGATCAGCGTCAAGAACGCGCACTCTCGCGTGCCATTTTCAAAAGACACGTGTCCGCAGGTCTGCCCGCGGAATTAAGGGGCAAACGAAAGGAGAAGGGAGACTGTATGCCTTACGAGGAGAAAGAGAAATTGGTTCTGGACGGTGAGTTCTGTTCCGAAACCGTAGGATTTATTTGTTTGTCATCGCCGATAAGTTTATTTTTCTTTATTTATTATTATTTTTCAGAGATCGGACACAATCACTTCGACGTGCTGCCCGAAGGCTGGGTTCAAGTGACGCACAACAGCGGTATGCCGTTGTATTTGCACAAGCAGAGCAGAGTCTGCACCCTGGCGAAGCCGTATTTTCTCGGTCCCGGTAGCGTGAGAAAGCACGAGGTGCCGGTCAGCGCGGTGCCGTGCTTGCAGTATCGGCGAGCCTTGCAGGAGGAGGAGGAGGAACGCAAGAGGGAGAAGGAACGCGAGCCGACGACGGAAGCGTGCACTCTGCCAAGTGCAAAAATCGAAACCATCCAGGAGAATCGCGCGGCTCACTCACTCGACAGCGAGCAGCTCAGAAACTATTCTCAAACCCTTTTTCGATTCAAAGCGATCAAAGTCATGAGGTTTCAGTGAGTGTCCGAGCCGCGCTGGAATCTAATTTTTTACCCTTCACGTACGAGATTTGCCCAGAGTTCGCCAAAACGCAACCTTCGAACGATTCGAATTACAAATGGCTGTTTAAAAAAAAAACAACACTTCAAGAACAAAAAGGAAAATTAAAATTTTCTTCAAGAAAAAAATGTATCGGTTAGCATGGTTGTTTGGTCTTGGCGAAAGTCCCCCGTACTTGAAGGGTTAAACCGGCCGATCTAACCGATCGATCGTCTTTCAGGTCGTGGTCGGCGCGGAGAAAATTCACGAAGAACAAGAAGCATCGCAAGCAACTGGAACGGCCTACGCTGCCGGACGGTACGAAACTGATAACATTTCCGATCGGCAGCGGGACGATATCGGGAAACGGGAGTCCGGGTACGGGGGAGGAGAGCGGCGGGCAGAGACCTCCGAAGCACTGGATCATGAATCCCTCCGGCAAGAGCTACGTCTGTATTCTTCACGAGTATGTCCAGCACGCTCTGAAAAAACAACCGACGTACAAATTCAAGGAGCTAGGTGGGCTTGCGGTACCTTATGTACCTTTGTACACGCATTATTAAAAAGCTACACGGTTAAAAAATCTGAAAAAATTGCACGATTCAGTGGGTCTTTCCCTACAATGTAGCCAAGATTTATAACGATCGAACAGAAACGCGTTTTGGCCCAAACATCCTTAAGTGGTCGGTTTTAATTATTTCTAATTTTATTATTAAAAAAAATCGATTGTTAAAAAAAAATATACAAAATCGATTATTAAGAAAAAATCGATCATAAAAAAAATCGATTATAACAAAAAATTGATTATTTTGAAAACATTGATTATATTTTTGCAAAATCTCGAACGATGAAAAGAAAAAAATGTGTCTAATTGTACCCGCAGAAAACGCTGCGACTCCGTACTCGGCGGTGGTGTGTATCAACGAGATGGAATACGGAAGCGGCTTCGGAAGCAGTAAGAAACAGGCGAAGGCGAACGCCGCCAGGAAGACGCTGGAGATTCTTATACCCCAGATGAGGGACAAGATATCCGGCGAGACGAGCGGCGACGGGGCGACACCGAACGCTGGACGCACAATAAAAGCCTCCAGAGGCAATTCGGACGCCGATCTGTCCTTCTTCGACGAGATATCGATAACCGATCCGAGGGTCGCTGAATTCTGTGCGAAAACTACGGAGCCCTCGCCGCACGCGATACTCATAACTTGTTTGCAAAGGAATTTCGGCCTAGGCGACATGCATATAAATTATTCCGTTAATACCTTGAAGCATCAGCGAAACGAGTTCACGATGCGCGTTGGAAAACACGAGGCTACGGTGGTAAGTTTTACCATACCGCATTGCAATCGTTAATTCGAGTCTGCTCGACTATTTAAGTTCCGAGCCGATGCTTCGTTTTCAAACATCATCGATTCAAAGATTCCACTTCCGGCATATTGGAGGATAAATACTTGGTAGCGTCTCGCTTAAAATAGTTCTGTGCTAGATTTGTGCAAAAAAAGCGGTCATTCGACGAAGGTTGCGAAGTTGGCCGTACGCGCCGGAAGCGAGTACCACAATAGAACGAGCCGAGAGCGAGTGCTCGCCTTCAGCTCTGTGGCACGAGCTGAAGGCGAGTGTCGCCTACTTACCAACCGCCGTCGGGAAGCCGCTTTTTCGTACGAGTATCGCATACTACTTTTTGTAACAGAGGCACAAAAACTCCCACTTTTTGTGCCTGTAGCGTGACGAAAGCGTGCGAAAAATTGCTAGAATGTTAAAAAAGCGTGCAAAAAGTAGCTAGTGCGATCTGAGGCGGGATTCTGAGCGCTTGTTATCAGCGTTTTCCCATAGCGTAAAGCATTGTACTAAGTTGGCAATAGGAGTTCAAGATCCGGGCCCTGCATTTGCGCAGTCTTTTTCTCGCACGGCTTACTAAGAAGCGTCACTTTCACCACGCTTTACAGGCACGAAAAGTGGGACTTTTTGTGCATGTGTTATAAAATAGCAATTTACTATACTGATGCGATAATAATACATTACGATACTAATGCAAAAAATAATACATTACGATACTATTGCGAAAATAATTCATTACGATACTAGTGCGAAAATAATACATTATGATACTAGTGCGAAAATAGTACATTACAATAAAACTTTTTCTGACAAGTATTGCAATCGCACGAATTCAGAAAAAGTTTTGCGAACGAGAATCGTACCAAATTTCACTTCACAGGGTGTGAAAATGAAAGTTTAATGCGTAAAACTGCAATTTTCGCACCAAGCGAAGTAAAATCTTTTTTGGACTACTTGGCGCTATCGCGCTGCCGCCGCTCTTGATATCTGTACATGGTATACGGTGTTTTTTCTCAAGGGACGATAGTCCCAGAGATTTGTTCTGCATTAGTAATAATAATAATAATAATAATAATAATATCTCGGAAATGCAGGTATGCCGGAACAAAAAGGACGGGAAGCAACGTGCCGCGCAGGCTATACTGCAGCGTCTCCATCCTCACATACAGTCGTGGGGTTCCCTGCTGAGGCTGTACGGCTCGCGAAGCGTAAAGTCCTTCAAGGAGAAGAAGCAGCTCGAGCAGGAGATAACGCTGTTGCAGGGCAAGGCCGCGGTCAATCAGCCCAATCACGCGATACTCGGAAAGCTTCGACAGGAGATGCGCAAACTCTCGGAGCAACGTCAAGCTATACAGCCGATCGGCAAATTCGTACCGCCAGATTTGCCGAAGGGCTCCGCTGCCAACTTGAACAACGTCGACTTATAGCCCCGCTAGTCAATTCGGTACTGCCGTAGCGGAAACAATTTTTTTTTTTTTCATTTTCGCATTGGTCAACCACCGCGACGTTATTCGAGTACCACAAATATAAATTGCCTCCGGATGTGGGAATTCTTTGTTCTGAACCATAGGACCGTATTTTAATTAGTGTATAGACGCGAATTAGCTAATTGAATTAGAATCTTTTAAAAAATAATTTAAAGCGGCAGTAACCTGCCGTACTCTACCAGCTGTCCGTTCTGCCAACGGTTGAAGCTATGTTAGATATATTCATTGACGATACCGGATTCGAGAAGCTGGTACGAATCAATTTATACTAATAGTTTATTCATGTAACATTTCCATTACAGTTTTTTTTTCGTATTCACGCTTTTGAGTCGTTGGTATTCAATTTCATTTTTTTTTTCTTTTTTTTTCTCCTCCCCTCTCCCCCCTCCCCCCCTTCGTAACTTACGGACTAACGTACAACAAGTTGTAACTTTTTTGATAGTGTATATGTACAAATTGCAGCATTATCAGAAATATTCATCACTGCCCATACAACTTCAATTGATGTTTCGGATGCTTTGGAAATATATGTTCTCGAAAAGAAATTGTATACGTTTCTTTTTTTTTCGTCAAGCTCCGTCGGTGCTCGTGGATTTTCTAAACCAATTCAGAAATAGATATGTATACAGGTATTTTAACGTATAGTTAGTTTACCGCAAACGGAATCTACAAAAATTCTCTACGAGGAGTAAGTATATTCCACGTATGTGTACAGATAATTTTTGTTTGTGAGTTTTGCATGTTTGTGTTTGTGTGTGTTTAGACAATTTTTAATCTCCTGTTTCCGTGTGATTCAATGTTCTTTCTACGTTGTTCTTTGCATTTCATTGGGAATGTCGTAATTATCGATACATGCCATTGTCGGAAATACATATTTATAAGGATGCTAAATATTAGCATACTTCGAAAACTAACAGATTCCAGAAGAGTCACGCGGGTCTCCCGAATCTCACTCGTTATTCGCGCTCTCGCGATATTCCGTGCGATATTCGCGATGTTTTTTTAAATCCCGTGAACTCTGCGACAGTCTCTACGAATCGTTACTTCTCATTGACTAGCTCTAATTTAATACGATTAAGTTCGTCGAGGAAATTCTCGTTCGTTTCGAAATTCAAGTTTCTCAATCGTTTCTATAATAACAAACCGTTATTACAAATGGCCCATATTTTCTTTTTATTTTATTTTTTTAAATGCAAAATTGAAACATTCGACACGGTGCTGCGGTATAAATCTTTCGCGAAGCCAATGCTCGACGCTCGATGCGAATACAACTCAATAAACGCGCTCGAGTATCGAGAATAATAAAAAAAAAGCAAATCGTAAAAGCTGGAAGCAACCACGGTACGTACAAAAAAAATCGGATATATATTTTTAAAAAAGCAAAAAACAACGCAATCGATGTATGTCCTAACGAAAAAGCGCAGCGCATTGGTCGAGAAATTATCTACTCTCGTCGAGTATCCAATGAAGTTCCATTGGTTTCTTTTTTTCGTGTGTAAAATATGCATTCATATAATTATATAACACTCATAAAGCTATGATACGCGGTATTTTTTTTTTTTTTGGCAACAAATATCATCGTTATAAAATACTTCTACTACCCCGCAAGATATACGTTGGAGTCGATCGATAGGACAAAACAATTCGTCGGTGTGGTCGATTAGCACTCGACGAGTCAATTCTGAAACATCATGGGTCGTGTTGTCCGCGATCAGCGAACTTCACAATTGTGTTGGACCGATGGTTCGCGTTGATGGAGTATCGACTAGCGAATTTTTTTTTAGATCGATGTGTCGCTGGCACCGTTACCGGAGAGTGCCATCTTCGAGAGACTAGAAAGACTTCGCCGGGGACTGCTGCCGCCCAGGAAACCACCGCTGTTCTCGGAAAATATTTTCCGGAAGCTGCGAAAATTAAACAATGAACGATTAGTACGAGGTGAAGACTTCGGAGAGTCTCGCAGGCAATACCCGGATAGACAACCGTAGTAGAGGCGAACAAGGGCAATTGCTTTCCAGCAAGCTTTGTTGTTTTCTTGCAAGCAATATTGCAACAATCGTTTCTAGCACGAGATTGCAGCATATTGGTAGCAAAAATCCAACAACGGTTGCCACAAGCTGATTTCTTATTCTTACCTGCTGTGAAAGAGATAAAAATTCCGGATGGTCCATTTGTGTATCATATACAATATGATACGCAAATGAACTAGCACTAACGATCCTTGGAATTGAATTTTTGTGAGAATCGATAGAGGCACTTAAATTTTATAAGACATCGAATTTTGAAAAATTTCACCTAAAATAACCATGACTCAAGTAAATTAATCTTATCTGCTAACTTGAAAACTCACGCTATATAATACAATACGCGACTACCACCTTGCGAGCGTGCAGCTTGATCTAAGAGTGCCAGGATTTTTGGATCGTTCGACTTGACGTAGAATGCCCCATACATATGCTATTTTATATTTTCTCTTTGCATCTCAGCGAATATTCCGGATAGTTCCTAAGTTCTAGTTATTTTAGGCGAATATTCATCGTCGCCGACAATCATTCGACGATACTTACAATTTGCGAATGCCAGATTCGGAAGACTTTTTCCACGGCGCATCGTCCGGTTCGTACGGCAAAGGGCCCTGCACAGGTGCGTCCCTTTCGTCCTCGGGTCTGCGAAAAAAAGCACGAAACACGATAAGCGCCCCGCTGTCTCGACGCAAAATCGTTCGATCTAGCAAATATCCTATTTGCAACGACGTGACACGCCTTTGCAAATGCGCAAGCATCAATAACGTGTAAACTTGTTCGGGCCGTATATCTTACGGATAAACGTTAGTCGGGATTGCCGGTACACCACTGCCTGAGCTCAAAGCACGTGGAACGTGGACGTTTTAGCGTCAAGTGATCGTGTGAGTTACCAAACACGCAACCATGCGAAAAAAAATAATAATAATAACAAATAAAATAAAAAAAATGATAAGCATGCGAAAAACAAAGTTAGATAAAGTAGCGATCTATCGATACTGATAATATATATATATATATATTTTCGCCATATGCATGTCGACATACGTTTCCGGTTTGGGACGATAGAGTTCCAGCTCGTCCTCGAGATCGGAAACTCGGGCCTTGAGTTCGTTCCTCTCGTGCAGGATCTCTTTGAGCTCGGCCGTTGTGAATCTAGGCCTGTCCGGATCGTCGAGATCGTAGACAACTTTGTTCGTGAGATCGGCGTAGCCGTGGGACTTGGTGAGATCCTCGTTTTCCTTCCGAGCGAGGCCCAGCCGCGCCCGCAAGTTTATGAGCTCGCGATTCTGGTCCTGCAGCTGAGCCAGAAAGTCGGCTCTCTCCTCGACGAGGCCGCGCGCTTGCATCTGGGCTTGACGCTGCTTGCGCTTCAGTTCCCGACCGACCGCTCCCAATTTCTCGACTTGCACGGTCAACTGGAAAATCGAACGGAGCGAGTGTCGTCAGAAAGGAAAAAAAAACGATCGTCGATCATTATAGCCGAATAATTTACATTCTCGATTTCCAAATTCTTTTGCGAGAGCTCTCGGTCCCTCGCGCGTATTTGGTCCCTCTGCTTGTCTATCATGCTCCGGAGACGTTGCAGAACCGCGATGTCGACCTCCTGGCTGGCCGTGAAAGCTGGAAGAAGATGAACGGTCGATTTTTATTGATGTGTCGTTGTCGAGGTTCGTCAAGCGCCGCGACACATTCTGGTACGATCGAGAGATTAGCGAGGGGGGATTGATGGTTGTTAGTACTTTGTTTACCGCTGTCTTGACTATCGCTGCGCGACTCCTGCAACGCCTCGGCCAAGCGACGATTCTCGTCCTGCAATCGCGTCACCATCCCGTAGAGGTCCCGCGATTCTTGTCTCCAGTGCTCCTCGGTCTGTTCCACTTCCTGTTTATACGAAAAAAATAATTAATATCGAAGAACTTGCGAAGAATTCGACTCATCTTACACCACAACTATTATTTCTTTTCTGTCCCGTTAATAAATAATTAATTAAATAAATGAATACTTTGGCCCGTTCAGCTTTAGTAAAGAATTCATTATTTTTTATCATAAATTCTTTATTTAATACTATTATTAGTTTTATTTAATTAATCTCTAGTAAATAGTTAATAAGTCTTCATAATATTAATTGATCTATTCTGATTCTTTGTTAGATCCATTAATTGGTTAATTAATAATAAACTGTTATAGTATGCCGTATAGGAACCAAGACTTAACATTTATTATTAGTTCTTATGAATTCTTTATCAGCTCCATTGATCAATCAAATAAATAAATTATTATCAAATTAACTAAATGATTAATGAACCAAAATTAATGAATAATTAATAATAAAGAAATACAGTATGCCGTATATGTAATAAGATGCAATAATTGTTATTATTAATTCTCATTAATTATTAATCAGCCCCATTACCGAATCCAGTAAATAATAATTATTAATTCAATTAATTAATTGACTAAAATTAATTGATCATCAGTGATAAAGAAATCTACGATGCGTTATACCTTCTCGAATCTCTGTCTGTCCTCCGCCTTGCCAATTTTGTCGTTCTCCAGTTGAGAGATCTTGGCGGTGAGTTCCTCGACGGTGGTGATCTCCCTCTCATTTTTGGTAGCAAGATTTTCCAGGAGCTCGAGTGCGTTTATGACTTTGGGCATAAGACCGGTGACGGCGTCCGCTCCGAAGAGATCTATGAGCTTCTCGCACTCCTTTCCAATCTCCGAAGCGATGTCGTAGACGTCGACGACGGAGACGTCCGACGTTGCCGAGTATTCCTCCATTTCCGGGATCGAGTTTCTTCTCAGGTGAAAAGGCATTAATTACCAATTAGACTCTCCGCCCAATAAGAGACATCGGCTTCCGCCTCGACGAATCGTTGGACCTCCTGCCAAAGATCACGACCAATTAATTATTCCGCGTCGCTCCTCGCGCAAATATATCGCTCATAAGACCGATCGTTCGCAACAACGAACGAACGAACGATATCGCGGCTCGGACGCGGTCCTCATCGTAATCCGAGGGTTCTCAAGTTAATTCGTCCCAAGAATGCGAGACTTCCGATCGCAAGTACGAGAGTAAGGGTGAAAAAAAAAAAAAATGAACCGAAAGCCGTACGGCGATCGACGCCTATTTTTTATATCTTTGTTACCGAACAGTTGAGCACCTTAGTGTATTCCTAGTGTCGGCTATTGTTGGTCGGCAGCGAATCGCAAGGGCGAAGAAGTTTATGACTCGCTCCGAGGAGGATTTGTCATCCGCCCATTACTGAATTGTGCACTTGATTTTAATCGGGCGAACACAACGCACTTGTGTGTGTGCGTTCTTCGTGAGTGTCAATAGGTGTAGGCACGGGGATGCACACCAGCGGAGAAACTGACAGATGGTTGTAAGCCTGGGAGAGGGTACGTTGGAGAGAGGGCAGATTCGAGCGGCTGATCGGTGCAGCGGATCGAGAAATAGCCGCGTACGCTCTGGAACGAAGCTCTGAGACGACGATTTCGTGGGTAAGTACAGACACAGACTTATCGTCGAACGCTGGGCGGATCGATACAAGACACGCTTTAGTCATGTACTGGTCGTACTGGTGTAATGGTCCGGTACGTTCGCTGCTGATCGAGGGAGGGTTTGTTGAACCCCCCACATAGCACGGAAATATTTCTATAATGTTTGGAAAATATTTTTATGAAATATTGAAAATATTTTTACGAAATATTGAAAATATTTTTATGAAATATTGAAAATATTTTTATGAAATATTGAAAATATTTTTATTAAATATTGCAAAATATTTCTGTAATATTTTTTTGTCCGCTCGTAATCTTACATTGAAATATTTCAGAATCAGATTCGCGGAAACTACAAGGGGCTTCGTGCTCTTGCAGCCTACATGGAAACTCGCCCTTAGTAATTTCTAGTGGTTCGAAAACACGTGGATGACAGGAGTAACGTTTACTTGGCCGCCGGTATAAAACCAACGAAGAAGAAAGAAGAAGAAGATCGTTTACGAGTGTCGAAAGCGTCGAGTGTTTAGAACGGTTTGTTAACACCGCAAAAATGTAATTCCGCCCTGCGGAGATTTCGTCAGAAGAACTCCGAATAAGAGTCATAAAAAAAATCAACATAATCGCCAGCGTCCAGCCGGGTCAACATTAAAACGGTCAGCTCTTCGAGTCAGCTCTTCGAGTCATGGAAGAATTTTTGAGCATCGATTGGTGAGTTTTCATTGGCCGGGATTATTCCGCGAAAAAAATCACCAAAAATCGACCTTCGCAAAACTTAATTTTTTCATTTACTTTTTTTTTAGGAATCCTCCTCTGGAGGACATGCTCGTGACGAGATTCGTAAATACCGATAGACTGCAGAGCGACAGCGCTATGTATAGAATTTTGCGTGGCACGTTCGCCGACCCTTTCGAGGAT
Organism: Ichneumon xanthorius; assembly: GCA_917499995.1. NCBI lineage: Eukaryota > Metazoa > Arthropoda > Insecta > Hymenoptera > Ichneumonidae > Ichneumon > Ichneumon xanthorius. Next base: position 3,988,341 of record OU824207.1, read on the forward strand.
ATGCACGAGGACTACGTCAACTTGGTCACTCCCGAGATGATGGAGCAGATAAAAGCGGAGGACAAGGAGAAAAAGCAACAGGCCGCGGCAAAGAAGACTCCCGTGGTCCAGCCGGTCCAAGGTGCTCCGAAAGATGTTCAAGTCAGCGAGAAAAATTGCTATGTTCCCGGAATGCCGAAGACCTACATCATGTATCCAAGGTTTTCGAGTCTGTCCTACGACCAGCAGGCTTTGTGTCTGAGGGTGACGCTTAGGTTTTCAGGCTCCCAAAAACCTGAAATCAGCGCAGCTGACCAAACTGAATTACAGACCTATTTGGTACGTTTTAATTACGGTCGGACACAAGGCAAAATTTATTAAGTTCGAAGAATTAAAATTTTTTTTAGTCTTTATTGATTGGAGATTAATATGCTGTTAATTTATTATATCTAGTATAATTTTTGTTATATATTATATAATATTTATTGTATTATATTATATATAATATAATATTTGTTATATAGTTTATATATAGTTTACATATATATATATATAAGGGTTTTTCTCAAAAAGGACATTTTTTAAAAATTTTCTCAAAGTTATTTATGATTGTTGGAGGCCGCTCATCGGACTATTATTTGCAGAGCTTGATGCCCATCATATCCAAAGAGCAGGAGGAGTTCTTCGAGTTTGCGAAGCAGTGTTGGGACAGCTCGAAGTTGGAGATCCGCGAGGAAGATTACATAAATAAAAAATGGAAGGCGAAGATCAAACTGGTCGACTCCCTTCCGAGATATTACACGGAAACCGGCAACGTACCTTTCGTCTCGCCCAAACAGATCGGACTCAATTTTCATTCGACGTGTTTGGAAATGGTACGAAATTATTGTACATACGCTTTACTCGTAGAGTGTCAAGAAAAAAAATGTATACATTTCTGTTTCAAGTATGCTCGATGTAATAATTTGAAAATCGTTGCAGGGTACGCTGCCGAAAGTTATACTGCCGACATTGACGAAACGATTTATATTGCCGGCAAACACGACGAAGATCGATCAGCGATTCTTCGCCGAGAATTTTACCGGCGACTCGCAGAAACCCGTCATCTACAAAACTCTGGTCAGCCAGGACCCGAACTGCGACAAATTGGCGAAAGATCACGAGGTGGACGTGGTAATTTCCTCGGGTGGCCTCAATTGTCTCGCCGTCAACATGGATCCTCAGAACACGATTTCGTGGCTTTTGCCCATAGTCGTTAAACGCGTGAACGAGAAAAATGTCGTTTTCATCGACAAACCTCTGCCACCGACGGGACGTACCGTTATGCAGAAAAATACCTGGTTCTGCAAATACGGTCTGAAATCTTACACGATTCATCCTCATCATGTCAGCGCATTCAAGTAACTCGATAATTCTTCTCGATAGCATTATTTGTTCTGAAACGAACATTTCCAATTATTATTCTTAAAACAGCTTAACAATTTCAATTGTATGTACAATTTTAAGTACAATTTTATGTACAATTTTAAGTACAATTTTACGTACAATTTTAAGTACAATTTTGACCACCATAACCATAACAATTTTATCCAATGGCAACATAACTTCGAGCCAATTTTTTTTTACGATTTCATCCAATTATATTTCTTCGCAAAGTAATTGAACGAAGAGATATTCGAATTATCATTTTTTTTATTTCAGGTTGAACGAAGAAGGCACCGAGAAATTGCCTCAACTTCGTGTACATCGTAACTGGGATTCGTCCGAGTCGATCGACGGCGCGACGACTCAGGATGAGCCCGAGGAGGCTATGAAGATCGGCGGAACGGATGTGACCGATTCGCCGGGTGACGATAAGGATGGAGAACAGAAAGACGAATTCGTTCATCCACCCCCTAATCACAATGTATTCTACAGACTCTTCAGCGTCGGTTCATGCGGCGACCCTCAGAACGAACTCATGAAGAACAAAGTCGAAAAAGCGTACAAATTGTTGGTACGGACGAAAAGCGACGGATTGATGGTACGGAATTTTTTATCGGTATTGAGCACTCCTCGACATTAGTCGATTTAATAAATTTTCGATAATTTATGAATGCAGAAATTGGTCAGCGGCGAACATCAGATGATGATGGTCGCTCCGAAATTGGAGCACCAAGTGGAAATGGGAGCAGAGGCCGTGACCGCCGAGGAAGCTGCGAAACAGTGGATGTCTCTTACATTCAGGCCCGACACGTGTCTCGCTCGCGGTAGGTAACTCAAGTAAATTCCGTCCTTTTTGCCGTCTCATAAATAAATCGTTGTATGGAACAGAAAAAAAGACGATTTGCCGACCCGCAGTATCGAGATCTTTACGGTTTCCTTTTTTTCATGCATATTATGCCTTTCATAGCTGGCTTCCGCGTATCACGAGTTTGGGCAATGACTATCTATACTACAAGTCAATTAATCATAAATCGATTCGCATTAACAATGCGAATTATCATAATTGTAATTTAAAAAAAAATCATTATAATAAAAATTCTTCATTCAATGAATACAATTTATGTGCTCAATTTCATTGTAATTGGAATTTCATCATTCGAATATTCAATTTAATTCAATTCAAACGCTATTCGTACACCTCTAAAATGAATGAATTAATAAATTTATAAATTTATACATTTTTTGCAGTGAGGATCGACGCGATGACATCGGAAGTTATACAAGTGGAGAAGCGCAGCCCGGGTGCGATAAACAACGAAATCAACAGACTCTACAACTTGAAGACGGAATCGGCTCTGGCGTTGCTCTACAACGTTGCGGAAACGATGACTGTCGCGGATCCCGGTCGGTATCTCATGAGGCACACGATCCGCAACGGCGCTTTCGCGACTATTTACAAAGAAGTCGATGGGCCTGGGTACTTAATTCTTATGTACACTTGGATACAAAAAAAAAAAAATAGTTTTTCAATTCAGCGTTTCTTCTCATATTATAGGAAAAACATATTGGATCTGCAAGCGATATATTGCGAGGACGAATTTCGTACTCTTCCTAATCCGGCGTGGCCGATCTTGGACAAATGCGTCGTCACGCCCGCTCACAAGCTCTGCAAACGCGTGCCTGCTCTCTTTCGTCCTAGAGGGACGAAGCAACAACACGGCGGACAGAATAATAAAGGCGGCAAAAAGCCGAACAATAAACAAAGCGAGTTACCATTTTTCTTAAAAATCTTAATCGTATCTAATTTTACTAAAAAAAATGGAATTAATAACATCGTTATTAATATTATTAATTGCATTTATTGCACGTCTCTTAATATGATAATGATAATTTTTTATGTTCTCAGAACCCAAACCCAACGTACGAAAAAGTGCCCGGACGAAGGGAAGTCCAGCTCCAGAATGATATCAATTATCATTGTCATCGCGCATGGAGCGTACAGCGCCGCTCTCGCTGACAAATGCGCATCGTGCATCGACCGAACGTCTCCGATAATGACCACGAAGATATCTGCATTGACATAAAATTTCATATTTGGCAACTCTCTCTGTCGATGCACTGCTTTAGGAAGAAAAAAAATTATTCACTTCTAGAATTTGATTCTCCACGTGAACTTCCCCGAGCGAAGTTTGTGCGATGAAAAACACTGCCGTTACAACTCGATGAAATTTAGCCTCATGCAGATATCTTGAAGCTCATCTCGTATTTTCGTACTTTCTCGCACAGCTTTGCAAAAAAATCGTTGAAAGCGCAAAAATTAATGTCAAAGTTACGCTGGTGGTCGAGCAGTAATTTCTTCACGCATGGAGCGTGCGTCGCCGCTCTCGCTGACAAACGCGCATCGTGCATCGACCGAACGTCTCCGATGACATTCCGCCGAAAAAAATCTTTCGAATCCCGTCGTTCCTACGCGGACGAGTTTATAATGCGGAAAGTTTCCCGAAAAATCGTCGAACACGAAAAAATTTACGTCCAGCCGGGAATCGGAGCGAAGTAGCGATCTACAATGCTGGTCGTCGAGCAATACTTTCACACCGGACTGATCGCTTATCTCTGGTCGAAATACTTGTGGCAGCAAATGTTGGAGCGAAGACAGGTTTCCTACAGCGATTGACCGTCGAATCTCGATTAATCCCGCGTGACAAATTACATTTATTATTCGCAGCGTCATATACTCAACACGTATAAAACAGCGCCGTTCGAGTTACGAGCGATGATCGACGACGAACAGTACGAGACTCATCGAAACGCTGCTCTCTATCGTTCGGGTTTCGAGATGGTCAAAGGAACTCTCGACGTCGGTGTGGCCACGGTGAGATCAATTATTGTTTTTACGTTAAAAAAATAATATGTATATTAAGGAGGTCCTTAAATTGAAAATGCTGGAATTCTCTGGAGTATAAATGCAATGTGCGAAGAATCCCCGAAATTGATGTATTTTTAGGGGTCGCTACCCCTATTTAAAGAATAAAAAATTTTGGAAACATTTAAATTTAAAGTCAAAATGAAAAATTCAAGATTTTCTTGGAGCCAGCCAGCACTTCCAAAGTATAACGCATAAGAAAAATCCCTGCGAAATCCTTGTTCGGCGTTCTCTTTACGGCAACTCTCTTTTTCTTTATTATTTAATTTAGTTTAATTTTATTTATAGTAATTCCTCTCTCCTAATAATAATTTACATTAGATAAAACCTATATATTATTTCAGACTCTGATACTCTTCCAAGGTTTCCGAAAATTGTGGGAAAAGTCCGTGGACGTGGTAGCGTACTTCAACATCGAAGATTCCAACGACATTGTAAAAAACGCATTGTTTCTCACGATGCTGAGCTCGGGAATCTACCTCGTCCACCTGCCGTTCGCGATGTTCGAGATTTACGTGAAACGCTCGCAGGACAGTGCGAAACGAATCTCCGTCACGAGCATTCTGCTGGGGCACAGCATCGCTCAGACACTTCTCTTTCCGTTCGTCTGCCTGTTCATCCTCGCCTTCAAACTCGGCGGCGACAAAACTCTGCTGTGGGCCTTCGGCTTCGCGGAGTTTCAGCTCCTGACCGACTTCTTGAACAGCGAAGCTGTGAAACCGTTGCCGGCTTGCGACGTGAGAAAAGGCATCGAGGAAATCGCCGAAAAGTACGAATTTCCATTGCAAGAAGTACTCGTCGCGAGGCGACTGAACGGACAGAAAAAAGTTTCTCTGCGAGGATTTCCGCGACCGAGGACGATCGTACTAAGCGAAGATCTCACCAACGGCGACTCGGCAAACGAAGACGGAATAATCACGGTTCAGGATATCAACGCTCTGGCGGCTCGCGAGATCAGCCATTGGAGGCGCGGTCATTCGTACATAAACTTCGTCGTCAATCAAGTAATTTGTTTCGTTCAACTTGGGACATCGATTCGATATATTTTTTTAAGGACGTGTCACACATAAATTCCCAAACAAAAGTTCGATTCGATCCAAATTTCAGTACTTCATGATATGTCGGAAATCTGCAAAAAAAATCAGCCGTATTGATTATGTCGAGACCTTTGACTTTGCATAGTAATAATGCCAAAAAGTTATTAACAAATTATTATTTTTTAATCAGAAAACCTTTTAGTTTTTCATTTTAAATGAATTCCTCAATTTTTTAGAATTCATATAAATTTTTTCAGAATTTTCTGACATTTCGATCTTTTTTTAACGACTTATCAATAACTTTTTGACATTATAACTATGAAAAATTAAAATACTTGACCCCTTTAATGCAGGTGATTTTTTTTCAGATTTTTATTTCATTAGGAAGTGTTCAAATTCTCATAAAATCTCGCTATTGGCTGGGAATTTACGTGCGAGGCATTCTTAATGACTTTTCGTTAATTATTTGTCCAGGCACACTTGTGCTTGCACATGTACACGATGCATCGGTTTTTGAATTCTCAACGAGTTTACGAGGCGATCGGCTTCGATAACAGACCGTTGGCCGTGGGATTGACTCTGTTACAATATTGTCCTTTATTCGACGTGAGTTTCGGCCATCGACAATAGTTCCCCGACTACTTTACGTTTACGCGATTTATTTTTTTTTAAAGTACTAATAATTTTGTCTCCGAAACAATCAGCTGTACAACTTTGTCGCGAGAACGGTCAGCAGACATCTGGAATTCGTGGCCGACGAGGACGTGAAGAGAACGCAGGGCGACGCTGACCTCAAGAGAGCGATCGTAAAAATCGGCGATCACGCGAAGATGTTTCCCGTTCAGGATTCGCTCTACTCGATTTGTTGCAATCGGGAAGCCAGTGCTTACGAGCGTATAAATGCTCTCAACGAATATAATCGTTAGTTTGTGTACATATAATGTGTTGATTAAATGGTTTGAATCTGTTTTGAATTTGCATTATAATTTATCAAACTGTTTATAATTTATTTATCTGTTAATTTATCTTTAATAATTATAGCCCGCCCTACGGTAAAATTTAAATTAAATTGCCACAACAGTAATGCACTAGACAAGGAAACAATTACAATATGAAGTCGCGTTGGCTCGACGAGGGATTCAAATTTTTCCGCCAGCACCGATTAATTGACCGGAGTCTGCGCGCTCGGTCGGTATTAAAATTAGCACGATAAAGAAACCGCCACCCTAGGATCATTTTCGACTGGCCGAGTGACAGAATTAACCGAACATGCGCGCTCACCCTAAATATCACAAGTTATATTGTGGGGATATCTGTCAGCGACGAGCGAGAGAAGAGATTCCCTGTTATCATATTTTTTTAATCGCAGAAACTTCGTTTCGGTAGGTGGTACGTAGGAGGTTCGGTAGGCAAACTTACTTGAGATATAACACGAACAATTACAATATGAGCAACTATAATACCAACAATTACAAAACCTGCAATTATAATACGAATAATTATAATATGAACAATTATAATACGTGCAATTATAATACGAGCAATAATAATACGAGCAATTATAATACGAGCAATTATAATACGAGCACTTATAATACGAGCAATTATAATACGAGCAATTATAATACGAGCAATTATAATACGAGCAATTATAATACGAGTAATTATACAATACGAGCAATTATAATACGAGTAATTATACAATACGAGCAATTATAATACGAGCAATTATAATACGAGTAATTATAATACGAGTAATTATACAATACGAGCAATTATGATACGAGTAATTATACAATACGACTAATTATAATAAACGCTCGCGTTGGTTCGAAGAGGGATTCAAACTTTCCCGCCAGCTCCGATTAATTTCCCGGAGTCTGCGCACCGTGTCGGTGTTAAAATTAGCACGATAAAGAACCGCCACCCTAGGATCATTTACGACTGGACGATTGACAGAATTGACCGGACATGCGCACTCACCGTAAATGTCACAAGTTATACCGTGCGGGGTATATCTGTCCGCGACGAGTGAGAGAGAAGAGATTTGCCTGTTATCATATTTTTTTAATCGTAAAAACTTCGTTTCGGTAGGTGGATCGTAGCAGAGTGGGCCGTGGTGTAATAATGGCAGACACGACAGTCGATGCAACGCGGCGTCTCAACGTCAAAAAACAGACTCTCGACGACGCTTACGCTGCGCCAGCAAACTTTCTCGAGATCGACGTGATCAATCCGGAGACTCACGGTGTCGGCAAGAAGCGGTACACCGATTACGAGGTTCGCATGAGGGTAAGTCCGGAGAGACGTTTGGCAATCTCGTGCCGAGATCCGACGAAGTGGGAGTCGACGGCCGGTCTGACATTCGACGAATGAGAAATCCATTTATTAAAAATTGAAAGAAAAATAAAATCATCTCGCGACTCATCTCGGCCTGGGCTTCTTTTTTTTTTTACGTCGGCTCGCACAAGCGTGACGCAAAGGTCGTGCTCGCCCTGTCGATACTTTCCAGTCGCGGCGGAGCAATAAACGCACGCCTGTTGTCAATGATTCATTCGATCCACCCCACGGAATTCGTCACCCCGTTCCGTCGCACCCGCTTCGTTCTTTTCAGCTTTGGAGCATTTTTGCTTTTCTAGTGGATAGTAAAATTACAAATTTTTTTTTTTTATTATTTAGCGATTTTTTATTTAAAAAAAAAAAATTTATCGTATTTTTTTATATAATTTTTTTTGTCGTATTTTTTTGTTATTGAATGTTGAGGCGTTTTTCAAGATTTTGATGCGTCAGTGCAGTTTAGTCTAAACATATTAGCAGCAGATTTAACATGACTGGGGGAGTTTTTGAGAGGCTTCTCGGACACATTAGAGGCAGCCCTTTCGGTGTTCATGAATTCTTGTTTATTATTTATTTATTTTTTTTATTTATGGCTGTAGACGGGGAAAATTCCTTTTTAGGTTTTAACAAGTTAGTAAATTTTTTGTGTTTATGTATGAAGAAAAAAAACAGGAAAATATTTCACACTTTGTGCGCTAAAAAAGAAAATAGTTATTTGGAGTATAATTTTTTTTTTTAATTCGTTGGGTGAACTTTTTTTGGTTCCTCTTTTTCTTTCCTTCTCCTTTTATTCCTTTAGATTTTATTTTCTTGCTGTTAAGAGAGAATTTTTATATATGAATAGATATATTTATATATATCTTTTTTTTTCAGACTAATTTACCTGTATTCAAAGTAAAGGAATCGAGCGTTCGAAGACGATACAGCGACTTCGAGTGGCTGAGAAACGAGCTGGAAAGAGATAGCAAGGTCGGTGTATGATCCGATCTTGAGATTGTAACGGTAACGCCGTAAAGTTATCAAGACGCGTCGTAAATCAAACTGTAATGTTGTTTCAGATCGTAGTTCCACCTCTGCCAGGCAAGGCGTGGAAGAGACAGATGCCTTTCAGAGGCGACGACGGAATTTTTGAGGAAGACTTCATAGAAGATCGCAGAAAGGGTTTAGAAATATTCGTCAACAAGTATGCAATTCTTACGATAGATCTTTTTGGATATTTAATTGTCTCTCGTAAATGTGTCTACAATGAATGTTAAATTTTTTTACATTTTGCTAAAAACAAAAAATTTTATGGTTTAATTCCTATTCCAAAAATTCCAATGTAATTTGGTGAATTTATGCTATGCTATTGATTTTATAAGAGCGTTGATCACTATCCATTTAAGTTCTAAATAGTTAAAATTGGCAACTTTTGTTACCCTAAATAACTAGATATTTTTTCACTCCGAAGCTTACCGAAGCAACTTTGCTTGAAATTTACTTTATTTAAGTTAATAATTTGGTGAATTTATGCATTGATTTTATAATATCATTGAATGCTATCCATTTGAATCCTAAATAGTTAAAACTGGCGATTTTTTTTACCCTAAGTTACTGAAGTAATTTTTTTACGCCCTTACCGAAACTTCGCTTGAAATTTACTTTACCCCATTATCGTCGTCACATCTGCATTAAACTTTGAACTAGTTCGACTACGATAGGGCTCGTATACTTCTGTGCTGACTCGGCGTAGAGTCGATTTAATCCGATTTACATAATATCGTTGTGGAGCAGACTTACGCATTAACCGAATGTTTTTTAACGTTACAGAATAGCGGGTCATCCGTTGGCACAGAACGAGCGGTGTTTGCATATGTTCTTGCAGGACCCCGGGATAGACAAGAATTACGTGCCAGGAAAGATTCGAAACACGTAGACGTGATTGAAGCCAACCACGAATTGTTTTCTTTTTCCCTATTTTTTTTTTTTCACTTGGATTATTAAACCGCCTGTAGACTCCTTAATTCTCAATTCCTATGCGAATTATCGTGTCGCAAACGCGATCTTCTCATTGTCGCAATCGATTTCCATTAACGTAGTTGAAAAACTTTCAACTTTATTCTTAATATGAATTCTTAATCTTCATTAAAAATACGACGGAACTACCGTTTATTTAATCATCGCGTAATCTCTTCAGTTTTGGGTGCTATTCGAATCGAGACTTAAGGGTCTGTCCAGGTGGGTGCATAATTACGAAACTCAGTTCGCCACTCGTCGGTGGTGTCGTGTAAACTGTTACGGCGATTTAAAGTATGTTATGAAAAAAAAAAAACTTAAAAAAAGAAGAAACGAAACATAAGGAAAATGAGGTGGAATTGTAAAACAGGCGAGAGGGATCGACGGACTATTTTCGAAAAAAACGTCCCAATCGGGGATAAAACGACGTGAGGATGCGAGACCAACAAATCAATTCGTCCCTCGATTCGAGCGAAATTGTGTTGCAATAAATATCGAAGTACACGTGTATACGACACGAATATATGTGCATCTCGATAGAATTGTTTGTACGGAGGGAAGAAAACCATGACACACGAGTGTGATTTCTGATTGATCAAGTTCACCGGTAGAGCGTAGCTGAATCTTACGTATTTTGTAGGTATAAAAAAAAGAATGTGTATGTATATGTTTAATAATTTTTTTTTAGTCCGTCTCTTTCATCGTAGTTAATAATCGGAGCGTTGATTTCTGAGAGATTCAGCTAAGTACTTTCCAGCGCGAAGATGTTAGGGAACCGGTAATGTTTGTATTCACGACTTTTTGTACGCGAACAAAGCTAAAAAAAATATGAAAATAACGTAAATGTCGAGATGAATTTATTGATTACTCATATTGTTAAGACACGATATATTCTTGTTGGGAAATAATTACAAAGAAAAAAAAAAGAGCTTGCGCAGGATGTGATAGGCGAAAAAGTCTTGAAGAAAGTCACGACTGTCCTCCGGTTGAGATTGTCCATTGCATACATCGGAGAATTATTATCGTGCATAATATCGGGGAGCTTCGTGTCCGGCCGTAACGTAGTGTCAGTGCTATTTGCGGATTACGCGCCTTATCGATCTATCGCGGTTGGAGAATTTTTTTTTTTATTAAATCGAGTATTATTAAATCGCGCATCGTCATCCATGTATGCAATTGGCCGGACCATCCGAATTTCTGTACGTTGGATAACGTCCTATTGTGATTGGAATAATGATGTACGTATTACTATTAACTCAAAAAAAAAAAGAAGAAAATGAAATTGTACGATTAATCATGTAATTTGTACATTACGAATAGAGATCTGTCAGCACCTCATTGGAATTACACGATATATCACATTGTGGTGTGCATACGTATTGTTGCGCTACCATGATATTTCGAATTATAAATAAACATATTATTAATTTTCGAGACAACAAAATTCAATTCGTCGAGAAATCGATTAGCTCCGATCGCTCGAGAGTTTTCGTGGATGGATTTACGGTCGTGAGAAATACGGGAACATCAGTTTATTTTAATATATATACCATTCCGACAAATCAATTCCCACAACTGCAGTTGTCCCTGTGCCGTTTATCTATACGAAAAAAAAATCATAATAATTATTAAATTCATAAAGTAAATTTTACAGGATATTCCAGCGTATATATTGAACTCGATCTTTTTTTTTCTTTTTTCTCTTCATTCATTGTTCAGTCATTTATAATATATTTGCGACAAATATAGTTTATGCATGTTTCTTAGATTACGCAAACACTATTATTATAGCATAATATTACAGAAGATATTTTTTTTTTGTCTTTTCAGGCGAACGATAATCAAAGTTTGCCGAACGGTTTCGATGTAACAAAAGTTCGTTTCTACTCTGACGCAGTTTTCTTTTTTCATAACGATATAATATACCTAAAATATGAATTATTGCAGAATAATCAACGGATGTGTTCGTTTCATAAATTATATAGATTTGCAATTCCCGCGGAATGTGCAATAATGAGAAATAAGCCAAAAAGAACATAAAGATTTAATACGGTGAAGCTTCCGCAGATCTCCGACGAATATTTTCAATGATAATCATGAAGATAAATATAATATGTACAAGAAAACACAATAATTGAATGGCCTACTGGCTGCCTTTGGTAAGAACACTTAAATGTACGGCTATGAAAAAAAGATTTTTTTTAAATTGGCATTAAATGAATTTATTCCAATCATCCAAGTCTGAATAAAATAATTCAAAAAAAATAAAATAAAAATTATAAAAAGATTCGATTCTCTTCACTTTATTAGTCTTTTGAGTTCAGTGACGAAACTCACAGCTAAACTCGATACATCATTATTGTGAATTCCTTTTCTTTTTTTTTTTTTTTTTTTGTCAATTCCGCCTTCATACACGCAGTATTGAACAAAACTTAAAAAATGACTATGCCGACACGCTTTAATGGACCGAAATGAGATATCGATTAATCGTGCTACTCCGAGTGATTCCATCACAAATAAAGTATACAGTAACAAGTATCCATCGAGGAGGGTGCGATACGAGTACCGAAATAAAAATGCGTTCCATTCGATTATTTACATTGACAACGCACGGTAATGGATATTTCGGTTCAAAAGAATTTTCAAAAAAAAAAAATCGTCCGATACCTCAACATTTTTTTGCATAAGAAATATTGCGACACATTTCGACACAAATCGAGAAGTGACTACGGCGTATCATTACGACGATCATTAATCTTGCTCGTACGTAGATATAAAGTAATAAGCTAAAAAAATTATTCTGCGTATCACGTAATATACACATAAAAGTATAAATACAAAAATAAGCTTGCATGAATTTAACCGTCTCCGATATTTTCGTTTAGTTTGGAATTTAAAAAATGTTGTTACAATCATGGAAGGAATATTCCGTTTTCTTTTCATCGGCAAATATCAGTTATCATTGATAAGAGAAAAATCTGTGATAACAATTTTTTTTGTTCCAAAAGAAACTTTTTTTTGTGCGCTGCTTAATTAATATTTCTTGAACGATCGCCGGATAATTTCCGCATTTTTTCTATAAACATTGTTCGCAACCATCGACCGTGCATCTACGCGTCCCTCGATTACTTTCTTTTCTTTTTTTCGTGCGACACGTAAAACTTATATTACGACGATCCACTTATCGCTATGCACCCACGTTTCTCGCATACTGTACAACGTTTATTAACATCCAACTTATCATTTTCTCCAGGAAAACGATAATCTATATTCGATAGATCAGATTATTCGTGTGAGACATCACTTAACATCGAACGATCTATATTATGTTATTTAATCGGAGATGCGTGGAGAAAACTTGCCGTTAGGATACCGTTTGTCCGCCGCTCCGTACAGGATAGTCGCTCTATTTCGATGTCTGGCAAGGTCACATCATCATGTGCCTCCTGCCTTTGATGCGGTCGACGAGATTGCCGATCTTCAGAGCGGGACCGAGTTTCAGGCCCATGTACTTCATCATCATGTCCGACTTGAGGAGAAGCAAGGCCTTGCCGTCGATCTCCTAATAATCAATCGTGTTTACATAATTTTTCAATATTTACGAAAATATTTTTTTAAGCATATGAAATATCGTTAAAAAAATACAAAATATTTTTTAAAGTATACGAAAATTTTTTCAAAGCATACGAAATTATTTTTAAAAGTGTACACAATATTTTTCAAAGTATACGAAATATTTTTAAAAGTGTACGAAATATTTTTTCGAACTGTACGAAATATTTTTGCTCAAATAAATGAAAAGACAATTCTAGTGTATGCGAACTTACGTGCTTCCTGAAGAGATCAGCGTGCAAGCCGAGCGCAGGATCCGTTGTCGCGATGTAGTGAATAACATCCTCGATAGTCCATTCTGCGGGCTCGGTGGACGAGATTCGAGTGGCTGGACTCTCGGACTGTGTGGTCGACGTCGCGGCTTCCAATTCTGATAATTAAAATTTTTGTGATTATTAATAACTAATTACTGCCGTTTTTCCGCGTCCGTTATTATACGACCGATGACCCTGAAGGTATCTGCGTGACATCAAAGTTTATCTTTGGCAATACACTACTTTAGGAAGAAAAAAAATTTCGTAGAATTTCATTCTCCAAGTGAACTTCCCCGAGCGAAGTTTGTGCGATGCAAAATACATAGCCGTTATATGAATTGATAAAATTTAGTCTCATGCAAACATCTTCAGGGACATTCCGTTAATGTACTGCATCAGGGAGAAGTAAATATTGTTCACTCGTAGAATTTCATTCTCCAAGTGAACTTCCTCGAGCGAACTTTGTGCAAAATACACAGCCGTTACAACTCGATGAAACTTAGTCTCCTGCAGATATCTCTAGGGACATAAAACGAGCCTTTGTTTTTACCAGGTACGGATTTTCGTGGTTGTTTCGCGGCCGTCGGTGAAGACGGCGTCGAGTTTATGGTCGTCGTCGTCGTCGTCGTCGCGGTGTTCGCCTGAGCCTTTTGCGGCTGCGCCACAGGCGTCGTCGGATTCTGCTGATTGTCCGACGACCACCGTCTCTTCTCCGGAGCCGCGTTGGTCACCTCCTCCCGATTCGTCGACTGTGGCTGTTGCTGAACGACGGGACACTTCGTGCAGGCCTCCTTCCTCTTGAACAGCATCCGCTCGCAGGCGCACAGATCCTCGAGTTGTCGTCTTATGTAGACGAAGAAATCCTCCTCCTCCAGGAAAACCGGCAGTCGTATGGTCGTCGGTTTTCCCTCGAGGTTTAACGTTACAGGCTCGCCCTCGCCGCGCTTAAGGAGGCTGAGCATCTGTCGCGGACTCATCGCCGCCATGAGGAACGTCTGGAAGATGTCCCGCGCGACGCTCAGGATCGAGCCGCTTCCGAACTGCGCCGGCATCGCCTTCACCTTGCGGGGATCGAAGTACGGACCGCACGCACAGTTGTGATTCACGAAGATCGTAACTGCAAGGCACAAACATTCGATCGTCAAGTACGGGTAAGTAAAAAAATTCAAGGACTTCGGGTGAAATTCCAGAACATTCCAGGACTTTTTCAAGGACAGGCAAAAGTTAACGACAGTTCGAGGACTTCAAGGATCGCTGGAGACCATGGCGACGTTAACGAGTCCGATTGGGTAAGACATTTACCGTTGTCGAGAACTCGTGGCTTATTGTTGGCTGTGCTCGTATCCGGCTCCGTCGCCGGCTGCGGCGGTGCACTCGATCCTGCTGGACTCACCAACGCTACCGCCGGCTCTGCTCCACTTCCGTTCCCCGAAACGGCCGTCACCGGCAGGACGTTGCTCGTCCTTGACTTGAATCTGTTCGGGCCTGTTGCTGTTTAACAAAAAAATTACCACGGTTGAGAAATTTATAGAAAAATCATCGTATAATCGTGTACAAAAAAATTTGCATGCTGAAAATCTGAAAAAATATCAGCCGTATTAATGAGTCAAGGCCTTTAATTTTGCATAATAAAAATACCAATGGAGAAGGTTCAAATTCTGACTCAATTTCACTTTGGGCTGGGAATATACACTGTAAACAAGTTTGGTATGAAATGTAATGTCCTGGCACTGGAAGTTTTTATGCATAAACTGGTATATTAAATATAATATAAAATTGTGATGAAAAATAACGTACAGTACATTAAAAACTTTAGAAATACTTAACTTTTAATCATTTACTTTAATTTCACTCTAAACCGCGCCAACACTACGAGCGAACGAATATTCAGCCATGAACTTCACAGGCATTTCATTTAACGTGTGCAAAGAACAAGCAAATTCAATCGTCCTGAGCTACGAATAACTCGAGTTCAGCAATTTCGGTGAGATATACATATTTTTGTACTTATAGTTACAACTATATTCTTTAAAATTTATAACTGTGTATATAATCTGTTACATTGTATTTAAATTTTTATTACATTGGAAACTTCTCTTCGCTAGTGCTCGATTATTGCAACGTTTGCGATATACGCGGGCTCGCAATCACCCCTGTTTTATAATGTCTATAATGTATTCTTATCATTATGCCAAAGAAGAGATCCGTTAAATAAAAATTAACTAATTAAGAAGTAAAAATTAAGCTAATTAAATTAATTTAAATTTACGATAATTTTGTTTTAATGTAAAAATAAATAAAAATATTTAATTCCCAAGCGTTACCGCGCTTCCGGGTGTCCGAAAACATCGGTATTTTCGTTGCATCGTCAACTTACATTTTTGTCTCGGCGGTTGCAGAGGATGTCCGCTCGTGAAGCACCAACCGGCCGGAAAGATGTCCCGCGAATCGTATCGGCACCAATAGTCGAACGCGCCTCTCCACCCGTCGAAGGTGATGTGAATCATGTCGTCCTGAACCGCGCCAACCGTAGCGGTGCATATGAGCTGCGGATTCTTCTTGTCGATGGCCTCGAGCTTGTGTCCAACCTCGAACAGATTCGTGCGCGCCCTTTTCGGTTCTCGTTTGAAAACCTTCGCCGGCGCCATTTCCGCGCCGTTGAGGGTCTTCAGGAGGAACATAGGCCAGCTCGAGGCGTTCATGCGGAATCCCAGAGGAGGCTGCAGCATTCCGCCGGACTTTTCGCAGTGACCGATCGGGTGAATCTCGTTGCTGTCCACCAGACGCCAGAAATCGTTTTTGTTGTCGGAACCGTCGAGTCTCAGTCTCAAACGCGGACCGAGAACTCCCACGACCGTCGCGATACACGTCGACGTCAGGTTCCGCGGATCGAGGGCCTCCAACTTCATTCCCATTTTGAAGTCGTTCACGGGTGGCACCTTGTGCTGGAATAAAAGGAAAATTCAATGTTTTTTACGTATCAATAAAAATCCCTGTCTGAAAATTGACGAATTCATACCCAAAGAGTATGCGCAAAATTACAGTACGTTATTATTTCTAGCTAATATAATGATATTGTTGAAAAATGATTATATTATCAATTTTTTTATTTAATTTATCAAATTTATTGACGGGGTAACTTCTTTACACAAAACTCAAGTTGTCAATCTTGAACACGAGGCATATAAAATTTGAATGTATAATACTACTATAGAATTTGAATATACAGTACTACATAATCCCAAGTAACGTCATTGAAAAATGATTATAGATAGATTTGTTTATTCCGTGTTCTGAAGCCTGAGCCCTCTAAGAACACCATGCATCAAGGTACAGAAGTACAACAATTTTTACAAACCAAAGAAAATAGAATAAAAGTAAAATAACAAAAAGAATAGAATATAAAATAACATAAAAATATGGGACAAAGAAAATATAAGGATACAAAATAGAATACAAATGCATACAGACACAGAGTGAACCACAGATGCATACAAATGAGATGTAGAAAACAAAAGTATATGATAAGAGCAAGAAAAATTAACAATACTCCCAAACAGATAGATTTTTTTTTTTAATTACAATGTTGAAAAAGGATAACATTATAATAATTTTTTGAGCTATATCACAATAATTGCATGGCATGTAAGTCAGTAGACACGGCAGTCTTATTAATACTATAAAAAATAATTTCGCCAGTAAGATAACATAATACATACAATTTATTATGTTATCTTTCTGATAATTTGTATTGATCAAACGCAAACGTAAACAAACCTGCTTGAAGCATTCAGCAGGCGCCGCCGTGCTGCTCGTCTCCTTGAGATACAAATCCCAGTCGAAGGTCTGATAAGTTTCATACTGAAAAGTGCCCGACGACGTGGACGGAGGGTGCGAAGTGTTGGGCTGACTGTTGGTGGTGTTCGACGTAGTTGTCGTTGTTGTCGTCGGAGTCGGAGTAGGAGGTGCAGTCGTAGGAGCGGTGGTAGCGTAAGTTTGGGTGATGGACGAGGGATTGCCGCTGTTGCTGGGTATCCCCGAAGGCGCAGGAGAGGCGGCCGGGGACGGTTGCTCGCCGGTACCTAAAAGTGACCAATAAGTAATAAAAAAAAAAATTCTTCCACAACCATCTAAAAAAAAAATTCTCACTTTTCTTGGTTTCCGCCTGAATCTCCTTCTTGAGATATTTGTTCAGGCAGAACGAGGAACAAAAATTTTTGGAAGGTCCGTCCGGTTGTTCCAGAGTGACTGGAACTCCCCTGATTCCGTTGTCGCACTGTAAACACGCGCCGCGGACATACGCCTTTCTGAATCCCGACAGGCAAGTTTCGGAGCAGAATTCCTTCTTCCCGTGTTGCGTCGGCAGAACGTATTTCAGCGGTTGTTTCGTCTCGCCGCACCACGTGCACGAGTGCTTCGCCTTCGGTGGACGACCTGGACCTAAAGAACGGCGGAGAAAAAAAAAAAAAAAAAAAAAAATCGTACTCGATAATTTTAGAGGGAAAAATAGCGGACTTAAGGTTGAAGGTTAATCCGCGCAGGGACTTACCGCGCATCATTTTGCTCTGCATCGACGACATTCTCGAGTGCGTCTGCGACCGCTGTTCGGATCACGCGAGGGACGGAGACTTTGCATCCGACAAATTAGACCGAACCACCCACGGCACCGATAATTGAAACCATGTTTGCATCAATACACAGTGTCGAGGCTTCGGCGATCGCCGACCGACCGGATTAATCGTCCGTCGATCTCCCTCGCTCGTGCGATTCGCGGCTTCCCGGTCGATCGTCTCGTTCGTCGGTCGGGCCGGGCGACGATTGTTACTGACAATTGTCAACTGTGCACGATCAAAATACAAGTCACTTCGGGGACGAGAGAGAATTACTTGTCACACCGCCATGTTGCACTTGGCTGGTCGCACGATGCTACCGCCTGGACGTGCGAAGCGCGCGTATCGTACGGTGTTATATCGAATTAGCGGAAAAAAATTTGTTGACGCGTGGGTGGGACGAGAGCGTGATTTCTGTTCGTGGTCATCGCGACCGACGTCGCGGGCTCTGCGAGAGGCAGCGGACCTGAAATCGTTTTTTTTTTATGCGGAACGGACGACGGGGCATCGTTTGCGACGAATTCGTTTCGGGCAAATATCATTTCCGGCGAGAAGTAACTAGGAGAAAGGTCACAAAAGTATTCGAATCTTATACACTGTAGAGGGCTCTGCGGGGCTGCTCGCGATCGAATTTAACTTTTGTAGAATAGTTTAAGCGAGCGTGCGAATAAAGATGAGCGAGAAACACTTGTCTTATTGGATAATCATGTGGGGGAAAAGGTCACTTCCGGCCTGAATGTCTCATTCTTCAGCGGGAAGTGACGTCATCTGGGGGAAAGGTCACTTCCGGCTTGAAAATCCCACTTCTCGGCCGACAATGATATCATCTAGGGGAAACGACATTTCCGGTTTGAAAATTACATTTTTTCGACC
Source organism: Ichneumon xanthorius (assembly GCA_917499995.1). Classification (NCBI taxonomy): domain Eukaryota; kingdom Metazoa; phylum Arthropoda; class Insecta; order Hymenoptera; family Ichneumonidae; genus Ichneumon; species Ichneumon xanthorius. The sequence continues at coordinate 4,007,386 of OU824207.1, forward strand.
GGAAGTGACTTCATCCAGGAGAAACGTCACTTCCGGTTTGAAAATTCTTCGACTGGAAGTGACTTTCCCATACATGACGTCACTTCCGGTCAAAAAATGAGATTTCCAAACCGGAAGTGACGTTTCGACGTCTTCGGTGTTCATTTTATACATTGTCAAGAAGCTGAATTATTCAGTACTCCATTCAATTATTCAGTTTCCATACAAAATTAACGCACTCGAATGCATGTACGGAAGAACGGAAAATAATGTTTGTCAACGATAATTAATAAATATCGTCCAGCACAAATTTCGCAAGTGTGAAATTTCATTTCACACTTCTCCCTGAACGTATGAGATAAATTGCCGACTCACAGAGAGAAAAACGGTAGGCAATAGATAGATATCTGCAGTTTATACACGAGCCGGTGTATAAAAAATAAAAACAACCAAATGTCGACAATGAATCCATCGATACTATAATCTAGTCTATAGTTTATTCCAACCTTCGTGATCGAATTGGTAAAAGATAGTCATTAGTTCATTTCCGTTTAGTAAATTCGTTCTGAATAGGTGACTATAAAAACCGCAGCAATCACCGAACGTGACTGTTGCACGTTATCAAAGTTGGGTTCGTGTGACGAATAAAAAGTTTTAATGGCTCATGAACTAAACTCTTTATTCTTTCTACATAATTACATTTTTTTTCTAATACAACGAAATCACCGTCTTGTCTCGACGGGCCCCAATTTGAAGCCTGTCGTCGCACTGCCGGCACTGCCAAGATTAAGTCCGGTATTCTTGTGCCTTACTCTGTACTTTTGATGCTTCTGAGCATGACGCCTAACAATCCCCACTCTTCGTACCAGAGCCTCTTGCCTCTAGCCACTCGCGAACGGCGAAGCAAGATGCTAATCGTTGATCCCCGCCGAAACACAATAGCAAAAATTGCGTTGCGGAGCGGCGGATGTAACGAGAGAGGGGGAAAAAGGAGGGAATTTAAGCGGAGCAAGAATCAAGAGAAAATAATGTTTACTGTCGTTCGAAATTTACATGCAATTGTTTTGAGAAACAAATGAGCTTGAGATATACCAACGCGTGCTTAAGTAATTTTATGATGAAAAAAAAAATGAAGAGGCGGTCACGGATAGTCTCCGGTACGTGAGAGCCAATCATTTTCCCGCGTTACCTTCGCCGGACGAGGCAAAGGCACAGGGAAGCGATCGCAGTTAAAGCCCGAAAAGTGAGCCGAGCGTGAAGCGCACTGACTCAAATAATTAATTCAACAGCAATCAATAAAATATATATTTTTTAATTTATCCTTTAATTTAATTAAATTTTTTAATTCAGCGAGAAACGAAAACGATCGCGCGGGGCGCATCGAACGTGCAAGTGAATCATTTGTCACATGACACGAATGTACACCCGATGCTTCGGGACGGCCGAGTATAGCAGCTCTCCGGTACACTGCCCTCAAAGAATAATCGCTCTCCCGCACGAAAAAATAATAATTCGATACGCTAAATTGCATTATTAAGCGTGGGGCGTAATGAGAAATTTGTCGAGAATAAAAAGTTGACCCGATTCGGTCTATATTGTGAGGATTTTAGTCCAACCGTTGAGGAGTTAAAGATTATCGTAGCCGAGCCTTTGATCGAGTTTCGTTACGACGAAATAACGTGACTGTACGGTGGACGCCACCGGCAGCAACGAACAGTCGCTTGGGCGCACAGTCAAGTTCAAAAATCGTTTCGAACGCTCTCGAACACCGTCGTAACATAAGCGACGGATCGCACCGAAACGTGTGGGGCGTCATTAGAGATTCGTAGAGCGTAAAAAACTGACACGATTTCGTGTATACAGTATTCCCGTTTGACGAGAATTTTCAATAGTTATCGATGCTCTAAGGTCGCCAAAAGGTGCGAGGAGTTTTAAAATTTTTGTCGTGACTGTACGGACCGACGCTACGGGAGCCCACGGCCGGCATCGGCTCAGTTGGCAGCAGAACGCACAGCTAGAAGCAACTACTACCATGGCCGATATTTCCCAAGACGAGCTTCGTAAGGAGATCGCCGGTAAGTCACGATATTACATTGATTATACGTTATTCCAACGCGAGATTTATCGACGATCGTGTTCGACGACAGCTCCGCCGCGTATTTCGTCGTTAATCGCGGCATCGAGACTGGAAGAAATTCGCCACTTTACTCTAGTCGGGAAATGGAGTGTTAGCGCGCACGTATAATGCCTCGCTCTCAGTGGCGTGCCCCACGCCGGCCATTACACCTAGGCATCTTATATTCCACCTACGTATCTCCCGAACCGCTCGAACCACGGCAAAACCCTCGCGAGCAAACTGATGGAAATTTTTTGATAAAATATAACGTCGTCCTTGGCCATTCGCGATTTTTGTCGGATATATCGAGAAAAATTGATATTCGTGCCTCATCGGAGTAGCCCGCTGCGTGTGTGTGTGTGCGCGCGCCTCTACAGTGTGACGCGTCTGCCTGTGGTTGCGCGCGACGGAGACCGAGCGACCTTACGTCCTTTTCTCGAACGAATTCTATCCGATTCTCTCTCGTTTGCTCCTTTCGACGAAACGCTCCTCTTCGCCCCCGCCCGCGTCCCTCGTTATCGGCCACTCGCGACGAAACTCTCGTCGCTGTTCTAAGTTACTTTGTTTCGGGAGAACGCGTCGAGCGTTTGTGTCTTCCCGGGCTTAAACGCCATTTTTTTTCCCCCCGCGGCTTCGACCAGTCGGCCGGGCACGGAGAGAACTCCACAACGCCTCTCTATATTCCCATTTTTATTTTTTTTAAAGATGTATATTTCTTACCGGTTTTCCGAGTTTTTACCGGGAATTCGCTTATCGAGAACAACGGGCTCAGATTTTTTTTTTACCTCCGCGTTGTACTTTTACTTTCGAGAGGACTCCGGCTGAGGCCGCGTATGCGCTCTCTCAACGTCTCGGGGCGGTCTTCGATTCCAAATAGAATCCTTGTCAGAGAGCTCTGACAGACCCGCTCGCAAGCTTGTTTCGGCTGCAGTCCACTTTGCTCTCGGACATATTTTTTTTTTTTTTTTCCTTTTTTTCAATAACACGCAGAGAGACGCGGAGAGGGGCTCGCATGGTCGATCGTTGCCGGAGCGCTACGGCGCGCGCGGCCATTTATGTTCGATATTTCGCCGCTTCCCGCCGCGGGAAAGTGGCTAACCAGCGGTGCATTCGGGGAGAGGGACAAAGAGAGGCGGACGGAGGGAAGCCCCTCACGATAAAGAAACGACGGTCGGACTATGCGTTAAACCTTAACCGTTCCCTGCAGTAACAGCGGACGGCTATGCGGATCTCCAAAATATCCGACTTACCCAAGAATCGTCCTTCCCCCCCCCCCCCCCCCCCTTTTATGCTGCTCTCGTGTTTTTTTTCTCTCCCCATTGAGACTCTACGGCAATCAACTTTAACGATGGAAAATCAATACATAGCAACTGACTGATGAACTTGGTACAAATTGCTCTCGCCTCGCATCGTGCATATGTTGGGCGCGTTAATTGTTAGACTACGGACGGCGGCCATTGTGTTTTTCGGCCCTGCGCCCCCGAAAATATGACTACAGTTATAATGTATCCGCTTATTTTTTTTTAAGGTTGCACTTGCGAACCGTTTTCGACCTCACTTGAGGTCGGAGGGAATCGAGAATATTTCTCGTTGGGATAAAAATCGGAAAAAAATCAAGCGTATGGAAGGTGCTGAAAATATTGATTTTGCATAATAATAATTGCAAAATTTTATTAACGAATAAATGAAGAAAAGATTGTATGACAAATCTTCCGGCAACTTAACTTTTTGTTCGTATAAAAACAATTTGTTAATCTTTTTGAATATGTACGAATTTTGTGTAATTTTTGAAAATTATGTGTTTTTATTGACTAAAAAGACAATTTGCAAAAATTACACGAAATTCTGAAAAAAATTCGTACGTATTCAGAAAAATTAACAAGTCGTTTTTGTTAGAAAAAAAAATTAGGTTTCCGGGTGATTTGTTGAACAATTTTATTTTTCATCGACTTGTTAATAACATTTTGGAATTATTATCATGCCAAATTAATATTTTCAGCACCTTTAATATGCTTGATTTGTTTCAGATTTTTATACCATCGAGAAGTGTTTGCAATTCCCTCTCATTTCTCTGAAACTTATGCGAAGTGAATTTATTCGCAAGTACTGCCTTAATTTAAAAAAAAATAAAAAATAAAAAAAATCATATAATATTAATCTTATTTTTTTTCTATTGTTACTATTATTATTATTATTGTTTCAGCCATCCTCAAGGATGCCGACCTCAAGACAATGTCCGCCAAGAAAGTGAGACAACAGATCGAGGAGAAGCTGGACATTGATCTAACTGAAAGGTATATAAGAGCACCGGCAATACGCGTCGAATCTTTTTTCGACGCGCACCGTTTCGATGCTAAAGCTCGCACACGGATACACGAACGCGCGAGTGTCTTCGGGCACTCGTCTCTAATCTGTAGCCGAGCCGTGGCCACAGACGAACAAAAAATGTATCCGAGACTAATTTACGAGGGACTCTGCGTGAAGCTGAATAAATCTAAGCTCTTACCTCGTTCCCCCTCTAACACCATTTTACAAATATAAAAAAAAATAAAAAAAACATACAATTATTATAATGAAAATATAATAAAAATATATAAGAACGACGATTTTTGTCCTATGTAAAAAAAAAATGTTAATTTGTCGATGTTTTTTGTTACTTGAAATTTCGTAGGAAGAAGGAGGTGGATGATTTAGTTATGGAGCATTTACAAGAGAAGCAGGACAGCAAGAAGAAGAAGAAGGCCGCGAGCGAGGAGTCCGAGGACGGTGAGGAGGAGGAGGACGAGGCCTCGGAGGAGGAGGAGGAGGAGGAGGAGAAGAAGCCCGCGAAGAGGGGTCCCCCGAAAAAGGCGGCACCGGCCAAGCGCAAGAAGAACTCCTCGGACGACGAGGAGAGCGCGAGCGACGACGACGCCAGCGACGAGGAGTACAGCCCGAAGAAGGCCGCCAAAGCCACCCCCAAGAAGGGCGTCGGAAAACCCGGCAAGAAGAGCAAAAAGAAGGGTAGCGACAGCGACAGCGACGAGGATTGGGCGAAAACCAAAAATACAAAGACCACGGCGAAGAAGGCCGGAGGCAAGGGCAAAGGCGGCGGCGGATACACGCGACCGATCACACTGTCTCCCGAACTCGCGGCCGTCGTAGGGGCGGAACAGATGGCTCGACACGAGGTCGTCAAGAAGGTCTGGAGTATCATCAAGGAGAGGGACCTCTATGTACGTATCTCTCATCTTCGAGCTCCGCGTGTAACTGCACTGTAAAAAAAAAAAATGAATTTTTTTTTATGTGAACTGTTTCTGAAATTTCAAACACAGCCTTTGCAATTTTAGAATGCAATAATTATTTTTTATAAAAATTTTGCTGTGAATTTTAGGCAAAAGATTTGTAATTTTAGTATCTGGTATTTTTATTTCATAAAAATGAACGTTATTGCTCTAATAATGTAAGTAATGCAAGCAAATTTCGAGTCCCGGAACATTAAATTTAGAATTTGTTTTTACAGTGTATGAGGGGGCATTCTGTACCATTTCGACCTGAAAGCTTTTTTTTTATACTTAAAGGAAAATTAAAATTCTTAGGAAAAATAGGAAAAATTTCCCGAAAATTCAGTGTTGCATATAAAAATGGTCAAGTGATAACCCATAATCGACTCATTTTTTTTCTCTGTTTTTATTGAAAACAATTACAAAAAATAAAGAAGGTGGCGCCGGCCGTTCCGGTTCACATGTTAAATTTTGTATATATGACAAGATTTTTCAGATTTTTTACATTATGACTATCATTTTTTTTATCTTAAATAGTTATAAACCATTTTTAAAAATGTCACAAAAAATCTGAGGGCTTTTGCGAGTTAGTTCAGTCATACAAAAAATCACGGGCTCAATCCAAGATGTGATGGGTTAGACCCAGGTCGAAATCGTATGGAGTGCCCCATATATATATGTTACACATATTCGGGACTATAAACGAAGCTAATTGATGTTCTTCTTTTTTCAATATTTTTTTCTTTTTTTTTTACAGGACCCCAAGAACAAGCAATTCGCGATCTGCGATGACGAGCTCTTCAAGGTAATTGGAGTAAAGCGCTTCAGGACCTTCGGTATGATGAAATACCTTAAAAATCACTTCGTAGACTAAATCATCAAATTCCCGACGACGCCCGATCTAATCAGACAAGTTATAAAACATTATTATAACATTATTCCACGATGCAGCAGAAGAATTGCGCATCATATCTCCATCTCTTTCACGCGACACATAGTTTGTAATCCATTTTACACACAGACACACGAAGCAGAGGACACTCGAAACCAAATTACATCACTCGCCCGGGCGCGTAAACGCACGTAGACGCGATCGAGCGTTTATGTTTACCCGTGACTTAGGTGACCGCTTCCAGTGACCCATCGATTATTGAAGACTTTTTTTTTCTCCAAATCCAGCGCATTAATTTATGGGCATTAATAATCTGAGAGGTCTCACTTTGCCACAATCATCAGACGGGTTTAAAAATCCCTTCGAGCGAATGGTCGTTTTTAGTGTCGCGAGGCCGCGCTGTGCCGTTCGTGGAAGAGCCGAGATTAACTCAGCCAGCATTTTTTTCGTCTATACTTTGCGATAATCATGATTTTACCGATTTTTTTTTTATTCGAACGCACGACAGCGCAAATAAAAAAAAAAGGAAACGAACTTTCTGTGCCAACGAAATTTTCGATAGCTGCGTTCGTCGCTGCTCCACCCCTCGAGTCCCTCATTCCACGAACGACTCGCAGTTTGTGTCGTTCTCCACCCGTAAATGCGAAGGCGTTCTTTTAGTGTGTCCTCTTTATTTTTATTATATCGATAATGACTTTTCGAGGTGTAATGTTTTTACTCGAGCAAAGTGATTTTTTTCCCCGGCCCCTTGCGCTATTACTACTGAGGCGAAAGCAAAAAAAAGGATAAAAAAGAGGGGGAAAAAAGCGAAATAAAACTGTGAAAAAATGAAGAAGACACGATGAGCATAGAGAAACGTGAATGAAAAAAAAATAAAATAAAAAAAAATGAAAAAAAGAGAAAAAAGTAAGAACAACGTAGCGAAGACACAGCCACGAGAAAAAAAAAACACACATGCGAAATCAACATCCTGTACCTCTTCTGTATAATAGTTACATTATACACTGAAATTAATTACTAAGCGAAGATTTAATTGTATTCACGTGTAATTAATAATTATCGTCGTAACGTAGTTCTTTTGGTGTAAAAATTGACCTAATTATTAAGAATTTAATGCTGAAGTGGAAGGTACGACTGTAAGCGTAATTATTGCGTCACAATTGTGTGTAAAAAACACTGTATATTTAAGATGGAATAATGTTTGGAGAATAAGAAAAAAAATCCATCTGAAACACACAGTGTTCCGTGAGTGTACAAGGGAAAAAAAATCGACAAAAAAAACGAACAAAAACGTGTTTTATTAAACTCAATCGCTTTAATATTTTTTTTGCTTTTTTACGATCAACGTCGAGCGGACGAGTCGCCGAAACTTCACGAAAAAAAGTTACGACTTATTGGTTAAAAAAAAATCGACAAGCGTGGAATTACAATAGAGCAGATCAATCGTCGGCGAACGTTAGCACGTGCTGCTTTTCGTCGCGTCTTCCCCGCAGACCGAAAATGAACGTCTTCAGCTTGATCGTATTGGCTTCTCCGTCTCTACGAGTTTGGACCGCTCGCTCTTTCGGAAGCGCGGCTTGCACGTACACACCGCTACGGAAATGAGACTTGGCCGTTTGAGTGCTGCGAGTCGAACACTGGGTAATCGTTGCCTAAAAAAAAATTATTTGAATAAAAAAAAATTACATCTCAGAATTGCGGTACAGAAATCGACGTGTTTTGGTCTCACCAATCGAAGGGCCCTTCGACGATGCTCCCAGACGCTGTGAGAGTAATTCTCGTCTATGTGACTCGGCAGTGTATGGAAGTCGGTTTGAACGCCCTGATCGCGTTGGACCTTCGAGACGAGGCAACCTTCGTCCGTTTCCCTGAAGCTCCGGTGATGCGGATACCCATACAGTGTGAGATATTTCGAAATAATTTTAGAAATATTTTCAATCTATCAAATCTTACGAAATATTTTTAAAATATATGAAGATAATATTTCGAAATATGCTTTAAAAATATTTAAACGGAACGTTTCTTTAACATTTCACAAACATACTTAATCTTTCGACAGATCTGAAATATTACTGAAAGATAGTGAGAAAATATTAGGAAATGTTTTTGATTTCCAATTTCATCGAAATATTTTTACAAATGTTCCGTGTTTATGCCATTTGGATTGGTGATGCGATTTTCCACGTTTCGTTGAAATGTGCAAAAAAATGTTTCTGAAAGATTTCAATTTAAGATTTGTGAGTGAAGAAAAAGATATTTTCAAAATGTTTTAAAAACATTTTACAAATATTTTTTTATATTGATAACATATTTTAATATTCCCAAAAAAATATTGAAACCTTTCAAAAATATTTCCGTGCTATGAGGGCAGCGATAAAGGTTTGTAAAATGTAACCAGAAACGTGCGTGCAATGTAATCGCACATACTCTTCGCGATTCTTCATAGCCTCTATATCGTCGTACAACTGGAAAAGGTGGACGTACTCGTGATGACGTCGCACGAAGTCCAGAGCCTCGTAAACGAATCTGAAGAAAACGGTGGATAACATGTAATTTTATTCAACCAGGCAAATGGAGTTTCGAGTCGATCAGACGAGCGCATTTGAAACCACGGGAGTATTATATATATATGGGGCATTCCACGTCAAGTACAACTACCCAAAACCCTGACGATCTTCCCATATGGCGTGTTAATATAAAAAAAATATTGTATCTCAGAAACTTTTGGTCGTACAAAAAATATGCTGTTTTTGATGAACTATCTTCGTAAATTTTGTCAAAATTTTCCAAGCCCGAGAAACTTTAAAAAAAACAGGAAAAATTCTCATTTTTTAAAATTGTTCAGAAAGTATGACTGTGCATTTTTCCTAAAATTGCACAGAATGTTCTTTTATTCTATTTTTGATGAATTATCTCCTAAATTTTTTGAAAATTTTCCAAGCACGAGAAACGTAAGAAAAAAACAGGAAAAATTCTTATTTTTAGAAATTGTTCAGAAAGTATGACTGTGAATTTTCGTTAAAATTTAACAGAATGTTCTTTCGTTGGTGTGTAAAAACGTGTCTAACTTTCAAAATGGCTTGGGATTGCGCTCAATTTCCGCAGCCATCTAACCATATACGTGTGTATACACTTGCTCCGTTAGACTTGACGTAGAATGCCCCATGCATATATATACACCGTGTGCCCGACCTGCTTGGCTCCCGGCCAAATTTCCGAGCCGCCACGGCCGAGCTGAAAGCGAAATATTTTCCTCTCCACTTGAGAACGCCTATGTTCGGATTGCCGGGTATGAGTGAGCCCTTCCCGACCACGAAGGTCCAAGCGCAAAAGCCTAATAACTGACGAATCGTTGGGTAACACGAGAACGTAAGAGGATCGATAAGCCGTAAGATTTGGCCGAGCGAACCTCTAGATTTATCTGCTCGAGGTCCTTCGTGTTGTTCGGATAGTAAATAAGGCAGTCGCCGCAGTCCGCTGTAACGAAAAAAACAAGAATCTATTTGCATAGTCTAAAAAAATTTTAACGGTAGTTGGGAACAGGCCAGATACGATAATTTACTTATCAAGCGTCCCATAGACTGCTCGAGTCTCTCAGCGTCCGTGAGGACTTCGCAGTCTCGAAGAATGCCGTCCAATCTCGTGTGGTCGTGAACGTTAACGTTCTCGAGCGAAAAAAGGGGGCTTGTATTAATAATGAAAAAAAAAAGACTAGAAAAACACGTGCCACGTGCGACTCACCTTGGTGCAGAGAACTCTCAGCTGCCAGAGAAAGCTGTTTATGTTACTGAGAACGATGACTTCGTCCTGCAGCCTCATCCAGATGTCAGCCAGGTCGATGAATTGCGGATAAACTTGGAGGGTCGGAATAGCCGTTCTGTATCGCACGGTGTCGTGGAGCTTTAGCAGCCTCCCCTGCAGTCGTTCCATAAGAAGCTTAAGTTCTTTCTCGCACTCCTCCAGATCGGCCAGAAGCTTCCTGTGCGTTGATCGATAATCATAATAATAACGATCGATTCCAGCTGACCAAAAGATCAACGACCGTTTCGCACCTGATGTAAATTTCTTGCTGTCGGCAAGCGGTCAATAATTCGACCGCCCAAACAAAGTCCTCGTCCCTCGCGCCCTCGACGTTCCGATTATTTTCGTCCTCGGACTCGTCCGCATTGTCCTCGATTATTCTCTCGACAGCGGCGGTCAAACGGTAAACAGTTTTCATTAACTCCTCGAGCATTTCAAGTACCGCGTCTCTGGATTTGCCGACTGCCTCTTGGAGGATTCCCGGCACTTGGGAGTTTGAACAATTAATCATTTCCGTTACTCGCGTCGACAGAAAAATATAGTAATATAATGTATGTAAACTGATTTGCGAAGTTTGCGAAACTCACGATCGTCGATGCCTTCGCCGCCTCGCTGGCAGTCGCGATTGAACAGACGAATTCCTGCGACTATGCACATCAGTTGCATCAGTTGTTCCTCCTTCTCTTGCTTCGTCAGTGTCACGTAATTTGACAATTCGGTCGGCTGATAAACACTCTGCAAGGCGACTGCGACCTCCCTATAAGCATATGTGGATATTTATCGTATGTAGAAGTCTTTCTCTTTTGCACTGAGTACATCGACAACGCGACGACACCGACAGCGCGACGACACCGACGACGCGTCGACATCGACAGCCCGACGACATCGGCAACTCGACGACATCGGCAACTCGACGACATCGGTAACTCGACGACATCGGCAACTCGACGACATCGGCAACTCGACGACATCGGTAACTTGACGACATCGGTAACTTGACGACATCGGTAACTCGACGACATCGGCGACTCGACGACATCGGCGACTCGACGACATCGGCAACTCGACGACATCGACAACGCGAGGACATCGGCAACTCGACGACATCGGCAACTCGACGACATCGGCAACTCGACGACATCGGCGACTCGACGACATCGGCAACTCGACGACATCGGCAACTCGACGACATCGACAACGCGAGGACATCGGCAACTCGACGACATCGGCAACTCGACGACAACGACAACTCGACGACAACGATAACGCGACGACATCGGCAACGACAACGACAATAATAGTAATAATAATGTGCTTACTTTAGAACTGGGGCGACCATGGGATTGCCAAGTCCGCTCAGGAGTGTTATAACGACCAGAATTTTCTGATACAATCTCTCTATATCTATGTCGTCTTCGAGACTCTCCGTTTCACAGATCTCGGTGACGAGAGGCCCTGTTTTTTTGTGAAGTCGAAGTCGGTGCTTCTTTATCGTGTCGTCGCGACAAGCATAGTGCTTGGCGAAGTACAATTGAATTTTCAAGGTCACCAAACTGGGACTCGACTGTGCCAGCAATTTTTCGGTGACTCGACGAACTGCAAGTTCCATTGCCGACTCGTCGCTTTCATCGAGTCGACAGGCTGTATTCAATTCCGACAGTGTAAGCTGTAATGTGTATTTTTTACCGTGTTAATTTAAGCGCGATGCATCACGAGACAAATCGATACTCACCAGAAAAGAGACGAGATCTTTCGAAACCGTCACTTGCATCTCCGCGCACTTGTCCGCTATTGTTTTGATGACATTCTTTCGCCAGCTGTTCATCGTGCTGATGGTTTAAAAAAAATCGCTCGCACCAAGATTTTTCTCCGACCCTCGGCTGGACGGAACGTGTTTGATCGATAAACCCGCGGGGAGGTTACGTTGGCAACGCAGTTTTCGGCCTTGTCTATATATATATATAGAAACACGGTAAATTTACACCGCACATATTATCGGTCGAATGCAAAGTTTGTTGTAGCGTTTGTTTCACAAAAACATTTGCGTCGATCACCCGTACTGTTTAGGTACACACACGGTTAATGGAAACCTACCGAGTCGTGTCGATAATATATCGATTTTGAATGTTCGCGGGCCGTCGCGGTTTCGGGTTTCGTCGGTATATTTGCACGGTAAATTTACACCGCAAATTATCGGTCGAACGCACAATTTGTTGCACCGTTTGTTACACAGAAACATTTGCATCGATCACCTGCACTATGTAGGTACATACATGGTTAAGGTGATGTGAAATACCGCCGCTGGTAACAAAAACCGTACTACATGCCGCTTTTGAGACCGCGGACCGTCGAGAAAAAAGAAAATTGTCTTTCCCTGGCGAATCGGCAGACGCGGGCGTGCTTCAGCGTGCACTTCTATTTTTGTTGAAAACCTCCAAGAAATGAAGAACATCGAATATTACAGATTGTCGCGAAAACCAATATAATTCTATGATTCTATAATTCTATAATTCTATAATTCTATAATTCTATAATTCTATAATTCTATAATTCTATAATTCTATAATTCTATAATTCTATAATTCTATAATTCTATAATTCTATAATTCTATAAATCTATAATTCTATAATTCTATAATTCTATAATTCTATAATTCTATAATTCTTTAATTCTATAATTCTATTAAATGAAATTAAAAAATGAAATTGATGTTAACGAAAAGTCCGACTGCACACCGAATCGTTTGTGTCAATATTATAGACCTGTACGATTTGAAGCACATGCGTAGCATATTAATAATTCTAAATAAAAACTAAGAAATAGTCTCGTCGGTAAAAAATGTAAGGAAGGGTTTAAAAACGGGTCCAAGATCCCTTTAATAGGAACTAACCAGACCCCGTCGATAACATATCGATTTTGAATGTTCGCGCGCCCGCAGCGCGCTTTCGGGTTTCGTCGGTAGGTCTCGGGAGTAGCCGAGAGCTCGGCGTACAGTCGTGAACCGTAACCGTGGCGCATTGTCATGTCAGTCGGGCACGCAGGACGGATCAGTGCGGAGTGCGTTGATGTCGAGAGAGGCTGGTGAGAAAAAAAGAAACAAAATAAACGACTGAAAGAATAAAGAAAAAAACCAACCCGAATAAATAAAGTGCACCTGACAACGTGGGGCGGTGTGTGCGCGAGATCCGAGCGATGTGTTCTGTCTGAGATAAATAATCGTTAGTCACAAAAACAAAAATTAAATAAAAAAAACGCGTCGATAGTTGGAGACACGCGTGAAAAATGCCCGGTGACATTTGGCTCTCGTACAACACGGCTTTTGGCAAGTGCAGTGCCGCGGTGCGGTGGAAATTTGTGCTCCTTACCGCGTTCCTATGGATTGCTGCAGCATCTGTAACAGCACAAACCAAAGGCCAAGGTGAGTCAGTGCCTTTGTAGCCCCCCCCCCTTTTTTTACCACGATCTCGATTGACAGCCGAACAAGGCAGATCTTCCTTGTAACTTTTGTCCATCGCTTTCTCCAAAGAATATGTGCGAGCCAATTGACGGAAGACTGTAAATCGATCGAACAGCTCGAAGTTGCTACATTGAATCACTTCGCACACTTTATTATTGACAAAAGACTGTACATCGATCGACGAAGTCGAAGTTGTTACGGTGTGAAAAAAAATCGTATGATATTCAATGCACTGCACTGAAAGTGTTTTAGGCATAAACTGGTACATTAAATTTAATGTAGAGTTGTGACGAAAAATTCGTGCTCGGTATCTTAAAAACATTGGAAATACTTTATTTAAAAAAATTTAATTTAGTTCTACTATTAAAGTACGTTAAATCCAATAATTTACTTTAATTTGACTGTAAACATCCATTCATTTTTTTATCACTATTGTACATTAAATGTAAGGTACCAGTTTTTGTATGTAAACTTCCATTCTGGTGCTTTACATTTGCCATTTTTTTCACAGTGTAACTTGAATCGCATTGTACTTAATTATCGACAAAACACTGCAAATCGATCGATCAGCTCAGAGTTATAAACTGCAAAACAAAATCACAGGTTTAATGTACCGAACTCGAAATATTTATGCCGAAATTTTTACATTCAATTTAATGTGCGATTGTAATGAAAAATTAATATACTTGTTTCATTGAAATTAAAGTAAATTACAAAAATTAAAGTACTTTTATAATAAAATGACAAGTAAATTGTTAAAAATACAGTATTCCCAATGATTTTAATACACTGAACATTAATTTTTCATCACAATCGTACATCAAATTTAATATACCAGTTTCTGCATAAAAACTTCCCGCCCGTTACATTGAATTTTATACGAATTTTTTTATAGTCTAAAACTGAACAACTTTGTACACTTTATTATCGCCAAAAAACTGCAAATCGATCAATCAGCTCTCAGTTACTAAATCTCATGACTTTCCACACTGCATTACCGACAAATCACCGTAAATCGATCGACCCTCGAAGTTGTTTACCCGAGTGTCTTTCTGCGGTTTATTATCGTTGAAAATAAGGCGGATTCTTTATCGGCGACGATAACAACAATAATAACAAAGTTATCGTTCGTCGCCCGAGGACAGCGCGAGCTCGTAACGTTCCTCGGCAACCCGTAACATTCGATGCCATATAATCGCGTTAATAAGATTCTTAAATCCGCCATGAACGAACTTAAACTTTTAACCTAAACTAATCCCGTTACTTTAGGAAACTTCGAGTGCCCCGTCCAACGGCACTTAATCCGATTCCTTGCTAATTTGGTTCCGCGCAAACTTTCCAAGGAGCGTCGGTGAGACTTACGGCCTGAAAAAAAAAATCTCTCCTAGCGTTTGGCACAAAAACGTTTGGTGTAGTTAACAGTGCGTAGAGTCTGAAACCTCGTTCGCTGTGCGTGTGCACTCGAACGAACGGGCACTCGCGGTCGTTGATTCGTCGTCGCGGCTTCCCTCGTCCGATTATCCGTGGAATTGAGCGCAATTCGAATTAATCCGAGAACTCTCGTCTAATTCGAACGAAAGAGCGGCACCGAGTCGCCGAGGGTAGTTCGAACGGATAACTTTAACAGCGACGCGATTAATTCTCCAGCGCACGATCCGTCGAGCGTTTGTTTTTTTTTTTCTCCCGTTAGGAGAATATCCTCAAAGGCTCCGTTGATGCTTTTCACGTATGTCGTGCAAGTCGGAGGTTGGGAATGAAAGTTCCGAGAAAGAGCGTCTCATCGGTGCGTGAAACATTCCTGTGACCGATAATCGCCCAGGCACGTAATTCCTCGATGCTAATAACTTAGTCATTCGGGCGGTAACAAATCCCCAATTTCTATTATCTTCAAGACTATTGATATTTTGAATAAAAACTGTGTTTTTGGATAATAGTTATATTTTTGGATAGAAGATATATTTTTGGATAGAAGATATATTTTTGGATAGAAAATATATATTTTTGGATAAAAGATATTATTTTTGGATAAAAGATATATTTTTTGATAAAAGATATATCTTTGGAAGAAAGTTATTTTTTTTATAAAGCTATATTTTTGGAAAAAGGCTAATTACCATATTACATAATTAGGTTTTTGTAAGCATTATATATATTCGGGAAAGTCTAATTTACTGGATTATTCGAAATATAAACAATCAGGGAAACAATAGGGGAAGACGATCTTTTTTATCGACCGTGGTATTTCACATATCCTTAAGGTAGGACTAAAGATCAGCATGACCTCAAAATATTTTCAATCCATTTTTCTCCGAAACGGTTTTATGAGATAAAAAACGAATCGATTCGGAGAAAAATGGATTCGAAATTTTTACTCTGTCTCTCTCGCACTAATACGTGTTTAGCCTTCTCTTAAGACGGGGAATGTCCTCAAAGGATCCGTTGATGCTTTTAAAGTAGAGGAGAGCGGGGCAAAATGGAACAGTGGGGCAAAACTCAAATTTCCCACAATTTTTGAATGACCCATTTTGACCCGCCGATACATCCGCATTTTCAACCCGTTTTGCCCCACTTACCACACCGCAACACCGAAAACAATTCTCTTGCGGGCGGCCAAAGAAAAACTTCTTTATTTCAATTTTACTTTCAATTCTTATAACTCCATATGACATGGAAGCAACAACGACGTTTCAATCCCGCATGGAATTGTAAGAATTCAAAGTAGAATTAAACCAACAATTATTTTTCTTTGGCCGCCCGCAAGTGAATTTCACTTGACTCATTGACATTTTTTTCACTGCACCATCAAAAAGTAACTGAAAAATGGCCTTTTGCCCCACGGTCCATTTTGCCCCATTCCTCTGCAACTCGAATGTTCGAATCGAAGATTCTCAGAAAGAGCGTCTCATCGATGCGTAAACAATTCCTCCGACCGATAATGTCGCGTACATAAATCCCCGCCGCTAATAACTTAGTCATTCGTCCGGCCGCCGGTCGTCATCGAGTTTCTCTCGCGGCGACAATTAAATATTCATGAACAAATAAGTGTCGTAAATAAAACAGGGTACGGACAATCGAGCGGATGAGGATAGAAAAACTCGGCATCGCGAAAGCGCAGCCACGGGACGCTTTTTCTTTTTTCCTCGTAGGAATGTGCTCATCTAATTGTTAACTTTCGCTCGCCAATTACGGATCTGTTCCTCGAGCGATCGCTGCTTCTCTTCCATCGACGGTGGCTTATGTAAAGCGGCGCCGTTCTCTCTCTCCACTTTCAAACACAACGGTCTGGCTCGGGCGCGGCAGACGCTCGTGTTTGTGGATAAAGGTTTTCCACCGTCCGTTGAAGTTCGCCCGGCGTGTTCCACGTCAAAATAAATAAGATCCCGAACGAGAGAAGCCACGGGGCGGCCGCGACTGCAACGATGCATGACCTCTGGGAGAATGGTTGGCTCCCGGGCACAAAAGCTTTTCGTAGAATTTACGCCCATTGTCGACGACCATCCCGGAGGGCCAGCGGCGAGTCCCTGCTCGGGCCCCCGGATCGTTCCAATTGTGCGCTCGTCGCTTTTCCACTCGCACAATTTACGGGTATAAACATCGAAGGCTTTTCAGTCACTAGCTTCTGAATTGTGGAAAACTTTGCCGCTGCTTTGAAAATCTCGTTTTTTTTACTGGAAGTAACGTCATAGGGGAATACGTCACTTCCGGTTTGAAAATTTCGGTTTTTTTACCGAAAGTGACGTCATCCGTGAAAATGTCACTTCCGGTTTGAAAATTTCGGTTTGTTTACCGGAAGTGACGTCATCCGTGAAAATGTCACTTCCGATTTGAAAAATCTTGGATCTTTACCGGAAGTGACATCATATGGAAAGTGGTCACTTCCGGTTTGAAAATCTTGGATTTTGACCGGAAGTAACGTTATCCCGGAGAACGTCACATCCGGATTGAACATTTTTGATTTTTGCCGGAAGTGACATCATATGGAAAAATCGTCACTTCGGGTTTGAAAATCTGGGTTTTTGACCGGATTTCCAAAAACCGAGATTTCCAAACCGGCAATAGTGCTTTCCCGTATGAGTTCACTTCCGGTTGGAAACCAATATTTTGAAACCGGAAGTGAGGTTTTTCCGTACGAAATCACTTCCGGTTTAAACAAAAATTTTGAAACCTGAAGTGAGGTTTTCCCGTACGACGTCACTTCCGGTCCAAAAGTGAGAACTCGAAGCGAAAGAAGATCTTTCTCTGGAATTTATCTGGAACGCAGCCAGTGACAGGAAGGTGTGAATTAAGGAACAAAGGAAAAGTGTGTAACGGAACGTGCGCGATGCGTCTCAGAGGTATTTGGAATTCATCTCGGATGCAGCCAGCGACGGAGACGGCTGAATTAAGGAACTCACGTTGCGTCTTCGGTTCACTTTACCAGGTGCGAACTTGCTCGCACGACCCCGACCAATTGCAGCGCGGGAATAAAGTGGCGACAATGGAAATATCGAATTTCCACCTATTTCGAGATAATGTTGCCACCGCGCCAGCTTTTTAGTTGCTGAAAATCCAATAATACAGTGAGGAACGGTGCAAAACTTTTTCTCGCCGCGAAAGCTCCGTAGCCGTGTTCTTGTGTTACTCGAGTGCCGCGTTGAGTCACCGACATCGATCCGAACTCAACTCCATAGGCCGCTTTAACGATTCGAGTGAATCATGTATATCGCCTCGCCGCTCCCCCTCCGATCCGAAGCCCTCGTCGCCGCCACTGCCGTCGCCGGTTTTACCTACTGGCGCGTGACGGGCGAATCCATGCGTCTCTCGCCTTTTGGTATATAACAGAGCTCGGCAAAATAATCGGACATACTCAAAATACAAAATACTTTTTGTACTTAAAATACAAAATACTTTTTGTACTTAAAATACAAAATAATTTTTGTACTTAAAATACAAAATACTTTTTGTACTTAAAATACAAAATACTTTTTGTACTTAAAATACAAAATACTTTTTGTACTTAAAATACAAAATACTTTTTGTACTTAAAATACAAAATACTTTTTGTACTTAAAATACAAAATACTTTTTGTACTTCAAATACAAAATACTTTTTGTACTTCAAATACAAAATACTTTTTGTACTTCAAATACAAAATATTTTTTGTACTTTGTACTTAATCCCGTTCCATCCATCACGTCCGGCCTGACCGTACGGTCCTAATATATGACCCTGAAGATATCTGCATGACATTAAATTTCATCTTTGGCAAGTCTCTATAAATCCACGGCTTTAGGAAGAAAAAATATTGTTCATTTGTAGAATTTTATTCTCCAGGTGAAGTTCACCGAGCAAAGTTTTTGCGATGCTAAATACAGCCGTTATAACTTGATGAAATTCGATTATATGCAGATATCTTTAGGATCATCCTAATATGGAGAAGACGCAAACGGATTTTGTATTTTGTACATACAGGGTCCGAAAAGTAATTAAAGTAGCAGGAATATATTTGAGTTCTTAAAATACCTGAAATACATCAAGTATTTAAGACACTGTCCAGTTTTTTGGGATTTAAATGGAAAATATTGGGTTAGGAGTAAAATAATTGTTATACTCGTGATCAGCGGGAAAAAATACGTGGAATATAGCCTTGAAATAAAAAAAATTTAATCGACAACAATTTTCAATTTTTTTTAGCAATTTTTGGAAAAACGTCGATTTTCGTGATTTTCAAAGGTCGATATCTCGGGGAAAAATCCGGGGTGCCCATCGTGTTCTACGGAAAAAAGTACGCAAGATAGTGCCTCGTGCGAAGTTTTAGAATCGTTTTATCGTGCCGTTCGAGGACGTTGAAAATCGTGAAAAATGGATTGGAAAGAGCCTTGGAATTTTTTATGAAATATTTTTTGTCGGTACGAAATGTTTTTTTCCGTTTATAAAGTGAACTGCGACGTATTCCGACGTATTTTTGTGCGTTAAACATGAATTTTCTGTCCTTTTGTCCGTAAATGTGTTTTTTCGAAGTTTTGGAAAATTTTGAACACGTTTACATTAAAATCTAGAATGTTTTTTTTTTTTTCAAACAAAAAAAAAAGAAAAAATTCCCTTCGGACTATTACAGTGAAACTGCAATAGTGTGTCACTTCCGGAAGATTGACGGACTGCCCATTGACGGACTCCGGAGATTGACGGTCTCTGCCATTGTCCATCTGCCTATTTTCGTTTCGCCAGCTCCGGGCTCGCCGGTGGCCAAATTCCCGCGTCACCTGTGACAGATTAATCACGCAGCCTCTGTCAGTCGATAGGTTCGCGAACGTGATGCGAACACTCGTCCCACGTCAAAGCCAATTGCGAACGGTTCTCCGCTCTCCACGGTTTGTACGCCCGTGACTGACTATTCATTCGGCGTAATTCGTCTGTGACGCCGGGTGATGATAACGGGGCGGCGTGGTGGGGGAGTGGAAGGAGTTTCCGGTCTGCGACAGTAACCGGATATGTTCCCGAGATACCACTTGACTCGAAATCTAGCACGAGCCCGCCCGTTGTTGAACATTAATTTTTATTCCCCGCCAATCAAAGAACCAGTCGGTTCATACGCGTGATATACATACGGATGAGCGGAGGAGGTTCCGAGAAATCTCGTTCGCTTCAGGTTAGACGAAGGGGAACAAATGTATTCGCGCGGAGAAAGAAACGTCGCTTCGCGCTCCCGAGCATCTAATTCGTAATATTTTTTTACACGTTTTTTTCAGATTTTTTAATTCACTTTGATTTTTTTTTAATGGGAAAAATGTGTTGAAAGAAACAAAATTCAAAGTGAATTTAATAATCTGAAAAAATTCATGCGTGTTCGGATAAATGAACGAATCATTTGATAAAAAAAAGAAAATTTTCCGGGAGATTTGTCGACTAAAATTGAATCCCTAAAGTTCACAAAGGTAGATTCGAAAGGAATACCTTAAGCGCACTTGAAACACGTTCTCAGCGTGTCTCTCTCGTTCCGCTGAGAGCGCCACTGATGCTATCTCTCTCGCACACCATTCAGTGCGAGAGAGACGGAGTGAAAAATTTTGAATCCACTTTTTTCCGAAACGATTCCACACCCAAAAAAACTTTATTTGACGGCCACCGTTTATTAAGATTAAGTAAAATATTTATTTGATTTAAATAAATATTTATTTAAATCAAGTAAATAGTTACTTAAATGAAATAAATATTTATTTAAATCAAGTAAATAGTTACTTAAATGAAATAAATATTTATTTAAATCAAATAAATATTTTACTTAATCTTAATAAACGGTGGCCGTAAAAAAAAAAAATTCTAGGTGCATAAAATGAAAAACCCTTTGGGAGAAAAATGAGTTTTTTCTCCCAAAAGATTTTGAGGTCATGTTGATCTTCAGCCAAACGTACCGCGCTCGCTCGGTAACGAATTAATATCTTTCGACAAGTGCCAATTAGCGGAAAAACCTAGTTTGCCAGTTTATCCGAAATATCAACAATCACGGACAAAATAAAGCAAACCGATCTTTCTCGGACCGTGGTTTTTCACATGTCCTTAAGACTGCGGATTTCGTGAGCATTAAAGAAGTGTTCATTTAATGACGACTGTGGTTGCAACGAGATGTGGTTAGCCGTATAGCTGGCTAACTGTAAATATTCATTATTCCGGCTAACGGATTCCGGCTGAATCTACGACGTTATTATACTGCAGCGACTCAACAGCCATCCGGCTTTATCGTACTCGACGATAAAGCGATTCCATAATCTATCAACCGCATTGACGACGCGGTCTCAAATGCATGGTTTTCCAACACAAAAACCCGAGTTCTTCTTCAATTCAACTTAATCAATTTAAGCGCATCGACACACTCGTCTATGCGAGAAAACCAGTTCGATAATGAAATGCAGCGAGGAAAGAACGGAGAATAAGGAACTAAAACCATTATCATCGAATCAAGGAAGATCCAATGATAATTTAATGGCAAAACTGCTAAAGAGCAATCATGAAAGACGCCTTGTTAGAGGTAAACAGTGTATTAAATTCGAAGCAAAACGTTTCATTGCAGCGAGAATCGTTATACATGTCTATCGGAATAAAAAAAAGAACGTCCTTCGGATGAAGTCGTAGCGATGAGAATTCCCATAATGGCGAGGAGCGCAGTTTTAGCTGCGTCGGCGATCAATTAATTCCGCTAATTGCGAAAGGTCTCGAGTTGCCGCACCGAGCCGAAGAAAGAGAAACACTGGAACTCGGTACAACATCGTTTCGTTCTCGTCATAACACAATGGAGTGGCAGGCGAAGCCGAGGATCTTCCGTGGCACATGTGCTAATGCTGTAAATTACATGTGTAGCCGAGCGTCCTCTCTTTGAGCATCGAAACTATGATATTTGTATACGTTTCTACGAGGCGCGTGTAAGTCCCGTACGTACTCGTGTTTAGACTTCTTTTTTCTTCATACTAATGACTGTTCACGAGGCGCGACGGGTTGGATCATGGCAATTTGAAAATACGGCACCTACTTCCATCGCGGATTGGGTTTTCACTACCCGAAGCCTCGAGAGACCTCACTGAGAAAAAATTACATAGTTAAAGCAACAATACTGACTTTTTACCATAAAAAATAGTTCCCAAGTGGATCGCAGAGGTTATGGCAGAGGCAAAAAATCACGGTTGCAACCATAATTACAGTTTAACCAATTAAATATATACTATAAGAAAGGCAATTTGAAAATACGGCACCTACTTCCATCGCGGATTGGGTTTTCACTACCGAAGCCTCGAGAGACCACACTGAGAAAAAAATTACGTAGTTAAAGCAACAATACTGACTTTTTACCATAAAAAATAGTCCCCAAGGGGAACGCCTGAATTTTATAGTTATGGCAAAGGCAAAAAATCACGGTTGCAACCATAATTACAGTTTAACCAATTAAATATATACTATAAGAAACTACCTATATAGACA
Source organism: Ichneumon xanthorius (assembly GCA_917499995.1). Lineage (NCBI taxonomy): Eukaryota > Metazoa > Arthropoda > Insecta > Hymenoptera > Ichneumonidae > Ichneumon > Ichneumon xanthorius. Next base: position 4,029,845 of record OU824207.1, read on the forward strand.
TTCCCCCTCGGAACTATCCATTATAGTAGGAAATACTATCCTTTTTCTCAGTGCATCGGGATTAGGTAAATCGACGTTGAAGCCTAAAAGCAACGTCGAGACTGTCGCCAGTGGAAAAAAGAAAACCTTTGCCCGACGACGTTAACGAGTGCTCGTGAGCGGCGAGACTCGCCCCAAGCTTCACGAAGCGGCGCAGAGCTTGTCTCGCATTCGAAACTTTCAGCGCAACGTTATGCAGATTTCAATACCGCGTCCGCGGGTCGCCAGCGACTCGACTACGCTCGCAAAGTGGTCCATTGTTGGCCACTAATAGCTTAATCATTGTTACAATGTCCCTACAATTCCATAGGGAGAAAGATCAAGAGGAGAGTGGCAGAAGTCCCCACCCGGAGACGAGCCGTCATTGAGAAAAGATAACGCAAAGAGAGAAATTCTGGATAGAGTTTCAAACTCCAACTCGGGAGTTTGTGTCTCGCATTTTTTTTTCTATTCTCGAAAGTGATGGCTTGTTCATTGACCCGATAAATCCTCTTAGTCCGACCAGCTGCGGGTCTCGGCGTCACTGGGCGGACGACGCGTCGTTAAAACCACTTTTCATATGTGGGAAAGGTCGACGAGTATTCCATAAACAATCGAAGGCTTTCCAGCCGCTGGTGGGCGAGTTGTGGGTGCTCGTATAATATATTTTGCATCGATTCAATGGTAAATGTGAAGTGTATCCTGGGGAAAGGAGTTTTGCCAGTGGATGTATTTATACACTCGTTATTTATTGACACCTCATGTTCCAGAAGGTGATCGTAGAGCGATCGATTAATGGATTTCAGTAAGCGTGGGCTCGTCCTCGGCAATTGCGTTTGACGAGTTGCTGGTCGACTCTTAGTTGCTTTGGATGGACACCGAACTTATAGCGGTGGCCGCGACGTTTCGCTTGCGAGAGAGACCTCAGCGCTCGGCCACCTAGCGGCCAAAATCCGAACCACAGTCGCAACCGGGCGGTCTGCCAGGTAATAGAACTGCGGACCAAAGAAAGCAGTACATTTGGCAATCTTAAAGCAGCGGGTGCGGTTTGGATTCATTTGTGGTAGTTCTTTTCATGGAAAAGCGACCGCTGCATTTTGATCATCAGACGAGAATCAACTGCGAAGCAATGATTCTCCGATTCGATGAGGCGCGCTTGTACATTCATGAGTACTGTTTATAGTCGACACTCCAAGCAACAGCAGCAGCAACAGTAGTAGTGAGCTAGAGAGAGACCAACGGTTCGTACCTCACTGCACACACATCTTTCCAGTACGCGGTGTCCACTGGAAAGACGAAGATTACAAGAGAACAGAGAAGCCCTACTTCTTGTTTTCCTCGCCACCTGTGTAGTTCCTGCGGTACACGAATATCGACGCTACGAACACTACGCGAAGGCATTACTTCTAGGTCACAGCGGAATTGCCTCAGTTCAGTCGTCAAAGATTTGCAAGAAAACGAGAACGAATGATTAAAGAAAAAAGAAGAAATGAAACAAGAATAGCTCGTGCCCGGATTGCTTCGTGGATATTAAAGAGGGCGCACGCGCGCGGGCGCCAAGTATAGAGCCGTCGACTCGAGTGCGCTTGGGACTCTCTCTCTCTCTCGAGCTATTATATTCGTCTCTACAGTAAATCTGCTATCTCGCCTATAGTAGACCAACTATTAGCATCAGAGACGAACGGCGAATACAGAAAATTGCCGACAACTGACGGAATTGCACAAGAGTCGCTACAAACTGCACATACCGTGCACGTACATATATATAACTATAGATATGTATGTAAATGTATATGTATATGCAAGGCTCGAAGGAAATCTCAATTAGACCGGCCGTTACTCTCGTTTCAGTATTATTAGCACACACAGGCCCAGTCCTATGAGAGATCGCGGACTGTGGCGTAGTAGGGTGTGGTGATCGGGTCAAGAGCGTTTGAAGTCCGATGTGATGATTTCACTGATATTGGCCAGATACTTTATAGGGCTGGTGCTACCCTCATTGATTGCATCAACAGCAGCTACTACGCATAAATGAAAAAAAAGTAAATGATATAAGTCCAGTAGTAGTATACATATCTTTAAAAAAGGAAAAACATTGCTCTTCCCAAAAAATGTTCATCAAAATAATAGCTTAAAACATAAATCCGAAAAAAGTGAAATCATATGAGGAAAGTAGGGGTATACAGAACATACCAAAAAATTCTTTAAAAAACATGTTTATCCAAACAATCTAAAAAAAAAATACAAAATGCAAAAAATCTTGACAAAAAAACTTGGCGTGCCAGTTTTTTTTACAATAGCTGTCGCACATGGTTCATTCAAATAATCGAGGGAGAGGGAAAGTAATTGCAATAACTGTAGTAACTGTAATTGTAACTGTATTTCAGCCCATCCATTCGACATCTCCGAGATCGCAGATCATGCGACATCTCTTATAATTATGAAACTTCACAGTCAGCGTCGTAACACATCCATCTCGTCCATAATAGCGGCGTGGGCCCCGTGCTTCATAGAATGAGCTCTGGAGCGTGTAAGCTCAGCGATCCTCCTGAAACGCATAGGAACGATGAAGCGATTTCGAAATCCGTTGAAGAGGCAGATGTGTCCGGTATCTCGGCGAATCTGCCCGTCCACACAACTCCCCGACGCGAACGGGAACACGGAAAGATAGAGAGCCGTGGTCGGGACAACCCACGCTTTCAGAGCTAGAGTTCGATCAAAGGAAACTTCCAAGGCTCGACGAGTATGAGGACTATAGAGAGAACGGAGCGAGATCGACCAGTGCAGATGTGTTATCCAACTACAGGCTCGCCAGAGATAAGTGGACCTTGTGGCGGTACGATGTTCGACGAAGGTCGCCACGTATTCTCCAGTATAGTGGTACTTTGGGCTAATTCGGCATCATTAGAGAAACGAGGGCCAAGTATCTTGGTGCTCAAACTGACGAGTTTTGCACGTCGACCATCTGGAGGAAAAAGATCCCATTGCTGGCGTGGTCTCCTCTTTTAGTGGTCGTGCTGCTACTGCTACTACGAGCAGGCATACAACCATGTACAGTAGAACCGCGCTAATGTAACCACGTACAGTAAACGCGTTAACCGAGGTGTAGGCTCGGATAATACGGAAAACTCGGACAAAACGGACATAACAGCATGCCCACGCGTGGAGTAGTCTGTAACTGCTGCATTGTTGCAGACGCGGTGAAACTTGCATAAGTCTGTTGCGTCTTTATATTACAAGCTGTAAATACATCAGTTTCGATTCTGGAGTCAATGATGGAACATCGTGATGTGTCAAAAAAGGAAACAAGTCGTAAATTAACTAATAACGTTAATGTTTATATGAAGTGTGCTATTTTTAAAATATATAATAGTAGTACAAGTTTGAATTGTTATCCGTGTTATCCGAGTTTTCGCCTATCCGCCGTACGCTCTCCCCACATTGCCTCGGATAAACGGGGTTCTACTGTACTTTAAAAATGATCAGTCTGGACGTCTTCCCAAGTTTCTCGTTGCCTCCTTTTTCGTAACGGTTCTCCCTTTGGCGCCCTCGTTTTTAATAAAACCCCGCAGTTCTCTCACGAATCTGACGGGGAGAAGCAGGGAAACTATACGGGACAGCAGCTACGACATCTCAAAGGATAACGCGCCGTTGTACAGATCTATACGGAAAAGCGATAGAGAGGACTGGAGGTTTGTCACCAAAGAAGCGGTCGCAGCGGTTTCGAGCAGCAGTGACTGCTGCAGTCCCCGTTACGAAAATAAGAGCGCCTCTCGTTCTTCCCCCTTTCTTTCCCTCGTCCCCCCCGTTAACGCTCTCCTTTAGGAGCAAAAGAAACCCCGCGGCTGAACGAACCCGTCATGCTTTCCGTTTTTTTATGTCCCGTTAAGAGGCTGTAAAAATAGTCCGTTTTACCCCGCGGTTCCGTTTTGCCCCTGTTATCCCCTACTACTCCCTCATTCTTGACATGTTTTTCATGCACGCTTCTTTCCCTCCTGGTCCTCTCCCCGCCACAACAGCGACGGACCGGAATCTATATTCGTAGCAGAAGCACAGCGCACTGTATTGTACGGGCAACCGCACAAACCCAACAAATGAAACTAAATGAGCTGCCGAATATCGTCCATGAATCCTGATACTGAATTAAAGTGCACGAGATGCGAGATCACGAAAGCCACAAAAGCATCATGCCTTCGTTTCCGACGTGGATTTCCATACCAAAAATACATTACCTATATGGAATAAGGTTTGCAATGTATTGTGCCATCAGCGACACAAACCGAATAGATGAAATTAAATGAGCTGGCGAGAAACGTCCATAAATCCTGATACTTCGATACTGGATTAAAGTGCACAAGATGCGAGAACACGAAAGCCACAAAAGCATCATGTCTTCGTTTCGGACCTGGATTTCCGTACCAAAAATACATTACCTATATGGAATAAGGTTTGCAATGTATTGTGCCGTCAGCGACACAACTCGAATAGATGAAATTAAATAAGCTGGCGAGAAACGTCCATAAATCCTGATACTTCGATACTGGATTAAAGTGCACGAGATGCGAGACCACGAAAGCCAAGCATAATTACTTCGTTTCTGATGTGAATTTCGGCACGAAATATGGATTACCTATATACGAAGTAAGGTACTTTGGGCAGTTACGGAATTGGTTGTTGGAGCGGTTGCCGGGTGATGAAAAGGTCGCGCCAAAAACCCTCAATGGAATAATTCTTCGCATTCCCGATCATTGTAATGGAACTCCAATGGTTCAGGAATCTCGCTGAGGAGCGGCCACTTCCGGCATTCCTTTTGTACCCGTGAAAACCGGGTATTTGGAGGGTCGACTGTTGGTCGACGGAGTCGAGTTGTGTGCGCTCTCGTTCGCTCACGGGATTAAAATCAAACAGCTTTCTGTGACGCCTGCCGACAACCATATGCTACACCCGACGGTCGAAAGGGGAAGTTGCACCCTCCGCCAGACACGCGCCAGGCTCCGCTCGAGCTGGACGGGGATTGCCGGGGTGCAGGCAATTCCGCATGCGATAGATGCGGTAGATTGTAGGTCGGTCAACTTTGGCTCCTCTATCGTGTGGGTAACTACCGTCGGCACCGACCTGCACTCGACATAAATAAAAAGCATACAACCCACTCGTGCATGTGCATAACGCAATAGTACCGAGAGTTCAAGCTCCGGCTGGGTCGGCAACCCTCCGACGTCTCTTTTCCATTCCCGTTTTTAAACACCCGCTCTCGAGTCAATCGCCCTTGAGAACCACTTTTGTTCCTCGCCATGGTTTTCCTATCTCGGGGCTCGAGTCGGAGGTGCGTAATAATCGTCCCGGATAATTGCCCGCCTCTCTCTCTCATACCCACACATGCAATTTGGCCTTTTGGTTGGGGTAAGCGACGCCACCCAACGATTCCCAACGTCGAGCCTCTCCCGCTACGGCGCAAAGGGACAAAGGAAGCCTGCGGAGAGAAAGCAAAAAAGCAGTGGTTCTCAAATGCACGGACATTCCCAGCGATGATTGTTCCAGCGATGAGGGGCTAGATTAGCCACCTCATTTGAAGTCGGACGATTAAAGGCCTTCTTTGGTTCTCCGGCTTTTCTGGCGTTTCCTGAAAAACAAGTTGAGAACCCCCGATGGTCCCTGGCGACGCGGGCCACGCGGTTCCAAAGCCACACACAGATCCGAATCTATTCCCGGCTATCCAACAATGGGCCACAGTTTAAAGCCAGCTCTCCGGCGAGCACGTTCCGAGCAACGGACGGACACGCCACACATACCTAACACATCGGAAAAAGTTCTTCGGTATACTCGGTCCGTGCCGGCGACCATTCACCCCCCCCCATTCCCCCCTCTTGCAGCGCGATAAATTTCGGCGTCTGGCCCTTCTTACTGATTCATTTGATACGTTCCTTAACCCACACCATCGGGCCGTTGCGCGTGCTGCGGACCGGTGTTAAATTACACAGTAGGCGACGCGTACACTAACGCCAGTCAAGAAGTGCCCTTGGCTGGGGAGAGTTTGGGCCCGAGTTGGGAAGGGCGATGTTTTCTTCTGGTAGGATTCGGGGGAAGACGAGCCTGCATATGGGACTACCTTAAGATAGAACCGTTTACATTTCTCAGTCCCTGGAGACCCCGAAATAGCTGTTAGAGTGCGGTTCCGGTTTTTTTTCTTCCATGTGGGTTTTACACGGTAGAGTGTAATGTAGGTTTTCGAATATTGAGCCCAAGAGAGATGGGTGTAGAGAAAGGATAGTTTGTTCCGTTTCCTGAGCAAAGTACCTTTAAAGCACCGTGCAAAAAACAGAGGCAATAATACATAAAGCCATACCAAAAGGGCATAAAACGAGACAAAAGCGTGGGCATTATTTAACTGCTGCTTAAGGGCTTTCGAATGAGGTCAGTTTCGGTTGAATCGGAACACACCGTCCGGCGAAACGCAACCCTTGGGATCGCGGAATAGTCTTTCTTTTATTCTAGAGTGTGCGTCACTTCTGGTTTAAAAATATGCCATATGACGTCACTTCCGGTTTTAAAATATCCCATGTGACGTCACTTCTGGTTACAAAATTTCCTAAATGACGTTACTTATGATTTCAAAATTTGCAGCATGACGTCACTTTCGATTACAAAATTTTCCATATGACGTCACATATGGTTTCAAAATTTCCAATATGATTTGATTTCCGGTCGAAAAATGAGAATTTCGAACTGGAAGTGACATCTTTTCGGTATGTCGTCACTTCCGGTCAAAAAAGGAGATTTTAAAACCGGAAGTGACGTATTTTCGATATGTTGTCACTTTCGGTCAAAAAATGAGATTTTCAAATGGGAAGGGACGTTATAGTGTTACGTTATTTCCAGGGTGGAGCGGAAAAGACGATCATGTAAGAGGGAAACTCGAGAAATATACATAAGTCCTCCTCTTGTTGTTCTCGGTACTTCCTCATAAGCGGATAATGCGAGCCGCGTGTACATACATGCCACTCGTGTTGCGCACACATTCTCATTAATCCTCGACGTTGTCACATGTATCTTCAAGCCCGCAGGCAAGAGATGCATAATCGAGAAGCCACGAGAGCGCAAAGCGATCCTTCGCCCGTCGCTGAGTAATCGCAACGTGGGCGTAACGGAAACATATCCGCTTGTCGTTCCTCGGGCAAAGTGGAATTTATATCCGCCAAGGAGTCTCCGGAGAACGCCTAGCGCCGTGTCTGCACATGCGGACGTGTAACGCACAAATTATAATACGCTAATTATAATAGTAATCATTATTAGTAAATAACAATTATTAATAAATAATTATTAACCCTTCGTGGTCACACTTGGTCGATTCTACCCGGTCCATTTTTGAACCAGTATTGTGACCAAACTATCGGCCGAAAAAAATTTCAAAAAATTACAGAACATCCTTCAAACATTCTAGTTGATGTACGAAATTTTTTTTATAAGAAATCATATGGCAACTTATTGCCAATAAATAATTATTGTCAATAAATAATTATTGCCAATAAATAATTATTGCCAATAAATAATTATTGCCAATAAATTATTATTGTCAATAAATAATTATTGTCAATAAATAATTATTGCCAATAAATTATTATCGTTATTAAATTATTATCGTCAATAAATTATTATCGTCAATAAATTATTATCGTCAATAAATTATTATCGCCAATAAATTATTATCGTCAATAAATTATTATTATCAATGCATTATTTTTATCAGTTTCCTGGACGATTCAACACGTTCAGACTTCCGCGCGTTGGCACCGCGTTAGCGCCTCCTTCTTATCGAGGGCTTCTCAAGATTCGGGATTATATCCCATTGCCTTTAGAAGCTCTCACTTTTTAGCTGCTGGCTTGGGCCACTCTTGCACTTGGCAGCACCCGGAGTGTTTGCGCCCGTATCCTGTTGCCTCCGACACTCGACGACCGAGATGTTTATTTTCATCTCATACCCCGAAACTCCGAAACTCGGAAGGCAGGTACACGCTCCGCGCCCGTCTCGACGACAACTCGATGATATTATTTTACCCCCATGGGCGCTTTCGAATTACCGATCATACGGCACGCCGGTCGTTTGCCGCGGACGCAGCCGGACTGCGCACGGTGACTCAGCGGTTCATTGTACCTCCCCGGAATTCTTTGTTTATCGAGTTACGGCGGTGGAGAGCGCGTTTATGGCGTTATTCTCCGCGAACGCGCCTCGCTCCACTTCTCTCGCTCTCCGGACGAAAAATATACAAGCTCCCGCGTGAAGTACGAGGAGACTATCTTACAGAACTAAAAATTACCGTGTAAAAAAAATGCACGTGTAAAACGAAAATTTCCTATGTAAAAAAAGTTCACGTTGAAAAAAAAATTTAGTTCCTATGTAAAAAAAGTTCTCGTTGAAAAAAATTAAGTTTTCATGTAAAAAAACTTTCGTGTAAAAAAGTTTTCATTTAAAAAAAGTTTTCATGTAAAAAAGTTTTCATTTAAAAAAAGTTTTCATGTAAAAAAAGTTTCATGTCAAAAAGTTTTCATGTCAAAAATCTTCCATGTCAAAAAACTATATTGAAAGAAGCGTCCATGTAAAAATGCTTCCATGTACAAAATCATTCATGTAAAAAATCTTCCACGTAAAAAAGCTTTCATGTAAAAAATCTTCCATGTAAAAAAGCTTTCATGTAAAAAAATCTTCCACGTAAAAAAGCTTTCATGTAAAAAATCTTTCATGTACAAAACCTGCCGTGTAAAAAAGTTTCCACATAAAAAAAGTTCCCTCGCACATCTTCTTGAAAAGTTGCTCTGTCGCCTGGTCGTCCAGCGAAGTTCGATCGAAAAGACTTTCCACCTTCGGGAGCGTGTTGCTGTCTCCTTGTTCCTTTCTTCCGTCTCTCGTTCAATTCTCCGTCACTTCCTTTCCCAGGACCAGAGATACACCGCAACAATGTCCGGCTCGACCGAAAAGTTCCGCAGAGTTGCCATTTCCGGTCTTCCGAAAAATGTCTTTCTATCATCGCTCCTCCACCAACTTCTCATCTCGTCTCATAAATAATTTATCGCCCAAGGAATAGCCCAGTCACCCGGGTGATTCATATACCGGCGCCCACGTGGCACGTACACTCCGATACACTCGCCCGTCGCTGTTTTTTTTAATAATCGTTTCGTATATAACTGTAGTCAGTATATAGAGTGTATATAGTACATGGCACGAATCGGCGATACTTGGAATCCGCTTGAGGCGAGTGGATGTCGGGATGCTACGTGACCGATAGTGGAAGAAATAGTGACGACGAAGAAGAAGTCGGATCTGCTTAAAGGAACTAACAACCGGACGAGGAGTCGAATAATTTAACTCTACAGTTTTATGAGCAGTTAGGACTCGCTAATGCACAGTAAAGTACGTGCCAACGTTTGTGGTCTTTGTTGTTCATTTTACCAAAAAATGTCCATTCTACATAAATGTTGTCCATTTTACAAAAATGTTGTCCATTTTACAAAAATGTTGTCCATTTTACAAAAATGTTGTCCATTTTACAAAAATGTTGTCCATTTTACGAAAATGTTGTCCATTTTACAAAAATGTTGTCCATTTTACAAAAATGTTGTCCATTTTACAAAAATGTTGTCCATTTTACGAAAATGTTGTCCATTTTACAAAAATGTTATCCATTTTACAACAATGTTGTAAAATTAACAAGAAACTAATTGTGGAAGTTCCGTACGTATAGCATATCTTCCATATTACGTAAATTATAAGAGTCCGATACACTTGTTCGTACATGAAACTGATAAAGGTTAGCAAATACATGTTTTAGACAGCAGGAAGTATCGTTTGCCCCTGCGGTTGGATGACCCTCTCTACGAGACATTGGAAGAAGCCCCTCTACTTACATCTTCCGTATCTGACCCTGTCGCGTCCGTCGAAGGGCTTAGCCACGACATTCCCCGCTGTTCTTACAGCGGCGGGTACAGCCCGAGGCTCTTCCGCTACGCTAATATGCCTACTTGTCAGCCGATATAGTAATAACCCACAGTTGCCACTCTCTTTTTTTTTGCTTGTCTTCTTCTTTTCCCTTTCGTGCTGCGAGCGAAAAGGGAGCTTGTTTGGCCGGCAAAGAGCATTATTTCGCTATGTCTTTCGTTTTGTGTTTCAAAGCGGACCACGAACGTAAACGACTCGCTTGTAAATTCATGTCTCTTTTGAAGTCCCTTTCGAGCTGTCCTCTCTTCCCCGGAACCCTCATGGTTTCCTGAACACGCAGGGTGCCCATAATGGGGATAAAAGGAGGAAGGCTGTTCGATATTTTTCATCTGCAGAAGATAGTTTCTTCAGGAGTGAGAAAAAAAAGGGATTGCCGAGTTCCGGGCATCGCGTAGGCTGGCGACCCTCGACTTCCGGTTGCGACGCCACGGCGACTTCAGGGTCCGCATTATCATGCAAAGTATAATCGCTGTTGACTCGAGCTTTTTACCCCCCAGCTTGGCGACATCGGACGTACGGCCTCGTTTCTCAGCTTGCAAAGGCGTTCCTTCATCGGAATGAAAATATCGTTGATCGTAACTCGAGCCATGACCTAGCATAATGCGTTTCCCCGATAAAAGTTTTCAAACGTTAGATCGGGGCTATGTCAACTCTTTGCCCGACCTCATTGGGGCCTTCCTAGGGTCTCTGTAGGCCTTTTTCTGACCTCGTCCGGACCTTCCTAGGGCCTGTTTAGGTATTTTCCTGACCTTCATCGGGACCTTGCTAGGGCCCTATTAAGACCTCATCGGCCTTTGCTAGGACCCTATTAAGACTTCATCGGGACTTTGCTAGGACCCTATTAAGACCTCATCGGGACTTTGTTAGGACCCTATTAAGACATTACCGGGACCTTAATAGGACATCATCGGGACCTTGCTAGGACCCTATTAAGACCTCATCGGGACTTTGCTAAGACCCTATTAAGACCTCATCGGGACTTTGCTAAGACTCTATTAAGACCTCACCAGAACCTAAATAGGACATCATCGGGACCTTTCTAGGACCCTATTAAGACCTCATCGGGACTTTGCTAGGACCCTATTAAGACCTCATGGGGACTTTGCTAGGACCCTATTCAGACCTCATCGGGACTTTGCTAGGACCGTATTAAGACCTCATCGGTACTTTGCTAGGACCCTATTAAGACCTCATCGGGACTTTGCTAGGACCGTATTAAGATCTCATCGGGACTTTGCTAGGACCCTATTAAGACATCACCGGAAACTTAATAGGACATCATCGGGACCTTGCAAGCGCCTTATTAGGTCCTCATGGGGACCTTGCCAGGATCTTATTAGGACCTCATTGGGACCTTAATATAACGCTCCGAAATCTCTACCATGTTTACGATCCGGATACGCTGCGAGGCCCGCAATGCTTATCCTTGAATCGTAGTAGACTTCGTTAGTGCGGAGGGCTCTCTTATTCTCCCCCGTTGTCCCGGTTCGTCTCTCGTGCCCTTCTGGGCCGCTGAATCTCGTTCATCGAGGTACGTAATGTAACGGCGAGCCGGCACGAGAGCCAAGTGTGCATCCGCGAGAGTTGCGCGGAGGAGCCCGGGAGAGGGACTCGCGCGGCTCTCACGCACCGACGCACACGCACCAATGCGTGAGTTATATTGGTCGTGTGTCATCGCCCCGCGAGCAGTGAACGGACGGCGCGAGAGAAACGGAGAGGGAACCCGACGATTCTACTACGCGAACAGAACACATGAGGGCTTTGAAATTTAAATCCCATCTCGGTCGTGCAACACACGGGAACGTCGTATTACTGCAGACAGCTCCACTTCGTTCGCTGTCCGCGGTGCGGATACGCAGTCGTTTTTTCACATTGTCATTCGAGCGGAGAACTGACGAGTCGCCCCACGACTCCTCGGTGATGATTCAACTCATATAAATAATCATTTATTATTTATTATTAAATTATTCAATCATTATTGGTCAATAAATTATTATATATTATATGACAATTTGTTAATCAATCATTATTTATTATATAACAATTTCGTAATAAAGTACCATTTATAATGCATAATAATAATATTTATTGTGGATGCTCAAGTGTATACATTGCTTTGTTCTTGTTTTCTCGTTACAAAAATAATATACAACAACGTATAGTTAATTTAATAATTTTTCGCCATCGGTGGAATTTTTATTTCCTGGAATAACGTATTTGTAGGGTATAAACCGTCTTTTTTAAATATTATTTTTGGGACGTTTCTCTCCAATGTTGATATTATTCTCATTACACATTATCGTACGCTCCACCCCACGCTATTATCCCACACTGTAATCCCATATTGTCCGGAACAGAGCGCTATATACTTTTATGACTTGTTTAGTGCTTGGGATATTATTGAGTTTTTTGAAGGTAAAAGGCAGGCATATTTATTATACCATCATTTATTAATAAATGGTTATTTATCATATAACAATTTATTAATAAATGGTTATTTATCATATAACAATTTATTAATAAAAGATTATTTATTATATAACAATTTAGTAAAAAATGATTATTTATCATATAACAATTTATTAATAAATGATTATTTATCATATGACAATTTATTGATAAATATTTATATCTAATAAATAACGAAATATCACGCCGCGCCGGCGTTTTAATTTTTTTATTTCAATGTTTATTTAAAAAATCGTTTTTCAAAGAAACAACAATCCGAATAATCCGACAATTTCGTACAAAAAAAAAACCCCGTACGTAAATTTGGTGCGGCTCGGTGGGGACGTGCGATAAGCGGAGAGATAAGATACGCGGCGCGGACAGTGCGCGCTGGAGGCTCGGAGTGCGGTCGAGACGCGCAGGCGGAGTATCGGAGGGCCCAGTGTATGCAGAGAAACGCGAAACCACCACTTGACGCCTGTTACGGTAATTAACCCCGAACAGACGAAGAAGAAGAAGAGGAAGATGAATAGCGAAGAAGCTTAAAAAAAAAAGAAAAAAAAACAACAACAACACGATTACGAACTTGAACTCGGCTTTAATTCGATGGGCGAGCGATACACACCATCGCGGCGTCAAGGTGCCCTGCGCGTGTTGTTCGCTGCTGCCTCGAGACGTTTTCACTGCTCCCCCCCCCCCCCCCCCTTTAATTTCTGCTGGCGCGTTTAACGGTCGCGGTCCGGCCAAACCCGATCCAGCGTACGAGCGCTTGAAAGGGAACGTTGAATAATTCAATAACGAAACTCAATCGTCAAATTTTCCCGAGGCCAGCGAGATAAATGGACCGAAAAAAATGTTCTCGTGAATAAAAAAAAACTACATTTTTTATAATTCGTTCTCATTTTACTTTAATCCTCTTGACGGGGGAGGAGATTAAAAGGGAGGGCTCGACGAATGAATCCATTAGAGGGGTGAAATTGGCAGAAGGGCTTGTCGCGCAGCCGGAGGTCTGACCAGAAACGGAGGGGAATCTCCCCGTTCGCTCCGGCTAAAAAGCTAAACGCAAAATCGGATCGGTCATGACTGAGTGACTCGGCTCGGCTCTCGCCGTTGACGACGCGAGACCCGTAGCGAAGCCCGTCGGGAGCAAAGCTCTGGAATAAATCGTTACGATTTCAACTGTCCTCGATCCGTCGGGAGATGTGTATATGTGTCGGCCGCTGAGAAACGGAAGGGCGCAACTCACACCATTTAAGGTAGTCCTTGCGGACGGTGTTTACTTCGCATAAATGTCGGAGAAGTGAGAGGGAATTGCGAACACTTCTCGATGGTATAATATCCAGATGCTCTTGTATACCTTTCAGTTAGAATGTCCAGCTTCTCCACGATCTGTTGTCTCACTTTCTTGGCAGACGTTGTCTTCAGGTCGGCATCCTTGATGGCTGAAATAATGATAATAATGATAATAATGATAATAATGATAATAATGATAATAATGATAATAATGATAATAATGATAATAATGATAATAATGATAATAATGATAATAATGATAAGGGTAATAATGATAATGATGATAATGATGATAATGATGATAATGATGATTATTATGAAAATAGAAAAAAAATGAGACTAATATTATACGATACATTTTTTTTTTAAGTTAGTACTTGCGAATAGTGTTGACTTTGCATAAGTTTCAGAGAAGTGAGAGGGAATTGCAAACACTTCTGGATGGTATAAAAATCTTTAAAAAATCAAGCATACTAAAGGTGCCGAAAAGATTAATTTTTCATAATAATAATTCCAAAATGTTATCAACAAAGTGATGAAAAATGAAAGTTGTTCAACAAATCCAACTTTTTCTTTTAATGAAAATTATTCGTCCATTTTTTCAGATTATTAAATTCACTTAGAATTTCGTGACTTTCTACACGTTTTTCCCATTTCAATTGCACTTCGCGGTGTTTAATGTATTTCTCTTCCACGCCTCGCGCGCAGACTCGCGCGACGATAATCGCCAGTCAATATTCCTCGCGGGTGCAGCAACTGTTACCAAAGCGTCCAAAGAGTTGCGGCAACTTCCGGTGAGTCATGTAAAACCGCGCCTCTTCAGCGACGGAGTATGATATTGAGCAAAAAAAAAAAATGCTACCGGGAGACGGCCTGACCGCGAATACGGCCAACGGGTTTAATTGAGCAACAAGCGTGCTCAGCGAAAAAAAAGACTACACGGAGAGCAGAAAAGTCCGTAAACGTGTCGTGCACTTTTGAACTTAGTCTCGTTAAAAGCAAATAAATTTCTGATAAAAAAAATGATAACGAGGTTTAGGCCTTTAATGCATTACAGCTATGAACACCCTTAAAGTGGATGATATAGATAATGACCTAATTCGTTAACTTACATTAATTTTCCTTAATTTTTTTGATCTCTTTTAATCCTCCATCAACGCATTCTCTCGCGGCGCGACAGATCCTCACCCGATCCTCGTCCGACCGCGCTGTCATGCAGAGCACACATGGTACCCGAATCCAGGATGTTCGGGTGAGCCTTTGCCGCTGGGAACGGGAATTCACCGAGCGACTCGCCGAAACATATGCTCGGGCTCCGAAGTACGGGACACACGATAATTGCGCCGAATTGTATTATGAGCTTAATTGAATTCCCAGCGAATTCGAGCGTGAGTGCTCTGCATCCGGACGGATATGCTGCGCAGGAGCACTCTATTATATACGGTACAGCCTCCTAATGCGGGAGCTCATAGCGGGAGGTCGTAATCAATGGACTTTTTCGAATCTTGATAATTGAAGGAGTGTGCAATGCACGGAGCTCCGATAAGGCTCGCATTTAAGGTGAAGTGCAACTTCAATTTCGCAACCCAAAAAACTCAGAAGCCGTTTAATTTTTTGGGAAAATAATGAGAATAGTGCACTGCAGAATTACTGTGCATAGTTTACCGTTCTCGTATTTTTGGGTAAAATTCACCGTCCTAGAGAATTTTGAATTGCAGTTTTTGTTACCGACCGAGAAGTTGCACTTCACCTTAAGGTGATGTCAAACGCTCGGTAAAAAAAACTTCAATTATTATTTTTTTTTATCATGCCGATTGTTTGGGTTCGGAAGGAAATTCTTACGAGACCTTGCACTGATATCCGTATCGGGTGAGAATTTGTTTTTAACCGGAAGTGGTCAGGATTCGTGGAAAAAATGTATTAGAGTTTCAAAATTTCCAAATTTCAAAATTTCCAAATCCCAAAATTTCAAAATTTCAAAACGAGTGTCCTTTTTTTAATAACGCAGAAAAGAATTTATTACGAACATCCGTATCGTTTTTGTGCTTAAAAGAAGGTATGGTCGTTTGCGATGGGCAAAAAGTTCCGGGTACGTGAAGGGTTAACCAATTGAATATATACTATCAGAAACTATCTATACAGATGTCCCTCCTGGGAACTATTCGATATAGTAAGAAATAGTATCCTTTTTCTCGGTGAGCCCGGATTGACCGCAGAGCGGTGTTTCGTTTAGTCTCAGGTCTAGAGATCACACTTTAAAACGATGTCCCACTTTCGAAGGTGTCGTACTCGGCCAGATGCAAAGACTGTAAAAAGTCAACAGAAGGCGACTTTTCCCAAAATCCACCCCATCGGCTTCCAAGGGTTCGCTGATTGACTCGCCCGTTCGGTAAACAATTTGGTCCAAAGCCGAGTTTTAAATAAACTTGGGAAGTATAATTAAAGCTCGTCGGTCCCGGAGAGGCAGGAAAGAACTAACTGCGGTTACCAGAGGGAGACTGAAAAGTTTTAAGCCCCTAAGTGTTTGCACGGTCGCGGCTACGAATACCCTACAGTTTCAGGCTATTAGTTCCATTCGGGGAAACTTGTTGCTGAAGTTAATAGCCGCAAGTGTGCTCAAAAGTTCGCTTGTTAATTTATTGCGCCCGGCGAGTCATTGAATGGAGGACCAACGTTTCAGCATTCCATCCGACAACAGTCCACTCCAGATAGTACAGTCGGTCCCCTCGTAAGTTTTCAGTTCGGGACAAGCGACCTCTCTTAACCTATATTCCCCCGTAAGTCGCACTCCGTAGGCAGCGGTGGGGGTTTCAGTGCGCATGCGCGCCCCGATAACAAGGACAGCTTTTAGGAGAAAGTTATAGGTTTTCAGAGATCGTTTCCATAATTTACAACAGGTTAGTAAGTTACGAGAGTATAACTTAGGAAAGGTTAATAAGTTATGCGAGTATATTTTAATAGAGGTTAATCAATTATGGGAGTATAATTTAAGAGAGCTTAATCAGTTATGGGAGTATAATTTAAGAGAGGTTAATAATTTATGGGAGTATAAGTTAGGAGACGTTTATCCGTTATAGGAGTATAACTTAGATCAGGTTAATCAGCTATAGGAGTCATGGGAGTATACTTACTTAGTTAATAAGTCATGGGACTATAAGTTGGAAGAGATTAATTAGTTATGAGAATATAACTTCGGACAGGTTAATAAGTCAGGAACTCAGTTAATAAGTCATGGGAGTAGAAGTTAGAAGAGATTAATTAGTTATGAGAGTATAACTTCGGACAGGTTAATAAGTCAGGAACTTAATTAATAAATCATGGGAGTATAAGTTGTAAGAGATTAATTAGTTATAGGAGTATAACTTAGGAGAGGTCAATAAGTTACGGGAGCATAAGCTTAGAGAGGTTAATAACTTATGGGAGTCTAAGTTAGGAGAAGTTAATACGTTATGAGGGTATAAGTTCGGAAAGGTTAATAAGATATGGGAGTATAGGTTAGATGAGGTTAATAAGACATGGGACTATAAGTTAGGAGAGGTTAATGAGATACGGGAGTACAAGTTATGAGAGCATAATCTACCAGAGGTTCTACTGTTGGTCGTTCGACGGTTACTGCAAAAGAATTCGGACTGCAGACAATTCGGTAGGCCCAACGACCCATCGAAATTTCTTATCCCTCTCCGTGACGTCAGTCACGTTCGCGCTAATGTATCGCGCGCGCGTAAGAGCCCGGAGCACGTGTAACATCGTGACGTACGTCTTATCGTGCCACGGATGTAATTATAACCACTCAGATAACTTCACTTGTACCCAAACGCTTCGCGATTAAACGGCTTGTTAACTGTAACGCAATTTGCAATTTTTTTTTATCTTTCAGCTCCTTCCTCGGACTTCAGCGCGCACACGATAGTGAGGCCGAGGGTTTATCACGCCAGAAGCAAAAGGGCCATCAGCACGACCAGGGAAAATGTAACTATCAGCCTTGCTCAATCTGAAACAGACTAAACTGAAATTTCATAACATTGCCCATAGCACGAAATATTTCAAAAAAAAAAATCAGAAATATATGGAAAAAATGTTTTGAAATATTCTCTCAAAATATTCCAACATTTCTAAAATATTCTCTTCTATTCTCTCAAAATAGTAGTTCCTTCTGTAGTTCCTTCTGTCCAAAACGTAGTTCAGAAAAATTTTAAAATGCCATGTTTTGTCGATATATTTTAATACAGTTCGACTGTTCAATCTGTCATAACACTACGTGTCATTGGCACCCTTGATGGGCCTCACAAGAATCCCATAGATGAAGTGCTCGAGGCAGTACATATGTTAAAAATAACGAACATTATCTACAGCTCTAAAATATTGATAATTTCTTGAGTATTTCAGAAAGATATATCTAATAAATATTATCAAATATTTTCGAAACATTTCAGAAATATTTCAGTGCTATGTGGTCTTCTCATCTCACACCTCCCAGAATCTAAATATATATATACACATATAATGCATATATAGTTTCTGGTGACAAAAAGAAACTTTAAACGTCAAAAATAATATGTATCAATAATAACTAACAATATCATCAGCTATACTACATATCTAATTATTAATATACAAATAATTATATATAGTAAATTATTAGTACGATTAATAATATCGTCGATCATTGTTATTCATATATTTAATATAGATTTAAATATAGATTTATATGCTATATATATATGGGTATGTGTACACATGCACACACACATCGTCTTAATCTAGATGCAAGACGAAGCGCCGGCTCCTCGAGCTCGCGTGCGCGCTCATGCAACAATTTCGATGCAAATGCTCAGACGCAGTCTGCATCCAGAAAATTCGCCCGGCTGGAATCGTGTCTCCGGATCCCGGCCGTTGGGACTGACGACTGCACAGACACAGCAGTCGCATCAGCGAGTTCCACTGTTGAGTAACGGGCTCGCGACGTGCTCCCACACCCAACAATTGCCCGGCAGGGCAATGCAACACGCCCCCCCCCCGTACTCGTACAGCTTCGAAATTGCCTCGGAGCTTCCTTCATTGAATTTTATTCTCACCCGACTCTCGGCCCCTCGTCGCTTCGCGCATCGAGACGTTCGATCGAATAAACTACATTCACATCCATCATATTTATTCGCCGTCATCGTACGTCTCGCAATAACTGCATAATCGAATAGCGTAAATCAAACTTTATTCGCTGCACCGTCCCGATAACAATTCGCCATTGCTCTATCCGTTCGTCCGCCCTGCTCGAAACCTTTTTTTTTACCGACGGTCGGTAACAGATATCGTGTAGGCGCGTGAGACTGTCGGACCGTAAATACGATAAAGAATTTTTATTTGATGTACAGTAGAGAACCGCGTAAGTTGCGTCCAGGTAAGTTCTGTCGACCGATAAGTTGGACGAGTCACGGTCTGGTTAGTTGGAACAACCTTTTCTGGGAGTTCGTTTACCTGCATGGTGGGGAGACGAAATACTCTTCCATTTTTTTACCTATCAAATCGTTCCAGCTCAAGTTTTTGTGAGGAAGAGTGGGCTACTAAAGCAGGTCGTGCCTAATTGGCTTGGTTCCTGAGCATGTAACTTACGCGGTCGTCTACTGTACTTTAATCATACTTTTTGTCGTTGTATTCTCTGTTATGTTTTTTTTGGGTATTATATTCTCTCGTTCCATTAGGTTCTTTCATTTCGTTATATTAATTATATCTTTTTTCTGTTATTTCCTGCCTTTTAGTATACTAGCAATTATGTTGGCTCGCGGGCTCGCAGTATCTATATGAGTACCCGCGTGAGTATCTGAGTATCTGTGAGTATCCATGTGAGTATCCATGTGAGTATCCACGTGAGTATTCCATGTGAGTATCCATGTAAATATCCATGTGAGTATCCATGTTAGTATCCATGTGAGTGACTATGTGAGTATCCATGTAAGTGACCATGTGAGTATCCATGTGAGTGACTAGGTGAGTATCCATGTGAGTATCCATGTGAGCATCCATGTGAGTATAAATGTGAGTTTCCATTTGGGTGACTATGTGAGTGACTATGTGAGTATCCATGTGAGTATACATGTGAGTATCCTTGTGAGTATCCATGTGAGTGACTATGTGAGTATCATGTGAGTATCCATGTGAGTACCCATGTGAGTATCCATGTGAGTATCCATATGAGTATCCATATGAGTATCCATGTGAGTAGCTGCGAGTAGCTGCGAGTATCCGCGCGTATCCGCGTGAGTACCTGTGAGGATCCGTATGAGTATCTGTGACTATCTGTGAGTATCCCTGTGAGTATCTGTGAGTATCTGTGAGAATCCCTGTGAGTATCTGTGAGTATCGGTGTGAGTGTTCAATCGAAATGAACTTTATTATTATGTCGAATTTCTGCTAATGTGTTTTCCACTTTATCCTCCCCTTCTTATGTCATTGTTGCTGCGCGTGCTACAGTCTTCTATCCCGTATCTTGATGCACGGTCTCCTTAGGGGGCTCGAGTCTCAGAACACGCAATAAACGAATCTATCTACCTCCCCCCGCCCCCCGGTCTCCTGGAGCGGTAGAAGCAGAGAGTTATTAACGAGCACAAAGAAAAACGTCCTCCCCCCCCCCCCCCCCCCCCTCTTGCTCCGGTGGCGCCGCTCGACGGGCGTCTGCGTAACGGGATTCGTCGTTGGCCCGCACCGCAGCCTTCGGTCCCGATTCTTCGTACCGTAAGCCATGTGTTTACGAAGGCGCTCGACGCGTCCTCGCCGCTCGCAATGACACCGCAGACTCCGCGCGCCTTCGGATCATCCCCGTACGATTCGCACTCGACGTCTTCGTGTAGCTGATATGCGCTACGCTCAACCGACAACACTCCGCCCGTATCGCGCGTCTGTCAGTCTCGCGCACGACGCAAAGTGAATGAGCGAGCCTTTTTCGCTTGCTTAATTGGTCGTCTATTGACCACGAGTGCGCGCCGTCGCGGAATCTACTTTAAATGAGCGCTATCTCGTTTGGCCTTCGACAACCGTTGACACGATCCGGGATGTACGTACAATACAGAACTGCAACGCTGCAGCACCACTCACGACAATGAAGCCGAGTGTCTTTACGGGACGAAGAAAAAAAGCGATACGAGGAAATCTGAAGCGCTTGACCTTGCGCGCGTTATTATTATTATTATAAGTTTGTTTTTTGTTTGACGGATTTCTCCTTTTATAATCTGTTTAGAAGCGATAGAAAGAAACAAAGGAATACGCGGAATTGCGCGCGTTGTTATTAGTTTTTTTGTTCTATTTTAATATGTTTGTTTTGATGGATTCCGACGCTTACAACCTGTTTGGATTAAATCCTAACTTAGAGCGCCGACTAATAAATTGCAACGCTGCAGCAGCATTCACGACAATGAAGTAGACTGTCTTTACGGCACAAAGAAAAAAAGCGATACGAGGAAATCTGAAGCGCTTGACCTTGCGCGCGTTATTATTATTATTATTATTTTAAGTTTGTTTGTTTTGACGGATTTCTCCTTTCATAATCTGTTTAGAAGCGATACAAAGAAAGAAAGGAATACGCGTTATTGGTATTTTTGTTCTATTTTAATATGTTTGTTTTGACGGATTTCTCCTCTTACAACCTGTTTGGATTAAATCCTAATTTAGATCACCGAGTAATAAATTGTAATGCTGCAGCAGCGCTCACGACAATGAAGCCGAGTCTCTGCACGGCACGGAGAAAAAAATTATACGAGGAAATCTAAGGCGCTTGACCTTGCGAGCGTTATTATTATTATTATTTTGTTTTTACGAATTTTGTTCTTTTAGAAACTGTTTACATGAAATTCTAATTTAGAGCTTCGACTAATAAATTATATAACAATAATAAGTACTAAACTAAGATACGTATAATAGAAACTCTGGTAGTCCATGCAGTCGACCAGTCGAAATTAACAATTAGTATACGTACGAGTTTCGTTACATCTTGCGACATGACATTTTACGGTTTATTTGTTTCACGAATAACTCGGGCCCGCGTTGGCTTTTATTTTATCTTTTATTTGCTCTTCCCAAGATAATACCGTCGCCTATTCACATCTCAGCACTTCTGCACTGGCCGTTTTTTTTAAAGGCCTCGAATGATGAACCCGTAAAGTTTAATGGTGCGGATTCGTTACCAAGGTTCGTCATTCGCGATATGGCTGAGTTCTTTTCAGTATTTGTGTGTTATTGTTATTATAATTATTATTGCTACTGTTATTATTATTTATTATTACTGTTACTGTTATTATTATTTATTATTACTATTGTTATTATTATTAAATACCGGGGAGATAATTTTTCTCTTCGCCGCACGCTCCAATCTTCTGTCCCGGAGGAGCGAGTGTTTTCATCCGCGTCAATGCATCGAGACGTTTTGCCAAACAAATATAATCGTATCCTTAACATTCTGGAACGAAATGTTTGATCGCCGCCTGGTATATCTATTCTTTCCGCTATTACAGTATAGCAGTGCTGTAGCGTACTATATCTAACTTATGCAGTCCGGCTGCAGCGTGACCCTTTTTCCGCACAGATAAGAGCACGTCGGGGCTGCGGTTGTACGTGGCCATTTGTCGCCATCTCCCGCACTCGGTTTATCCTTGCGACGACTCCAACGAGTAGAGCAACTTTCGCACACTGTCGCAGAGTTGATAAATGAAACAGCAGAGGTCTTTGTTTTCGCGAAGCGTTACCTGCTGGCTTGTTATTATTATTATTATTATTATTATTATTATTATTATTATTATTATTATTATTATTATTATTATTATTATTATTATTATTATTATTATTATTAATCGTTAATTTACTATAAAACAAATGGTGGCATTATTCGATGTCGAACTAAGTTTGCCCCCCCCCCCCCCCCATCGGTGCTTTCCTCCTAACTCAACGATTCCATGTTCAACGGTCGAGATTTATGAGTAGTTCGGCGGAGCTCGTAAAGTAGAAAATGCCGACGGAAAACATTGTTTCCCTCTGGGCCGAATATAGGGAAAAGCCGCGCGGATGTGGACCGGAGGTGTGTGTGTTTTTTTTCTTTTTTTTTCATTTTGCTCGACGGTGCGCAAGCGAACGCACTGTTGAACACCTGCGCGCTTCGCCAACTCCGCAATAAAGATAATACACGCACCGCTGATGGGCGGCCCACTATCGAGCAACTGCGATAACGCGCGCGAGTTTACTATTGGACCGGATATACGTACAGACACGCTTTAGAAAGCCCCCCTTTCAGTTCGGGTACGAGAGTGAAAAGCGAACTCCATATAGGGTACCTCGGGGTGATATGGCCATGTTTTTTTAAACAATGAAAAATGGAGGATTAACGTAAAAAAAACGTAACACGGCGGGAGCGCCGAAATATTTTGTATATTACAAACAGATAAGTGCATTCGCAGAGGTATTTGCAGACAAGCCCGCATCGAATGCAAAGTCGCTTTATAACGTAATCGAACATTTGAGTTTCGTGCTCGCTGTAAGCGTTCCAGCTCGTATTATAAGATCAAAAACACACGGAGAAAAAATGAAATTGTAAAAGCAACGATACTGATGTTTTACCATAAAAAATAGTTCCCAGGGGAAACGACTACATTTTATAGTTACGACAATGACAAAAAGTCATGGTTGCACCCATAATTACAGTTTGATTAATTGAATATAGACTATCAGAAACTATCTGTATAGACGTTCCCCCTCGGAACCATTCGTTATAGTAGGAAACACTATCCTTTTTCTCAGTGCACCTCGTTCTATGCAAATACGCAAGATTCATGCATTTTGTTTCACATATATGTATATCCTCGAGTTTCTGGACTCGAAACAGCGAACGAGAGAAGATTTTGTATCATCGTTATTGCGCCAATTAGTGCGACATGATGTATAGTTTGTCGGGTATAATTATCAAATTTGCACTAACGAGGATATTGCGGAATCTGCTTAATCATAATTATTATTGGGGATGAATTATCAAAGTCCATGCAGGTCGAATGCGGGTAGTCGAGATAATACGGTCGGCATTGGATCGAACCCTCTCGGACACAGGCTTCGTGCCAAGAACGGAGGAAACAGTGTGCCGAGAGCACATTATACAGTGTGCATCCCGACAACGGGAATTGGGGTTTTCGGAGGGATATAAATTCGGGGGAGGTTAATGGGTCGATCAATCAACATGGAAGCTTCCCCGGAGCGGTTCGGGGGAGTTTCCAACTGCCGCCGTATCTGCGTTTCCCTCGTTGCACATCAGTAACATCTTCGTACGCTTCCCTCGTTGTTCGATGACTTTTCATCGGTTGCGCTTCATTTTCTTTAGATGTACCTTAAAAAAAAGCACACATAAAAAAATGGAAAAAAAATATTACTTACAATCCAATCCCTCAAAATCTAGAAAGTGAGATCGATCGCGACAAACCTCCGCACGAAACGAGTTTAAAGCCCGTCTGACTCAGCGATACAAATATTATTCCGTGTCATAGCGCCATCTCGCTCGTCCTTGTCCTCCTCTCGCCGCTCCGGCCTTGGATCGTAAATTCTGTAAAGGTGCGACGCGTGCGGATGAAAAATTCAACGTTTACTTGGGAGTCGACACGAATGTGACGGGCTGCGAATTCGATTATTAATGCGAGGCGTGTTATTGTTATTATCAACTATGCGATGTGGGAACATCGATTTTAGGGCGGTGTTATTGAGTGCAGTTCTGCTCTGTTCGGCTAAATCTGTAAATATAAGGGTGCTTTCTGTTATTTCTGACTGTTCGCTGTCAGTGGCTCTTTTTAAATTACCAACGGTACATCCGATTCTTTCCCCCGGCATACATTTAGTCTATTTTGATAACAATAAAAGAGCGCTTATCGCAGATTTGTGTCGATGCGTATGAGTACTTTATAGGCTTATAGGCTTTCTTATATTTCAATCGACTCTCCGTTAAGGGTTTAGGTTTGACACAATTCTACCCTGATAAGCGTTCTTTTGTCATCAAGACGCGCGTAATGTAACTCGCGGAAAGAATCGGATGTGCCACTGGTGATTTAAAAAACCCAGTAGCAATGGAAAGTCCCAAATAAAAGAACCCATAGCTGAACAGATCTGCATTCAAGAACGCACCCTTCGAGATGCATCCGCAGACTGAAATAGGCGTCTTATATTCCAGTCTGCTCTTCGTTCTGGGTTCAGTTTCAACACAAACCTGCTCTGATGAGCGTTCTTTTGTCATCAAGACGCACGAAATATTTCCAGCGGAAAGAACCAGATGTGCCGTTGTTGATTTAAAAAACCCACTAGCTGCGAACAACCGCAGATAAAAGAACGCATAACTTGGCAGATCTTGACGGGTTTTCACCCAAATCTGCTCTGATAAGCGTCATTTTGCTATCACATAAAGAGCGAAATGTACCCCGAAGAAAGAATCGGATGTACCGTTGGTAATTCTTAAAAACCACTAACAGTGGATAGTCTCAAATACAAGAACACATAGTTAAGCAGATCTGCATTCCAAAACACACCCTTTAAGATCCATCTACATGCATAAGTAGGCTGAAATCGGTGTTCTTATAATCCAACCTACTCCGTCAAGAGTGTAGTCACAAATATAACACAAATCTGCTCTGACAAGCTTTCTTTTATCATCAAGTCGCACGAAACGTATCCGCGTAAAGATTTCAACGTGCCGTTGGCAACTTAAAAAAAACCCACCTTAGCCGCGGTCAGTCACAAATAAAAGAACGCATAGCTGAGCGGATCTGCATTAGAGAACGCACCGAAACGGCAGCCGAGTCTCGATCCTCGTGAATATAGTCTATTCTGATGTAATCGATTATCGACGTTCGTACAGTCGAGGAGAAAGGCAGAGGGCACTCTCTCTCCTCTCATTGGTCCTCACCGTCACGTACTTTCAGGATCTTCGTCACGCGGACGTGCTGACCGTGGGTTTCGAGGTCGACGGTGTACCGAGAATATTGGATCTCCGGCTGAATACCGATCTCATCCCCGTCGGCTACAAGCAACGCCACCAGCACCAGGGCCGATACAAGACCGAGACCCCCGACACAGTGGTGAGTACAATGGCGGCACTCACCTCTATCCGTACCCACAACACTCGACGGAGCCCGTGAACGAGCGCGAGTATAACTTGCTGCGAGCACGATCGATTTTTGTTTTGTTTTTTTTTTTTTTCCTAACCAAAGAGAGACAATGCACCGTCGTCACTTCAGCACTGAAACAACCTCTCGAGTCGAGTCTCAACGGCCCAATGAAAAGTGCTTCCCGAGCTTAACCTCTACAGTCGATAACGACTCGTCAATCCGTTTCCGTTAGTTTCCGCTTGTAACTGCATAACGTATTCAACAACGCTTTCACCGGTCGCGCAATTGGTGCGCTTTGTCGGAAAGTCCCTTAGAGAATGCTCGTGCACCGGAAACAATCGCGTTGTCCGATTCCCCGTTCCGAGTTTTAACGATGACAGCAGCGCCGTTTCTCACCGACTGTCGCGTCTATAGTGGAGATGTGCACCGAATTTGTGACCGGTCGTTTCTTGCTCCTGCGACCGTCACGTGATCGACCATGAAATGGGACTGAGAAAAAATGACCAAAAAATTGCGACACTACTGCTTGAAGCTCAACAAGATGACAAGTACGTCATCGACGTCATTTTTCTTCCATATAATTTGAAAAATTATATTACTTAAACTTTAAGTTTCCCATAGTTTGTTAATCGGAAGAAATGTTTACCATGTTATTCAGACTGATCGTAGTACAAAAGAATTGATGAATGGAAAAATGACGTTGACTTCAGTGGAATTTGGATAATCAATAATCAATAATCAATAATCAATAATCAATAATCAATAATCAATAATCAATAATCAATAATCAATAATCAATAATCAATAATCAATAATCAATAATCAATAATCAATAATCAATAATCAATAATCAATAATCAATAATCAATAATCAATAATCAATAATCAATAATCAATAATCAATAATCAATAATCAATAATCAATAATCAATAATCAATAATCAATAATCAATAATCAATGATCAATGATCAATAATCAATAATCAATAATCAATAATCAAGGTAAAAAACTGATGAAATTTGTGACAAAAAAAATGACGGTCGTTGTACATGATAGATTCGAGAAATACTAAATTACGGTCATTTTTGTGCCAATTGACCTTAACGAGAAATGGCGGTCATTGCACATCTCAAATAACGAATTCAACAATGTTTTCGCCGGTTGCGCGATTGGTGCACATTATCCGGAAGTCCCTTAGAGAATCCCCGTGGACCGAAATCAATCGCGATGTCCGATTCCCGCGCCGTTTCCCACGTCAATCGCGTCTATACGTCGAACTCGCGAAAACACGGTTGGGCCGTCTCAACGAATTTATGTCCCAATTCTCCCGCAGGAACTGTGCCATTATCAAGGGAGCGTTCGCGGCATACCGGATTCCTGGGTCGCCCTTTCTACGTGCAAGGGCCTCAAGGGCGTCGTATTCGACGGTCAGGAACTCCATCACATACATCCGGAAAAGGAATCACTGGACTCGGCGCATTACGTGTACAAGCAGAGCGATCTCATCACCAATAACACGTGTGGTATGACTCGTTCGTTTTATCACGTTAGGACTTAAATTTCGATGTTAACATAAATCGCATTTCATTAGTACGAGCTGAACCATCGTCTCTTTTTTTTCGTTCACGTAAACATTAATCTTTTATATAAAAAAATAAATAAAAAATAAAAAATAAAGAAAAAAGTCCTCGCTGCCGATATTAACATAAACGAGACCGAGACGATCAGAACGATTACGAATCACGATTGCCATAATCTGTCGAGAGTGGAATGCATCCGTCAGGTTGCCAACGAGAAAGAGAAATATAGCAAGGTCTTTCGTATTAAGATCGAAGGTCTGTAAGGTTAGCCTTTATATTTATTAAAAAATATAAAGTTTATACCATTCGATTGGTGGTCGTTTGGTTGTTATTGGTAGCCTACTCAAATTTGCAGATGGGAAACGAATTTTTCTCCCTCATTGATTTAGCAATCATTCGCATTTTTTATGCATTAGATCAAAATTGAAAATGCGAATGATTACTAAATCAAAGTGCGAGAAAAATTCGTTCGAGCAACCTAGGATGCTAAAAAGTTGACAAAATTTGTGACCAAACAAAAAAAATCACTGCCAAATCCCAACTACATAGATATTTTTCGCTTTTGTGGCCCTGAACAAAAATGACGGTCATGGCACAACGAATATTTTTCTGGAATAAAGAAAAGGCCAATTGTCGGTCATTTTTTGATCGACAAAAAATGACCGTCACGTCAAATCTTTACCCGCAGTCCGATTACAAGTCAAGTTGGCAGCGAGAAAAAAAAATATAGATATATATAGCAAGGTCTTCTGTACCGTCAGCTTTTCGACGTGACGACAGATCCCAGCTGAGAAACCGACATTGAGCGTCGACATTGAACGTTTCGTTCCTCCTGAGTACGTTACGTTCTACGATGAAACAAGTCGTTTGTAATCGTTAAAGACTCCCAGTGCGCGTTCCCGTGGGGACACCGGTCGGAAAGTCGTTCCCATAGACGACGACCTACCGGTCTCTCCTTTCTCGTATACGTCCGCCGTACGAGAAAACGAATGCGCGATAAACTGGCCTTCCCGTCGGGCACTACTTTGTGCTCGCTGACGCGACGGCCGAGGGAATTCAGCGCAACTCAGGGCGCTCTTCCCCTCTCAACGACCCATCGC
Source organism: Ichneumon xanthorius (assembly GCA_917499995.1). NCBI lineage: Eukaryota > Metazoa > Arthropoda > Insecta > Hymenoptera > Ichneumonidae > Ichneumon > Ichneumon xanthorius. The sequence goes on from OU824207.1 coordinate 4,058,386, forward strand.
TTTTTGTTCCAGGGTACGAGGGTACCGCTCCTCACGATGTCTTTGGAAACACTCACGAGCCGAGAACTCACAGAACTTCTCGGGTAAGTTTCCACGCTGCAGCGTTGCCGCGCACCTTATATATTCCTTACAAGGCTTTGATGTCTAAAACCACGGAGAAAAAACATACTATACAACTTTTACAGTAAAAAATCATCGATCTCTTGTTTTACTTTTTCTCTTATACTCAATATTACTCAATAATGGAGGTATTTCTCAATACCACCACTATTTTCAACAGTCTTCTTTCATTTTCTATGTCATGTGGAGCTTAAGTAGTCGGTAATTGGGCCGTTCATCTTACAAGGCTTTGATGTCTAAAACCACGGAGAAAAAAAAATACTATACAACTTGTACAGTAAAAAATCATCGATCTCTTGTTTTACTTTTTCTCTTATACTCAATATTACTCAATAATGGAGGTATTTCTCAATACCTCCACTATTTTCAACAGTCTTCTTTCATTTTCTATGCCATGTGGAGCTTAAGTAGTCGGTAATTGGACCGTTCATCTTACAAGGCTTTGATGTCTAAAACCACGGGGAAAAAAACATACTATACGACCTGTACAGTAAAAAATCATCGATCTCTTGTTTTACTTTTCCTCTTTTCTTTCATTCGTCCTTTCGAACTCAACGCGCCTTAAGGTGGACTATATGAGCTGTTTGACAGAATTGTAGGTCCTTAATCGGGTCATTTACGACAATGCGCATATTTCGAGTTTATTATAAAAATATTGTCGAAAATAATAAAATAATACTTGTTTCAGTTAATTGAGACTCCAAATGTTTCTGCCAGTATTAATACCAGTTATTCCAATACCTCCACTATTTTCAACAGTCTTCTTTCATTTTTCTACGCCATGCGGAGTTTAAGTGGTCAGTAATTGGGCCGTTCACCTTACAAGGCTTTGATGTCTAAAACCACGTCGAAAAAAAAACTGCAACGTGTACACTAAAAAAAGATCATCGACCCCTACTTTTTCTTTTTTCTTCCATTCCTCCTTTCGAACTGAACTCGACTTATCGGATAAAAAAAAATACAAATAACGATCCCAACGAAAGACTCACGTGTTTGTTTTTTTTCCACCATTTACAGTACAAGCGAGCAGCCGACACGGTGATACGGGGCCCGTACAACGCCAATCGGCAGTCCCGCTACGTTGAGCTCGTCTTGGTTATTGACAAGAAGGAATACGTTGCCCTGGGTGAGAACCTCGACAAAGTTTACCAGCACTGCAAGGACATAGCCAACATAATCAATGCGGTGAGTGAGAGGCTTCGCCGTGCATGAACGCCCCGAATAACGATCCGCGAAAAAAACCCAGAGACGTATATATATATATATACATATATATATAAACGTAGCGTTGTTGTTCGCTTCGCAACTGGGAGGGCAAGGACTCTGGGGACTTTCGTACACACATTATGGGGAGCGAGAGTCGACTCCACGCGCTGGACGCAATAAGGGCGCGTCGAGTTGGCGGAATGAGTCGCGTGTCAAATCCCCCAACGAGGCCGCACGCGATTTCGACTATCCTCGTGCACGCGAGATATCGATTTTTTTCCCCGCCGATCTCTCGAACGGCGGCGAACCGCCGGACATTTGCGCCCGACGACGAGCTATATTTTTTCTTAATTAAAAAGTTCTTTCCGTTACGTCGCCGTCGTTCGTCGCACTCTCAAGGAGTCGCTGTGTCACGGTCTCGAAATAGGACGAAATTCGATATCTGCCCCGTTTTTTTCGCACGGTAATCGGTCGGGTTCGTGTGACCAAGTTCGCAACAGGTAAAGCGAGCCGAAGACCCGCACGTGTGGCATTCGATTCGTCTGTTTCTGTCCTATATCTATTTGTAGGTATATAAAAATGATAATACCTATTTGTAGGTATTATCATTTTTACCTACAAATAGAAAAAAAAAATTAAATCTATTACACTGGCTCATCGATTTTTAATTCGCAGCTGTACACGCCGCTCAACATCTTCGTGGCTCTCGTCGGTGTCGAGGTATGGACGGACTCCGACGAGATAACGCTGTCGCCGAAGGGGGACATGACTCTCTCGAATTTTCTCAACTATCGTCGAGAGATGCTCGTCAAGGAGATGCCGAACGACAATGCCCAGTTGCTAACGTGAGTCTCGATTCCATTGCATTCAGAGTCAAATTCATTCATTCAAATTATATAAAAAAAAGAAAACAAAAATAAAACAAAAATTTGATTCCGTTCGTCACGATTTTAAAACAAAAATATCCGTCTTACAGGAGAGTCCACTTCGAGGACGGAGTAGTTGGCAAAGCTCTGAAGGGACCGATTTGCACGTATGAATTTTCGGGTGGCGTGTCGATGGATCACTCGAACGTAATCGGTCTGGTGGCGGCGACGATGGCCCACGAGATGGGTCACAACTTCGGTATGGAGCACGACTCCGTCGACTGTTCGTGTCCCGAAGACAGGTACTGAGCCTTTGGACGATCGATCCTAAACTAACGCTCTTATCAGCGCCAATCACGCAAAAAAATCGTCCAACGGATAACCGCGTTCAGAAATTGAATTGTCAGAAAACATGGGAAAGAGCCGATTAGAGTTGACGTGATTTCCGAAAAAAATCGAGAAGCAAGAATGCACTTCCGGCATTTTGGAGTAGGTACACTTGGTGGCGTCTCGCTCGACTCGCTTAAAAATCTTTTATTTTAAGTACTTGGCGTCGAGCCGCTGCCGCGTCTCTCGATGGTCGTAGTTCCGTCGTCAGTCGCTGGAGCTCGTGTGTACGTGGCAATGGGCAGTTTGGAAGAAACTTCAGTGGAACGAGGGGAGAGCTCGAACGTGTTTGAGCCCCTCGGATCCACACATTTTTATTATGAAAGCGGTTTTTGGACGGTGAATACCAGAGATAAACCATATTACTCACCATCACTCAAACGGCAATGCGAAGTTGAACTTACTTAGATCGCGGGACTAATAGGATCGTCTCTGAATTAAACAAGAGATGTCCATCCACTCCCTCGGTTAGAAATACAGTCGGGAACGGAGAGACCGAACCGATCATGGGCGAAGATGGGTTATTCTTAGGAGGTCGTGTGACCCACTCGTACCCTACCGCTTAAGGCGAGGTGAAACATGTACCACGTAGCATATGAGTGCAAGAGAGATAATTGCATTTTTCGAATCAATGCCATTTAAAAATGGATCTCATTTGGGGTAAAAGACGCGGTGTTGAATTCTACATCCGCTAGTACTTTGCTCTTTCGCGAAATTTCAGTAATCTCCGAATGCCATTCATTATAGTTTTTGTTACCGAGTGTCTTTCATCTCCCCTTAAGGGCTGCTGGACCTTCCCGTTCTACTGACGAATATGCCTAAAATTTTGCAGAACTGTCCTAGCCACAAACGCTTCGACGTGCACTTGAATTTTTGTTGAAACCGTTCAAGATACGGAGTGCACGCCAAAGCCAAAGCGTATTAATAATTATAAATTGAAACTAAGAAATCGCCCAGTCCCGTTGGTAAAAAATCTAAGTAAAGAGTTAAAAACGCTCCTTTACCTCATCACACCCACGTAAAAATTTGACATCAATAACCTCGATAAAAATTTATCACCCAAACAGATGCATAATGGCTCCATCGAGCGGTTCGACCGGGCCGGTCCACTGGTCGTCGTGTTCGCTGGAGTACCTCGCCCGCGCCTTCGAGCACGGCATGGACTACTGTCTGCGTAACAAGCCTCAGAAGCTCTTCGACAGTCCGATATGCGGAAACGGCTTCGTCGAGCCGGGCGAGCAGTGCGACTGCGGCCTCAAGGAGAACTGCGACAATCCCTGCTGCAACGCGACGACTTGCATGCTCCACGGAAACGCCAGCTGCGCGACCGGGGAGTGCTGCGATCTCAAGACCTGCAGACCGAAGAGCGCCGGAACGGAGTGCAGGTCGGCCGAGCACGAGTGCGATCTGCCCGAGTACTGCACCGGCCAGAGCGAGTACTGTCCCGAGGACGTGTTCAAGATCGACGGTGAGAGCTGCAACATGGGCAAGGCTTACTGTTACCAGGGCACGTGTCGGACACACAACGATCAGTGCAAGCTTCTCTGGGGCCCCACCGGATCGTCCTCCGACGCTCAGTGCTACGACATGAACAACAAGGGAACCAAACACGGAAACTGCGGATACAATAGAATCGATACGATATTCGTCAAATGCACCGACGAGTAAGTTTCGTTCAATGTGGTGGTAGCGAGAGTGCATTTGTTGGCAACGGTGCATAGCTTTGTAACACCCAGTATAATACAGTACACGACCGCGTTTCTCCGATCCTCGGGAGCCAATCCAATTAAGCACGACCGCGTAAGTTGGATACCCCACTACCTGCTCACCGTCCGTTTCCATACGCAAAAATTGTCGGAATTACAGCAGCGACGATTTCATTCGCAGGTAGCAAAAGGAAAGGAGTCGTTTGTTTCCCCACCAAGCAGGTAACGGAACTTGAGAAGGGGCCGAATTGGACTTACGCGGTTGTCATTTTCGGAAATACGCGGTCGTTTGGAATTATGCGGTTGGGAGGAACGCGGTCGTGTACTGTACATACAATATGTATAATAGTTACACTATAAACATTGGCATTTAAGAAAAAATATCCACCTGAATACAGTGAGGAAACTTCATCACTGTATTCAGGCGGATATTTTTTCTTAATTTAGTAGTAGTAAAAGGCATTTATTGACCTCCCTTACAATTCTAGTTATATTTTTTTACACATTGCAATGTCGTAGGGTGGGCCAATAGGCCATTGACCGAAGTTCTTCAGCCTCTTAATTTATACTTAATGATCTAATTTGTTATTTAACAATTGACCTGTCTGACTTATGTTTAAATTCATTTCTTTCCGTAACGTTCCGAACTAATATTTAAACTAATCAAAGACCCGTAGACTTATGTTTTATATTTGTTTTTGTTTCCCTCGGTTCTCTATATTGACCATGTGTTCCAGTCGTTGGAATGTTGTGTGCGAAGGTGATTTGTATTTGCGAGTTATCAGGTGTTGCGATTGCATGCTTATCGAAACTATTTGCCACGTACAAACGTTTTCACTACATTTTATCTTTCTCTCTCCTCAAAGGGACATCCTCTGCGGTATGCTGCACTGCAAACACTTGAACGAGCGACTGGAGTTCGGAATGGAGTCCGTGGCGATACTGAGCCACTCGTTCATCAACAACGGCGGCAAGATAATACCCTGTCGTTCGGCGATGGTGGATCTGGGCTTGAACCAAGTGGATCCCGGTCTAGCGCCCGACGGTGCCAAGTGCGCCGCCGGCAAGATGTGCGTCAATCAGAAGTGCATGCCAATCGCCGATCTCAGAAAATCGGTCTCCGGAGGGAGAAGCTGCCCGAACGATTGCGGGGGCAACGGTGTTTGCAACAGCCTCGGCCACTGCCACTGCGATCGAGGATTCCGTCCACCAGACTGTGTTCAACCGGGCTTCGGCGGCTCCGACGACAGCGGACCTGCCGAGGATCCGAACGGTAAGCTTTATGAATTTAAATCGTCGAGATAAAAAAAAAAAAAAATTGTGCTGTGTAATGTGCGCATGACTTCCTCATGTTTTGCTCATAACTTCCTGTATGAGAAATTTCGTTGCTCGATTTTAGCTTCCCACATAGAGGAAGTTATAATTATAATACAATTTTTATAATAAAAAAGAGGGAGAATGTCATGGTTAAATAATGACAAATTTATTGAATTTAATGATGATGATAATTGTATTTAATGAACCGGACCGGAAGATTTGATGAAAAAACTGGTACATTAAATTCAATGTACAATTGCGAAGAAAAATGAATCTACATTTACAGTGAAATTAAAGTGAATTATTGCAATTAAAGTAAATTATTACACGTAAAGTGTTTTTACAGTTTTTAACGTACTGTACATTAATTTTTCATCACAATTGTACGTTAAATTTGACACACCTGTTTACAAAAACTTCCAGCACCAATACATTAAATTTCATACGCAATTTTTTCGCAGTCCGCATATCTCGACGTTTCAGCCTATTTTAAGAACCGTGACATTAAAATCTAATTTTTTTTTAACGAAAACTCCTTCCTCAGCCACTAAGCAAAAATAACGAAAGAAACATTTTTTTTTTGTTGTGTTCGCAGCGAGAAACGACTTCGTGACCGCCCTATACATAATATTCTTCGGTGTGATACCGATGATGGCCTTGATATCAGTCGGCGTGTGGTACACGAAGAACAATCCCAACCGGCACTGGAAGAAGGAAGCGATCTCAACGTACGTATCTAGTCTCGACTGTTTCAACGCGAAAAGGACATCGTCGCGCTCTTTCGGCTCGGTCGCGTCGCCGCCGCGCGCCCTCGGCAACTCGAAGAAATTCTTCGAGAGGGTGATGATCGTATTCGAGCCGCGACGCGGACGCTCCCGCGATAACAGCAAAGTCTTCACGATAAGCGACGGCATGCCGTCGAGAGAGAAGCTTCGGATAACGAAGACCGATCTCGTATCGACCACGAATCCCGATGCGATAAATTGCAGCAGCAATATCGACTATCGCGGCTCGACGTTGCTAACGAACAATCCTAGAATCGGCCCGTCGAACGGAACGGTGTCCCAGACGAGCGGCAAATCGGCCGCCGCCGATAACTCGAGTAAACTCGCTAGTCCAGTTAAAAAGGAATTCGGCAACAAGATATCCGAGCACATTAGGCAATTTCAAAAACCCACTAAGAACTTTCAGGGGCTCAAGCTCAAAACCGCCGAGCCGCAGTTCCAACAGCTGAACGAGAGTCCGTGCAGTACGTCGGGCGTAACGCCGACCGAAACGACGGAAATATTTGCCGCATCGAAGGCGCCCAGCGAGCCGGCGGGCTCGCAAGCGACCGCTCCGTTTTACAACAAAAAACCACCACCGCCTCCGGCGCCGGCTCAAAACCTCAAACCAAAGTTCTAGACGCAACGTCGAGCGCGCTCAATTAAAATAACAGATTATTCGTACGATAAAATCGACACGAAAAATTTATAATACTCGTTAAAGTCGGAATTCTCTGCTGTTCGGTAATTGCGTAAGATTAAAAAAAAAGAAAAAATATTCACGGTATTGTCGTATGCGCTAATTATCATTATTATTATTGCATTTAACTCTCACGAGGGCGCCTCGGAGAGTGGAAATACAAAATTAAAGGAAAAAGAAAATTATTGCCGTTAATCAATTAAACCGCGTCTCGAACGAAGCTTTTTTTACTATAATAATAATAATAATAATAATAATGATAGTAGTAATAGTATAGATCTCTCGGGAATGAACTGTTCGATCAACGTCTAGTGCAGAAGTCGCCGTTCTATATATATTTTTTAAAAATTGTTCGTTTTGTACGTTATAGAACTGTGACTTCCGCTATTACACGATGCAGGCATAACGGTGGTGGTTGAGCGAACGTCGTACGCACTTACGGCTCGCTCTGAACAATCTTACCAATAAAATCCTGTGATCCTAAATAATATTATTTATATGTAAACTTTAATCATAAGCCCTTCGACCGAGGGTAATCGCGCGTCAATTTTATTAATCGCAAAACGGGTCGGTTGTAATAATCGGTACGAGAAACTCGCGCGGTCGGCTTTGTTTTTAATCTATAGACCTAATTTTAATAGCGCGAATCGTTTTGATATAAAACAAAAATTTACACGCATACCATCGGTATGCGTTATTTATTTCTTTCGTACTGTCCAATTATCTGAGTACATCGTAAGGGCATGAAATTCCATTGCATGACATGTTTGAAATTTATTTTTTCGATCTGTGACTACATCAATCGAGATAGTGTCTATGCGGATAAAAAAAAAAAATTATGAATTATACCGTTTGCACGTTATTGTCAGAAACATCGAATGCCGAGAAACAAAAGCTTCGCACGTAGCACGGAAATATTTTTGAAAGGTTTACGATACATTTTTTTTTTTAATGTTGAAAATATTTTACCAAGATTAAAAAATATTTGTGAAATGTTTTAAAAACATTTTGAAAATATTTTTTGTCCGCTCATGAATCTCATATTGAAATGTTTCCGAACAGTTTTTTAAACATTTCAGCGAAATGTCAAAGATCGCATCGTTAGTATAATTTGCATACACACGGAAACAGTCGTAGAAATATTTCGGTGAAAACGAAATAAAAAATGTTTCCAAATTGTTATCACTATGTTTCAGAAGTGTTGAAAGATTAATGTTTCCGAAATATTTGAGAAACGTTTCATTGGAATATTTTGATAGAATATTTCAAAATATTATTTTCATATATTTTAGAAAGATCGAAAATATTTATAAAGTGATTTCAAAATATTGCGTGCTATGTGTGTCGTTACCGACACAAATTAACGTGTAAAATGATCTGCGATACGGCCCTTTGCATCTCGGCAGTCGACATATATATATATATAAATATACGGGTCTTTCGCAAGATCGTCAAAGTCACGGGGACCAACAATAATTAATAGTTGTAAGAATTCAGGCTCTCTCCATGTGGCGTCCAGCATGCAAAGTGTTAAATGTTTTTAGGGCATGAGTCTTTTTTTTGCTGGCCCATTGTGCAGTGGGGCGTTGAGGCAAATCGAACGTTTACAATCTTATGTTACCGAATCGCTAGAGATTTTACAATTATTAATTTTTTTATAATATGGAAAAAAAATGCAATAAAATTAAAAAAAAAAAAAATTTGGCCGTCTCCACTGCACCGTCGTGACAATACTCTACGACCGGAGAGCCCATCTCCCCTAGTATACCTCTGACGCATCAATGCATATAACGATTATGTTAATCCCGCATCCATTGACTGTATGATTTTTCGATTTTATTTTTACTTAATTACCTTCATTTTTCATTTTTTTTTTAATTTTTCAATGCAAAAATAAAACCAGTACACGAATGGAACTTGTTCTGTTTACCTTTTTCTCGATTAAACGGTCTCTCTCAATCCTCTCTCTATCCGCAGCTTGCGACTAACAATGCAATCTCTAACTAACACACATGCCTCATGACAGTGCCTCGTAAATCGTGGGAAGTCCTGCTTGAATTTGAAAAAAAATGACATAAAAAAAAAAAAAATTGCACGTCCGCGTTTATCAACTGCACGCCAAACATACATATATACATAATCCGAACATACGTCGGGAGCCTCCACGACTTTTACAAAAAAAAAAAAAGAAATCACCTTAACAATGACGATCTCGCTTTGACTCCAAAAACCGAATCCATCCCTTGCTTACGTTATTTTTCGCTTTACATTTTTTCCAGGAAAGACCGTGTCAGCAAGGGTTTCTCGATCAAGACAATAGACCGTCCTGGCCAGATGCCGCGGGGCATCGAGACGATCGACTCGAGCCTGAGCCAGGACCCGGCGTGCGCCAGCCTCCTCCCGAAGACCGAGTCCGACGAGCGTTTCAACAATAATTTGTTCGGTCAATTCAAGGGTTTCACGTTGTCAGCCCTGCCGACGGCGGGAGCGAAGCCTTCGGAGCCGACGAAGTCAGCGCCGCCACCCCCGTCGTTGCCGACAGTGGCGATAAAGACGAACATCAAGCTGGCCCAGCGAAGCAACACCTTGCTCCGAAATACGTTTCTGAACGCTCCACCGACGCCGATGGAAAATCCGGCTCCGGTGAGCTCGGCGCCGGCTCTGCCGCCGATGAACCCCGGCTGCACGGCTCGTCCCCTTATCAGCAGTCCGGTCCTGGCCGCGACGACCTGCACCTCGATGGAGCTGATAGGGGCCAAAGTGCCAACAAGACCGGCGCCGGATATCCCGGTGCGGCCCAGGCAGGAACCGGGCCCTTATCCGGTCGTGCACAAACCTCAGCGACCGACGAGCACGCCGCTGGTGAACGTAGCGATAACGGAGCCCGATAAGAAGCTCCCACCCCAAGAGACCAAAACGGCCACGAGCACTCTCAACAGGCTGGCGTCGATGCTGCGTCCAGGCTCGGGCCTGGCGAGGTCGAATTCCCAGCCGCAGGGGACGAAGGACGAGAAGAAGACGAATTCCCTGCCACGAAGCCAGCACCAGAGAGTCAACAAGGTAATGGACAAGGAAATCCTCAGGAATCTGGAGATTTCTCATCCGATACCGCAGAAGGAGATCGAGTTACCGACCCAGGCGATTCCGGTGGTCGGCAGTGAGGAAAAGAGGCCCGTGGTCATGAGGGCTCAGAGCATGAGGGACGCGAAGATAAGCGCCAGACCGGCGATCCACACGTTCGGCTCGATGCGCCAGGCGAATCCGGCGAAGCGACCAACGAGCATCCCCGCGAGCGCCAGACCGACCTCGCCTCCTCCGGTGCCTCCGGTGAACGCTCCCTCGACGGAGGCGAGCACCGAGAGCCTCAACAAGATTCCCGGCTTGCCTGGCTATCAGAATCCCCCCGTGAAAGTCCCGCAGAGAGCGAACGAGGACGCCTACGACGATTGCATGAATCTCGTGGCGGAGTCCTCGCTCGGCAAGATAATGGAGGAGTCGCCGTCGAACGATAACATTTACGCCGTCATAGAGGAGTCCGTGCCGGAGAAGAACAGGAAGAAGGCGGAGCCGAGGAGTCCCGGACCGGCGAGCGAGTACAAGTCGCCGAAACCGATCGAGGCAGCACCGAGCGTGTCCAGAGCCGGCGCTCCGGCGTCGGACAACATGGGACTTCTGTCGGAGATCGTCTCGGAGATATCCAACAGGAACTTCGATTCGATATACTCGACCTCGACCCTGGCGAGGAAGAAGCGCGAGAGGGAGGAGGCCGAGAAGAGCCTCGGCTCGAACAGCTCCATAAACACTTACGCCAACTCGAGCAACCACTACAAGTCACCCGGGAGCGTCTACTCGAACTCGGCTTCCGGTAAATTCAACTCGGCGAGCTCGACGACGAGCTCCGGTTATCTGAGCCCTTCGGCACTGAACGTACCGCAGAGGGTCAAGGACGGTCCCGAGCAGGACGCCTCGTCGAGCAGCCCGGAGAAGAAACCGGTGAACGAGAACAAACTCGAGTCTCTGAACTCCAAGAATCCCAACGTCAATGACGCTATATCGAAGGCTCTGGGAATGAAACCTCCGGAGGCGAAGGCGCCCGCCAAGCCGGAGGCGAAGAACGAGGTCGCGAAGGCGACGGAGAAACCGCCGCTGAGCAGGACGAAGACTCCCCCGGCTATCGTCAAAGGGACTCCCGCGGTGGCGAAGCAAACCGGAGACTGCGATGGCTCGCTGAAGTCGGTAAAACAGAGCGCGGATAATCCTCCTGGTCCGAAGGCCTCGTCGAGGCAGGGATCGGACGCGAGTCTGAAGACTTCGCGCCAGGGCTCGGACAGCAGCCTCAAGTCGTCCGGTGGGAAGGTGACCAGCCCGACGAGGTCCAATCCTGGCTCCAACAAGAGCGGTCAGGATAAAAGAGACTCCGTCGGCAGCCTGAACGGAGCGAGCCTCAAGACGCCCGGCAAGGAAGCTTCCGGCAAAATTAGCAACAGTCCCGACTTGGTGTCCAGCTGTTCGAACGCCATTCTGAACGCCGCCAAGACCTCGCCCGACGTGACGCTCGGCGGGAACAACGTCAAGAACGGCGCAGCGACGAAGATGCCGACGGTGCCGAGGTGCCCGAACAAAACACCGTCGATGCCGCCCAAACCGAGCAGCATAATGACGAAGGCTGCGACCTTCGCCGACCGGAAGAAATCTGCTTCGAGTCCCGTTTCTCCCACTGTCGGGATAGCCAAATCGTTTTCGCTCGCGAAAGACTCGAAACCTGCGGCTCAGCCGGCGAAGTTCGCGCTGAAGTCCGACGGTAAATCCGAGAAACCCGTTCAGAAAGCGGCCGGAAGTAAATCGAACGTAGCCTCGTTGCAACAGAAATTCGAGGCCAACAAAGCCTCGAATCCTCCGGCGAGGAGCGTTTCGGGTGTTAACAAAAAATTGAACGTCGGCAAGACGACGGAGAGTTCGAGCGTCGCTGCGAAGAAGTGAACGAACGATTTCTTGTCGCACTGTGTGCCTCTATGTAAAATTCTAGTCCAGCCGACGGGGCACGCGAACGCGAAGGCGCGTGCTTGAAACGCTCGTCGCGTCCGAAAATTCGCTCGGGCACGCTCGTCGCGCCCGAAAATTCCGTAAGACCCGATCGGCTGATTTTGACAAAGGTAATTCGCTGATATTACCTGCGAGATTTATTGTTAGACGGTAGGGAAAACCGGAGCCTGACGGAGATACCGAGTTGAGATTCCTTATTAAAAAAAAATTTTAAAGAAAATACTGTTGAGGTGTTCCATGCCAAATCGACCTGATTCTGTCGCTTCGCGTCTTGGATTTGGCCCGCGATTTTTTGTGTGATTGAAATGACTCTCAAAGCACTTAAACATTTTTTTTTATTTTGGATGGTTTATGATTGTTTATTATTAAAAAAAGGAATTTATTGATCGCCACAATTTAAAAAGCTGACAAGATTCTGACAGACCATGTGTCACATATAAGAATTTGTAGGCTTTTTTTTCGAAAAAAAAAACTGAAAAAAATTAGAAAAAAAAATCAATTGATGATGAAATCGCTTCACCAATTTTATATGCAGCACTGGATTTTTGAGATTTTTTTCAGATTTTAAAGTTGTGGCGATCAATAAATTCTTTCTTTAATCACAAATACTTATAAACGTGTTGAAAAAATCTGAAAAAAAATATCTGCGTGCTTTTGAGATTTGGTTCAAATATATAAAAAATCCCGAGCAATTCCAAAGATGGGAAGGGTCAAACCCAAGTCGATTTGGTATGGAAAACCTCAGTTATAGATACATATAAGGATGTGTATCAACAAAGTCTCGATGGGCGATAAACCGAAGGTTTTTTTTTTTTTTACTGTAAATAGTGCGAAGCGTGTTAAAGAATTAATATATGAAAAAAGGTAGCTTACGTTACCGTGTAGCCTATCGAGAGCCCATGACTATCGAGCCCAGTGCAAAGCTTACCGCGTAATTACCGAATAATTAGCGTTGTTGACAAAACAAAAAAGAAAAAAAAATCTAGCAGCCAAAATCTTCGACTGACAATCCGCCGGACGAGATATAAATCATTGAATTCTGTGATATTCAAAATTTGATTGTAACGACAAAAAAAAATACCTGTACATATATTATACATAATTGCCACGAACAAAGATATAGATTATTGAATTTTACCCGGTTGAGACGCATGTTCGATATTTGTAACAGGTATTGTTCCAGCCGTAATAACGAACTATTTTTCGCATTTATCGTTCCGAAGTTATCGATGATTCGTGGCCCGCGTATAGTCCACATGTTGAACCCCCCCGAGCTCTTACGAAAGATATAACATAGTGCTGCTAGGGCGCAAACTCGATAAATTTATTTGACTGATAATTGTAAATATGTTGATACGGAGATTTTATGTGTACGATAACGATTTTGTACCATCCGCCCCCTCGTGCTTGTAACGTAATTTTGTCATTTTTTTTTCTTCGATTCCCGTGCATTTAGTATAGCTAGGAAAAAAAAAAGAACTGTAACGATAAAGCTTAAGTTTTCATTCGGCGTTCGAAATGTTCGATCTTACCTGCCATCGATGAGTGTAGATTGGCCGCATTTCTTTTCGATTTGTCTATCGTGCTTTGACGTTCCATGTATTCAACGATAAAAGAAAATTATTGTTATAAAAAATAATCGCGCAGTTCCTATGTATAGCAGCGTCGATAATATTAATCGTGGCATTTAAATTTTCGTTCGGATATCGACGTTATAAAATTTTTACTGCGGTATTTCGGAACGAGACAATCGTTGTTCACGTAGAAGTACTTCGGTGATTAAGATAAACGAGAGAAACTGTTGCAGCTATTACGTAATGATAAATCTCCACCGAAGAGCCTAGTATGTACAGTTAAACGAAACGACTGCCGAAGCACGTGTAGAGATGCGTACGCGAAACCAAAGACATGTGTAATCTTCTTGTTTATATTTCACAGGCACACAAACACACATACACACATACTCACTTCGGACGTATATATATATATATATATATATGTATACACACGAATCTAAACTATAAAATTAAAAACTATGTAGAAACGTGTACATTTCTCAAACCGTATAGCATTACAAAATATTAAAATAAATCGATGAAAAAAAAAGTTGTTTGAGTAATGTACCAGAATCGTTGTTTCGCCCTGCGATCTATCTTGTTGCATCGATCTCGCAATCTCGTGGGCCTCGAGTGCGTATTATGTACTGTATAGTGTATATAATAAAACGATAAACGATCGAATACCTGTATTTTTGAAAGAAGAAAAGAAAACATTGATGTTTCAACGAGACACTGAAATCGGTGTCCAGTCGGTTGTTTTATGTGCAGCGGGGCAAAGCGGGAAAAGGCGGTCAACAAACGCTCCCTTAAGAGCATGTGAAAGACGTTCTCACTGTGTCTCTCTCGCTCTGCTGTGAGCGCCACTGATGCTATCTCTCTCGCACTCCATAGTGTTTCACATGCTCTTAAGCACTAAACGTTTTAATTATGAATTATTATTTGATTGAGCCCTAATTGAATCGATTTAGAAGAAATAGAATGGTTTAGCAGACTTTGGGCCTTATTTGGTTTTTAATTCTTGTAATATTTTCTCTCCCTAGTTTTTCTTCTCGGTCGATCGGTGAAATCATATTCTTTTAAGGGTATTTTGCAACTCAAACTTGGCAAGTATATAACATTGTTGTACACGTGATAATAGTGCTCATTCGGAGTGCAGCAACAAGAAAAAGAAAAGTAAACTACGAGGTTCCTATGTGAAGTCCTAGTGACCTCCCAACTATATAACAAGATAACTAATAAATTCAATAACTCTGAAAGGCAGAAAAGAGCTAATAATTTACGATGCCGTGACGAACATTCAACACACTTTTTTTTATTAATACTTGTTATATGCACCAAACAGCAAAATCAGGGTAGCGAGAAACATCTTATTATTACGAACCGAAAACTATCGCAAATTAAATCATCATTTTCATAACAACATTCAAAATTAAATCACTAAAGAAACAAATATATATTATACCATTAACTAGCGACAAACCCCGATCTTCAAATCAACACTTTTATAATCATAATAATGAGTCTAACCTAGCGAAAAATCAAGAAATACATAAAAGAAAGCTTGTATATTAATTGTAACGCAAAAAAAAACTTGTTCAAAATAAGTTTATTCGCTGTAGTTACGTGTCGCTGAATAGCAAACATTTTTTTTTCTTGAACCTTCAACCTTGTCAGGTATAAAATTGTCTGCATTGTATCTTTTACTGGCTCGCCCTATTTCCTTTCATGACTTCAGTATTATCGTAGCTTGTCGTACATTATTTTCTTCCCTGTTGATCTTTCTCTCCTGTTCTCCTTTCCTCCAGTTCTTCAGTATCCTCATTCCATTGGAATTCTCTGTCGTTCCACCACAATTTCATGTACCCCACGCATGCTCTATGTCCACCTGCCCTTTCTTCTTTTGCTCTTTCCATTAACAACTTTTGTATCTCTTGTTGTCGCTCCGTTAAGTCATTTTCAATGAAGACATTCCTTCCCTTTAACATTTTTTTTTGTTTTATTATCAACATTTTCGACGTAAACTCCGCAAACTTTACCAAGTAAGTATTTCTTCCTTCGTCCTGCAATTCTCTTACGCTTTTCAACTTGACTTCCTTTCCTGCTAACTCCTGCAAAAACCCTTTCACCTCTTTCTCCATGTTATCCCTGCTTTTTACCTGGAACCCTTTTACAATGACATTATTTTTCCGTTTGTTTCTTTCATAGATTTCATATGACTTTTCAGGGATATCATTAGTGTGAGCTTTAATCAAGTTTTGCAAATCGAAATTACTGAGATGATTGAAGACTTTCGTAGCTACAATCTCAGGTACCTCGTATCCCAGTACGGAATTAAAAAACGTTGCACTTTGATTTAACAAATAAACCCTTTTTTGGGCTCTCTTGAAATTATGCTCTATCCAATCGGAATACAGCGGAAATTTGGCTTTGTAGTCATACGACTCCAAAGTTGTTACTACAGTTTCATTTCTTGCGTAGTGGATTCCAGTCAAGACATCGGAGAAACGAAGATTAGTATCACCGATCTTTGTCTCCCTCATCTTCTCATATTCCGCCTTACACGTGTCATACAAATCCTTAGACCTGTCATAGATCCCCATCCGTTGTTTGAGCCCCGTGCAGGAATTATACAAATCCATCGCTTGTAAATGTTGACTGACAAACCGATTTGCGGCTGTCATTTTAATTACATGTCTTATAAGAATTTTATTAAAAATCATGCACGGGTATTGTTTCATGAAAGCATAATCGAGGGCTGTGAAATTAGCGTTACTTGTGATATTAACATCAGCACCATACTTTAGAAGAAGCGACAGAACTTGTTGATTTTCCAGCATGCTCTCACTCAGTAAAGTGTGTCTCCAGTTTGGGTCACGGACAACTGCAACTATATGCAATGCTGTTTTACCATCATCGTCTCTACGATTAACGTCAGCGCCATACTCTAACAACATTTCCACAGTTTTATGATCTTTAAGAGCTGCAAGGTGAAGTGCAGTTTTGCCACTTTTGTCCGTAGCATTCACGCTAGCTCCGTTCTTCATTAATACCCTCGCCACTTTTGCAGAACCTACTTCAATTGCGGTATGCAAAAGGGGACCTAGCATCAAGCACTTGCCATGCAAGAAATTGGGTTCTTCTGGTAAACTGTTTGGGCTCCCCTGTGACCCAGCCATATAGCCTTGGGCACAAGCGTTATGCATTAGCAACCAATGAGCCATTACGTGATCATCCACGTCTACAGCGTTGAAAAGTGGCGTTATCTTGCCTCTAGCTCTGCAATCAACGTCAGCTCCGTTGCTTAAAAGCAGTTCAGCGGTTTTCAGGCATGCCCCAAGACTTTCCAAGGAACGCCTTGAACGATCATGCTTGTCCTTCAGGACATAAAATATTGGGGTGCGTCCATCGCTATCTTTGGCATTCACATCAGCGCCATGGCGTATGAGGAACTCGACGGATTTTACATTCCACCAATGTGCCGCAGAGTGCAAAAGCGTACAATTTCTTCGCCTAATGTCTCGGGATGAATCAATCGCATCGGGAAAAGACTTCAAGATACGTTCTACAATCGTCGTATTTACCATTTTCACAGACCCATGCAGTCCCTTCCAGAAAAAGTCTTGTTTAGGATCAGGTACAGCTCCATGTTCCAACAACAGGTTTATAATTATTTGGAATCTCGCCTGAAGTTTCGGGTAGTTGGTTCCATGGTTATCTTGTTCAAACTCATGTCTCTGTAATCTACTTGGGTCATACGCTGCTTCCATCGCGATACACAACGGAGATAAATATTGATCATCTTTACGTGCTTCGACATTAGCTCCATGCGCCAATAACATTTTGGTGATGCTTACATATCCCTTCTTCACAGCTATCTGAAGCGGAGTCCACTTTGGGTCAGAAGTTTCAGCATTAACATTGGCACCATTGTCAATGAGCAATTTAACGAGTTTTTCATGACCTTTCATAACGACACAATGCAGTGGTGTATAGCTAACCCATACTCTGTCCGACAATGAGTACCCGAGACAACGAGCGGCAACGAAAGATGAGGAACCGAAGCATTGTTGACCGATTTCCATTCTTTTTTCCCTTCCTGCCTGCCTTCCTTTTGAACATAAATTAGCATCAGCATTGTAACTTAGCAAAGTTCTGACAATTTTTCTGTGATCTGTATCAATGGGGTGAGGCATCGGCAGATAACATTTATATCCCTCACGCGATAATTGATTAATGGAAGCTCCGTGGTTTATAAGGATTTGTACAATATTTGAGCTATTTCTCATAGAAGCAATGTGAAGCGGTGTTATACCATTCTGGTCAGTCCCATCTACGTCAGCTCCTTGGTCCAGCAGCCTTTCAATAGTTTCGACATCCTGTCTGAAGATTGCATCACGAAGTTCAATGTGACTCGTCATGTGTGGAAGTATTTCGGAGGTGCATGAAATCTCAGAAAAAGGTGATGTACGATGACCTTGAGCCTGTGACGGCCTGTCACGCAGTATTGGATTTCAAGGTGAAGTGAGTTCTTCGAACTGCTAATATAATAAGTTTCATTAGGCTTCTATTGTCATATGTGAAAGTCTATGCGATACCAGTAATAAATTTACAATTACTAACCTTGTTCTTCTACGCGTGCATCGCTGCCTTGATATCTGCGTCAAGTAGCCATGCCAGATACGAAAGCCGAAGTGCGAAACAAATGGAACGAGGATAAAACCTTAGGAAACCTTTCTCGTTTTTTTTTTTTTTAGTTTTAGGGGATTTTTTCCATTCTTAGTGAAATATTCGGTTTCGCGTTCCTACTCTAGACACAACCGGTAAAACAGTAGATCGAATGGAACCGGACAAATGTTCTTCTATTGGTCGGGCCTTCCCCGAAGGGCTGCGTGACATAGAGATGTGCCGTGACGGTAATTTTTTGTAAACGTCAAAAAATGACCGTCAATGTACCATTTTTTCGGATTGCAGAAAATGTTTCTTGTACACAAATTTGGTAAACATTTTTGCACTCTAGATTAGTTTCAAAGGAATTTTTTTCCCTCCTTAACTTCGTAATCAGTCGAATTTTCATTTCTTATCAATTAATTCATTAATGAAAGAATATTAAAAAATGAATGCAAAATTTTATTTCTTCTGTTTAACGAGATTGGTACTGTGTCAATTTTTAAGTTGGGACCTTTGACCGCGTTACTTTTGTTACCTGACACTCTTATTGTAAAGACTGCGACAATAGCGACAGTAACTCTAAAAATCTCCACGGTCCCAATTTCATAATTAACAAAGTACCAATCTCGTTCATCAAATCATCAGAAAAAATAAACTTTTGCATTCATTTTATAATATCGTTTCATTGATGAATTAATTGATAAAAAATGAATATACGAATGATTCCCAAGTTAACGAGGGAGAAAAGTTTGTTTAAAATCAACCTAGACTGCTAAAAAGTTGACCGAGTTTGTGACGAAAAAAAAAAAAAAACTACGGTCAAGTCTCAACTAAATAAATATTTTTCGCTGTTTTAACCACATTTGTGAGCCTGAAATAAAATTACGGTCACAGCACAAAAAAAAATTTCTGGAATAAAAAAAAACGGTCCATCGACGACACGTTAATTTTTTTTTGGTCAAATGACGCTTACAAAAAATTACCGTCACGACACATCTCTGCGTACGATTGGAGGCGCCTCTGAAACTCGACCTATAATCGCCGACGCACACCGGAAAGTTACCAGTAAAACATTGCGTGAAACTTTCAGCTAACGACCGTGCGTTTCGTGCGTTAAAAAAAGAACCGCCGCCTGTCAACAGAAATCAAATTCGATCGGCCGGTTCTCTCTGCAAAAACATCGCTACCGAAATAAAAATATACAATATCACAGCTGCCCGAAAAATCGAAAACTTCGATATATCCGCAGCGGCCAAAAAATCCGAACGTTCGTGAGACACTATGGTAGATATGTTTTACAGTGTGTAAGGTTACTTCGGTCTCGTTTCGGAGGTTAACATTTTCGGAGTACCAAAACACGATCCCTCGTCGCTGCAAGCTGCGCTCATAAATTCAATTATTTTCAGTACTCCTTGATACATAAGACAGAAAATGCTCACGAGGACAGTATCTGGACCTGCGCTTGGGGTTGCCCGAAGAAGAAGAAAGAGACTCAACCGGATAACGAGGATTCGCGGTAAAATTTAGCTGATACTTCGTGACAAAAAAAAAAAAATTATTTACACACCGTTCGTTCGTTTCAGGGACTCTATGAGATCGAACGAAGAGGAGACCTCCGAGTATATCGTAACTGGCTCCGTGGACGACAGTGTCAAAGTGTGGGAACAGAAAGACGGCGGCTTGAAGATCAAGCATGTTTTGTCGGGACATTCTCTAGGAGTCGTCTCCGTGGCTGTGAGCTCGGACGGCACGAGTAAGTTCCATTAAGGGATTGCCGGATACGTTTCTAACTTCTTACTTTTTAATTTACTTTTCAATTGAAACATGTTTTACCGATGGAACAAGGTGATTGCTTAGTTTCCATTTAGGATTATTAACGTGCTACACGTATGCCTCAAATTGTGTAGGACTACACTATTATTATTATTATTTATTGATAGAAAATAAGTTTTCACTTTTTACATCTGCTTCTTTATAATGCTCTTCACATAAAAATATATAAATCGATTGACATGAATTATTAACAATGTAGAAGGAATTAAGAAAATCGAATATTACAGTTTGGGAAAATGCGTTAACGTAGTGTTACAATTTACCCATCGGTGGCTGCACATCGCGCTCTTGACAATTTTTGAGTATTTGGGGAATTTCGGAGAATCGGCGTGCAGTCTCGTTTTGCGTATGTGCGTTCCAGAATATTTGATATCGTACAAAATAGATGCCATTGAAATTTTCAGTGGCCATATTGGTTTTCGGGACGATCTGCGATATTCGAGTTTTTTCACTTCTTGGAGGTTTTCAACAAAAATTCAAGTGCTCGCCGAAGTGTTCATCGCTAGCGTTACAGTCCTGTAAAATTTGAGGCATATGTGTACCGTATTAATGATGTAAAGTCGATTCTACGAAATCGCCTCGCTCCGTCGGTAAAACATCAAGGTCCAGCAGCCCTTAAGGGGAAGTGAAATATCGCGGTCGGTAATGAAAACTGTAATGAACTTTTCTCAAGGGTGCTAATTTTTTTTGAGCAAAAAGCAAATTCGAGCCGGCTGCGCACGGTAATTTCGCATCCGGCGTGAATTAATTCTTTTCTCAAAAAAATTTGCACCATTGAATAAAGTTAATTTGAAAATTGCAACTATGTCTCTCGCACGCACAGCTGTTTCACTTCCCCTTAAGAGTGTAAAAATTATTCAATCTAAATTTTTACTATTGATCTCATCTTTACTCGTGAAGCCTTCTCTGTGAGAAATTGTTTCCATACTTCGTTGATTTTTGCCAAATTTAATACAAAATGTTTTTTTACGATACTCGAATTGCGACCAAGGGTTGCAACGGCGAGATTGCTCGATTTTTATTATCAAATATTATAAGAAGCATTATTTAATGACTTCTGGCTAATTCGAATATTTTGAAAACGCTCACAGAAATAAATATTTTCGGTTTTATTTATTTTTATCAAGAGATGCAAAAAAAAAATAATAATAACTGATTGTAAAAATTAATTTTCAGAATGCGCTTCGAGTTCGCTGGACTCGAGTCTCCGATTGTGGGATCTCGAGTCGGGTGAGAAGTTGTCCAGCATCGAGGTCGGTCCGGTGGACATCTGGACGGTAGTTTTCTCTCCCGACGACAAATTCATAGTGTCCGGAAGTCACGCGGGTAAAATCCACATGTACAGCACGGAGAGCGGCAAGCAGGAGAACGCTTTGGATACTCGGGGTGGAAAGTTCACTCTGAGCGTCGCATATGTGAGCAAGACAACATACGAAATTAACTTCTTAATCGTGAAAACAAAAAAAAAAAAAACTATACAACTAATATCGACGATTTTTCTATGTTACAGAGTCCCGACGGCAAATACATTGCCAGTGGAGCGATATCCGGTATTATCAACATTTTCGACGTTGCGCACGGCAAAGTATTGCGAACGTTAGAAGGTAATTTTTTTTTTTTAATATTCCATCAACTTCACGTATGTTGAGAAATTTTATTAATCTTAATAATATTAATCGGTCTATTCAAGGTCACGCCATGCCAATCAGATCGCTCTGCTTTTCTCCGGACTCCCAATTGCTGTTGACTGCGTCCGACGATGGTCACATGAAGCTTTACGATGTGTGAGTACAACAAAAAAAAAATTGTTTCTCGTTACGATTATTCGTTGTTCTTAATCGTAATTTATTTTCGCCGGATTGTGAGCAGCAAAGACGCGAACGTTGCGGGCACGTTGTCCGGGCACGCGTCGTGGGTCCTCGGCGTGGCGTTCGCTCCGGACGGCAAGAAGTTCGCCTCCAGCAGTTCCGATCACACCGTGAAGGTTTGGGAATTGGCGCAGCGACAGTGTCTGCACACGTTCAACGATCACGCCGATCAAGTCTGGTCTGTAAAGTATCATCCCGAAAGGAACAACATGCTCGTGTCCGTGTCCGAGGACAAGTCGATCAATCTCTACGAGTACCCATTGTAACACGAGACTCTCCGACGCGAGACTGTGACACGTGGGTTTTTAAATAAAATCAATGAAACATCTCTTTAAGTTATCTTAAAAAAAAAAATCATCTACCTTTTGCAAATAATATTTAGTTCCGCACACACTAATCATTCCTGAACTGCAAGTCGATCGATCTCTTCGAGTAATCATTATAACACGAGACTCCGATGCGGGACTATAAAACGCGGATTTTTAAATAAAATCAATGAAACATCTTTTTAACCCTTCGACGCAGGCAATTTTTTTTTCACAAGTATGAAGTTTCACATACATCGGTTGGTTATTAATGCATTTTTTTTGTGCTTCAAAGGGTTAAATTATCATTTAAAAAAATCATCCACCCTTTACAAGTAATATTTTGTTTCGTACACGCAAAATGATTTTTTTAACTGCAAGTCGATCGATCCCTACGACTACTTATCCATTATAACACGAGACTCTCCCATGCGAGACTATGGAAAGTGGTTCTTTAAGAATAAAATTAATGAAACATCATTTTAATTATCTTAAAAAAAAAAAATCATCCACCTTTTACAAATATATTTTCTCCCGCACACGCAGAATGATACAGGAATTGAAATTCCACGAATTACGATTATTAGCTATAAATTTTATTGTATCAGGTTTCAGTAATATACAACTCATTGTAGTATCCGACAAACCTATAGCATGATAACGAGAAGAAAAAAAAATAAGAAAAATAATACACTTAGTACCTAAGTATAATAGAGAGGCTATTACAAAGTGGATACACGAGAAGTTCATGCCGTCGCGGACCAAATAATTCATGCTGCAATCGACGACTGTAAAAGTATAAATTCCGCCCTCCTTTTTATTCCGAGTTGGAAGAGTTAAATCTAATTAACCCGAACTGGAAGAGGGCCCTAAATTCGAAACGTCTAGGGGGTTCACTCCTAGCAAGCAAACAACTCGAAACGACGAGACTCCGTGCGGCGCCAAGTGGTCTCCTTCGGGAAAACGTTAAATTTTTTTTTTTTTATTTCCGATTCCGTGGAAGGAAATATGACGGGGCACGCGTCGAACAATAAACAAAAAAAGGATTTATGTACAACGACTATGGCAACTCGAAAAATAGAAAACATTTTTATCTATCAAAAATAATTATCAAGATCTATAATTCGATTGTTTGTAAAGCAACAATAGTTTTTTTCTTCTTTTTTTTTCAACGACAGCAAGCATGATCTGGTCCGCGCTCGAATTTAGCAAGGGTACATTTTCATTACGAGGATGATACCGCGGTAAGTTCGGTCACAGAGATTTACCTTACATGCGATTTTTTTTTTAATTTACGTGATTTTTTTTTGTTGTAGTTTTTTTTTTGTATATGTTCAAAATAGACGCTATATTGCCGGTAAATTTGTAAGTAGACTAGAAACTTAAGGTAATGCTTACAAAGTTTTTCTCCCTCGCTCACACCGCGCGCGTTGTTACGCGTCGCTCGACACCGTGTTTTAATCGTAAACTTAGACCGCTACGCCACGTCCCGTCCGTGACTCGTCGTTTCTATTCGTAATTTTGCAAAAAATCCCGATCGAACCGTCAAACTATAAATCCGGAATTCCTCTGATTTCTCCATTTCCATCCTCATCATTTTTTTTTTTACTATCAGTCTTCGAAAAAGTAATTATAATGCTCACCCGATCGGAGGATACATTTTTGGACAGAAAAAAAAAACTAAACAAAAAAATCTCTACATTCCCCCGATCGTCTTTGTAACGCGACGATCGATGCACGGGGAAAAAAACGTTCTCCGCCACTGGAACAATCGTCAGTCGTAAATCACTAAATCATCCCTCCGTCGTTACGTCCATCAGGATCGACCAACATTATATACAAAAGTCAAATAAATAATCGCGTGCGAATTATCCATTCGAAGAAAACAAAAAAAAAAAAAAAGAAAAGAAAACTCTCCCTCGATAGTCGGAACCGCGCGAATCCTCGGCCCATTATGTACATACACGGGAGGGTCGAGCGCCCCCGTGTAAATTAGCGTGGCTCGAGCGCGAGTCGCGATCCACATCATCCGAATTCCCGGACTCCTCTGCAACATCAACGAAGCCTTGAAAAATTCGATAAAAAAAAATAAGTAAAAAAAAAAAAAAAAAATAATGAAAAATAGTTAAACTTAGGCAAAAAGCATTCATGACTAGTTCCGAAACGAGATAAGAATTAACGAGTTACCCGCGTTCTGCCTATTTCGGAAGGTAACGCTGAATAATACCACCGAAGCCGCCTCTAGTGCGGGCCGATCGTTGCTCAGACGGTGGTGACTCTCGTCGAGCCGGTGACGATTTCCGTCGTGGCCTCGAGGCCATCGTCCTCGTCGGCTCGCCTCATCGTCGCGGCGATCGTTTCCAGCCGGTGATCGTAGCCGAAGGGTGGAACGACGGCGCAGACCGGAGTGCGCGGTGTGGATTCCCCGGTGCGGCATTGGCCGTCCTCGCCCTCCGCGGAGTCGACCCTGATGAAGGACCCCAGCCGGGATATCCTCTTGGCGCTGTCGACCTCGTTAGTCGTCTCGACGCTGCGCTGTTTCCTCAGGACGATCGTCCCGTAGCCGATCGGCGCAGCGTCCTTGCCGTTGGTCTTCGCCTCGGGGAACTTGACGGGGATCTTGCACGGCGCCTCGGCCGGCGACATCCCCGTCAGGTCGCAGGAGTTTCGATACTTGGCTCCGTTCGCCCGAGGATCGAAGAGCCTGCTCGGTCTCGTCGACATCGTCGGCAGGACGTCGTCGGCTTCCTGGGGAACGCCCTCGAAGGTCGAGCTGCGGAACAGCCTGAAAGCGGGCGGTTTGCTCGTGACCGCGACCTCGGAATCGACCTCGTCCGCTTTGTCCCTCGGCGCGCTTATCCACTGTCTCGTGTCAGGTTTCTCGAATTTCTGCTTATTCTTGCTCTCCTCGACTTTCTTCCAGAGGCTCGCTATCTTGCTCGTGGCTTCCTTGGGCAATTTTCTGCCGGGCTGCGCCGACGAGGAAACTATGCTGGAGTTGCTGTTCGACCTCTGACCGAGGCTCATTATCCTACGCGGCGCCTTCGCGATTTCCGCGCTGCCGTGGTCGGCCCTGGTCTGGCCGGACGGCTCGACCGTCCTCTTGCCAGCGCCCAGCGAGGGCGAGCCTCTCGGCGACTGGATCTTCTCGGCGCTCGAGCACTTCGTCAGCTTCGTTTGCTGAGCGCTCTGATAAGACCTGACGGAAATTTTCGACTTCGCCGCCGTCGTCGCCGTCGCCGGATTCGACCTGACCGGCGAGCCTTTCGCGGGTTTCGCGATCTTGGACTTGCTCGGCGAAGGACAAAAAACCACGGTCGGAGCGTTCTCCACCTCGGGCTCGTCCTTCGTGAAGGTTCCTTGTCTCTCCAGAGGTTTCGGCTGCGTGTCCATCTTCGCCTCCTTGGGCGGATGGCTCGCGCAGGCTGGCGGTGTGCTGTGTCGCTTCACGGACTTCGTCACCGCGTACGTCGAGCCGCGCTGGGGAATCGAGCTTCTCTTGGCCAGAGCGGCGTTTCTCGCGCGCTTGTCGGCGTTGGAATTTTGTGGAATTTTTTGCGCGCCGCTCGGTCTCGACGGCTCTTTGGTGGAATTCACTGAAGTGTTGGTGTTTTGTCTCAGGGTCGTCGCCCGAGTCGCTCTGACGACGGGCGAGGTGTTGCTTCGACCGATGGGAATCCCGCTCGAGGGATTGTTCGCCTGCTTGAGGGGCGAGGACTGCGGAGTGGGCTTGCGAGTGTTCGGCGTCGAGTAGAGAGCCTTTCTTCGACCCCTTATGCCCTTGGGGCTTCCCGGCTCGGATTTCTCGGCGGCGTTGGAATCCGCGCTTCTGTCCCTGCTCACCGTCCCGGGCTTTATTATCCTCGGCCTCTTCGGCTCCTGCGGCTGCTCCTCGGCGTTTCGTTCGTTCTCGCTCTCCGAGTCGCTCACCTCCGGCGTTTCCTCCCGAGGAATCTTCTCCTCGGGATCGCGATCACCGTTCTCGACGCTCGGCGTCGACTCCTCCTGTCGGCGACTCAGAGCCTGCTGACTCGCTCTCTGAACGTAGTTCGTCATGAGCTTCTTTCCGAGCCCGCTCGCGAAGCGCATGCGCAGACTGTGCTCCGACTCGGAGTCGTTGGAAACGAGACTGAGAGTCTCGCAGTCGAGCATCATCGGGTCGTCGCCGATGGAGTCGCCGACCTTGCTGGTCTCGTTCAGGGTGTGCAGCACGATGTTTGCGTTCTGCTCGAGCATCGTTTGCATCGCCTCCGACGCGATGTCGCCGTTAATTTCGTCGCCCTCCGCTCCTTCGCTGCCGTTCGACTGCGGCTCGGAGTCGTTCAGCGTTATCGTGCGATAACGATCGTTCTCCGTGCTATCGACGCGCTTCTTGCGAAAAGTTCGACCGCCGCAGAGATTCAGGGTCGGTATGGACGATTTCGCTGGCGAGGTCGACTCGACGAGGGTCTCTGGGGTTTCCGGTCGCGGAGGCTGCTCGGTGGCGCCGTTCGTCTGCGCGGCGATATCCGCGAACGGATTGTCCAGAACCTGGGTCTGAAACCTCGCGCGGTCCTCCTGACGACGCTGCTTCGGCGTGAGCTTCGTGTATGGGGAGACTTTGCCTTTGGGCGCTCGTGCCTCGGCCTCCTGCTTTCGACGCTCCTCCTCCTCTTTTTTCACCAACTCGGCGGCTATCGTGTAAGTCTTGTAGCGCTCTTTCGCCAGTTGTCTCTTCTGCTTCGGGGTCAGGTGACTCTTGTGCGGTCGCTTCTTCGGCGTCGACTCGGCGGAGCTGCTGAAACACGATTCCGTGTGGATCGGCGTGCCGGCCTCGTCGGTGTCGTTGTCGACCTCCTCGATCCTGTCGACGACGATCGGGTGCGGAGCCTGGAAGATTGAAAAGACGTTCGGGTTATCGCGCTCTCCGGCGTCCTCGGCGACATAATGCGGTGGGATTTGGGTTTAGAGTAGGATTTTGCACGGTTGAGCCGTCTTGACTGGGTTAAAAATCTTATTCGGTTAATGGACATTAAGGTGGCCCTTAAATTGAACATTTTTGAATTTTCTGGGGTTATCGTGAGGTATAAAACAAAAATGCCATGTGCGAAGGGTCCCCTAAATTAATGCATTTTTAGAGGTCGCTATTGGCTATTTACAAAATTAAAAACTTCGGAACATCTAAATTTAAGGTAAAAATTAAATATTCGAGGTTTCGACCGGCCGAAATTTTTCTGCGAGCCCCCGAACCGAATGAAAGAGCCAAGGCGGAAGCCATCCACGTAAACTAAAAGATGAGTACTCGAAATCATATTAAACCTTTATATTGACAATGATGTATGTGAGAAACTGAAATATGATGATATCGAGTGTTCTAGCGAATTTAATTGATTAATGCGAACAAGGAGTTACTATAACAAATTTAACAACAAAATTCGATCGATCTCCTTATTTTTAAATACGTGGTTATCCAATTATATATGCCATTAATTCACAAATATCACATAAAGATGAACGTAAAAACATAACAATATTAAATTATAGTCTTCGTCATTCTTTTTATCACATATAATTTAATATGATTTTTTTTATGTTTATTTCTGTATGATATTTGTGAATGAATGGCATGTATAATTGGATAACCACGTATTTAAAAATAAGAATATCCATCGAATTTTGTCAAATTTTTTAAAAGTAAATCCTATTTCGCCCCGATCGTGACTTTAACAGGAAAATTGTTGTGTATATTAAAAATGTTTCCTTTTAAACTTTTATCCACTTGAAATTTTTTAATGCCCTCAAAGACCCCACCTTGGTCCCTATCCACACGGTCTGTCTCGCTATCTTTTTTTTAACTAGGCGTCGAGCCACCGTGTCTCTCTATTTCCCGAGAAACTATAAACGTTTGCAATCTTACAGCCTCCTCGGTGCGGAGATCGACGTCGATGCAGAGTGTGTCGCTGCAGAGGGTGTCGGTGTTCGCCTCGACGGTCGAGTCGTCCATCTCGCTGACCTCGTTGAAGAGGGACGGTGGATTTATGTTTTCGAGATACTCGCTGACGCTGTCGTTGGCGCTGCTCTGCATGGCGTACTGCATGCACGTGATGGACAGAACGTTCGCCATAGGCTTGAGTAGATCGAAGACCGGATCGCTGCCGGTGAGGCTGTTCGAGTCCTCCTTGGAGTCCGCGATCTCCGAAGTTATGCTCGCGACGCTGAGCATGCTGTTCTCCATGTCGCCGGTGTCGAGAAGCTCGTCCATCATCGACGGTGGTTTCACGTTCTCGAGCTGTGAGCTCGTGCCGAGGCTGCAGTCGTTGAGGAGACTCTCGAGGCTCGCCGTGTGGCTGACGCCGTGCGCCAGTGCGCGTTTCGCCATCACGCCGATGGGAAGCGATTTTTTTCGTCTCGGATCGAGAGGATTCTGTCCTCTCACTCGCACGGGCGAGAGCGAGGTCGACTGGCATCGTTCGCTGGCGTAGGACGGGTCGTGGCTCTCGAACGGCCCGACGTAACTCGCGGTAAGCGAAATGAGGCTGTTCATCGTCGATGGAGGTTTTATGGCGTCGATGTCGTTCGACGTCAGACTGGAGAAGTCGATCTGCTGTCTCGTTGCCTCGGCGCTCACGGCTTCGGCCAGCCGAATCGCTTCACGCTCGATTATACGCGAGTTCGTCATGCTCGAGGACTCGACGTTTTCTCCTTCGCGCAGAGTCGCCATCGGCGCGGCGGGAAGAGTCTCGTCGTCGGCGTCGCTCTTGAAAGACGCTATGAGCGGCGCGCTCACGCTTATGCTCGGGTATGAGACATCGTTCGGCGAATCCTCGTTCCACGTGTCGCTGAGAACGCTCTGCCTCATCGCCGAGGATTCTCGCTCGCGCATCGCCTCGGTCTGCTGAACGAGCGTCGCGGTGAGACGATCGAGCGAGGCTATCATCGCGTCGGGATCGCGCTGTCTTCTGTACTCGTCCTCGACGTTCTTCGCCTGAGTGTCGCGCAGCCGGGACGAGTTCGCGACGACGACGTCGTCGTCGGCGTCGCGAACGGCGCTCGGCGTCAGGCGCGATTCTTCGGCGGAAATTCCGACCTCTGACGCGCTTGAATTCGCGTCGCTCGCAGCGTTGTCGGCGTTCGTCGCGCCAGGTTTTATGCAAAATTGCAGCAGTGCCTGCTCCGATCGCTCCACCGAATCGAAGGACTCTACGCTCTCGGAATCTGGGATTTCTTGGCTCGGGTCGGGAATCGCAGACTCGACGAATATCTCGTCATCGGCGGTGTTGTCCTCCACTGAGTTCGCTCGAGTCTTTCGAACCGTTTGATCGACGGATTTAGCGGCCGTCGAATCGCCGTCGACGTTGTCGCGATTCTGTCGGGCGTCGTCGCGCTCGCGCGAATATTCCTGCAGCTTCTGGTACTCGACGGTTATCTTGTCGTCGTCCTTGGCGATGTTGAAGTTGTCCTCGAACGACTGGTAACCGTTCACCGACGCGTCTGGATGCAAATAGTCGTTCGACGATGCTGTTGTCATTTTTATGTTGAACCTCGGAGGGTCCGATTGAGGCGAATTTTCTGACTGCTCGGCGAATCCGTTCTTCTCGACCTGATCCAACGCCGTGCTCGTCTGGTAACGGGCCAGGTTGCTCTCGGCCGGCGGTGTCTTCTCAAGACTGTTCCGACGGAAGGACTGTCTGTGTCTGGAAAAATTCACATGTGAGGTCGAATCCTTTTTTCTATCGTTTTTTTTTTTATATTCTTAATTTTATATGGTAACTATCATAAGTTTTGTAAGTTTTATTAATATACACTGGAAAAATAAATTGTAAATTTAATGTACTGGATGTTGAAATTTGCCTACATTGTAAAATAAAAATACTGAATATTATAATTACAAATCTTTTGCGTGACATTTACAAAAAAAGTCTTTAAAGATACAAATTTTACTGTAAGATTGCAACGCATATGTGTTTAAAATTGCAGAAACAGTTTATGTAAAAAAAAGATTCCAATACCGTTCATTAATTTTGAAACAAATATAAATATAAATATAAATATAAATATAAATATAAATATAAATATAAATATAAATATAAATATAAATATAAATATAAATATAAATATAAATATAAATATAAATATAAATATAAATATAAATATAAATATAAATATAAATATAAATATAAATATAAATATAAATATAAATATAAATATAAATATAAATATAAATATAAATATAAATATAAATAACTTGGATTTAATTATACATATAATTATTTTTTTGATCACAGCCGACTCACCTGTTGTTTTGCATTCCTATGTGGATGCAGGCGGCGAGCAAATCCTCGTCATCCTCGTCCCCGTCGCTGACCATGGACTCGGGAAAGCTCTCCGCGTCCAGCGTAAGGTTCTGCCTTCTTCCGGCCTGCAACTCGCGCTCCTTGTGCCTCGAGTCGTTTATTATCTTCGGCTCGTCGTTCAGAACCAGAGAATTCAGCCGAGTCACAGCCGTGTCGATACTCGACGCAGAATCGACGGAAAAAGTCGATTTCATCGTATCCGATTGGCACGCGATCGCCTGAGATCTTTCCATTACCTTGTGCTCCGAGCCGGCTAACGAGTCGCTACAAAAAAAAAGTAATACGTAGTAGTACAAGTTTCTAACCAATAATATTATCAACTCCCCTGCGATATTATAAAATCTATGTCGCGAAAATTACAAAATTCTTTCATTTTGCGCGAATTAACATAACACGGATTAAATAAACGTTATTTTTACACAAATCGAACTTTCTTTTACGCAAAAGAGCTCGACAATTATAGGGCCTTATTTTCTGCACGTTTCCGTTATAATTTCAACAATTCCAACTGCGTTGCAGTTATTATCTCCCCTGCGATATTCAAAGAACCTTCGTCCCGAAAATTACAAATCTTTTAAATTTGGCCTGAATTAATAAAACACATTGAATAAGCCTTCGCCAATTAGTGCCTAATTTCCTACGCGTTTCTCTCGAAATTCCACCAACCCCGGAAAAAAACTACATTTATTACCTGGACGTGGTAACGCCCGAGTCGTGTTCGAGGCTGTTCGGCAGAGCCGCCAGATTGTTCACCGAGTCGTCAGGCACAGACGTCGCCATGCTCTCGTCCCTCACTTCCGCCTCCACCACCACAGGTGTCTTCTGAGTGTACCCTTCGCGTCGTATCTCTCTCGCCACGTCGTTGATCCTTCCGAGATAGATCTTGTGCGCGAGCGGTCTTATTCTGCTCGCATCGGGAAGATCGGTGTCCGACGCCGCGCCGGACGACGTCAGCGGAGTCTCATAGGGCGTTCCCTCGGTGTAGTAAGTCTTAACCGTGTCCTCGATTCCCTGCTCGCTACCGGCGAAATAACCCGAGCTCTGTTTCTCGTCCTCGTCGGAGTTGTGCTCGGCGTATCTCAAACTGTAGTTCGTCGGTTGATCGATGTCGGTTTCGGCGTAGACCTCGAACGGATCGCCCTCGGAATTGTGACTGAGAGTCGGCGATCGAACCTCGGGTTCCTTCGGGGTCTCGCACTGAGGGCTCGGGCTCTCGGCGATGCTCCCGGAAAACGTCGACTTACCAACGGGCGATCTGAGCGAGGGACTCTTGTAGTTGATCTGCGAGCCGAGCGCCGAGGAAGCCTCGGATCTCTTCGCGAAGCAATCGACGCCGCGTCCCAGCGACGACTTTCCCGAGCTGCTCGGCGAGAGAGCGTCCTCGACGGACGAGTGCATCAAGATCTGCGAGCAAGCGGATTCCTGATCCGGAGCTGTCGCCCAGGACATCGTCGATGTCGTGCATCGCAGGTCGCCGATCTCGTTCACGCCCAGGTCGGTCGGTCTGAGCCTCTCGGGAATCGAATTTTTGTAACGCAACGCGTACTTCTTCTCGAGCTGGTTGCCCTTGCCGTCGGGCGTTCCCTGAGAGTTGAAACCGACGGCGGAGTGAAGGGACGACGACTGCTGCTTGGTCTGCAGCTCGGCCGGTGTGAGACCGTTCGTGATGTGGCGATTTACTCTCTCGAAGATCGTGTCCGAGTGGGTGGACGTTACGGAGCGCATCGATTCTCTGCTGTCGCTGCGCGGCACGCCGTTGTACTTCGAGCTCGAGGGGCCCGATTGGTTGGCGTGCATCTGATAGGATCGCCCTCGAGACGCTATGTCGACGAAGCTCGGATCGACTTTGAATGGAAATTTGTCGTCCTTGTTCGTCGGCGAGGTGCTCGGCTCGATGTTGTCGCACGTCTCGGCGAGATTCTGATCGATCTCTTGTTCCAGGGCTCGTTGTCGACGGGCGACGAGGGTCGGCAGAGTGGGGAGGCCGAGTCCTCGAGCGGTGGAGTCCAAGTGCACGAGATTACTTCCGGCCGGCCTCGCGCTCAGCAGATTCTTCAGCGCCGCGCTCGAGCCCATCGATATCATCTTGTGCTTGGAATGGACGAGACTCCGCAGCATCGGCACCGCTCCGAGGTCCCACAGCAACCTCTGGTCGTGCGGACAACGCGCCGAAAGATTCCACAGCGCACCGCACGCGTTGCTCACCACCGTCAGACTCGGCGATCTCAATTGCCGGAGAAGAACCTGCGGAAAATGTATTTTGTCAGAGGTATTTTAAATATGGCGTTAAAGCTAAATTTATGCCAGACGTTAACCTTTTTTTTATATATTCTTAAAATAATATTTTCATACTCTTTTACAATTACAATAAGTTAGGACATTTTATATACATTATTCCAGGAACCCGACAATATAAATATTCATTTCAAGGCTATTCAAGGAGATCAATTTCATTATTTAACTTTCATTTTCAGTTATCTCAAAATTTATCTTCGATTTAATAAACTTAGACATTCATACCAAGGAAATCAATCACATATCAAACTTTACGCATATCTCAAATATGCACTCATATTATATATATAATATTTCGAGATCGTTGCGAACGCGGTGACGTATCTGAATATTTTTGCTGTCACAAACAGCGCAGATTCCCGTTTTTTTTTTTTTATCGATGAACCTCAAATTAATGATTGGTACAGAGGCAGGTCAACAATTATTTAGGAATATCTTTAATTAGCAACCATGTGCTAGAGTGGAAAAATTTGCGTAAAGGAGATTATACGGATAAGCACGTCGCTCTCGGCCGAATGTCCGGAGAGAATTACACAAGTGGGCGAAGCCGAGAGATCGCAGCAGCCCTTCTCGTAAAGGTGAATATTCACACTATCGCTTCTGAATTCTAAATTAAACTTAAATTTACCTTAAATGTAACTTAATCTTTAAATAAAAAAATCGATAATTACAAACCTGCAGACAGTCGCGTTCGCGGACGATCGCTCGATAGTCCTCGCGCACGGCTATGTGGCTCGACACGTTGCGCAATATTCCCCCGGCGTTCTCGACGATGGAGAGTGTCTTCGAGGGCGCTTTGTAGCTGAGCATGTCGACGAGGAAGGCGAGAGCGCCCTCGACGGCGCATATGTCGACTTTGTTCGTGCTGCAGTGAGCCGAAAGGTTCCACAGCGCCGAGAGTATGGATCTCAGGGTAGATTCCTTTCGGCCCTCCATCGCCGCCTTCATCAGACCGGTGACCGCGCCGACTTCCCTCAGTGTCTGCTTGCTGCTGCTGTCGGCGCGCCAGGACAGATTTCTGAGAACGCTCGCAGTCACCTGACGAAGATCGTCGCTCAGGCTTCTCAGTTGCGAGACCAGCGCTCTCATGAAAGCTCGGAACGAGCAGAGGAGAGCCTTGTTGTTGCCGTCGCCGAACGTGAGGTTCGTCAGTGCCATGCCGGCGTATCTGCGAAGCGTGACGCAACTCTGGTCGTCGGATTCGCTGCCGTGAGCCGCGTGGTCCATCTCGATGAGTTCGGCGACCGCGTGGAGTCCGCCCAGCTGGCACATCGCGTGGCGATGAGCCTCGTCGAACGAGAGCTTCATCAGCGCCGCTATCGTCGGTCCTGGGTGCCTCTCCAGGTCGTCCGGCGGTCGCTCAGTTTCCAGCGACGCGCGCAACGCCTGACAGTAGTCGCGCACCTGCTCGAGCAGCCTCAGAACTCGCGCCTCGCGCCTTCCCACCTTCTCGTCGCTACGGGCGTGTATCACGTTGTGCAACGCTCGCGCCGCTCGCTCTCGCGTGTCCACGTCCTGGCCCGGCGCGTGGATCAGCTGCACCAACAGCGGCAGGCAACCCGACTGCCTCATCACCAGACAACTGTCGATCGAGTTGCTCATCGCGAGGAGCGTCGAACTCATGTCCTCGCGACCCTCCGTGCTACCCAACATTCCCAACAGACTGTAGACCACGTCGACCTTCGCACCCAGACGACGATGGCCGTGCATACCCGTCGAACAACCGCTGCTCACACCCGTACTCGACGAGAAACTCATCACGCTCGCCATGTCCTGCAAATAAATTTTTGGCGATTTAGTAAAATAGTTTTTTTATTTATTTTTTTTTTTTAATCTGCGGTCGTTCGAGGAATGGTAGATGATATTTTCGGAAAATTGGTGGAACATCATCGCTTAATTATTTTATTGTAAAAAAATAAATAAAAATAATATATTTTTTTGTTTTAAGTTTCGTGTAAAATATGCTAAAGTATAGAAAATTTGTTTTTCGCGGTGCATAAATTAAGGAATTGCTGTCTCAAATTTTGTGCAAATTTGTGCGATGGACATTTAGCATTACAAATTGCAACTACAAAATTCTACGACACAATACACAGTGTACTGCGGCAAAGCGCACGCTTGTAGTATAATTAAGAAAATAATTTGCTCGTGCCCGACGCTCGGAAGCGATTTGTCAAGCTTACATTGTGTTGGCCAGTGGAGCCACACTGTGGACCAGGAAAGCTCATCTGCTGGGTGGCCCATAGGTCCCTCTTCACAGGCCACGTCCCGTGGTACAGAGACGACAATCTGTGAGCCTGCGAGTCCTCGTCCTGCTTGCTCTCCTCTTCGCTGCTACCGTCCTCGTCGTAGCACTTTGTGTTCCTTGTGTACAGCTGAAACAGGAATTCACGAATGATCATAACAATAAAATAACAATTGAAATGAAAAATAAAAGAAATATTTGAAATAAAGAAATTGATCAGAAAAATACAATAAAAACTGAAATTTAAAAATTGACCAGAAAAACAAAATAAAAATTGAACTTAAAAAAATTCATCATTTATCATTTAATAATAATAATTTATTGGATGCTCATTGCATATGAAATTATACATTTTTCATTTCAACAGTCTTCAGATTCTTAACGCAATTACATTTTTAATAGTCTAATGCTGCTTTCCAAGCATGATCAGAAAAACAAACAAAAAATAGAGTACAAAAATAAAATAAAGGAGATTCAAAAATTGATCAGAAAAACGAAATAAAAATTGAGGTAAAAAAAATACTCTTATCTCGATACTCCAAAACGCATACATCTAAAAATAAATAAAAATCATCCCCGAAACTCCATCTACCCAGATGAGAAAAACAATAATAACATGACCGCCGAGATGATAAATCCCTCCTATAGATTTCCCAGACCCTCCACAGTACAAATCCAGCGCGCAACCTACACGAAGGCGAGCACCCCATGGCATAACACATCGAACCCGGCAAAGGATTCTCAACCGCGAGTCCCGGATACCCTTGGACTCCAGGTAACGTGAGACAGCTCAAAGGGCACCGAAATAACGGTGCGGCAAGGAAAATCAATACGCGCCACTGGTGGTGATATCATGGACGCTGAGAAGAGGCCGGGCCGGGGCGGGGGAAGGCGTGCGCCCCGCTCTCCGTCTATCAACCCCCTCGCCGCCGCAGCGCCGTACTCTCATGCGGCTTCTCGCACGTTTTCTTCATAACTTCTCAACAACATAGACGCAAAATAAAAAAAAAAATTAAAAAATTAAAGAAAATTTTTTAAAAAACACTCCAACAATACCGACGGTCGGTAACACGAAACTTCACTCATCTCGGGACTTGACGTATATTAATTTTTGAAATAAAATTCTTGTAAATAGTGATTCGAGGAGCTTACCTCCGGGCTGGGAGTGCCAGAATCGGGCTCGTTGTCCTCTTTGCTTTCGGGCTCCATGTCATGGGCTTTAGCGTAGAGCCGATGTGCACGGGATGAGGAACTCGTAGCGGAGCATCGTTCGCGGGACTCGGCCGACCTCGGGCCAAGGGATGGTACACAGACTCTGGCGGCGGACTGAGGCTCCGCCGTGGTCCGCTCTCTGCTCAGGGGCGGATCTCCCGCGGCGTAGTACGGGCGCGCTAGGGTGCCCTCTCTCGTGATCGAGCCTCCCGACTCCCACGATAGAAACGACGACGTCCCACCACCGGCTTCCACGCCGACGCGTCCGAGACTCGGGATGCCCGTTGTTTCCGACTGTCTTGAACGTCGCACCGTCGTTTCCTCCTGCGCGGAGAACAAAAAAAGAATACGGTGTTGTGTTTAGAGAGGGGGAATTAAATGCCGGACAATGGGGAGAACGGGGATATATAGGTTATGTCCGGGAGCCGCGGGACGTGAGGCAGCGAGGGGGTGAGGGGATGGGCGTTGTTTTGGTATTCCTTACACGTCATTGGCTCGTGGGCTACCTTTGACTCTACGACGCACGGGCTCGAGCGGAAATGTGAGTAAGCTATCGGGCAGAGGGTAACGGGCCTGATTGGAACGGTTCGGGGAATCGGTAAGACGGATATGGGTAAGATAGGCCCGAGGAAAAAAATATATATAGATGAATATATATAGGTACACAAAAATACAATATATATATATATATATATATATATATATAGTATATTGCATTATATATATAGAATTTGTACAAGATTGGATTAATGTATGCAATATGGAATAAATAATGTTTTTATACAGTTGGGATTGAATAATAATTTATAGAATGGGAATTAAATATCGGATAATGGGGAGATCGAAATAAGATGTTTGGAAGTTTTGGGGTATAGGGAGGGTGCGGGGATGGGCGTTGTTTTTGTATTCCTTACACGTCATCGGCTCGCACATAGGTTATTTTTAACTCGACGACACACGAACTCAAACGAAAGTAGCGGTAGAGTTATCGAGTCGAGGATAAGGGGTCTAATCGGACCGATTCGTGTAATCGGTAAGACCGATTTCGGTGAGATAGGCGCGGAGAAGAAAAATATATGTATAGATTATATATAGTGGTACACGTATTGTGTGTATTCTATCTACAATATAAAAAGATTTCGTCGTCGTCGCCATGTTCAAATGAAACAGGGCGTCAAATATTCTAAGTTCATCTATGTGGAGGGAGGGGGTGAAATATTCTAAGTCCCATTGGGTGGCCCCTCAGGCTGAAATATGCAAGTTCTTAGAGAGGGGTCTCGAAATAACAACACAAAGGGGGGTGGAGGGGGCGGGGTTCGATCGCGGGGGGACTGATGTGTCGGTTTAATTTCACTTATACATATAGTGTACGAAAAATTCTGAAAATTTCCCTCGAGGCCCCTCCCCCCGTCTTCATTATTCTAAGTTCCTATTCTAAGTAAGTTTTCGAGAGACTAAAAGGGAACACCCAGCAAAATTCTTATATTATATATATATATATATATATATATATATAGAATTTTTGTAAGACTGATTTCATGGATGAATTATGCAATAAATAATTTGTTTTATATACTTGGGACTGAATAGTTATGTAAAGTGATTAATGTTGCGATAAAAACATCTCCAGCATCTCCTTAAGGGGAAGTGAAATATCGCGGTCGGTAATAAAAACTGTAACGAACTTTTCTCAAGGGTGCTAATTTTTATGAGGAAAAAGCAAATTCGTGCCGAATGCCCACTGTAATTTCGCATCCTGCCCGAATTCATCTTTTTCTCAAAAAAATAAACACCATTGAATGAAGATAATTTGAAAATTGCAACTATCTCTCTCACATACTCATGGCCCGTCACGTGACTTTCACTTGACCTTAACAACGACGGAGAAAATAGAGTGCGCGATTTGTTACCGACCGAGCGCGAGAGGGCGGATGGTCGGTAAGGATGTTCTCCATCGTGTCCGAAGGTCACCCTGCCGATTCATCGCCGAGGTAAACGCCCTGCAGCGCGCACAGGATTTGTGCACAGACTCAACGGGATACTATAATGCAGGTCAGCGTGCTGCACGCGAAGGTGAAGCCGGGCGCAGGTGAAATTGGATGCTGGTAACATTAAAGGGGTCGTACCCGTTCATACTTTATAATCTCCGAGTCCGTGCACGGGAACACGAGAATTAAAAAGTAACCGAGTAACACAACACGTATACGCGGGTGTCGGGTTTGTTGGACAATCTCCGTGCCGCAGACTTTCCCTCGGTTCTTCTTTTATTCAAAATGCCGTCACTGCCCCGCTGTTCGCGTTTCCTTCAAAGATAGTGAGTTAACTGTATGGGCGATGGTCGGGACAGTGTAGAGCGTACAGGATGTTTCCGAGAGCCACGGTGCGTAAGTGCGTGAAGATCTTGCGGTTTATTTGGCTTAATGAACACATGGAACCAGTGACTGGTATAAACCGGAGGGTAAACACGCGACTCGAGCTAAACGGGCCAGCCAGAGGTTTCACGACGGCGCGAACGAATCAATTCCAGAGAAGCCCAAACAGGCAGACCCGCTCGAATCGCACGGGCACTCATTGTTTTCTATTCGAGAAGAAAGTATTTCTACGGAAACTTTTATAGAAGAATATTTTATTTTTCATAATTTTGGCTTCTGTTTTGCTGTTCGGAATATCGAATAGCGAATGCAAATACGTAATTATTCCAACGTGACTATAATTCTTAAGGGGGTTCGTCGATTTTAGGCAAAACGTGTTTATTTTCTTTTCGGCGTTAATAACGTATTATGTACGTAGTTATATGCGACGCGAAAGATATAGATTAAAAAATTCGAAAATCTCCCACAATTAATTGATCTTGATGGTATTTTGATAATTTAAAAAAAATCCATTTTGGAATTATTATTGTGCAAAATTAATCTTTTCAGCATCTTTAATACGCTTGATTTCTTTCAGATTTTTATATCATCGAGAAGTATTTACAATTCCCTCTCACTTCTCTGAAACTTATGTAAAGTCAACACTATTCGCAAGGACTACCTTAAGGTGAAGTGAAACCTCTCCAAGGGTAAAACAGTTAGGAATTTTCTAGTTGAAATCGCCGCATTTTTTCCTAAAATCGAAAGAAAAAAATTACAGTGTAATCACTGCCTTTGTAAGCAAGTACGCCATTTTGCGTAAAAAAAATATTTATTTATCGGTAATTCAACTTTTTACGTTATTCTTATAACGAAATGTAATCTCGCCCATACCAAATCGTGTATTTTCCAATCGCCGAGTTTTCCGTTCTCGTTACTTCAATCATTGGTAGAGTTAAGAGAATATAGCACAACTTTGCTAATTACAGATTTCCCGTGGTAATCACACGGTAATTTTTTTCTTTCGATTTCCGAAAAAAATCGAGAACGAAAGACTAGGTTGCGCATTCTAGTGTAAAAAAAATTCGTATGAAATTTAATGTGCCGGTCTGGAAGACTTTATGCTAAAACTGGCATAATAAATTTAATGTCCAATTGCGATGAAAAATGAATGTTCGGTGCATTAAAAACATTGGAAATACTTTATTTTCAACAATGTACTTTAATTTTACTATGAAAGTACATAACATTTTTATAACTTACTTTAACTTCAATGAAAAAGTATATTAATTTTTCATCACAACTGCACATTAAATTTAATGTACCAGTTTTTGCATAAAAACTTCCAGTCCGGTACATTAAATTTACAATATTTTTTTTACAGTGTACTATTTTTAAAGTTTCATTGCATTCGCGAAAAATGCCAAACCGTATGCGACGATTTCAACCTTCAAAATTCCCAACAGTTTAACCCTCGGGGAGTTTCCACTTCGCCTCAAAACAGCCCATGCTCGACCGAGAGACAATCAAAGCTCGTCACCTTCTTGTCGGCGTTTCTCGAGACGTCGGAGTACTTGGCTTGATATCGAGGAATGGTCCTTGCGCCTTGCCGCTGAACGGGCAATTGTCCCTCGCGTGTCGCAATTCCGATCCTGCGCTCCTTCTCGCTCACGTCGACCGAATCGCCCTCGTCGCCCTCCCGTTCCGCATTGCTCTGCATAATGAGTCGCAAGCGATTTTTCTCCGTCTTTGCGAGCTTGCTCTCGTTTTTGTGCTGATAATGTCCGTTAGCGAATTGTCCGCTCTTTGGCAGGGGAATGCATGTCTGACTTACGGAGCTTCGCTCCTCGAGTTCCTTCGTCGATCTCTCCATTCCGAGAAGGTTTCGTGTGACGGGTATCGCGAGCCCCGAACGCGTTTCCCGGCTCTCCCCAGGCATTTCGTAAAACCCTCACGACGTCCTTTTTCCGGCACACAACCGCGCGTCGAGTCGTCGATGCGCCGCCCTACGCGCGCCGGCATCCGTCGACATCCGGGTGCAGCATCCTGTCTCGAGTTTTTCGAGAGCGCACGATCCACCGCCTAACCGTCCAGCGCGGCTCGGCGCTTGTCGTTTTTCTCGTCGGACTGAATTGTCCCCGTCGTTCACGGTCGTTTATCGCGGCTCGTCGCGCCGCTGTGCGCATGCGCCGAAGCAAAGATTTTCAAAATGTCTCTCGCACAGAGGCCCGTCTTTCATCTCTCGGCCTGCGCCTTCAATCCTCCGATCCGATCGATAGCACGATTCTTTCCATTGGTCGTATGGATTGTTGCGCAATATCTCAGATTTTTTTTTTTGAGATTTTTTTGTTATATGCGTCGCGAAAGATTTCGCTCTAACGAGGACTCGGCAGTTGCCTTTAGCGGAGGCGAATCTCCTTAAGGAAGCGAAGGTTTTAAAAATGTCTCTCGTACAAAGGCTCGTCGTTCTCTCGCCCTGGGCTTTTCGATTGTTTCTATTGGTCGTTTGGATACTTCCGGCGATTCCTTGTTTTCATGTGCGTCGCGAAAAATTTCGCTCTGACGACGAATCGAGCGCCGCGAATCACCCCAACGATCGCACGCGCGCCCGACCTTCGCCGCAAATTGTCATTTACGTAACGGCGAGTGATTCACGCGAAGACACCTTGTTTCTCTTTCCGTTGAG
Organism: Ichneumon xanthorius; assembly: GCA_917499995.1. Lineage (NCBI taxonomy): Eukaryota > Metazoa > Arthropoda > Insecta > Hymenoptera > Ichneumonidae > Ichneumon > Ichneumon xanthorius. Next base: position 4,099,850 of record OU824207.1, read on the forward strand.
ATCGGAGGTTGCGGAAGAAAAAAACAACGAAACTACTTTGCACCGCACGCAGCGGCTCGTCCCGATGACGAAAGACACTGGTGAACGCTCGTTACGGACAGTCGGCGCCCACGTTCGCCTTCATTTCGTAAATGCACCGGACGTACACACCTATGAACACCGAGTGCAAAACGAGTTACGATTGGCTGCCGATCGAGCCACTCTCGCGGCGTTTAGGGAACATTTCGACGAACATTTAAAAAAAAAAAAACCGATCCAGCGATCCCGCTTCGGCGTAGTTTTCGTCCCTCGGCCGACACGCCGCGGTTCGTCCGGCGGAAGGAGAAAGAAATAAGCGGAGAATTCCGGACTCTCGTTTTCACGTTCGGTGACCGCGTAATGTCCACTTTACCGACGCCTATTCGGCACTGCACCGAGTTCCGACCCGACTCGTCGCTCGCCGTCGCGCCGCCGGGTGGGGGGGGGGGGGGGGAGAGGGAGGGGGAGTTATTGTTTTTATTCTTGGTATTTAATTGGTGGAGATAACGGACTGTCGATGAGCGGAAAGCGAGATCCGCGCGCTCGGTGTGTCTAGCGCACGACCGCAGAAATAACTGACGTAGGACAGGGGCGATCTGGACGAACAGCTGGGCTCTCCGCTAGGTCTGGCCTGCGGCTGCATGGCTGCTGTGCGCCATCACTGACTCACTGTCGAAGCCTTATCTCGCTCACTCGCTTTCGTTCCGGGCGAGTCAGCCTCCCTCTCGCACCGGCGCTCGACGCCGTCTCCGCGCTTCCCCGCTCGCACGCCCCGCGCGCCACCTCCGTAACTCGCGGAGACGTAAAACGATATACGAACTGCGTGTATAGCTATAGCGGCGGGGACAATCTCTCAATGCCTGCCTTTGCTAACCCCACCACTGTCGCGATTCCGAGGCAATTGCTTTTTTCTTTATTTACTTTTCTTTTTTTTTTTTCGTCCCTCGTATGGATGGAATTCCAATCGGGAGATAAGTCAGCTCCCAAGAATTCGTCCGTCTCGCGAGAGTCGAATGGACAGATAAAGTTACGGAGATCGGGAAGGCCCTAGCTCCCTGGGAATTACTTGGCGCTGCAAAAAAATTGTACATTTAAGGACTGGAAGTTTTTATACTTCCAAATGTACCAAAGAGTGGTACATTGCATTTAATGGGCAATTGTGATGAAAAATTAATATACTTTTTCATTGAAGTTGAACTGAGGTATTAAAATTTGATGCACTTTCGTAGTAAAATTAAAGTAAAGTGTTGAAATAAAGTATTTCCAATGTTTTCAATGCACATAACAGTCATTTTTCATCATGATTGTATGTGAAATTTAATGTGTCAGTTTTTGCATACAAATTTCCAGTCCGGTACATTGAATTTCGTACGACTTTTTTTTATAGTGTAGGCGAGTGAGGGACTAGAATTTAATTTTCATACGGCGAAATTTAATTTTCATACGGCGAAATTTAATTTATTTGCTTTTAATTCTCTCATATGTATTATTCGATTATTTGATTTGATTATGTTGTACAATATTTGGTATGGCAATTCTCCCATATGCACTATTTGATTACGTTGTGCAATCTGTGTAATGTGATGCATGTCGTTCGCACTGTTATTTGGGCGACGGGTTTTCGTCTCGCCCGTGTAATTGGACGCTGTTTGTTATTAATAAAATTAATAAATAAATAAATAATAGAATGAATCGGGAAACGCCAGAGACATAGAAAGGATTATTCTTCGCTCGGTCACGTGGACTCTGATAGATTCTACTCAGATATAAGTATTTTTATCGGCACAAAAAAAGAAGAAAAAGAACACAAAATAAAATTTAAAGCTTGAAAATATAAATAGAGAAAGGCTTTAGTTTTCGGGCTCGATGAAACTCGACATTCCCAACGGGTGAATATTTTTTTAAACTTTTCACAAATATGAAAACTTGTATCGGCAGAAAAAAAGAGAAAATCCCTAAATACGCTTTAAAGCTTGCAGCTATAAAAAGAAAAAGGCTTTTCTTTCTCGGGGTCGATGAAACTCGACATTCCCAACGGGGCAATAATTTTCAGCCTCACCGGCGAGCGTTTAATGAGCGAGCGGGTCGGGTCGCTTATAAATAAGCATGGAATGTAATCGGGCAGTGAAAAACTGGATGATGATTTGTCGGGTTGGTCGGGTGAGGGTTGGTTTTTTTCGTTCGGGAAGTGTGAGGTTCCCAACGGGACGATCGGGAGACCCTCTTTTACGCTGCAGCGCAACTCTCTGATCAATAAACACGTTACGAAGAAGCGACGAGCCCCGCAACTGCTATTTTGCTCCGCGAACGAGGGCGCATGCGCCGGATTAACTTCCCCTTCCGCATCTGGCGTCCTTCTTTAATCTCACGAAATCGCCGTGCGCGTTTCGCACTCGCCTGTCACACGGGCCAAGGACCATGCGCCTAGCACGTTTCAGGAAACGAAACGGGACGAAGACTGCCGTGCGAAAGCCACGCGCGCGTTAAACTATACTAGTGGTGTCGGCGAACTTTGGAGGGGGGAGGCAGAACGTAAATCGAGTGACCTTGAGTTCGGGCGGACTTTGTTGTATCCTGCGGCAGCGTACGGGCTGCGGGTAAAACAGATATATCTATTGCAGGTATTGCGGCTAAAGATCGAATTCTACTATATATTTATTTTCACTATATGCGTCCATGAGATGAATACTTTCCGACGTTCTGATTTAATTATTTTAGATCGATATTTAATCTTGAATAAGATTGACGATTGTTATTGATTATTTGATGTTAATCATCCATTATTAGTGTTGCTGCGCGACAGTTGAGCGGATAATTTGATTTTGACGTAATAGATTTAAAAAGAAATGGATTACAGTTTCTGTTACCGACTGAGTCCGGGTTGGGTGGGCACAGAGGAGTTTCAAATAGTCTTAAGGACATGTGAAACGACTCAGTCGGTAATTAAAATCTGTAATGAATGCGATTCAGAGATCGTAGACTTTTCAGGAAAAAGAAAAGCTTTAGCGTATGCACAATTTAATACCGCGTCCGATGATGCTTCCGTTTTATCCGAAACGTCAACCGATCTTAAATGGCATTGATTCGAAAAATGCATCTATCTCATCTTTCACATGGCCTTAAGGCAATGTGAAAACACTCCGAAGCAGATATATCTATTGCGGGTAATGCGGCTAAAGACGGGTTTCTACTATATATTTTTTTCACTATATCCATAGAGTGAATACTTCCGAACGTTTTAATTGAATTGATGATTGATGATTGTTCGATGTTAATTATCAACTATGAGTGTTGCTGTGCGACAGTTGATTAATTCGGTTTCCCGGTAATCCATTTTAGAAAAATGGATTACAGTTTCTGTTACCGACTGAGTCTGGGTCAAATGGCAAAGGATTCTCATTGTATATTCAAACCTGAACAAAAGAGTTTGTCACTTATTGAACAAAATTATTTTTACCAAACATCGTATTCCAGTTTTACGAATTTTGTTTTTACTGTCTATGCGCAGCATATTAATAATTCTAAATTGAAAGTTAGAAATGTCCGTCGGTAAAAAGATAAGTAGGGAGTTAAAAACGGGTCCAGCATCCCTTTAAGGCGATGTGAAAACACTCTCCGATCGATAACGATCGCTCCCACACTCGGTCCGGCTTTCACATGCTCTCGAGTGAAATTCCGCAAGTCAATTTATAATAATAATAAAAGAATCGACGCTTACCTCGTACGGCGATCTTCTCTGACAATTTTGATCACGCCAGGCGATGAGTCTCGCGGTCAATTCACCGGAGTTGAAGCTCTCCCGTGCGCAGTCGAGGCTCGGCGTCAGATGCGGATGAAAGGCGAACTCGCTGAAAAGCGTTGGAAAGAGAATAGAGACACGGGGATTGTCACAGACGGTGAATAAACCCGACTGACCCAGTAAAACTCCTCGCGCGCGCCGGAGAGAGAGAATGAGACACTTTTCGTTCCCGCATCAACAAAGTGTTGCTGCGAAAATTACGGAAACCTCTCGGGCTCGACTCTCTGAATATTTCTTGGCATGTTACGTACTCGCGAATTAAAGAGCGATGCAGCACCTTCAACATCAAGCATGTTAAAGGTGCTGAAAATATTAATTTTGCATAATTATAATTCGAAAATGTTATTAATTGATGAAAAATAAACTTGTTCAACAAATCTCCAAGAAACCTAACTTTTTTTGTTATGGAAATGAATCGTTCACTACTATGAATACGTATGAATTTTTTCAGATTTTTAAATTCACTTTGAACTTTATCTTTTTATATGGGAAAAATGTGCAGAAAGTCACAAAATTCAAAGCGAATTTTAAAATCTGAAAAAATGCATACGTATTCAGAAAAATGATGGAATCATTTTCATTAAAAAAAAGTTACGTTTCCGGGAGATTTGTTGAACAATTTTATTTTTCATACATTTGTTAATAACATTTCGGAATTATTATTATGCAAAATTCATCTTTTCAGCACCTTTAATGCTTGATTTTTATCAGATTTTTATACCGTCGAGAACTGTTTGCAATTCCCAATAATTGCAATTCCCTAATAAGCGTGTCGTGCAGCCCGAGTGGCTTCGAGTTTAACGCGATAGTCGAACGCTAAAATAGTTTCAAAAAATAATAAAAATAAATTAGGAACTCTGAATAAAAATCCATTGGGTTTACTCACTTCCGGTCGATGAGAGTTCTGTGCCCAATATCGATCTTTCTATCGCACCGTCGGATTACATTGTCGACCACCAACTTTCCTGCAATCACATGTAATTCGTTCGTACAATTAATACAAGCATCGAGCGTTGGATCTACCGTCTATTATCGACGGTCCGCCAGGAAGACTCACTGATAAATTCCATTGCTCGGGAATCGAGAAAAATAAATAAATAAAAATATAAAGATAAATCTACGAAAAACGTTTTCGCGTCGATTTTTCTGACATCGTCGATATCAGCGACAAAAATTCGGTTTCTCCCGCGCGTGTCCCTAAAATTTTAACTTGTAACCTCGCTTCCGGTTGAGCTTGCGATTATTTCTCGTATATTCGTGACCCGGATACGCCGACCGAGCGGGGGTCCAAAGCGATGCGAAATTTAATAATAACGGAACCGTTTAATTTTTAACTCGACCGTCTGCGAGGCGTCGACGCTGACGGAGAGGACACGCGAGAAAATAGACAAGAGATATTTGCAGACGAGCCGATACGTTATTTAACAGCTGACCGCGATTCAAATGTTTCTTATTCGCGCCCCCCCCCCCCCTCTGCCCCCCGGGATGGACGTTTTTTGATATTCACCGGAAATGCTTTCCACGTAGCAAGGAATATTTTTAAATTATTTTAGCAATATTTTCTGTCTCTCAAATTTTACGAAATATTTATGAAATATATGAAGATAATATTTTTCAATATTCTATCAAAATATCCCAATGAAAGGTTTCTCAGATATTTTAGGAACATACTTGATCCTTTCAACATATCGGAATATTTCTGAAGCACAGTGCTAAAAATGTGAAATATTTTTGACTCCATTTTTCATCGAAATATTTCTACGATTGGTGATTCTAATGTTACAAAAAAAAAAAAAAAACATTTCGGAAACTTGTCAATGTAAGATTTATATGCGGACAAAAAAATATTTTCAATATTCCAAAAAAATATTTGCGAAAACTTTAAAAAATATTTCGGTGCTGTGTGGGTTGATTCGAGATCCGAGCCAATAGGGGGTCATTTTCGCATTAATATTTCATCGAGGCGGAGCCATCGGTCGTATTCCCTATAGACCACTAGGCATGCGACGGAGATCGGGCGAACGCGAGATCCGTAACACGATAGAATATTTCCGATATCGTGAGGAGTCGTGGGCGTTACAAAATTTTTGCATGTATAGTGGCATCGGAGGGTCGACGAACGTGCGATGTCCGTGAGATCCATTTTATTTTTCTCTATTGGTTTTTTTTGCATAGAGAATCGAGAGCCAGAGCGTGCGATGCACGAACGGCGGTACAGTCAACTCTCTCTAACTCGGCGCTCTCGGCACTGAATTTCCGTGTTACTAGAGAGTGGCCTACTAGAGAAAGTCCCCCACCATGGTCTGCCATGAGCCATTTGAGGCTTGTGACACGGTTAGGTTGGGTAAATAATTTCAAACTCGATCACATCTCTGCAAGACACATGAGAGTTTATAAAACATGTGATAAAATATTAGGAACTAGGAAATCGCATGTACTGTAGTAGCCTTGCTCTTTTCATTGTGATCTGTATTTAATTCGTGATGTATTCTTTAATTTTATGCACGCTATTTGTACTTCATGCACGCTTCTCGTACTTTACGCACGCTTCTCGTACTTTACGCACGCTTCTCGCACTTTACGCACGCTTTTCGTACTTTACGCACGCTTCTCGCACTTTACGCACGCTTCTCGCACTTTACGCACGCTTTTCGTACTTTACACACGCTTCTCGTACTTTACGCACGCTTCTCGTACTTTACGCACGCTTTTCGCACTTTACGCACGCTTCTCGTACTTTACGCACGCTTCTCGTACTTTACGCACGCTTCTCGTACTTTACGCACGCTTCTCGCACTTTACGCACGCTTCTCCTACTTTGTGCATGCTGGCTGTACAGCACCACAATCAGCAGGCATAGACTGGCACATCTCCTGCATTCCTTTCAACAAATCTTGTGCGCTACTAGTGCGGTGTACGGAACATCATACTTCAGGAAGCACTGAGCTTCGGATCATGCTCCTCGGGTTGCTCGTGCGACTCACTTCACAGCGTGCGTATAAAGTCCGCTTTACCGCACTTGTATCGCGAATTACTATAATACATATTTTCAAGAAACAAAAATTTGCCCTTGTTTTTTTACGTTAAGAAAGAAGGGGTAATACCGTCTTGGGCTTCGCGTTGAGTTAGAATCGAGGGAAACTGGTCTACTAGAGAAATGGCTGACTACGTTGAGTTAGAATCGAGGGGAACTGGTCTACTAGAGAAATGGCTGACTACGTTGAGTCAGAGGGAGTTGACTGTAGTAGGAGTGAAGAAAGTAGTTTGACAATAACGGGGGGGCGAGCGCCGCCGGTGTGCGTTCCCGAAACTTTTGTGGAGTCTCTGTTTCCTGATCACGTGGAGAGCGTCCGAGTGTGAGACGCGGAGGGGGAGGGGCCTCGTGTGCATTCGCTTTTGGCTTTGGAATAGCGATGGCAAAGTTCCAAGCGCTAGTAGCCGTTCGTTGTACGACTGACTTGGGAGATCTACCAGACGACGGGAGAGAGCCGCGCGGTTACAGAGGGAGCGAGTGAGACCGGGCGATCGTATGCACGATAGTTAAATCAAGCCGAAAGCAGCGTCGTTGGAGAGAGCAACGAGCGCCAGAGGCATCGATAATCCAGAGACGATGAGCACGAGAGAAGCCAGACGGGGGACACTTCGGTTCCTCTCAGTGAAAATAGGCTGATGGCTGTCTGGCCGAGTTCGAGTGAATTATAGATAGAGAAAAAAAAGAGCGCCGGTCTGGCACGTCGATCACGTGGTCGCGGCCGGCCGGCTAGCCGGCTCGTGACGAGACGCTAAGGTACGTAAGATCGCGATGATGAACGCCGATTTTTAACCGGTCGAAGAGGAGGAACACGAAACAGCAGCTGGCGCTGGTTCAATTAACGATCGGTGAGGAATGAACTCGAGGTTGAGATTATTCCGTTTGGGCGACATTTCTCGGCAGTTTGTCAGGTGGAGACAGTAACATCGTGTACACCGTGAATGTGGGCACTCAGATACATATACGACCACGAATGCTGGACACCAAGTCAAATCTACACCTATAGAGTGGAGACACTATTGACTGAAGACCCCAAAAATCGAATACTGGACAACCCAACACAAGTGAAGACTACTTTAGGTCACTGAGTCAAATGCTCATGTCTTATGTTGACCATATAAGAGGCACTAATTCGCACCGCCATATCAACCCTAACGGAACTGAGGTGACCATCGGCAGACTTCAATAGACTAATGCACAATGTTCAAAATTGTAACTTGCTGTAGACTCGTAGATCACCTTTATTTTGGCGTCGTTTTTCTGTAACCCTTGCAACCATCGTTGTATAGTCTAATTTATTTGCATGTCTAGTCAACCCTAGTGCGACTGCGACTACGATGCAACCCCGAATCCGTGGTTGCGCCAGTTCCACTAGGGAAGTGGCGCAGAATTCCAGCATGATTATTATCTACGCCTTAGGTGTAGATTTTCCTCAATGGCAGTCTCGTATATGTAGTGTTGTAATCAATCATCGGGATATCACTCGAAAACAGCCCCCCTAAAGAATGCGACCATTTGTGTGCAGTTGTCGAGTGTTCGGTTGGTAGCGTGCCCACTCTCTTCCGTGCACAGTTGACTAGCTGTACAGCAGGCTGTGTAAAAAAAAAATTTTTTTTTTACCTTGCAACCCAAGAAACCGTAGTTTATATCATACTATTGAAAGTTGTAGAAGGGGAACTCTGTGCGATTTTTTGAAGAGGTGGCGCAATGGATTTTTATATTTCCACATCTTTCATCTTGTTGGCTCGGAGTCAAAAGGATGCGTGGAGTTGTTTACAGTAATGGCCCGCAGATGGCATTCGCTACGCTTACCTTGTTCGTTATCTTTCCGGTAGCGCGTGAGATGGAGTCTACATTCTGATACAGACCCGGCGACAAGTGTCGCTGACGGGACTGTCGTTCCTCTCAGTGAAAATAGGTTGATGGCTGTCTGGCCGAGTTTGAGTGAATTACAGAAAGAGTGAAAAAAGCGCCGGTCTGGCGCGTCGGTCACGTGATTGCGGCCGGCCCGCTAGCCTGTTCGTGACGAGAGACTGCGGTACGTAAGATCGCGATGATGAGCGCTGATTTATAGCGGCTTGGGGAGAAGGAACACAAAACTGCAGCTGCGCTGGATCAATCCACGATTGGTGAGAAATAAATTCCAGGTTAGAATTGCTCCGCTCGAGAGACACTTTGCGTGTCGTTGGCTCGGAGTCAAAAGGACATGTGGAGTTGTTTACAGTCATGGCCTGCAGATGGCATTCGGTAGGTTCACCCTATTTTGATTGTGATTTACGTCGATGGAGCAACATTCTGATACAGATGCGGCGACAACTGTCGCTGCCGGGACTCTCGTTGCTCTCAGTGAAAATAGGTTGATGGCTGTCTGGCCGAGTTCGAGTGAATTATAGATAGAGGAAAAAAAGCGCTGGTCTGGCACGTCGGTCACGTGGTCGCGGCCGACCTGCTAACGGACGACGACAACCAGGGACTCGTGACGAGACACTACGGTACGTTAGATCGCGATGACGAGCGTTGATTTCTAACGGCTCGAGGAGAAACACGAAACTGCAGCTGCGCGTCGATCAATTTACGATTGGTGAGAAATAAATTCCAGGTTAGAATTATCCCGTTTGGGGGGACATTTTTCGTTTCGTTGGCGCGGAGTCAAAAGGACGCTCGGAGTTGTTTACTGGAGAAATAAATTCGAGGTTAGAATTATCCCGTTTGGGGGGAAATTTTTCGTTTCGTTGGCGCGGCGTCAAAAGGACGCTTGGAGTTGTTTACAGCGATGGCCCGCAGATGGCACTCGGCACGCTTACCCTGTTCGTAGTCTTTCCGATAGTGCGTGAGATTGTGATTCACGTCGATGGAGTCTACATTCTGATACAGATCCGACGACAACTGTCGCTGAAGCAGTATCGTCTCGTGGGTGAGTTCGCGGACTTGAACGAGCAGGGCTTCGTAGCTGGATACCGGTAACGTCATCTCTGTCGGACGGACGGCTTTTTTCTGCTTCGGCTCCCACCTCCTCGAACGCCCATCCGATTCCGGGGAATAGAACGCCGCGATTCACTTTCACCTGTGGATGCAGAGAATTGTAACCATCTATAAGGAAATTCTTCAAATCAACGAATTTATGTCATCTCATGAAAAATACAATTTACTCATTATACTGATTTTCTTTAATTTACTGATTTTCATCATTATAGTGAATCATGCAAAATCGATTCTCTTACAATCTTTGATAGGATTGATGTGTAATAAAGCATTTTACAAAAGTGTACCGGAAGTATTCCTAAAACTTAACATTATTTTCTTAATCCAAACTATTTTGGATCATCAACTTAATTAACGTCAAATACCCGACATTTTTTGAAAAATTCACTTTGCCCCCTTATCATTTTCTTTACCGTCTCAATCATTGGCGCGTCTACTTTGCTCTATGTAGAATTGGATGGGGATTGAGAACCCCTGCCCTACCACACCGGACAACGCCACTTCGATGCATGACTCAGAGCGTGCGGTGGTGCAATATAAAATACAGTACAGTATGCGACACGTATTTGGTCTTCGTACGAAAAACCCACCAGCCTTCGTACGTGGACCGGAATGGCCTCGTCACCCTCGCTTTCTGCTCTCCACCCTGCATCACCTTCAACCCTCAGCGGAGCAGAGGGTCGCGCACACCGCGGTGTGCAGAACGCTGTGGATGGACAAATACATATATATATATATATATAAAACTGTACCGTATCTATATACATATATACATACACATGTAACTGGACTGTGTCTATGTATCTACATATATAGCTCTACTATACATATATATACTATATACATATGTAACCGTACCGACTGTGTGTATATATATATATATATATATATATATATATATATATATATATAATATACACATGTATAATCATAAGGTTACAACCCCGCACAATTCTCCCCCTTACAGCGAAACTGGCGCGCGTTTCAGCAACGGCACATCGTGTACGTACTCTCTCGGTGGCGCCTACACTCTTTCTCAATTCTCTGCCTCTATTGCCGTGTGTTCCTCCGCCTCTTCGTTCCTCCTCCACCTCCCGACAATCGATCGTGGTTGCACGCGCACCCGGGCCTATCGCGTTCTTGTACGAGCACTTATAACTCTCGGGGCACAAGTACCCCGGGTGCAGGCGAAGGGGAGCGAGTGCTCCCCGCTGGGACCTCTGATACAGCGGGCGAACAAAGCACCTCCTTTTGCACGAAACGCTCTTCCGCGGCGTAGTGCCGCTGGTCTCTAATGGGAACGAGACTCGAGCACTGCCGCCGTTGAAGCGAGCCCGGCTCGTGCGAAACCAAAGTTGGGACATGTTTCACAAGGCTGTACTGAATAACGATACGATGCCATGTAAAATAATGAATAATCAATGTTCGAACGGTTCGCTCAGCCCTCCTACGTATTGTTTTTAAGTGCAACTCGTTTCGTTTTAATACGAGGATAATGGAAACTAATTAATTAATTGAAAATTCAATTATACACGTTGTCAACCGTATAGGGGAACATTTTTGTTGCGACGCCGGTTTTCGAACTGGTGATCAATAATGGTAATGAGGTCATAAGGTTGCAGAAGTTGAATCCATTGGTTGGCGATTGTTTGGATAATTCAACGCTCGACGAATAAACGTCGACTGCGAATAAATTTTAGCGAAATGAAAATGAACTTGATTTCAGTAACTGGACGATTAAATGAAAAAGAACATCTTTGATCTATTTAATAAAAGACTATGGTGGGTGAAGACGTGTTGCGCGCATGCGCGGAAGCGCCACGTCTCTCTGCACAGAGAACTCACAAAGGACGGTGGAGAGAGATTGCAGTCGTTACGAACTCGCAATGTTCCAACGTAATAATGCAACAAACGGCCGGAGACGAGTCGCGAGAAAATTGGACACGCAAATATTTGCGGGTTTGTTTTCTTCGCGATACTTCAAAGAATCTTTTCGCGTGATTGATCGTCAGCTGACGTTTGTGCACGAGGGTGGGCCGGCTCTATTATTACCAAGGGATACATTAGTTTCTCGAATTTCGGTATGATTAATGACGATCCACTGGCTCGCGAAGCTTAGAAGCTGAACTGTACGCGAGCATGAATAGAGAATAGAATCGTTAATTAATTGTCCCGGAAGTTCTGCTCTAAGGTCCTCGAATATCGTAACGTATACAATAAGAGGTTCGACTCTGACAAAGAAATATTTTTTTATTTCAAAGAAATATATTTTTATTTCAAAGAAATATTTTTTTATTTCAAAAAAATATTTTTTTATTTCAAGGAAATATATTTTTATTTCAAAAAAATATTTTTTTATTTCAAAGAAATATTTTTTTATTTCATAGAAATATTTTTTTATTTCAAAGAAATATTTTTTTATTTGTATTTAAATATATACGCGCCAGTAGTAAAGATAAGCTACGTAGAAAGCTGGCTAACCTAACTTCGAACCGTCCGATTATTGGGTCGTGTATGCAGTAACGCTTGTACCAATTTCCGGACTCTATATCGTCTGCCTTTTAACAAAATGCAATAGAAAATCATTTAGGCTTAAACCTTGCATAACTTTTTTCTGTGTATCAGATAATGTTTGTAGATTACAAGTCCCAAATTGAATTTCTAATACTTAAATTCGAAATAAGTCAAACCTGCCATAAATTCTGATCATTCAACCGCTAGGCATACAACCCACACAAAATACAAACCGTACATGCAAATATCCAGCACTCACCATATACCAACAACTCGCAAGAACGGCAAATGAACATACAAGCTATAGCTAAACGTAACTCAAAGCAATTTAAACCACTTTAGAATTGAATGCACTAACTCGTATTAAAAAAAAAAGCGAACCGGGGCTGAAGGACTTAGGTCGATGGCCCGTTGGCGATAGCAATACACTGAGAGACGGATCTAGTAAAAATTACCATACCACATAGTAGTAGCGCGCCAGGGCACCACCTATGGCAGAAAGTCTCAGATTATCCAAGAATTCTTACCATAATATCTAAGAAAAATTCTTATATATGTATATAAGCATTTTTATATAATAGGGCGCCACCTATGGTACTTCCTACCATAGATGGCGCCCTGGCGCCCTACTACTATGTGCTATGGTAATATCTCTCAAGTGATATAGTTACTTTTATTTCACTCGGTGGGAAAATGGCGGTTTTTTCGTACGCTTCGCATGCGAAAACCCCCATTTTCACACCTTGTCAAATAAAATTTTGTTCGATACTCGTGCGAAAAACGTTTTCTGAACTCGTGTGATTGCAACACTCGCCTTCGGCTCGTGCTGCAAACTCACACTCGTCAGAAAAAGTTTTTTCGCACTCGTATCGAAATGTACTATTACTACATCCTTCTCTCAGTGTAGGAATATATAATCTAAATCATCTTTTAAATGTATCAGCACCCGTACCATGGAAACCATTGCCAATAAATACATTTACTACTACGCAAATCTGCATCCTTATCGGTACCATTGATAGCATTTCGTCTGTAAATACAACCGGTCCGTTTGTGCCTGAAATTGGTAGTTGTTTTCCTGTCGGAACAGTCAAATACGCCCTCTTTGCCACACATACGGGGCATAACCAGCAGTTTGTTTCAAGGTGATGGCGCTACAATCGGTCGGCCGAGCAATCATTTTGTGGTTGATTTTAGAAAAATCATACCAGTAGATAGGGATAGGAGTGTATCCCAGCATTGGTACTGTTGCATGGTGGCCTTGTTTTCCCCGCAAAAAAATTCTCTGACTTTTCCCTGACCAAACTTCTAACGACTTCTAATCAAAAAAATTAATGACGCAATTGAAAATTCCTAATTATTATATTAACGTTTAATTATTTTTTTTTTTTCAAAATGTTCCCATTTTTTTTTTTTAAGGCTTCTTTCTATGTACTTCTTATAAAAGATTCGGCGACAATTTACTTTTTCCCTGACCAATTTTCAAATTCCCTGACTTTTCCCGGTTTTCCCTGACCGCGGCCACCATGTGTTGCCTTACACCGTGGTAAGAGCAACGGGACGATTTTTTTCACCCGCTTTCCGATGTTCTTGGCATTCGGATGGTAATCAACGACACGGAACGATGTCGAAATAATTGTGCCGAGCGCAATTTCGGTCGCATTGATTCGCTTTACAAGTGCTCCTCCTTGAGCCCCCCCCAATGGGACAATAACGTGGTCACGTGCGGGATTCGTGCCTACTGGTCTTGGGTCATTATTCGCGCGAGATGCTCAACGTATAGAACATAACCCCTACGCAGCGGTGCGACACACTGCTGCAAGATCTACTCGTTTCACCGCGTTCGCCCTGCCCAATCACGCCACGCTCTTCTTCTTCAAGCCATTTAGCTTGATCCTCAGACGCCACGCTCCCGCGAGCCAGTGAGTGCCCTCGTCAATTAAAGAAACGCACGCGCGCGCCAGGCGGCGGAGTGGCGAACTATTCGCGGTGAAGCCGAGTCGACCGTGGCGCGTCGGTCCGGCCAACAAAAGTGGTCCGCCGTTTCAGTCAGACTCGCGTAATTAAACGGCTCGCGTGGACGCCGTGAAGAGTCGAACGCGGAGAAATAAAATAAGATAAACAAAAGGAAGATCAAGGAAGAACGCGCCAGCATTTTCTACGGTGCCCTCGCAGGAAACGCGGCTGACAGTAATTGGCCACTGTGAGAGACAGGTAAATTCGCAGGCCTCGGACTTTATAATTTACAGCGGAAGTACAATCACGGGGCGTCACTGTCGTTTCGGTTTTACGCTCGATATGGGATTAGACCTTGGATGGAATGTCGTCCGGTTTCTAGCAGGCGAGAGCGAGAGTGTGCGCGGACGCGCACGGCGAAGGCGAGCGGCGATCGGCTTTCTCGGCTTTGTCCAGGCGCACCGGTGACCTTGAGCGTAAACGGTATTTTTTTTTTTATACATCGTCGAGACTTTCATGGCGTTCGAAGCAGGAAGACGGTACATACTAAATCGAGTCGCACTTTTTTTAAGTTAAAAAGGAACTACTCAATTGGGTAAAAGAAAACTGCAAAATGTTGCCATTGGCGCTGCTGAGCGCTCATGGAAACAACTTCAATCTCATTATCAGTCGTAAGATTCGACCCATCATATGAATACGCAGATACAAAAAAGGCAGGAAATTAATCATCGATTAAACACCGATTTATTTAAGGCATTAAGCATCATATTGTCAAATTAAAATTGTCAGATTAAACATGAGGATCCGACGTGCAAAAGCACGTTGTTTCTTCTGTTGTTCAAGATTGTCCGCGAAGAACTTCGCGAGAAAGTGTGATTGTAAAAAAAATTGCTATTCTGGCAAAATTATCGTGCTGTGCGCGGCACAGTTGCCAACTACTTTTCCAACCGGGCATCAAGCGAAGGAAAGCGATTATACGATCGTTACAGAAATTGTAGCTGCATCCGCTGATAAACAGTAAAAGCCACATAGTTACATTTCTTTCATCACGGAAACAAAGGACAGGCGGATTAACGACTAAAGTCTCGGTCAGCCTGGCTTTCCTATTAATTCGTGTTACACCGACCGCGACCCTTTTTACCGCCGAAGCTGCGGTCGCGACTGCCCGCGCAAAGAAAAGAGATCGGTGCTATTAACTCGGCAGTGGGCAGAACATCAAGAGATGCGGTAGCGTTTCGACGCCAAGAATAGGAAAAAAAAATGTTTTTAAGCGAAACATTACCAAGTAGTAATCAAGAGACGCAGTTGCGTCTCGACGCCAAGTACTTCAAACATTTTTTTTTAGCGAGACACTATCAAGTAGTTATACTTGCACGTGCCGAAAGGGCAATCATTGAATCAATGTTATTTGAAAACGAATCATCGGTTCGGAATTTTGAAGACACTTTCCTCATGTAATTCGGACACAAGCTTTCCAGCGCGCTCAGTTGCGGTCATGACTGTTCGGAAGATGTTACGGTATGGTAATCGTGCTTTGGAAAAATGCCGAAATATGATGAAAGTGTAGATCGTGTAGATCGTGTAGATATCTGGTTGTATGGAATATATTCGGAACTGTAGTTGTCGCTGCGATCAGCTCAGTTTTCAGCTGTTATCAGTCGATCGATTTTATTAGCTTTAAATTTTAATAACCTATAAGGTAATTCGTATTATATTATCGTTGCACTATTTGACTCCGCGAGCGCTACCAGGCAGAAACCCTAATTGTCAAATAAAAATTGTCAGATTAAATGTAAGTTTCCGACGAGTCAAACGATAAAGGCCAAAGCGCGACTCACTCGACCCAGTGTGGTGAGATAAACGAGAGCTTACCCCGCATGCGCCAAAGGATCGATCGCGCATCGACCAGCTGCTGCCGGGCGCCGAAGGGGAAACACACGGAACAAACTATAAGAGGGAGGTGAGCGCAGCCAAGTCAAATCGAAGCGCGACTCTTAATCTGTAGGTTCGGGTTCAGTTCCCGGCCAAGCCATCTGTAGAAATATAACTGTGAGAACCGACTGTACGTGGTACGGTTGGGGAGTTTATTTTAGGTGCCCGAAGGCTAAAGCAATTGTCTATTTGATTTCAACTTATAACTGCTCTTTTTCATGTTCTAATATTTGTGTTGGTTTAATTAACTCTCAAATTACAGTGGACTCTCCGTAACATCGCACACTCAGCCCTCCGGATGCCCTACATTAGAGAGCGTGCGAAATTATGGAATTCCCCCACTCTATTCTAATAGTGTAATCTTTAGAGCAACGCTTCCTCATACAGGAAGCGTTGCTTTAATGAAAAAAACATTTTTCGTGATTTTCATGTCAACATGTTCAGAATGTTTCAAAACGTCGAAAAATCACTTAAATCATTTAGAAAAAAATTCTAGACGGATGTGTGTGCGTGCGTGCGTGCGTGCGTGCATGTATGTGTGTGCGACAGCTTTCATTGTTTAAAATGACTATAACTCGGAAACAGTTCGACATAGCGAGTTGAAATTTGGTACACTAGTAGAATGGTCAAGTCTCTTCCTTTGGTGCAATTTTTATGACGATTACGGCTAGGTTAGAGATTTTATGCGGTTTTGAAATTTTTGCAAAAAGGTCGTGGTAGCTCTAACTTGTAAATTTTTAACTATCGTGAGTTTCTGCATCGAACCTCGCTCCCGGAGTAAAATAAGTCCGAGGTTTTTATTAGTGAAAGTGTAGAATTGCGAGTATAACTTTGTAGAATATATCATTTGTGTTGGGGATATGGTGACTTATATTTTAATAACTGATTTATTAAAAAAAAAAGTCATTGTTAGCGCAAAAGTGAGTAAATAAAATTGACAACTAGAAAAGATATAAAATAAAATAATATAGTGACTGCGAAAAGGCATAAGTTTATGCGAATTGAATTAAAAAACAACAAAAAAGAAAAATGATTGCGAAAAGCTATGAACTTGAGCTGATGAAGTAAAAAAAAAAACAATTTAAATAAAAATATCATTGTAGGTATTTCACATTTACAGGGATGTTCATGGGTTCCCATATTCACTGTGCATATTCGCCGATGTGTTTGGTGAGTGTGCAGAAAATATCAAAACTTTTTCACAGAAATCAAAGTTGTAAGACCGTACGGGAATATATATGATATTTTGCTAAAACAAGCTGTTTTTTTTCAGGTAAACACATGCATAGACATTTTGAGGAAAATTTCATTTCTTGTGCATACTTCTCAACTGATAATATGGTGACGCTCTGAATTTCAACATCGTGAGTTTTTGGAGTCCAAAGATGCCCTGTCTTACGCACATCCAGGTAGACATAAATCTTCTCAAGGCCTCGCAGACCAACAATGAAGCACAGTTATCAATTTTGGTGGTTTCAAAGTGTCTAGTTTACTCTATATGTGATATGTTAAGTATGTATAAAAATTAATGAAACTGATTGTTATTAAGGTTTTTAATTTTTAGTCAATCTTGAGGTACAGAAGGCGATTTTATTAGGCAGTTTCCCCTAACAGAGTAAGTGCCTAAGTATACTATTGAAAGTAATGTCCACGACGTTTATAATCATTCGCAATAAACTTTTGTTCATATATTTCGAACACCGTTTTAAATATATGTGAGAGTTTCAATACGAAGGTGTCGAGGGTTACCTCGACACCTACGGACGCCCGACGGCGTCCGCGGATCCACTTAGTCGCGTTCGATACATGGCATCGGTGTGGAAAGAGTTAATGGTTTGCTGTTATTATCGGCTACGTCTGCAAACTGTGGGTTAATAATAAAGCAATATTCCGGAAGTATATTACGTTTCACTTTTTGACAAGCAATTTAGACATCCATTTTTTAGCCGTTCGTCCGTTATTCAAATGTCCATTCCTAGTCACATCACAGAAGGTAATTACAGAAGGGACGAGAATCATTTCTGCGTTGACGCTTTCAGATAGAAGATGTCTAGACAGTTAACAATATTTTTTCAGGGTCCACGTTACCGAATCAATAAATTTCTTCTTAGTTTAAACGGACAATGGGCGTATCAGAAAGGGTCCAAGAGAAATTTTGTACTGTTTGTGACGTATTTTTTCATGTTTTGCGGTATTTTCGGACAGGTATTTGCGCGAAAAAACATTATATATTCACTAAAACAAAGTATACGATTGAGGCTTAAACTGATTTAATGCAGATACAAAATATCGTTGTGCATCGGGACGATTGGTTGACAGTACTTCCGACGTTCGGCCCATTTTTAGTCAATATTGGGTGTATCATTAAAATTTGCAATTCTCTTTACTTCGGTCACGAGGTGCGTTGTCTTGAGTAAAACAGAACAATATCTTGGCAGCATACTTATTCTGAAACGATAGATTCGTCAATTGCTGGAACGCATATATGACGATTGGCATGCACCGATGGGGCCGGAAGAAATTGTGTTGGGGCAATTTGCCGACGATGGCCGACTGTTTACTATAGTGTACACAGGTAACATTTTGAGCGTCCCGTGAGATCAATATCATGACTTAGTGAAATATGGATAATTTTGCTCACTTATAGAGGAAGCTTGTTTTCGGGGAAAAAACTTTCAAGAATTTTGTGTCGGTGTTCAAAATTTTCCAAAAAGTCGAAACATCTCATTTACAAAATATGTCCCAATGTGTGTGCATGCGCGTGTCAAATAAAACAAATGACAAAATTAATCGAGCGATTAAGCAGGATTTTAGTACACAGTTTATTTCAGTACTTAATGTTTTTTCAAAATGTCTTAAAAAATTTGAAACTGTTTTTTTCGATGGGACTATTTTCATTTATTCAACGATTTTGGTGCGAGAATAGCTCTCACACTTTTTTAGCTATTGGACTAAAAAGTTGTATACAAGTGGACTTTGATCTTAATCTTTATTTAGCGAGTTAATAAAGCTTTTAAAGGTTTGATTCCTCTTTGTAAAAATCAAAGGTACCACATAATGGTTCGAATCACATAATTTGATGTTTTTTCGTGTCGAGAACAAATCTGGCAACAATGTTGGTCTCAAGTCAAGTGCAACGTTGATGGTTATACGAAAAATGATTTATCGAGTATTTCGGAATTTTCTTATGACCCTGTAACGTTCTTTTTTACCTTCACTAAGAGACAAACGAAAAAATATAAGTTTTCCTTATCATTGCAGAAGATAATACGCACCGAAATAGTATGAATAAAAAAGCTGAGAATTCAAATTTTTACATCGATATTCATAATTTTTTTTATTCACAAAGCTTCTGCTATGAGGTAGCAAAAAATTACAGAAAATATTTTTTCGTAGAAGAAACTTTGCGAATAAATGAAAATTATGAAGAAGCGTTGTGCGAGGTTTAATTTTCAGGTTTTTTTTTAGTGTCGTTGTATTTTGCGATTGTGTCCTACTTGATATTATCAACCGTGCCGCGTATTATAATGATTAATGGGTGGGCAAATTTAACAACATCAACCCTGTTTTCCGTTCCCATCTATTTCACCGCAAAAGATGAGGACTACTACATCTTTATCCAAATTTACGTAAGCATCGGTGTTGTCATAATACTCTCGGTACTCGTTGCCGTGGATGGTATGTTCGTTGTGTTAATTCAGCACGGTTGCGGTATTTTCGCGGCAGTCAGGTAATAAAGTTAGCCGGTCTATTGAAATATAAGAAATATTTTACCATCAAAATATTGAAAGTATTTTTGTGTTCACAGTTACCGATTGGAACATTTGATAGACAATGAAGACCTAAAGATTGATCTTTACCCTCGTCTTGAAGATGATAAAACATTTTGGACCGTGATCGATTGTGCAAAAAAGCACAAAGCAGCCGTCGAGTAATTAAACAGAAAATGATTTTATCGTTCTAATTTTTATATCAATAATCGAATAAACTACCAGATATATTGGTATCTAAAGGCTTCTATTTATAAATATATATACGTAACATTAACTTATTATGAAAACTTATCTAGATATGCCGACCATGTCGCCGATGTGTACTCTTGGTCGTTCTTATCAATGTTGGCTATCAACATGCTGGCCATGAGTTTCACAGGACTTCAGGTCTTTATAAATTAATTGTTGTTAGAAAAGGTATCAACAGAATCTCCTATATCTACATTTTACATGCTTGATAGGTGATGACTTCGGCTACTCCGGATTCATTGGATGAAGCGATGCGGCAAGTTATATTTGCCGGTGCCCAACTATTACATCTCTTCTTCGAGAACGTATTTTGCCAAAAACTCACCGATCATAGCCTCGAAGTTTTTACAGCTGTGTGAGTTTGCGCTTCATAAAAATCAATCATTTAACGGTGACAAACGTTAATAATAAATTGCAGAACCAGGTCAAAGTGGTACCTGTGTTCACTGAGAACAAGACTTCTGCTACACGTAATCCTAATGAGAAGTGCGAGACACTGGGAAATGAAAGCCGGAAAATTAGTCACTATGTCCATGGAAAACTTCAGCGCCGTAAGAGGATTTTCTATTCACAATCAGCTCTATACTATATATAGTCTCATTGTCAAGAATTATTATTCCAATTGCAGGTCCTTCGGACATCCATGTCATACCTGACCATCTTGGGTTCAATGGGATGAGCACATTATAAATTTATGCACAGTACAAATAATAATTATCCGTGAGACGAAATAGTAAGGTTATCGACAATCTTGCGTAACCTATAGTAATAATTTCAAGGGTGCTATCGTGTATTTCTCTTTACGCAAGTCATTGAAATAAAATGAAGGTGCTGACCGGATGTATATTCGTGCACTGAGCGCGACTTCGGACCCTTTAGAGATAATTATTTCGTTGATTTCGCGGGTTGATATTTCAATTCAAAAGTGAGCCAAAAATACAGAATAGTACATTACGATACTAGTGCGATAAAACTTTTTCTGACGAGTGTGAGTTTGCAGCACGAGCCGAAGGCGAGTGTTGCAATCACACGAGTTCAGAAAACGTTTTATGCACGAGTATCGTACGAAATTTTATTTCACATGGTGTGAAAATGAGGTTGTACGCACGCGAAGCGTGCGTAAAACCGCATTTTACGCACCGAGTGAAATAAAATGCCTTCTCATACGAGAATCTTCGGGAATAAAGGAACATTATGAGAAAGCAACATGAAAACTTCAATTTTCAACTTTTATGACGAAGCAATATGGAAATTTCCATTTTTAAAGAATTCGTTTCGTAACCATTTTTCTTTTGCCAGAGCAAACAAACTTTAAGTACTTGGCGTCTTTACTTCTTCCCAAAGAAAAAGTTTTTTTTGGTTATACTCTTGAAACCGAGTTCTTAATAGCGGAGGGTCGTGCGGTGTTTAGAAGTGTAGTTGTACAGCGAGGAAGACGCGAGTTGACGGAGTGAAGAATGATACGGAATTAGCTCGTGACCCAGTTGAACCTCTTTCTCATTCGCCGTCGCGGTTCTGCCGCGTCTTGGGCTCTGTCCCTCCCTCCGGCCTGAAGGCTGCCGATGGTCGAGGACCGCGCCGCCGCAACCGCAGAACGAGCGCTAGCCGCGCTGTGTTCACGAGGGACGAGGCAGACCGTTGGTGAGAGCAAATAGCGTGTCTATTATTGTTTTTTTTTTTTTCCTCGTGCCGGTACCGCTTCGCCGCTGAAGAGATACAGCGCTTGCGCATCGCTTGACACGAAGGAAGAATACGAGTAATCAAGATGTTCTCTACATTATCGCGTGAGTACGCGCGCACGGTCGAGTTAGTATTGTTCGAACTAGCGGAGTGATGAGCGTTCGGCGCCGCATGTACCACGAGTCAACGCACCCGAACAATCTCGTACAAACGAGGCGCGGATCAAATAAATTCGTACGGTGGAATATAACCGTTGTTTATTATAATTTAGCGGGGAGGGAAAGCACCGCGAACTGATGCGTTCGCCTCGAGCGGATGCTTGCTCGGAGACCGGAACTCTTGCCTGCTCACATCGCCGAGTGCACGGAGAGGCGCAGGCGGTTGAGAACGCGCCAAGAGACCTTTGATGTTCCGTGCGCCGGTACCCGCATGTGAAATCACGTTCGCTGATTTCGTTAGTTTCACCGGACGACCGGTAAGAGCAGAACGCGGTACCATTATCGAGCGTTCAAGTGCCCACGATATACGGTGGAATGCAAACGATTTCCCTGTACTATGGAATCGAAGAAGTGTACATTAAAAAAATTATTGGTCACCCAAACATATATATATATATATATATATATATATATATATATATATATATATAATTTTTTTATTTACCAGAAGAGCGAAAGGCCACTACCATTATCGAGCGTTCAAGTGCACACGATGTAAGGTAAAATGTAGATTATCTCCCTATAGTATGGAATCGAAAAATCTATTTAAAAAATAATTGCATACGTAGATTATTATTTATTTTTTCACAAACGTGCTGAACGAAAATAGCATTATCTAGCGTTCAAGTGCTGACGATGTAAGCTGATATGTAGACGAATCTTCCTGTACTGTCGATTAAGGTAGCTCCAGCGAGTGGTGTTCATTTCGCCTAAATTCGAGAAATTCGGGCGAGAATTGCAAACACTTCCCAATGTTATAAAAATCTGAAAAAAATCATACTTATTATAGGCACTGAAAAGACTAATTTTGCACAATAATAATTTCAAAATGTTATTAACAAATTATTGAACAAAAAATTGTTCATCAAAATATGCGGGAACTCAACTTTTTTTTTAATGAAATTGATTCGTTCATTTTTCGGAATACGTATGAATTTTTACAGATTTTTATAACATCAGAAAGTGTTTGCAATTCTTGCCCGAATTTCTCGAATTTATGCGAAATGAACACCACTCACCGGAGCTACCTTAAATGAGGGCTGCAAGTACTACCGGAAGTTACTTAAGAATGGCCGGACGAAGTCCGGGAATGCAGAGCACTGGGACATGGCGATTGGGAGGCCAGTTAAGAGCCACCGAAGCGATTCGACGAGGCGACTGTTTTCGAAGCATTGGGAAGGAAATACCGCGTACATATATATATATATATATATATATATATATATATATATATATGTAACGCCGAAACCCTACGAGACTCGTCCAACTAATTAAGTTACCGAGAGATAAACACGAAAAGAGAGCGGCTCCGGGACACTCGAACCGCGTCGAGGAAACGTTTGCCTATTAATAGATTCACCCAACTAGAGGAAACTTTCTTTGTTCTATCAATTCCCGGCATCAATTATTCCACGAAATTAAATTTAATCCGTTCTCCGCAGCCTTGTTAGGTTTCAAGATCGAGGATACGAAAGTTTAGTTTCCGAGTGTTAATACGATGTGAAACGACCCTCCCTCCAGGCAATCCCGTATCACCGCAGTCGGCAATAAAAACTGTAATCCTACTTTTTTTTTCTTGGGCGCCGAAAGTTTATTGTCTAACGGAAATAGAATACCACCGCGTCTATCAATTCTACAGTGAGATCGTATTTCCTTTGAGCTGTAAAGTTTCAGCATCCGTGAAAAAAAATAGCATTAGTTTTTTTTTAGATCGCGATATTTCACATGCACTTAAGGCGATGCGGAACGCCCTCCCGCTCGTCCCGCAACTAGTCGGTTATTAAAACTGTAATGTTATTTTTTTTTTTGTAGGGTGCCGAAACTTTATTGTCTCACGGAAGTAGGATGACACCGCGTCTATCAATTCTACATCTCAGTAACCACTCCGTCTATCGATTCTAGATCTCAGTAGCCAGTCCGCCTATCAAATCTACGTCTCAGTAACTACCGCGTCTATCAATTCTACATCTCCCAACACCCATCACCCATACCAATCTATCAATTCTACATCTCCCAACACCCATCAATTAAAGCACACATTACTTCTACAGCGGTGCAACTATCACACTTATCAATTCTACATCTCGGAATCTGCCGCACCTATCAATTCTACACCTCAGGATCTGGCGCACCTATCAATTCTACATTTAGTTTAGTGCCCGTCTATCAATTCTACATCTCGGGAACTGCCACACCTATCGATTCTACATTTAGTTTAGTGCCCGTCTATCAATTCTACATCTCGGGAACTGCCACACCTATCAATTCTACATTTAGTTAAGTGGCCGTCTATCAATTCTACATCTCGGGAACTGCCACACCTATCAATTCCACATCTCGGGAACTGCCACACCTATCAATTCCACATATCGTTAACTGTCCCGCATATCGATTCTACATTTCTTTAACTACCCCGTATATCAATTCTACATCGCAATAACTATCGCGTCTATAAATTTTACCGCTCAGTCTCGCCGGCGTGAAGCAAGCGAGTGAGTCTCGTACACAGAATTGATCAATTCTACAGTGGGCTCCCTTTGATTCCCTTTCATTACAATTTGTTGTTATCGATCAAGATATTTCACATGCCCTTAACGGGAAAGCCTTCGGAGAGATCGTAGAAAATATCTAACCTATTCGTACAGTCAAAGTCGACGATTAAGTCCGCGCTTTATAGGTGTCTCTCGGTTGTCCCGGTAGTGCCTAGGATCGAAGGTCTAGCACCGGTCAACAACCTCAACGTAGCTTTGCCGATCTCGGCTCGCTCCGCGCTCGATTGCCGAGCCGCAGAATCGCTCGGTCGCCGTGACCGGACGCGGTTCGCCCGTCGAAGAATCGATCAGTCGGTCGGAGTTCGCGTGTGTGCATCGAACCGAGCGGCATACGCGATACTTTACGGGCTCTGAACTCTTGGCCGTCGTTACATCCTTCTCTCTCGTCCCTGCTTTATGGCCAA
Source organism: Ichneumon xanthorius (assembly GCA_917499995.1). Taxonomy (NCBI): domain Eukaryota; kingdom Metazoa; phylum Arthropoda; class Insecta; order Hymenoptera; family Ichneumonidae; genus Ichneumon; species Ichneumon xanthorius. Next base: position 4,124,958 of record OU824207.1, read on the forward strand.
AACGTGCCTCGTCGAGTCGGTGCCCGCTCAGTCTCGCCGCCGCGAAGATCCGAGCGAGTACACTTACACACAATTTATATCGCCCCATGCATCCTCGTGCAATCGTCGCTCGAACAAAACTTGGACTCCCTTCGCAACGTAAACACCAAGCGTAATTAAGGAATAAAATATTACCGAGGAGTCGTCCAAAAATCCGCGATATCTCTGACACAAAAAAGATCGATTGGATTTACTACGATATACGCGTTCGATCCGAAACTTCGTTTAAGGCAGTCCTTGCGAATAGTGTTCACTTCGCATAAGTTTCGGAGAAATGCGAGCGAATCGCAAACGCTTCTCGATGGTATAAAAATCTGAACAAAATCAAGGATATTAAAGGTGCTGAAAAGATTAATGTTGCATAATAATAATTCCAAAATGTTATTAACAAATTGATGAAAAATAAAATTGTTCATCAAATCTCCCGGAAACTTAACTTTTTTTGCTTACGAAAATGATTCGTTCACTTTTCTATATACGTAACATTTTGGAATTATTGTTATGCAAAAATCATATTTTCACCTTTAATATGCTTTAATATGCTTGATTTTTTTCAGATTTTTAGACCATCCAGAAGTGTTGTCAATTCCCTCTCATTTCTCTGAAACTTATGCGAAGTGAACACTATTCGCTGGGACCCCCTTAAGGGGAAGTGAAATATAGCGGTCGGTAATGAAAACTGTAATGAACTTTCCTCAAGGGCGCTAAGAGTTTGGTTAGGTTTTTCATAAGAGCCCATGCATAAAACCGCAATTCTTGTATTAAATTTACCTTAAATCTGCGGCCATTGGCATTTCTCTACCTCGGCAAAAGTTTCTTATTTTCATAATTTTTATTTCATAACTTTCAATCGTAATAAATGATTAAATTACTAAATTTTTATGTCATAACTTTATTTCACCCTACGACAACATTTCACATTCTTTTTATTTCAACGGATAAATTCACCGCACAAGTCTCGCGCGCACTCGCACTGTCCGGAAGCGAGAACGAAACTCTGACTCTCTTCGCAGCGTAAGACTGAGTGTAATCAAAGAATAAAATATTACCCAGTGGTCGTCCAAAATCCTCGGTTACTCGGACGAAGCGTTCGATCGGCTTTAACTGCAAAAACACGTGTCCGTTTCCACCCCTCGGTTCAGCCGGTAGCGAGAGTTTTTGTTATTTACTTTTATTTCGTCGTCTCCAACGAACGAATTCACTGCACAGTCTCGCGCGCACTCGCATGCTCGGACAAGAGATGCGACGCGAGAATCGCGTCACTCAGAGTTCTCGCATCGTGTTTACAGAATTTTACGGTCCAAAGACGCCGGTGTCATCGGCCGAAGGCTCGTTTCAGCGGAGGATCGAAAACGGTCTCGAAAAACTGACCGAGTTGTTAAGGTACGAAGAAAAAAAAAAAGTATGACTTGAGGGAGCGCGCACGCGGTCGACAGAACCGTCCCGTTGCGCGGTTGTCCGAAAACTCGTGGCGCGCGCCACGGGCGGGTTGTCCTACGGGCTGCGAACTCTCCCACTCTTTCCCGCCCGGCACTGTCACGCTCGCGTTCTCGCTCCCCCTAATAGCGACGAAACTACTTTGTGCCGGAGGAAAGGAGAAACCTCGCGGCAGACGAGGCGCTCCTCCTGACCACTCGTCGTGACCGTCACGCGATTGGAGTGGGATACTCGTCTAGCTTCTGGAGGCACGGGATATGCGCGGCGTAGTTGCACAGTGCAGCGCTCCACGACGCACCGGTGCACTCGGGGCCTTCGGGAGAACCGGCGACGCGCTGGATCGCGCACAGGAAAAACGTTCTGCATACTCGTTAGAGAGGCTCTCGTGATGTATCCGTGGCAAATTAATTTATGGATGTACACCGGCAAGTCCATCGCTCTGAGTCGCAGGGACGGGGCAATGGGGGTCAGTCGGAAATGCGCTGGAAGCGAAGCTGCGTGGGTAATGTTTTGGTAAAATATGCTACGGCATTTTGGGTATACGTAACATTGAAAAAAAATGTTCATGAAGATAATGTTTTCTTCTGAATGTTTCGATAATTCGTGACGAGACTGGAAGCGAGGAGAGCCTGTAATGTTTTAGTAAAATTATCGAGCGTTTAGGTTATATTTAACATTTTTTTTTAATTGATAAAGAGATTTGTTTCTTATGTTTTGCATCATGATAATTCGTGAATTGACACTCGAGGACGTTTAGATTAAATTACATTACGGATGCGAATTAACTTCCGGATGTACGAGGAATTCCATGACACTGAGTCGTAGGAGTGGGGGTAATGGGGACTGCTTAGAAATGCATTGAAAGCTGATTGAGCCTGTACGGATAAAATTTGGTAAAATATGCTAGCATTTTGGTTATATTCGAAATTAAAAAATGTCCATAAAGAAAATATCCATAAAAAAAATATCAATAAAGAAAATTCCATAAAGAAAATATTTTCTTCTGAATGTTTTGGATTTCGATAATTTGTGATTTATGTTTGAGGACGTTCAGATTAATTTAAATTATGGATGCGAATAAACTTATGGATTACCGGGGAAGTCCATAGCGCTGGGCTGCGTTCAGAAATCATACGGGCGTAACTAGCTTCTCTCTCTGACATTTGCACCAGCGCAGCGCTCTGTCTCGTTCTATGTTATACAAAGTGAGTTTCTGAACGGGCCCCTGAGTCGTCGGGGCGGGGGGCAATGGCGGTCCCGTTAGAAAAGTACCTGCAGCGAACTGAGCCTGGGTAAGGTTTTAGTAATATGATGGAGCGTTTCGGTTATATTTGACGCAGTGGTTATCCACACCGTTCCGTGCACGGTATTATACCGTGACACGGTATGCAGTAGAATTTGATTTCGTCGCGCTATTATGACGTGGATGCCGTGCACGGTGAGTATCACGTGACACGGTATTCAGTGTAAGTACCAGCTTTCACAAGTAAACGTTGATCCCATGTACGGCATGTATCTAATATTCGCAAATTAAGGGCGATCCCGTGGGACGGCATAACTGCGGCGGTCTCGTTAGAAAAGTACCTGCAGCGAATCGGGCCTGGGTAATGTTTTAGTAATACCATAGAGTGCTTTGGTTGTATTTAATTTTTTTTTAATTGGTCGTAAAAAAATTTTTTAAATGTCTGCCTCTTTTGCATTCTCATAATTCGTTAATTAATACTCGAGGACGTTCATAATTTAATTCAGTGAAAATCGACATTTCATTTTTTGGTTATATTTTAAAAAATGTTTAAATGTTCGTAAATGAAAAAAAAAAGAATCGATAAGAGAATTGAGATATAATTAAATTAATGCTACATGAGCACAAAAATATGTACTTTGCGCAAAATGCAAAACATTTTTAAAACGTTGTTTCTGACTATTTTGCATTCTGATAATTCGTTAATTGACAATCTAAAACGTTCATAATTTAATTCAGTGAGAATCGACAAGAGAATCGAAACTTTAATTATAGTTGATGCCACATCAGCAAAAAAAATGTGTGCCTGCGCAAAGAGTTGCGCAAGCGTTTCGCCACGAGAATGTCGCGACTGAAAAGTGCATTCCGTGTTTTGTTCGCTACAGAGCCGCAGGAACAACCCTCGGCGTGCGCACGAAGAACGTCGGGCCGACGCGACGATAATGCGGGGCCGATACCGGCTCGCCGACGTCGCACCCCCTAACAGGCGCCACACGCCTCGTCTCGTCCCCTCGCTGCCACGTGCATTTTCCGCTCTCTCCCGAGGGTACGGGCCGTTGAAGCTAATTATAGTATTACTCATCTCGCATGGATAATACCATAGCGCATATGAGAATCGGGATCCGGCCGTCCGTCAGCATTAAAAACTACGGTGTTCGCTTGCGCCAGCTCTCTTTTAACTCTTACTACGTACTTTCACCCGTTTTATTGCAATAGTACGCAAATCCAATTTGCGTATAATTAGAATGGAAAATCCTGTCAATTCCCGCATTGATCGTTTCCCTCGACAGTTTGTGTGATTCTATGCAATTGTACTTAATCGCAACGTCATTCAAGTCGATATTCTTGCGTATCGTAGGTTTATGATAATAAAGCGTGGTGACCCATCGTTGCGATCCTCCGATCTTTTAAGGAAATGCTGGACCTTCCTGTTTTACCGACCGAAATAGGCGATTTCTTAGTTTTCACTATTCGTTGTTACTACGCAACATTTATCCTTAAAATCTTACAGGGCTGTGTTAATAACATAAACGATTCGGCGTGCACTCGAATTTCGGTCGAAATCTTCCGAAAAATAAAGAAAATCGACTATTATAAACTGTCGCGAAACTCAACATGGCCGCTGAAATGTCAACAGCATCCGTTCCGTAGGATATAAAAAATTCTAGATCTCGTATACGTCAAAAAACCGTGCATGTCAATTCTATGTGCTCTGAATATTCCAAAACCGTCGCAAAGTTGCTCACACAAAAGATAATCACGCATGGTGTAAATTGCGCTCACTTAGTCTATCGACTTGCGACGGGTCATCAGAGCCGATGACAACGGCACGAATGTAGTGTGGGGCACGATGCAGAGCCACGTGTGCGTCAATCGTGACACTACACGTTAATCTTTCGCAAACTATAATATACGGTTTTCTTAATTCCTTGCAAGTGTTCAACAAAAATTCGACTGCACACCGAAGCGTTTATGTCAATATCATAATCCTGCATGATTTGACGCATATGTGCAGCATATTAAGAATGCTAAGTCGGAACTGAAAACTTGTCTAGTTCCGTCGGCAAAACAGGCAAAGCAGGTTAAAATAGAAAAAAAAACAACTCCGGCAACCCCTGAAACAATGTAAAACTTTTTTTTGCGCATCGAATAATTTTCGTAGAAACGATTACAAGTCTCAAATTGCGTTTCTAATATTTAAATAAATAAAAAATCTGCATAGGCCTGTCCGTCGATGGAGACGAGTCCGAGCCTTGGTTCTGTTATCTCGTATTCGAATTGATAAGCCTTTAGTCGCATTGAAAGTGAGAACCGGGCCTCCGCTTCTGCGTGCACGAAAATTTTCCGCCGTTTCAGCAGACGAACGACGAATTCCACCGGAGCGGCAGATGGCGCCACTGTCGCGGGAGATTACGGCAACTAATATCCGGCCACGTTAAAACAGTTTGTTTGATAGTACGACTGCAAAGTTTGGCCGGGATAGCAGGTTCGAAGGAACGACGAGTACGAGGAATCAGTCGTAATTTGTGTCCGGCCTTGTGCCTTAAATGAGTATCGAGTAAGAGTATTCGTCAAGTTTTACATCGTCGATAATGGACTACTGGACGCCTTGGATCCTCGTCGTCTCCCTCCTCTCCTCCGTTTTACTGTCCGGCGGGGTCGAGCTAACCTTCGAATTACCGGACAACGCCAAGGAGTGCTTCTATCAGGAGATCGAGAAAAATGTTTCTGTCACCCTCGAGTTTCAGGTAAATGTTCGAAAGACATAAAAAAAATAAAAAAATGTCGCATCTTAAAATTTGAGTTTTTATAACGATCGACTTATAAAATTTGCTCGAGCGAATCGAAGGGTGAGGCCTTACGGTCTTTGGGAGATTCCAATGATTTAATTTTTTTATGCTCATCGTCAGGTCGTCACTGGAGGTCAATACGACATCGACGTCACGCTGGAAGCTCCGAACAAGGAGATAATATATCGTCAGGTGAAGACGCAGTTCGACTCCCACACGTTCCTGGCTCCGCTGAGCGGAGAGTACAAGGCGTGTTTCAGCAACGAGTTCTCGACGTTCTCTCACAAACTAGTCTACATGGATTTCCAAGTCGGAGACGAACAGACCCTTCCTGGACTGGAAGAACATGTCACTGTTATGACTCAGGTAATTTTTGTTTATTTATTTATTATGAACTTTACGGGTGAAGCCCTTTTTACAATATCGTTATATACGCATAACACGCATATTGTGTCCGTACAGCAACAGAATCGATTCATAGGAAGAAGAAGGAATAATAATATAAATATGTGCAGTACGGTTGTTACAAAAGAGTTGGACTTGTAAAGGAATTTTGTACTCTTTGCATCGCGAAGGGACTTTGGTCGAGCCAGAAATGCTGGTTTCCCAGAAATTTTGTTATGTCGATACTGCAGATTCCTAGCTTGCAATCAGACATTCTCAATCTGCCTGAAGACCCGTGAAAATCAATATGCCCGATAATGAAAAATATTTATTTTTTTGAACATATTTGTATTCACTTATGAAAAATGACATTAAAGTCATGAAATGAACTTCAAATTAATGAAACATTAATGTTATATCGTATTAACGATGAGAAATTAATATTTTCTTGCCTTGCATAGTTTGGAGACTTTTTCACCTCAATACGTTTGAGAGACTCAATTTTAATACGAGAAAGTTGTAACATTGGTTTTCGACATCACAGTCTTAAGTTGAGAAACAAATCATTCTTGCAGAGCTCGCGAGGCAGCCAATAGCGAGCTGCCGCTCCAATTGGCGTTTCTTTCCCATTGGCTAATTAAACAGTGCATAGAATCTATACGAAAAACGATCTGTAACATTAACATAGCCAGTTTGCCGGATGGCCGAGCAAAATCGAAATATATATACGAAATATATATTAAAAAAATGTGTCAACCGGATTTCAGTAGTTAATTCGTATTTTTTTTTTTTCGTTTCAGATGGAATCGTCAGCGCAGGAGGTGCACAAAAATCTGATAAGCGTAGTCGACTACCAGACGTCGCACAGACTGCGCGAGGCGCAGAGCAGAAAGCGCGCGGAAGATTTGAACGAGCGAGTGCTGTGGTGGTCGGTTATGGAGACCGCGGCGATTCTCGTAATAACGGTGGGCCAAGTGTTGGTCCTTAAGAACTTCTTCACCGAGAGAAAGCCCTACCAGCGTCTATAGTGTGCTCACTAATCGTCTTGAGTCGCGCCCCAAATGCGTCTCCCGATCCGTGCAGTTTACGAAAAAAAAATTACTCAACTTTACAGGGCGTTTCACGAACGATCGAGACAGCCAAATACATAAAAAAAGAAAAACCAAAAATAATTAAAAAATCGCAGGATCGTGAACGCCCCGAATCTCCGAACGTTCGCTCTTTCGGGTGAGCCGATGTAAAGAGTGCACTGCGAGCGTGAAAAAAAAATCGACGAAGAACTATCGAGAATAACTGTTCGCGATCGCAGTGTGTTTCGAGAGCGGTAGAATGTTTGTTTATGATCTACGACAGCGTGTACGGGCATTTTTTTTTTTAATACGGGTGTTGCTACGCGAAACCCGGAGAGGAGGAACAACTCGTCGCTGAGCGGACCCCAGGCTCATCGTCAACAGAACTCCGTTACTTCCTCGCGGACTTTTACGTTACTGTAGTGCTGGAAACGTCGCGTAACGGCCCCCTCGGCCGACAAACGACGGAATCATGTTTTCATACTGTGCACATGTAATATAATTAATTTGAATTAAAACGTTTGTGTGAAGTACCCTTCGCTTTCTCTTGCCACCGAATTCGTCGAACTATCCGATTTACAGCTTTTTTTTGTTCTGCATGCAAATATGTGCACAGTTTCGTTTCGACGTTCCATCGAGTCACGTGACTTTCTTTTTAAGTCTCGACCGCCCGCTGGGGCAAAAAAACGGGAGTTGTGATTTTGTTGTTCCAGTTTTTGTCGAAACGGCTCAATGTCTCTTGACAGAATTTGGCACGCCAGTTCTGTGCATGTGGGAGAATGTTCTTAGCGATGGGTTAGGAAAATAAATGTGGAGTGGCAGATATAATTGACTTCGAAAAAAATGAATCGAAAGCCTATTTAGATATATCGAAGGGTGGCCGCGATTATCTATTGCCTTTGCGGTTATTTGTCGTCTGCTATAAAAACAAATTTAGCTGTGTGCTATACTATACTGCATTAAATTCACTCGTGTAGTGTAACTAATGTGTTTATATATATAAAATTTGTTTAAGCGTGTTTTTAGAATCATTATCAGTTATAACGTGAAAGTCTCGAAACTCCGAAGGTTCGATTTTTCGGCCGAGCTGATAAAGTGCGCGGCGAGCGAGAAACATCGACGAAACTTGTTCGGGAACGGTGCAATGTTTATTGTCGCCATATGCCCATATTAAAGCAAATATGTGCACAGTCTCGTTAAATACGGTCTCGAAAAACGATGTTCTTAACGCGTGTCTCGTTTCGACGCTGTACAGAGCGTGACACGTGACTCGCTCGTGACGAGTGGAGTTACGAGCCACGAATACAGAATTCGTAAAAGCTAACATCGAGCAGAACAGCCGCGTAGGAAATGCGTGTCACCGCGACAGGCGGTGCGTTAGCCCCGAGTCTAGTCGCACGGCGAATTTCAGTGATGGAGATATATGCGGGTAATCCGAAAAATGCGCTCATCGATTATCCCTGGCCAAGTCGTTAGCGCAGTGCCAGGTGCAGAGGCGGACGCAAGCGGGCGTAATCGCTTGAAACCGAGTCTCCGTCTGCCGTCACAAGCCGGTCTCAAGGTCACCCTGCCGTACCAACTGAGTCGGTATAACTGAATAAACAAATATACCGTAATAAATAAATTGTAAATTATGTTCTGGAACTTGAAATTTGCTTCCATTAGTCACAGTAATTGAAGATTGATAGTACTTTTCGTAAAATAAAAATACCAGATATTAAAATTACGACCTTGTCTTAAATTTACAAAAATTTTACTGTAAAAATTGCAACGCACGTGTGTCTGAAATTTTAGAAACAATTTATGTAAAAAGCTTCCATATTAAACTTTGCAACATATTTTTAAGATATTTCCAACATCGAAGTCTTATTTCAAGGATTCGAAAATTGCGGGTCGCTAGCTACGCGCTTTTGAGCAGCTAGCGTTCGGATAAATAGAGTCATGGCTCGAATGATCGAGGGTTCGTACGATCGAGGGTTCGTACGATCGAGGGTTCGTGCGATCGAGGGTTCGTGCGATCGAGGGTTCGTACGATCGAGGGTTCGTACGATCGAGGGTTCGGATAATCGAGATTCTACTGTCGACTAAAGTTAAAACATGTTTACTTACCTAGGGTAAAAAATCGAAGTTGATAGAGCATATTCTACCCGCTGAGCGTGTGGCTTCAGATCTCCTCGTGGGTCTTCTTCTTAGGACAATTTAATTGGACCCTCGCCACCTCCAGAGATCCTTGTAGGTCGCTCGGATTATCGCCGATCATTAGCGTCCTTATTACCTCTCTGCACCGACTTATCTGTACAACGCTCCTTGCTTCTCCACGTGCTGTCGTTTCGTCGTAGTGTGTTGCATGTTCCGATGCATTTGCCACACAAATGTCAGAGTCTTCGCTCGACATTATCGTCGGTCGGGCAGACGCCATCTTACATTTTGCCGCGTGACCGTTCGAATTGCCAAGGAGCCGTCGCACCGGTCGTGTTCCTTGTCGATCTGAGTTCGCGGCAACGCGGAGACTTTCCGCCGATTCTGCGATTTCACAATCCCGAGTGTGTCTCGCGTGCCGATCTCCGGGCATTCCATTCGCGAGTCAACAACTCGCACAGTGGCCTCGATCGATTGTTTCGGCGAAGAGATTTTGCGCCGCGGAGGCGGGAGGAGGGGGGGGGGAGGTGTCAGCTGACACGATTCTGCCGCTTCGCAATGTTTGGCCACATCAAACGTCTGATAGTCGAAGGTTCCGGTATACGACAATTGTTTTAATCTTAAAAACAATTGATTAATCAACTGTTGTTCGATTGTTGATCATTCACAAGCAAAATGTTAAAATAAGTTGCGCGCCTTTTTTAACCGCCATTTTTTTTTTGTAGCTTAGTCTTTCAACGCGAAAGAAATGGACCCAACACAGCCGTTATTTACCGTTATTAATTGATAACTGTTATTAATTAATGGAAAGCAAAATATTTGAATAAATTGGTGGTTGTTGTAACCGCCATTTTTTGTAGGTTAGTCCTTCGATACGAACATTCTCCCCGTTCGAATAGTCGCGAGCCGAAAGAGACTCAACACAGTCGTCCTTTACGATGCACGACAGCGCAAGCCAAAGGTGCAAAAAAAAGTCAATCACACCTTCTGACTTCCATTTGATTTATTATTTAATTCGCAAAGCTAGACAAAGAGTTATATCCATACTCGCGAAAGATTCTCGAGTTTCATAACGATGAATTACGGTAAAGGCCATGTCGCGTCTGATTCGTCCTTTCGTGCGACGACGACGGCGACAACGATGGCGTTACGTGCGACTTGTATTATAAACGCTCGTGAACGGTAACGCGTTACGCAGTCCAGGGTCGCAAAGGCCACGCAGCCTCGGATCGAGGCAATGAACGAGAATTATCGCAGTATCGAAACGCTTTGGATTCGATGTTTTTCTACAACGACCGTGCACGCGCACTTCCGGTTCTCCGGTACAGAATCTTACCGAAAAACGGACCGCGCGCATGCGCAGTCGTTTTTATTTAACGCTTTGGATTTAACGCTAAATGTTTTTAGAAAAACAAAAAAGAAATGTCACGTTTCGTAAAAATGATCGCATCGAGAACTACAAAACACTCGACGATGCCATTAATGTGAACTTTCAGGGTTCGACACAAAAATTATAATTGCCCGTCGGTAACATTCGTACGGCGCGCGAACGAAAACACCTCTTTGCACTACGAGCGTCGTTAAATTACACATTAACGATTTCGCTAGTCTCTTGAGTTACGAGGAAAACGAGAAAATATTATTTTATATGCACGTCTCGGAGCGAAACGATCTCACGAGCGGCGCACGGATCGGCGTATAAAAATTGCCGTGTAATTTTTCAACGACCTTTCCGAGGTGGCTGGCGCAAAGTAGCGCAAGCGTTACGCTATTAATGGCGAGCGTATTTTTCATACGCTTGTAATTTGATAAAGGTCAAGGTCTCCGTGCAGCAAACACTGTTGCCTTACTTCTGCGATATCCGTTTCTCGTCCGCGAAAACCTGAGAGACTTTCCCTGGGTATAACGCCCTGTTACAATTATTATGCACGTTACATTGCGCACGCTTGAAAGTGCATATTTATCATGCTATTACACCGTGCGCATAATTATTTTTTAATACCGCCGGAGCGTGCTCGATGGTTATTGAAATTCCTTTCTAACTCGATTTTCAGGCTTCGGGCCGTGAATTAATTAACAATTACCTACTGACTTTAAGGATGCATCGCGCATACATTCCCAAACAAAAGTTTAATTCGAGCAAAATTTTAGTATTTCGCGATATGACAAAAATCTGGAAAAAATCGACCATATCAATTATTTCAAGACCTTTAAGACCTGCATAATAATAATGAGAAAAGATTATCAAAAAATTATTTTAAAAATAAATTGTTTAAACAAACTCAGAAAACCTTTTATTTTCCCATTTTAAATGAAGTCCTTGATTTTTTTAGGTTTCGTATGATTTTTTCAGAATTTTCTTACATGTCAACATTTATTTTTCGAAAATTTGAAATATTTATGTAAAAGTGCTATTAAAGTTGGCACCATATTAAAGTGAAAATTTGAACACTTCCTATTGCTATGAAAATCTGAAAAAAATCAACTATATTAACTGCATTATTGTTGATTTTTTTAAAAAATTTTAGACGAATAGGAAGTGTTCATAATTCTCACTGAATCTCACTTTTGGCTGGGAATGTACGTATGAGGCATCCTTAATGGACGTGCCAACGCTTAGTTAAGAATCGAAAAAATGCTTGTTATTGTTCCGACGGTTACAGGAGACTAGGATTTCTACCACCAAACAAAAAGGTAACATTTCGTTATCTATTTCGCACTCATACTTAACTCGACATATGTACATGTATAGAAGGATCCTTGCGAACTGAGGTGACGATCTTGGTTCCATGACCGCGATCGACCCGGTTCAATGGATTGCGCAAAGGGGTTCGCGTTGCGACTGCACCCTTCACTGTATTTTATTGCAATGCGCTGAATGTTGCAGAGGCATGCCCGATGATGGAGGCAGTCAGCGAGTGAAACTCGCGAATGAGTAAAACTTGTAAAACGGACGGCGAGCCATTAAAGGTGATTTTTTTTACTTATGACGAGGACGCGTTTCGCCGGTCCTTCCATGCCGTCAGATCCATCGCGCCGTGCAAGTACGTCCGGCATTCGGTCATTTCGTTTCTGAAATAAAGGAATATTCTTTGTGAAAGGAGTGACCAGTATAGGTAAAAAAAAAAAATTGAATCTTAAGTGGTTGAGCATACGAAAAAAAAGTTACTCACAGGAAGGGATCTTTCAGAATAAACGCTCGAGGTTGGACGCTTCTGAGCCTGTCGCCGTTGTCGCACAAAATTTTAGCCATCGTCGACTTGCGAATTTCCTCGAGCTGCTCGATGGTAAAGGATCCTGGAAGGTTGCCGTTCTCATACCAGTATCGGTCCCCTGCAAGCGAAAGCGGATCGAAAAAGTTTTTGATACGACCTCATGAGGGAATTAAAATTTATCGTAAAAAAGAAAATTACCGAGCCTGGCATTCCTGAACGTTCGTCCCAATAGGCAGAGGAAGGTCGGTCCGACGACGGATCCTTCGACGGGGACTTCCGAGAGAGCGCCGGTAACGAGATCTATGTCCTCCACATTTCTGTAATCCGCATAATTTAATTTAAATTATTTGCCGGTTTTCACCTTTACAATCAGAATATAATATCTTAAGTATTAGAGCTCCAGAGGAAGGAGTTATCAAATTTGAAAAAAAAAATGTAAACTCTTAGGTATTAGGTATTCGGTCGAAATTAAAGGTCGACGGAGAAGCAAAAATGTACCGAAAATCTCTTTACTAATCCTGGAACCTTCTGGCTTGGTTTACGACATGATCAATATGCGAGGTCTGCTTGGATTAAGTCCCATGCAATTGTCTTCACACCATAATATCACAATTGCCAGGTCTGCTTGCAACGATTCACAGTCACAATCATCGGTAGTAACATCGAAGCGGTAGAATTACTCGGTTGTTGTGTAACAGTATCGATAATTGCAGTATCGCCAATGAAACTAATAATATGCGACGCGGATAAGTCCTGTTCTCCGGAGGAATTCTCAGTAGAACGATTATTTATCGATTAGATAACGTAACGTAAAATGCAAAACATACCTGTACACACCGCTAAGCCTCTCTATAGTCGTCCGAGAAACGCTACCCTCCAGATCGCGGAAACTTTTCACTTCCGGGAGCTCGCAGAGGGATCTCCATCGGACGTAAGGCGGCAACCCGTGATCCCTGCCTTGCTGTATGACCTGTGCCGCGTAATCGACCGCCACGTCGCTCGTTTTCCCATCGTGAAAGTATCTCTCGAGAAGTATCTCGTTCAGACCCGGTGGCAACGGCTTCCTGGAATGTCCAGCTGTCTCGAATAATATAAAAAATAATTTAAATGTAATAATATGTTTTTTTTAATAAATAATATATATGTAAATTTGTTGTTAAAATATAAATATATATCGTTTCAATAATTTAACAAAAAGAAAATGTATCCATTAAGGTGAAATGAAACTTCCTCGAGGGTAAAACAGTTAGAAATTTTTCAGGTTGAAATCGTAGCATACGATTTACCACTTATCGCGAAAGTTCATTATTAAAATGCAATGAAACTTTCAGAATAGTACATAGTGAAAAAATAATTTCGTAAAATAGGAATGCGAAATTTCGTTAAATAAGTGACAAACTTAATTGTCACTTATTCGATTATACGAACCTGTCCTTTTATTCCCCGTGTCATTGACAATTTTAGTTTGTACTTTTGTATGTAAAACTAGAAAATTAATAAATAAAAAAATTTAGAGCGATTGTGGACAATAAGTTGATGTAAAAAGTACAACCTTTTTGTACTGTGTAGAATGCGCAAACATCTTTCGTTCTCGATTCGATTGAATGAATAAAAAGAACTATTTCTTTTTATTTTCAACGATTTTCAGTAGCAAATTTAGAGTGTGATCTTTGGGAACGCATTAAAAATAATATTAGCTGACCTGTCGCACCGGCGATCAATCGATCGATAGCGCCAGCCTCGTAGAGCTCCTGAGGCGCATAGAAAGCGGAGAGCAGCGATCTCTCGCCGGACTTGGAGGGAGACCGCGTGTCAACGAGGTCGAGAGTCTTCGGTGTGAGGGCGGCGACGAAGAAGAGTCCCGCCGATGCGGCGGCGTTGGCGATCGTCGCGTCGATCCGCGAATCGTAGCCTCGAAAGTAACCCCGTCTCGTTAAGCGCAAGTCGAATCTTCGAATACGCCGTGAATGAAACTTCAACGGAGAAGGTTGAGGGAGAAAGAGAAGGGGGAAGAGCCGGTCGAAAGATTCTCGTCAAAAAAAACATCACAATCATTTTTTTTTCCAAGAACCGATAGAGTGCAGCTTGAAAATTTGCAAAAAAAAAATTGTCGCTTCTGGCGTTTATCGGTAAGAACTCAATACTTTGAAAATTTATCGACTGCAAAAATATCGTAATGGGCGTTAAAGAGTTCATGTCCAAAAAATTGATTTCTCTGCCACGTACATCGATTATAATATCGATCTCCAAATAAATTAAATATCGATCTTCAATCAAATTCAATATCGATTTCCAATTAGATTAACTATCGATCAACATATCGATCTTCAATTAAATAAAATATCGATCTTTAATTAGATTAACTATCGATCAAAATATCGATCTTTAATTACATTAAATATCGATTATATTATCGATCTTCAATTAAATGAAATATCGATTATAATATCGATCTTCAATTAAAGACCTTACCTTTCGAGATTCCCTTCGCCGAGTATTACCGGCAGAAACTCGTTGTACGTTATGTGCTGCATCTCAGCAATGACGACGCGTCGCGCCTCCTGATAGAGCATCTCGTCGTCCCAGTGAGGATTCAGCAGTTCCAGTTGATCGGCGACTCGGTTGTGCTCGCGAAGGAAGAGCACGTGCATCAGAGCGAGACCGGGATGTTCGTTGATGCGCGAATCTCCGCTGAAAAAACAAGGAAGCGCCCTGCTGTCGGATCTGCAGTTTCCCGAGGTCTTCGAGGGCATCGGGAGATTCTTTCGCTGGGTGTTCAACCGGCCATCCTTGCCGGATCTGAGGGCTCTAGCTATCTCTTCCGAGTTGCCATAAATCGTCGAGAGATCGAGATACGAGGAGGCTTGGTTTATCTGCTGTCTCGGACCTAAACATCCCTTCACGGGGTATCACAACAATCGTTATCTTACGAAATAATTTATTTTTTTTTAACTATATTGAATAAAAAATAAACGATTCAATATATAAAAATTGGGGGCTGGAAAGTATGGAAAACTGGCTGGAGAATAAGAGAGGAGAAAAGGTGCGACTGTAAGTGAATGATCAATTGAAGGGAGTGCCTGTGATTGAGAGACAATTCGAAATATTTGTTAAAAGAAAGGAATTCGAAGTAAGATAAGTAATGAGATAAGTGAAAGAAAATGAGTACATTGGGCAAAAATGTACAGGGCCAAAGTGTAAAAACCCTTAAAGTGTATTCAGAAATAATAAGTAAAACAGTACCTATCTATATAAAAAATGGAAAATGAACATAATTAATAAAAAATTAAATTCAATTAAATTTATTTATTTTAGTTAAATGAATTATTAATTAAATATAATTAAATGAATATTTTATTTTGTTATTAATTTATTATTTGTTTCAAAGCTGGGCAGTACTGAAAGCACACAAGTACTAATTAGTACTTCAAGTACTAAGTACAAGTACTTTTTGAGTACACGCTCGCATTGCGGAAAAAAAGAGATGGTGCGCTTTTCGTTATTTTTATTCAAAAAACAATTAGTTTAGGAAAAAACGAGAAGGGCCGAGAAGGGACCAATGTCGATGTGAATAATAAAAGTACATCATGGTGTCCAGTGCATTAGGTGAAATTCAAGGACATTCCAGAGCTTTTTGAAGGAAAAATTCAAGGACAGTTCCAGGGCTTCAAGGACTTCAAGGACCGCCGGACACCACGTGCACATAGTCCATCTCACCTGAAGACTGTTGCCGGGATGTGGCGCCGACCTCGAGTACTCCATGCAGCCGATCGAGTTGTCCGCCTGAATGGGAAAGCATTCCGGATGAAAGTTATCGTAGTCGACGTCGCAGCATTTGAGTCTCGCTCCACCGGGCAGTTCCATCCTCGGTGTGTGCGCCAGATCGTTGGCGATGAATTGTCCGAACATAGCGGTGAGCGCCATGAGGTACGGATGCTTCAGATCGGGTCCTCCGGAGTGAACCCTCGAGGAGACGTCTCTGGCGCTGGGCAGGGCAGTTCGAGGCAGCGAGACGCCGTCTTGGTACTCCGGAGGCAGCGCTCTGGCGTAGGCCTCGAGCGCAGCGCCCCACGTCGGATGCAGAGCGTTGTTGCACCTTCCGGTGTGCGTTCTGTAGGCATTGCCGACGTGGTTCTTGCACTCGACGCTGCTCTTCGCGTAGGCGCTCGCAGTGTCGCTGGAACAGAGAAACGTCCCTACCGACGGCAGCAACGAGGCGGCATCTTTCGGCGACATGTGCAACGCCTCAACGATCATCATCGCCATCGTCTCGCTGCGCAGAGCCCGGCGCGAGAGGTTCTGCGCAGCTTCCGTCATCTCGTGCGATGCGCCCAAATACCAAGATGGCGAGCCCTGACTCAAGCGGGTTCGCGAATTCAGTATCGCCTCTTCGGTCTTGTAGTATTTCTCCATCGAGACGTTCGTTCGGATGTTGAGATCCTGCAGCATCCGCGGTGGCAGCGTCGTGCATTGGGACACGGCTGCGAACGCTAGGACGCTGGAAAACCAAGGAAGAGACGCTCGTCAAAAACTCCACGGGAAATCGTCGGTTATGGCCCTAGCGGGTTCGGCCACCGTGAAAAGCCGCGGTGGTCAACACCAAGAACACTACAGTGGTTTATCGTCAAAACGTAACCGCACAAACCACTGTGAAAACTAAAGGCTCAACGCGGCTGGTCGGTTTGTAAATAAGCACGATTCAGGCCATCGTACAAATCATCGTCGGATTAAAGTCGAGTAAGCTTGCAACATGGTGGTTTTTGTCGTAGGAACTACCGTTCAAACCACCTTCCGAGAAAAGCCGTTCAAACCACCTTCCGCGCTTGCGGGACGGTTGTTTTACTATCGAAATCACTGTACAACCACAATTTGGATGAGCTTAAAGTACGGTTTTAAACGGGTGAGATCAAAGTTTGTTTCACTTTGAAACCACTGTTGAATTTTTCGTTGAGGGCGTCGTGGAAAGCGTCGTCGGATTTGCGTTATTTCCTGCAACTTGAAATTTCCGATGCGAAATGTTAAAAGACAAAGCAATTTTCAAATGGCTTTGAGTCTTATCATTTCCGGTCGGGTGTTTTCAAACCCGAACCGTCTTAGAAGGTAACAAAATGATCCTTCACAAAGTTTTGACGACAATTCATGTTCATATATATCTAATTCTAATTCATACAATGTACATCGCGAGACCACAAGTCTCAAATATTTAATCGACCGCTAAGACGTAACATTGACCAATGATCATTATTAACCTGTGCGCTTGCGCAGTACTGTTTACTTCCGGGTATAATGTTCGCTTTATCGCACTCATATCGCAAAGTACTATTACTACTCCTATTTCCAAAGTGTTGTTTATCGGGACGCTACCGCGTCTCTTGATTGTCGGTTCCATCTATCGTATGGGTCACGAGTTTGATACCTTCGATAGAAAGGCTTGACCGCTCTTGAACCCATCAATTCATTTGGCATTCACGAACACTCGCTCGTCAGAGCAGCATTGAAGAAGCAAATTGAAGAACTATTTCCACAAAAAAAAATCGCCTCGGGCATATCCCGGTGAGTTATATGGACCGGGATAAATAGAAAGACATACGTCTATCAATCTATCGTACCATCAATCTGATGTCTTCGAGCCCCCACTTACGCTCGGTTTGAGGCGTACAGGAGGCATCGACCTGCTCAGCTCCCGAAGATCGTTCGAGCCAAGTGATCTTAATTAGCAAATGTTAATTGAGCATTGAAGTAGAAGGCAATTAGTGTATTTCTCTGTCGTGACGGTTGAACGAATAATCAGCGATCCGAGATCTTTTGGCATACGCGAAGAGGAGCTTCGAGCGGGCAAGGTCACGCGGTTAGGTTACGTACCTTGAGCAATTCAGCCGGCCTGAATTATTCGTGACATTTGTTTCGCGATCGTCGTCTAGATAATCTACTCTTCTACACCTCAATTATTTCTCTGCAGGATCCTCGTAGCTGAGAACGTAACTGGGTTAACATTCCTAGTGAATACATTTTTATTTTTTACGATAGTCATTCGACAAATTACCGACGAAGTTTGTAGGTTACGCGAATTGGGAGCGAACAATTTTATTGTGGAATTACGTAAGGCCGATTGCGAAACAAAAGGCGACCGTAATGGTATTGATGCGGCAATGGGGCTATAAAAATCTTTTTGCGCGAGGCCTTTGTCTTCGAACGGTTATTTGCGGTATAATGTTATCTCTTGATGAACATCGATAAATCATCGAGAATGAAATTTTTTTGCCCTCGGGCGTCGGAGACGCGAACTAGATGGCGGTCCCACGTGACAATCTTGATTCGCGTCTTTTACTGCCGAGAAGATAACGGGAATTACGAGGCGCTTTTCTTTTTTTTTTTTTCTTGCTACTGTACTCATTATACAGCTTCTGGGAAGAATATAATTACGCCGTATATTTATGAGATCCAATACTCCACGAAACCCGTTTTTAGCGGCCAACGCTCGAACGTTTTACGAGAAGGCGATATAGTACCTCGTGCGCTCGGGCTCTCGCGGCGCGATGAGAAATGCGATTGAACTGGCGGAAGAGTTCCATTCAGGGCAAAGACCTTTCGAGTCTGTCAAAACAAAAGTGCGACACAACTTTGCCTTTTTTAGGAATAACGGTTAAATTTTTTTTTTCCATTCTACGAATTCGGAAAGAATAATGATAATAAAATATCATCAGCTTTGATAAATATCGTCCATCGTTGAATTTAGAGTGGACTTTGCTTAAGTCCATTCCGTGCAACTTAATTTTAGCTTCGTGTCCTGGCGATCTTTGATTATATGGCTGTTTGGATGATGGTTGTAATTGTCCTGTAATTCGCTGCAAACCAGTAATAATTCAATAAATAAATAAATAAATAAACAATATATATATTCTAAATAATATTGATTAAAGAATAACCATAACTCTGTTGCATCTTGATACAGTACCGCGTTCTCGTTCGATTTGATTTTTAGATAACGAATAATTGAGCTAATTTCCATGAGTATAGAAGAAGCTGAGTGGGTATGTGTACCGAGCGTAGGCGCAAGTGTCTTCTAGCGTCTTGCCTCACAACGTTACCTTTTTTAGGAATAACGGTTTTAAAGTTTTTTTTTTCCATTTCATAAATTCGGTAAGAATAATCATAATAAAATATCATCAGCTTTAATAAATGTCATCCGTCGCTGAATTTACAGTGGACTTTGCCCGAGTCTATTCCGTGCAAATTTAATTTTGGCTCGTATATACGACTCTGCTTTGTGTCCTGGCGATTTTTAGTTATATGGCTCTTTGGATGATGGTTGTAATTGTCTTGTAATCCGGTGCAAATCCATAATAATTCAATACATAAGTAAATTAATGAACAATATATATTCTAATTAACATTGATTAATGAATAACCATAACTCTATTGCATCTTGATACAGTACCGCGTACTCGTTCGATTTGATTTTTAGATAACGAATAATTGAGCTAATTTCCATGAGTATAAAAGAAGCTAAGTGGGTATGTGTACCGAGCGTGGACGTAAGTGTCTTATAGCGTCTTGCGACACTGTTTTTAACCGGGTACCATCGTCGCCTTTCTACGATGAATAGAACTTGCCAGGATGTTGTCATTAGCACCTTTACAGTATTATGAAGAATGACTGAGTCCTGTATCGTGTCACAGTCGACGCAATTGCGCAATTCCGTCTCTTGCAAAGAAAAAAAAAAACAAAACGCCGGTTTTCACCTTAGGTTTAACTTATCTCATATAATTTGGGCGCGAAGGATGTTACATTGTTACCGGATCAAGTCGTCATGCTCCGACCTTACATCACATTTACATTTAAATTTCATTCTTTAGTGTCGTTGAGCAATCGCGATCACGCGATAAAAAAAAATGGCACCCGAGGCCCTGTAAGGATTCTTCGCAGACGACGCTCAACACCAAAAGATTTCGATTAACGTTTGCGCGCGATAAAATGAACTTGACTTTAAAGCCGTTGCGAAATGATTTACGATCCACCCATTCTCGGCAGCTCCGCGTCGGCGGCGCGCGGGGCAAAATGGACCGCTTCTATAATCGCATAGAGACTTAACTTTGTTTATTTATTTAAAATATTAAGATATTAATTTTTTTTTGACCGAAGTGGACACGACGAGAAACAAAACATTCGGCGAGGTCTGCGGAGCGCTCAACGATATACAATCGTCCCAACACCCAATGACATTTAGCACTCGTGACCCTCGATCTCCTCTGCTTGTTTCTCTCTCGGGACCGAAGATTCCAGTTATTCGATCCGTTACAGCGGCGCCTCGAGTTTTATCGCTAGCCCCATTCATTCTTATGAGCTCCGTGTTTGACCCGCTATCCCTCATGATCACACTCTCGGGACCCGACCTCGACGAGAGGTCCGACGCGGCGAACCCAACGCGCGTGCGCGCGCGCGCCCGGAGGAGAGTTGACATTTAAGGATCCTTCCTGGTTCCCTCGTGACTTCCTTACGCAAGCGGCTGTAATCCCACGCTTAAAGTTCGTCTCTCAGACCCGATTCTTTTATTCTCTCGATTCCCGTTTGGCACATGACACACCCTACCCCGGTCATCTGCAGTTATCGTTTCACTATTTAAGGACGCCATCTTGAATTTTGGGCATCGCTGTGCCAGAAACGTCTAAATCGATCGGCAATAATAATAAATCGATGCTCCAGGACACATTTGTTTGTTTTTGAAATTCATAAAGATAAGTCTGTAGATTCATAAAGGTTTTGTTTTGATACAAATACGCGCAAACCAGGAAATCCTAGTCACAGACACAGCCTTCCCCGATCCTATTTCGCTATCGTTTCACTACTTAAGGACGCCATCTTGAATTTTAGGCACCGCTGTGCCAGAAACGTCTAAATCGATCAGCAATAATAATAAATCGATGCTCTAGGAACATTTATTTGTTTGTGGAATTCATAAAGACAATTTTATAGCTTCGTAAACATATTTTTAATGCACACACGTGAAAACCGCAAAATCCTAGTTGCCGGTATAAAATAAACATAAAGACTTCTAACAGCGTGTGTTATGAAGATAGGTTTATTTAATGTCGGTTCAATAACCGTCTCCGCACGCTCAGGCATTACGTAATTGTTAAAGACTTAAAGAAAGTAACTTGCATGTTGCCGCACCGAAGTCGATACTGTTTTCGGTATAAGTCAAGGCTCGCATAGGACACTTGAACTGCGGGAGGTTAGAACGATTTACAAAGATGGTAAAAGGTTACTCATTAGCCTCCTTGCAGTCTAAGACGATCTTTTCTAGCCTGTCTTCGGTATGTACAGTTCTCGGGCACTTCGTAATTAAGCTCTTATAAACGCTCGTATCTTCGTGTTTTCTTTGCTCGCTCGGCAGAAAATTTCGATGATCATTGCAAAGATGACAGATGTCAATGTTAAAAAAAACAACCGTTCGATATTTCATGTCGAATTAATTACCCGTTTTGCAGTCTTAGCAATTGTTGTGTACAATACAAAGGTTTGCATTGCAATGTATGAGTCATTGTCGAAATAACACTTCAACGTTAACAAATTATTTTTCCATCAGCATTTTTCGACGAATCTTTCTTACCGAACAGAGTTTAAGTTCCACGTACTGGTAAAGTCTAAGCTCTCGCCAGCACAAGCACGCGAAGGGACACAAAGCGAGCAAAGTTTCTCGTTTCCACTAATCAATTGTATCAAAAGCGGTCTCGAGTTTACGTCACAAACTTATTATCATCACTATAATATGCATACAAAAAATGTAAGTAAAAATAGATATAACGAGGCCGGAATCCCCTCGTAAAATAATTGCGACGCACAGACCAAAAGGAAGTTTTAGTGCGAATTTTTTTAGACATAACCTAATTTGCTCGTTAATCGGCGATTGGTCGAGAACATCGATCGCAGTGCGGCAGCACTGTAGCTTGCCCTTGCCAGTGGCGCATCAATTTTACTGACCTGAACCGAGCTGCAACAAGTGTTACAACAAATCGAGCCCAAAAATAAATCGAAGCAAAGTGTACTCACCCGATTATGCAAACACTCATCTCGCCGGTACGGTTTGCCGCGAGCGACGGTGAACTGCAAAACAATCGTACTCCCGTGGAAAACGATCGAGGGTCTCCCGACTGACAGTTGAAAACGGCGTTCAACCGCCCACTGTGAAAATTCTTAAGTGCTGAACGGTCGTTAAGTATCGCGGTTACACCTACGATTAACAATGCAAAAAATAAAAAACAAAAAATAAATCTTTCATGAACGCTGGCGAGCGCACGCGAGGGCTCCGTGTGTGTCTCTCACGTGCCACTGTGAAGTTGCAACCGGTCGTGCTGGAACGACCGATGGCAAACCTGAACTAAGGCTCGCACTCGAACGAAAGTACGTTCGAGGCTGTTATGGGGCCCCGACATTACGGACCAAGAGTGGGGCCCCGACGGGATCGTAATCTAGCTGGTACAGCCTATCGAACATACCCGGTATTACAATCGCTCCTGAGAAGTCCTGAGAATTAAAAAAAAATACTAATACGGTGTAATTATAGAGCCATCTAGCCATGAGACCTAACGGGTCCAGTTTCTCGATGGCCTGTAGGTATGCGTCGAGCTTCGCAGTCACGCGTGCGAGGTATGTGTATTCCATTTAAGTGTCAATGATATCTTCTACTCAGTCCTCAATTGAAAGGATGATGAGTTCTTTATGGTACCATTATTGGTTACGGCCATAGGACGGTGCCAGTAGCTGTAAGTCATCAATTACACATCAATTGATTTACATAGATCGATTGGTAATAAAATCATAATCCACATGCAAAAGGCACGATCTTGCGTTATGAAATGCAATTGGAATACCTGTTAGTTTTCTTTTTAGATATAAGTGAAAGAATTACTGATCATATTTGACGAATGCAAAGGTCGTAAAAATTGGATTTCTAACAAAAAAAATAAAGAATAACGAATCGGTTGGGGTTAATCGTTAATTGTTAATTAAAAAGATAAGTTCTTTATGGTACGATTGTTGGTTACGGCCAGGACAGTACCAGTAGCTGTAAGTCATCAATTAGACGTGAATTCATTTACATGAATCGATTGGTAATAAAATTATAATTGTGCACGCAACAGACACGATCTTGCGTTATGAAATACAATTGTAATACCTGTTAGTTTTTTTTGTAAGTATAAATGAAACAAACACTGATCGCATTTGAGGCATGTAAAGGTCGTAAAAATTGGATTTCTAAAAAGAAAAATTCAGAATTATAACGAATTGGTCGCGATTATTAAAAAAAAAATGCACGGGCGAATGTTTATTGTTAGAAAAACGAATGTGAGGCTGGAATAAATGTTTAATAACCGACGACCGTGAGGCTTCTGCTCTGCCGCAGTAGCGATCTTAACCATGAATATTAAATTCTCGAGATTTCTAGCAATTTGTTTTGGTACGATGGAGAGGGTGATATGAATATTCAACGTGGAATAGAGCGGTCCCGATGATTCACGCATGTGTTGCGGATGAGCCGCGCCTCACTCACTCCGATGCCGCTATCGAGCACGGACACCCCGTGACTGCTCACATCCTTCGCCTTGTTTTTGCATAATATGTCTTGGGCAAGCGCTCGAGCGCCACAACACTATAGCAACACCCAATCCAACGAGTCACGTGACTCCAATCGAAGATGTAGACTGCTACCATAACCAACCTTTAGTTAATTTTTATTTGGACATCCCACACGAAGTATGTAAGGAGAGAAAGTATTGCAATCTCAACAAACAAATTCGATTGTCAGACTATGGTCTAGAAACACGTTTTGCATGTCCACAACATTATATACACAGCTCGAGCGCCACAACACTATACACAAAACAACTACACCCAATCCAACGAGTCACGTGACTCGAATCGAAGATGTAAGACTGCTACCATAGCCAATCTTTAATCCATTTTTATTTGGTAATCCCATACGAACTATGTAAGGAGAGAAAGTATTGCAATCCCAACAAAAAAATCGATTGTCAGATTATGGTCTGGAAACATGTTCTGCATGTCCCAGAATGCAATAAAAGCATTTTCCCATTCCTGTCCGTCCCGCCTAAAAGTACCTTTCGGAGAGACTTTGTCAGATCGCAGCGAAACTTGCTGTGGAATTTACCTCGCTTCATAAGCGTAAACAAAGTAATAAAAAATGCGTAAATTTGTCGTCTCGACGACGGGAACCTTTCAACCACTTACGAACGTTGGCATTGAAGATTATCAAATTCTAAGCCGTCCATTATGGCCGTAGCAGAGGATATGAATGGCTTCCTTGTTTATTACAAGTTTCCTCTGTGAGGAAGTCTCGTAGGCAAAGCTGTCCACAACATTGTAATAAATGAGGAAGTTACGTGCAAATTACTGTGCACATGGCCAGCATGTAAGGAGAGAAAGTATCGTAAATCCAAAAAATTCGATTGTCCGTAAGGGGGTCCTTATCATCTTAGAAGGGTGTTCATTAATTAAATCAATGAAGAAATGATATTTAAGCGAAACAATACTGAACATAAGTTGCGTCGAAAGCAGGCTAACCTAACTCCTTCGAACGGTCCGATTATTGGGTAGCGTATGTAGTAACGCTTGAACTAATTTCCGGGCACTACATCGTCCGTCTTTTAACAAAATGCAAATCAAATCTGCACAGGAGTCTCCAACGACTGGGTCGTCTCCGAGCATTGGCTGCCGCTGTCTTAACTTTTCGAAGAGACTTTGGATCGCAGCTAAACTTGCCGTGAAACTTACCTCGCTTCAAGCGCCTAAAAGAAGGAAAATAAGAAATCCGAAACTTTTTCGTTTCCACAACGGGGACCTTTCGACGAGTTACGAGCGTTGGAACGAAAGATCATCAAAGGCCAAGCCATCCATGATGGCCGTCGATGGCCGCAGCAGAGGTTATGAATTCCCGGCTATGAGTTCTTCGTCCCGAGAACATTTCGTCCTAGCACGCGGGGGGGTTAACAAGGCCAGTGGAGTTATTTCTACGATCGGACACGACTCGCGAATCGTTCCAACGGTCCCAGTCACGTGCATCGTGCTCGCCGAGCCAACAGGATGTGTACGGTCGTCTACTCTCGCTTTACCGGTTTACGCGCAGTCTCGTACTATGCGCACTGCCGTCGCGATTACGTGCCGCGGTGTCTTGCACGTTTTTCCGAATGCATCGATCAACCGGCGGATTGATTTGCGAGGTTTCAGATGTATCTCCACGCTTCTCACGTAATCGGGCCGTTTATTATACACTACCGTATGCGGCACATTCATTCACAAAGATTACCCCGTGCGCCTTCCTGGGTCTGCTTGCGTGGACGAAGATTTGCTGCACAGCAGTTGGACTCCCGCTTACCGAGCCTCTTCGCTATAATTCAATTATCTCGCTTGACATCAAAATTACTTTTCCTCTTATTCGCTCGGCGCATCCGATAGATAATTTCGAGATTGGACGCCGATTAAATTAATTTCCATTCTTTAGCGGCTTCTTTTTCTGTTTTGTTTTTTACGTCGACTTAAATATATTTCTTCCCTGTTGATGTGCGCTTTTTCCGGCAACGGCGGGATGGAAAGGCGACGCGTCTTCGACTTACAATTGCCCGTCGGGCGCAGAAATCCAAATGAGGCCAAGCCCGTTAAATAACGAAGGTACGCGAGCACTGAGACGAAAGTCGGGACAGTGGCCACAACCGCCGTGTTTACTCGGCATGGGACCGGCAATCGTAGTTCGCCTTAACCGTGGCACTCGACCCAGATCTTCACAAAGCACTCTCGATGCAACGTGGCATAGTCCTCTTAAGGTTTTTACGACCATTAAGGCGTGACATTGAATGGACGTGAAAAAATATGTTTCAGAACCGATCCTGTACAGAATAAGATAATTAGGAATGCATAGGTACGCATATTACTACCGCGCATGCGCAAAAAACTGCTTTCGTCGTGATCAAAGAATTACGATTTATACCGTGCGATATTAAAATTTTGTCGGTAGAAACGCACATTTTTACTCACACGGAAAATTTTACGTTTTACCATTGCTTGTGTTTTTCTTTCTTTTTTTTTTTCAAAGACCGAAATGTATAAAGATCGAAAAATCGTAGGACATTTCGGGGCGCTCGAGAGTGGGATCGATTTATCAAATTTTTTATCATTCTCGATCTTCATATTTAAATTGTTTTTTTATTCCACCGTCAGGAAACCGAATCGTTGCGTAATTGTGTAATTGCAATGCCTAAAGGATTTACAATGCCTTCTAGGATGGTACGTCGTCCGTGTTGTCGAGAACTGCCCCGCTGTACGCCAAGTCCCAGTAATGCTCGACTTGGTGCTTTTTAAAGTGTTCCCGCGCCATTTTTTCAATGGGGCATACCTTGAACTTCATTTCACCGAAATGACGCTGCTTGCACGTTCCTTTCCACACTAGGACGCATCTGTTCGCGACGTCGTTCCCGTCGTTGTCCTTCACTATGTCCTCCTCCCACTTTATACGGTGCATCATGAGACGCTCGTATTTGCTCAATTGCTTCGTACCACCCTCGACCACTACGACGTTGCAGTCACGGAAAAGCATCACGCAACCGCTCAGGTACAACTGCTTCGCGTTAGCTTCTACTTTGAACTTCTTCGACGCGTTGTTTATGAGATCTCTTATTCTGTAAAAAAAAAAAATAAAAATAAAAAAAAATAAAAAATCATTTCCATTACTCCATTCGTGGTTGATATTGCTTAGGGTGGTCCTTAAATTGAACATTTTTTAATTTTCTGGGGGTCAGGCCGTATTATCGTAAGGTATAAAATAAAAATACGAAATTAATGCATTTTTAGAGGTCGCTACCGGCTATTTAAAAAATTAAAAACTTCGGAACATCTAAATTTAAAGTCAAAATGAAATATTCGAGATTTCCTTGGAGCCAGCCCGCACTTCCAAGGTATGATGAATACGTTTACGTATCGCGTTTGTAACTGGGCCCAGCCCGTAAATGTACCAATAAAATGAAATAAGAATTTTTAGAGGTCAGAAAAACAAAGTTTTCGACAATTATAGCTAATAGTTACCACCCTAATATTGCTATTGCCATATAAAAAAATTGCCAACCTATAAACAGCTACGTGAATGCCGAGCGACGTGTCCTCCTTCAGTTTTCGAGCCTTCTTTTCCCGCCGCTGATCGGCCGTCAGCCGTCTCGCGGCATTCGCGTCCTCGTGCGCTTTGAGCCTCTTAGCCATCTGCTGCCGGACGTGCGCCTCGATTTTCGTAGGATCTTGAACCGCCTCCGTACCGAGAACCCTCATCAGATTCGATATACGTAATTTCGGCTCCGGCGGCGGTTCCAGACCCAGGCGTATCTTCTCCTGCTCCTCCTTCCACGCCTCTCGACGATTTTGCCGACGGAGCTTCTTCCGCTCTTTCTTCGTCAGGAATACCGGCATGTAGACGGGCTTCAGCGGATCGGCTACGGAATGAAATTTACATAAATTATTTAATAACGCGCAGATCAAATCAATCGCTGTGCTGATAATCGAAAAAGTCGATTAGCCATTTTCGGCTCACTGTTATAGTACATTACGATACTAGTGCGACAAAACTTTTTCTGACGAGTGTGAGTTTGCAGCACGAGCCGAAGGCGAGTGTTGCAATCACACGAGTTAAGAAAACGTTTTTCGCACGAGTATCGTACGAAATTTTATTTCACAAGGTGCGAAAGAGGAGTTTTACGTGCGCGAAGCGTGCGTAAAACTGCACTTTACGCACCGAGTGAAATAAAGATCTATTCGTCACGGTAACTTACTCGGCGGTCTCATTTGTGCCGGATGCTCGACCAGATTGGTGATTACTCCGGGCTTTATGGAAGGATCCTCGCCGTCGGCTGGATATCCTCCGGTCAGTATGACCGAATCCCACCATTCGACGGTCGGTACCTCCTCGTTCTGCGATTCGGTCGTCGGTGCGATGAGAGCCAACTTCGTCGCCGAACTTATACCGGTCTTTCTCGCTATCTGGCTGATCTCATTCTGGAGTTTCTCCAGTTGCGCCTTCACGCGAATTCTGTCAGCGATCTGTTGAAACTTTCCCGGCTCGTGAAACTTCAACGCCCGCTTTACGCGAATCGCCGATTTTACGCCTATTCTCGTATCGAAAAAGTGCGTGTCCTGAATCTCCTCGGGTCCTTTGGATTCCTGCAGCTGTGCTTTGAACTCCTCCCTCTTCTTCGCTCTGATGTTCGCCTTCAGTGTCGGCACCACCTGAGTGAGCTGAACCTCCTTGCCCGTTATGTCGACGGTCCTGCCGGACTCGTCCAGAATCAACGGCGTCGGCTTGTCAGGCACGCTCACGTTGTTCAACACACCGGAGTTCAATTTGTTGCGAATTCGCGCCTGTACCGCGGCGAGCTTTCGGGCCTTGTCCGAGTCCGTTTTGCTCAGCAAGCCCTGACTGTACATCGTCGCGACCGTCGGCACGGAATCCCGAGCTTTCGGCATCGGCCGCCCACCGGTCTGCAAGTCCTCCTGCTTTATCGCGTTCAACGCCTTTTTCCTCTCCTCGATTTCTCGCTGGGCGTTCGCCATCATCTGCTTTATCTGCGGACGTAAGATCGTAAGACACAAATACTAATTTGCCAAGAGAGAAACGCAACACTCGTCAACGAACTTTCCCGTACGGGGAGCTTTGTATAAAAATTATAATTACGATATAATTCTATAAATTCTATAAAAAATTATGATTACTATAGAATTCTAAAAAATTTATAAAAAATTCAATTTTTATCAATCTTTTTCCACAACAACAAAAATATTAATTTTTCTCACCTGATCATTGGATAGTTGAGTCTCTGTTGTCTTTTCATTCTTGAGCTCTTCTTCCCGAAGTTTTGGTTTCTTGGCGTCCTTGTCCTTGTCCTTTTCATCGGCGTGAATCCGTTTCTTGCTTTTCTGAGCGGCTTTGGTTTCATCATATATAGTGAATATCTTCTCCGTCAGCTTGGAAGCTTTCTTCTCCTCCAGGAGAGCGGACAGCTTGTCTGTTGGATGAAACGAGTGTAGAAACACAATGCCAATGGATGGGTTCAGAAAAAATCGACTCGCTATGCACGAATCTAAATATGTATATCAGCGAAACTGAAATACACATTTTTTTAGGATGGCTGCTACTAAAATACATTTTGAAAAATGTCCAAATTTGCAGGAAAAAAAAAATTGAAGGATATTTCAGGACTTTTTCCAAGGACATTCCAGGAAAATTTTCAGAAAATTTCTAGAACATTTCCAGGATGTGTTAGGACGTTTATAAGAAATGAAAATATACACATCGCGTGTGACGTCCTAAATAACATTTAGTTCGATAACCCTTTTCATTTACATTAGAATTGGCGCCGAAAAAAACAATATATCAAAAAGTAATTTTAACAGGCACTTCTTACGTGTAAGGTATGTGTGCCAAAAATCTACTCACTATACCCGAATATATATATGTATCTCAGCAAAACTGCAAAACACATTTTTTTTAGGTGGTCGCTAATAATATACGTTTTGAAAGACACTCAAATTTGTGGGGAAATAAAAAATAAAGGACATCGAACAAAATTCAAGGACAGTTCCAGGACTTTTGTAAGGTTAGGCAATATTAGGGCACAATTCCAGGACTTCCAGGACCGCAAGGACCACTGGAAACAGTGATTTCGCAGAGAAAGATCGTAGGTAGAAAAGAGCAAATAAACGCCCCGCAGTGTCGAGTTGGGCAAAGCACAATTACATCTCGACAAGTTTCTAATTACAAATGATTAACGGCTAATTACATAGATCAAAGAATGCGAACCTGCCGTTTTGCGCTTATCATAGCCGGAAGCTATGCAGTTGACAGCGGTAGTTACGATGGCAGGCTCGCCGAAGCCGAGAAATTTGTGAACCGCTTTTTCGATCTGCGGTTTCATCTCGTCGATCTCCTTTCTCGTTAGGTACGACATTTTTCGTTGATATCGTTCGTCCCGAGTATTTTACAATCGTGCACTTTGCGAATCACGGAGGCGCGTTTGCTGCACGAGACGTAACCTCGAAAGGCAGGTTAAAGTTACGACGAAAGGTCGCCACGAAACGGACACCGATGCTGCGCGACGTGTGCCAATTCCACGAAGAAGACGATTACCATGTTTCAGCACGTAATTTATTTATATAAAAATAAAGGAGTCTTGTTGCATTTGTCTTTTGAGACAAAACATCACGACGCGCCGGAACGTTGCGGCTCGAAAAAAATATAAATCTTCGAGCGAATGGGATGCTTGCGCGACATCGGGCTTTGGGTCGCAGCGACATCTCGGGGACGATCCTCGAAACCCGACGACGAAATTGTCGCACGAATCAGCGGACGGCAAACCCCCTTTTTTCTCCACAACTCGGTTGTCTACGATCCCAATTCTCCACATCACTCTCTGTACACTCACGATCTTACACACTCTCTTCACTGTACACAGCGGCTCTCAACACTCTTTTTACTATAACTATCCTTTACTCCACAAATCGATTGTTCACATTCGATTATCTTCGGTACTATACATACCTTTATGTCACTCGGTGGGAAAATGGCGGTCTTTTCGCACGCTTCGCGTGCGAAAACCCCCATTTTCACACCTTGTGAAATAAAATTTTGTTCGATACTCGTGCGAAAAACGTTTTCTGAACTCGTGTGATTGCAACACTCGCCTTCGGCTCGTGCTGCAAACTCACACTCGTCAGAAAAAGTTTTTTCGCACTCGTATCGAAATGTACTATTTTGTCCACAATTTACGCTTTTCCACATTTTTTTTCACCACAACTCGATTCTCCACATTATCACCGTCGGTATCGACTCATGAGACTATCTCACGTTGGTAACAGAGCCCAGATAACATTTTGCCAACAACCTACCAGCAATAACTCAAGTATTGTAAAGTACGGAGGTGTGAAG
This sequence comes from Ichneumon xanthorius, assembly GCA_917499995.1. Classification (NCBI taxonomy): domain Eukaryota; kingdom Metazoa; phylum Arthropoda; class Insecta; order Hymenoptera; family Ichneumonidae; genus Ichneumon; species Ichneumon xanthorius. The sequence continues at coordinate 4,156,250 of OU824207.1, forward strand.
AAAAGGGGGTGCCCAGTGGACCGGCCAGCTTCTTGGTTAATAGTACATTTCGATACAAGTGCGAAAAAACTTTTTCTGACGAGTGTGAGTTTGCAGCACGAGCCGAAGGCGAGTGTTGCAATCACACGAGTTCAGAAAACGTTTTTCGCACGAGTATCGAACAAAATTTTATTTCACGAGGTGTGAAAATGGGGGTTTTCGCACGCGAAGCGGGCGAAAAACCCGCCATTTTCCCACCGAGTGACATAAACGGTCTTTAACTCCTTACTTAACTTCTTAACCGACAGGACTAGGACATTTCTTGAAAATCCTGAATCCCATATAGCATATCGGTGTGGATTCCGAAAATTCTAAATCACTCTCATATGCTATATTCTCGAGATTTCGGCTTTCATAGCATAAGGAAGTGGATTTCGAAAATCCCAAATTATTCCCATACGCTATATTCTCGAGATATCGGTTTTCAGAGCATAAGGAAGTGGATTTCGAAAATCCTAAATTATTCCCATACGCTATATTCTCGAGATTTCGGATTTTCCAGTCTATCGATCACGGTAGACCCGTATAATAAAAAAACGTAAAGTAAAATGTATAAATATTTAGTAACAATTTCTTACCAACAATATTGTTCCTTTACCTAAATAACAATATTGAGCAAGTTTCTTGATATTGAGCCGTCTGTTGATATTGAAACATAGCCGATTCTGTCAACTTTGTTCATGGAAGTAGAAGTTTTCCAGTGTGTCGTACTTTTTGTATTTTGACAAAGATGAAAGAAACTGAACAGCAAAAAGGCTATAATCCCTTTCTCAAGAACAGCGGGGGTTCGATCTTGCGTTGTAACATCATAGAATATAATAGAAACGTATGCTCCGAGCTGATACATTCGGACACTAAACATAACTATTTTGCGCATAGTCAGACTCGGTCCGCCATCCGGACGCCACCGACCGGAGTAGCGTAGAAAATGTAGCGGAAAAGCGTGAAGCACTCATGAAATATGCACGGCAACCATGGGAGCTAGCGCGAGTGGTGATGAGTATGATAAGCGTCATAATAGCAGCCGCGTCAATCATTGTACGCTAGCGATACATATTACGTGGAAATGCAGCGGGCCATCAACCCTACTGTCGGGAAGGAACTAGAGGGAGGTTTTCTATCTTGGCTCATTCACCGTTCTCAAGCAGTTGTCGAAGTTTCCCATCCAGAATTTTTTTTTGAAGGAGCTGGAAGAACAACAAGTAGTGAGCTGTAGCCATGAGTTTCTTCGATCACCCATACTATGCCTTAACGAAGGGTCACATGTCCCGAATAGGCATTTGGCCGGAACAGGCAAGATACGTGAGAATTATTCTGCCTTTGACGATATTCGCCATAACATTGACACTCGCCGGACCTATGGTAGCAGTCGTTATCTCAGTGTGAATTATCGTTTAAAGCGTTGTCTTTTTTTTTTACAATTTACGACATTTAATAGTTAATTCGATTGCATGACGCTTGGCGAGACATAAACATTCTTGCACATAGTACAACAATTTTGCTGATAGCAGTAGGTATTTTCGTCATGATGACGAGTTGTATTCAACGTATTGACGATGTACGGTTCCGGTACATATCTATATATGTTCTGCGAAAACATTCGTGTCTAATAGAAAATTTTGCAGATGAAATTTTCGTTGAAGAAAATAGAAGAGCATTGGGAAATGATTAAAAATACACCTGCAGTGATTATCTTAGAGAAGTACGCCGAAGGAGGACGCTACATCATGCTCATTTACTCGAGTAAATAATTATTGTTATTTCTTCACAATGCTTGTGCATCGGCTTCAATTTATCATTGCTTATTTTTTGCTTTTGATTCGCCAGTATGTGTTTATGTCGCGGTGACATTCTACTTCGTCTTATGTATGTCACCTTTAATACTTGACTTCGTTGATCCTGTGAACGGAACCCGGAAAAAAATTTATGTTGTTGAAGCAGAGTACGGTATTGATGCGGATAAATACTATTGGTTCATAATGGCTCATACATTTATAGTAGTGACGCTGATGATTAGTATACTGGTTGCCATTGGAGTCATGTACATTTTAGGGGTCGTTCATACTTGTGCACTTTTTGAAGTTGTTGGGTGCGTATAATTGTGCCTCGAATAATTTGATCGCTTCAGACCGATTCAACCTGAAAAACCGACCGGTCATTCGGTGCGCCTAACCGACTGTTGTCCCAATTCTGGTAGAAATTAACAAATCTCTTGGCAGAAATACCGACCGATAAACGGACGGAAAATCGCTGCGTGGGTGTGCGCTGCTGAACCGACGGGCAAATCGACCATGAACGGACTGATTTTTTAGTCGAGTAGTAGGTCCACAGTTTGTCAGCAGTCGATCCACATTCAACTGATTTTATTAATTTATTTCATTAATCTACAATTGACCTGCGGTCAACCGACTGTAGATCAATTGTCGATTGACAGTGAACTGACCGCCGGGCTGACAAATTTGTTGGTTCTTGTTCGATTTATTCTTCGGTTCAGCGGCACAAACCGACACACGGGTTTTCGCTTGAACCTTGATACGGTTGGTATTTATGCTAAGGGCATTGAATCAGACCCTGATACGGTCTGGAAGCAGGCTAAGGAGGCCCTGGTCAGGCACCGATGTAACGCTTCGAAATTTTTACTGGAAAAACTTGTAAAGGTCGACTTTTTTTTATGGATCTTTTGAAACCAGCCATAATACAAACGGTTATATTTGTTGAATGGAAGACTTGTTTACAGTCGGATTATACCATAACAGCCCAATTTCTGGTGTTATGCCGAGAACACGGAATCTCGGCTCACGTGCATATTGCATGGTCGGCATCACGACAGGCTTTGAAAAATCGACCAATTCGTCAAAAGAGTGGATTAAGAGTTAGTTAGGTGCAACGACTCGACGGTTGGGTTGGTATCGATTAGAGTTGGGTTGTAGTCGTAAGAAAGCAACCCAAAACCAATCCAAATTTACGATTGGGCAGTTCGCGAGGAGATCGTGGAAGTTGAGCACCTCTACCGGTTATCCTTTAAAAATGGGTGCAACCGTTTAGTCTCTCAACTATGTATTTACCATGAACGTTACACTGATTGCTGAACGATGTCGAAAGCCAAATTGAATTTCCCCCTAGGACTTAGCGACCGAAATTAATTGAATAGACGAAGACTTATTCTTGATCAACCCCGTTTCGTTCAGACTCTGCATCCCATATTTGTCCCAGTCGGTAGAGGGATAATGTAATTCGATTATTAATTAATTGAGAATAGGATTACCATTGCCCATACAGGTTCAATTTCAAGCTGATCGCAAATGAATACACAGTGAATAAGGACAACACTATTACTCTTCGCGTTGATTGGCATTATAAAAAAATGTGTGAATGCATCATTCTTCACACAGAGGCGATAAGGTACGCGGGACAAGCGAATGACCGTGCACAGCTAGGTGTTTTCGGGAGATTATTCTATTTTTGTGTAACGTAGTTTTGCTGATATAATCGAGACCGGTTGTTCAGGATCCGACGCTGTGCTGTTAGGCATTATTGCATTTATTACAGTCATCTCAGCCATACAAGTAAATTAAAACAATTCAATTTCGAAACACATTTTGCATTGCAGAAAAAATCCTGATCGCCGTTTGTTTGTCATTGCAGGTTCTGATAAATTGGAAACATCCCGAAGTGCTAATACAACAAGTAATGTTGATAATTGGCCAGGTATTCCATCTTTACATGCTTAGCTTACCCGGACAGGAAGTGATGAATCGTAGTGGAAAGATCCACACAATTGCGTGAGTATAAACGCACGCATAGTCACTTGGCAAAAAAGTCTACCAAGTCATATTTCTATTGCCCTTTCTTTCCGTTATAGTTATAATACGGATTGGCAGGATATGTCACCGAATGCTCAAAAGCTCCTGATACCAATTCTGATGCGAAGTAGCCATCCTTGTTACTTCACCGCCGGAAAATTCTACGTTCTGTCGATGGAAACCTTTGGCTCGGTATGACATTATCGCCTTTCGATGATCAATCTTTATGTATCGTAACAATCGATGGTATATTCGACGCTGTGTTTATAATAATATATTTTGAAACCTTTTTCCAAGGCATTACGGGTAGTGATTTCGTACTTCACGATATTTGCGCAAATGATTTAATCGGCCAACTCATCGCGTTGTCGAACATATTCCTTTGTTTGTATCTTACAATAAAAAATTAATAATTTGTAATACGACTGTACGATGCAGTACGCGGAGCAAAAACCAATTATATCTACAGAATTTTTGTTGTAAATTCGAATAGCGTTGCATTGTTTTTCAAGTAAGATTGTACAGGACATGATGTTAATGAAAATTCGACTGCACGCCGAAGAGTTTATGTCAATATTGCGATAATTCTAAATTGAATCTAAGAAAGCGCTCAGTTCCATCGGTAATAAAGGTAAGTAAGGAGTTAAGGTAGTTATGTCGGTACGCCGGAGTCACAGACATCAGCGTCTATACGACATAAAAAATTCATGATATGTGGTATTTTGTCTGCATCAATAATATTATAAAAAATACTAGAGTATCTATGAAAATTTTCGCAATTAGATTGAACCGATTATTTGTAAGCAGATTATTTGTTTAGTGTGGATTTGACTTCATTTTTACGAAAATTAGTTTAGGAAAGGTCATTCGGCCCGAAACCGTGCACCTCGATCGCAGTTCTATTGAACATTAGTCCGGTGACTTAACTTTTTATTGTTGCGCATAAATTCCTGATTAATTCGCGACTCCACAGTACTTTAAATTTTTTCTCTATCTTTGATCTAAGTATGTTAATTCTCAATTTGAAGATCAATTTCGCCAGCAATTTTCAAGATCTAATTATTCATTAAAATGGTCGGTAAAAGCCTTCGAGATTTTCTACAAGTAAAATTTGATAGCTAAATTACAACATGTCAAAAGTTTATGCATGTGACTTTGGATTGCTTTCGCGACATACCCTGACAGACAAGCGCCACGAAAAGTAGCAATATTGGCGCGATATTTGCAACACGTGCGGCACATGTCGCGATTATTGCACCAACTGTTACTTTTTGTGCCGCTTGTCTATCAGGGTAACGACCTTGAGAGGAAGTGGAACAGCTGTGCGTGTGAGAGAGATAGTTGCAATTTTCAAATTAACTTTATTCAATGGTGCTAATTTTTTTGAGAAAAAGATTAATTCGGGCAACCCCCCTTTTTTCTCCACAACTCGGTTCTCTACGATCCCAATTCCGAAAATCCTAAATTACTCTCATATGCTATATTCTCGAGATTCCGGCTTTCATAGCATATGGAAGTGAATTTCGAAAATTCCAAATCCCACATAACATATCGGAGTGGATTTCGAGAATCCCAAATCCCCTCCATTCGCTATATTTTCGAGATTTCGGCTTTCATAGCATATGCATGTTTGCCACGAAATTCTCCAACTGGAATACGCTGACGTCTCCCGGTTTCCGAGAGGAAAAATTGAATTTTTCCAGTCTATCGATCACGGTAGACCCGAATAATAAGAAAACGTAAAGTAAAATGTATAAATATTTAGTAACAACCGTGACAGACAAGCGCCACGAAACGGACGCAGTTGGAGCAATATTTGCGACATGCGCTGCACATGTCTCAAATATTGCTCCGTTTCGTGGCGCGTGTCTATCAGGGAATTTCTTACCAACAATATTGTTCCTTTACCTAAATAACAATATTGACCAAGTTTGGTGCCAATCGGTTCGTATTTGAGAATTTATTGTTTAAACAAAATTTAGCAACAATTTCTTACCGACAATATTGATACTTTACTTAAATAACAATATTGACCCGTCTCTTGATATTGAAATATAGCCGATTCTGCCAACTTTGTTCATAGAAGTTTAAGTTTTTCAGTGTGTCGTACTTTTTGTATTTTAACAAAGATGAAAGAAACTGAACAGCAAAAAGGCTGTAATCCCTTTCTCAAGAACCGCGGGGGTTCGATCTTGCGTTGTAACATAATAGAACATAGTAGAAACATTTGCTCCGAGCTGATGTACATAACTGTTTTGCGCATAGTCAGACTCGGTCCGCCATCCGGACGCCACCGACCGGAGTAGCGTAGAAAATGTAGCGGAAAAGAGTGACGCACTCATGAAATATGCACGGCAACCATGGGAGCTAGGGCGAGTGGTGATGAGTATGATAAGCGTCATAATAGCAGCCGCGTCAATCATTGTACGCTAGCGATACATATTACGTGAAAATGCAGCGGGCCATCAACCCTACTGTCGGGAAGGAACTAGAGGCAGGTTTCAATTTTGGCTCATTCACCGTTCTCAAGCAGTTGTCGAAGTTTCCCATCCAGAATTTTTTTTTGAAGGAGCTGGAAGAACAACAAGTAGTGAGCTGTAGCTATGAGTTTCTTCGATCACCCATACTATGCCTTAACGAAGGGCCACATGTCCCGAATAGGCATTTGGCCGGAACAGGCAAGATACGTGAGAATTATTCTGCCTTTGACGATATTCGCCATGACATTGACACTCGTCGGACCTATGGTAGCAGTCGTTATCTCAGTGTGAATTTTCCTTTAAAGCGTTGTTTTTTTTTTTTTTTTTTTTTACTATTTACGACATTTAATAGTTAATTCGATTGCATGACGCTTGGGGAGACATAAACATTCTTGCACATAGCACAACAATTTTGCTGATAATAGTAGGAATTTTCGTCATGATGTCGAGTTGTATTCAACGTATTGACGATGTAAGGTTCCGGTACATATCTATATATGGTCTACGAAAATATTCGTGTCTAATAGAAAATGTTGCAGTTGAAATTTTCGTTGACGAAAATGGAAGAGCATTGGAAAATGATTAAAAATACACCTGCAGTGATTATCTTAGAGAAGTACGCCGAAGGAGGACGTTACATCATGCTTATTTACTCGAGTAAATAATTATTGTTATTTCTTCACAATGCTTGTGCATCGGCTTCAATTTATCATTGCTTATTTTTTTGCTTTTGATTCGCCAGTATGTGTTTATATCGCGATGACACTCTACTTCGGCTTATGTATGTCACCTTTAATACTTGACTTCGTTGATCCTGTGAACGGAACCCGGCCAAAAATTTATGTTATTGAAGCAGAGTACGGTATTGATGCGGATAAATACTATTGGTTCATAATGGCTCATACATTTATAGTGGCGACGCTGGTGATTAGTATAATGGTTGCCATTGGAGCCATGTACATTTTAGGGGTTGTTCATACTTGTGCACTTTTTGAAGTTGTTGGGTGCGTATAATTGTGTCTCGAATAATTTCACCGCTTCAGACCGATTCAAACTGAAAAACCGACCGGTCAATCGGTGCGCCTAACCGACTGTTGTTCCAATTCTGGTAAAAATTAAAAAATCTCTTGGCAGAAATACCGACCGATAAACGGACGGAAAATCGCTGCGTGGGTGTGTGCTGCTGAATCGACGGGCACATCGACCAAGAACAGACTGATTTTTTAGTCGAGTAGTAGGTCCACAGTTTGTCAGCAGTCGATCCACATTCAACTGATTTTATTAATTTATTTCATTACTCTACAATTGACCTGCGGTCAACCGACTGTAGATCAATTGTCGATTGACAGTGAACTGACCGCCGGGCTGGAAAATTTGTTGGTTCTTGTTCGATTTATTCTTCGGTTCAGCGGCACAAACCGACACACGGGTTTTCGGTTGAACCTTGACCGGTTGTCAATACGGTTGGTACTTATGCTAAGGAATTGAATCAGACCCTGATAAGGTCTCGCAGCAGGCTAAGAAGGCCCTGGTCAGGCACCGATGTAATGCTTCGAAATTTTTGCTGGGAAAACTTGTAAAAGTCGACTTTTTTATAGATCTTTCGAAACCAGCCATAATCCAAACGGTTATATTTGTTGAATGGAAGACTTGTTTACAGTCGGATTATACCATAACAGCCCAATTTCTGGTGTTATGCCGAGAACATTGATAAATCTCGGCGCACGTGCATATTGCATGGTCGGCATCACGACAGGCTTTGAAAAATCGACCAATTCGCCAAAAGAGTGGATTAAGAGTTAGTTAGGTGCAACGACTCGACGGTTGGGTTGGTATCGATTAGAGTTGGGTTGTAGTCGTAAGAAAGCAACCCAAAACCAATTCAAATTTACGATTGGGTAGTCCGCGAGGAGATCGTGTAAGTTGAGTACCTCTACCGGTTATCCTTTAAAAATGAGTGCAACCGTTTAGTCTCTCAACTACGTATTTACCATGAACGTTACACTGATTGCTGAACGATTTCGAAAGCCAAATTGAATTTCCCCCTAGGACTTAGCGACCGAAATTAATTGAATAGACGAAGAAAACGACCTCATTCTAGATCAACCCCACTTCGTCCAGACTCTGCATCCCATATTTATCCCAGTCGGTAGAGGGATAATGTAATTCGATTATTAATTAATTGAGAATAGCATTACCATTGCCCATACAGGTTCAATTTCAATCTGATCGCAAATGAATACACTGTGAATAAGGACAACACTATTACTCTTCGCATTGATTGGCATTATAAAAAAATGTGTGAATGCATCATTCTTCACAAAGAGGCGATAAGGTACGCGGGACAATCGAATGACCGTGCATTGCTAGGTGTTTTCGGAAGATTATTCTATTTTTGTGTAACGTAGTTTTGCTGATATAATGGAGACCGGTTGTTCAGGATCTGACGCTGTGCTATTAGGAATTATTGCATTTATTACAGTCATCTCAGCCATACAAGTAAATTAGAACAATTCAATTTCGAAACACATTTTGCATTGCAGAAAAAAATCCTGATCGCTGTTTATTTATCATTGCAGGTTCTGATAAATTGGAAACATCCCGAACTGCTGATACAACAAGTAATTATGTTAATTGGCCAGGTATTCCATCTTTACATGCTTAGCTTACCCGGACAGGAATTGATGAATCGTAGTGGAAAGATCCACACAATTGCGTGCGTATAAACGCACGCATAGTCACTTGGCAAAAAAGTCTACCAAGTCATATTTCTATTGCCCTTTCTTCCCGTTATAGTTATAATATTGATTGGCAGGATATGTCACCAAATGCTCAAAAGCTCCTGATACCAATTCTGATACGAAGTAGCCATCCTTGTTACTTCACCGCCGGAAAATTCTACGTTCTGTCGATGGAAACCTTTGGCTCGGTATGAAATTATCACGGTTCGATGATGAATCTTTATGTATCGTAACAATTGATGGTATATTCGACGCTGTGTTTATAATAATATATTTTGAAACCTTTTTCCAAGGCATTACGGGTAGTAATATCGTACTTCACGATATTTGCGCAAATGATTTAATCGGCCAACTCATCACGGTGTCGAACATATTCTTTTGTTTGTATCTTACAATTAAAAATTAATAATCTGTAATACGACTGTACGATGCAGTATGCGGAGTAGAAACCAATTATATCTACAGAATGTTTGTTGTAAATTCGAATAGCGTTGCATTGTTTTTTAAATAAGATTGTACAGGACATCATGTTAATGAAAATTCGACTGCACGCCGAAGAGTTTATGTCAATATTACGGTAATTCTAAATTGAATCTAAGAAAGCGTCCAGTTCCGTCGGTAATAAAGGTAAGTAAGGAGTTAAGGTCGTTATGTCGGGACGCCGGAGTCACAGACATCAGCGTCTATACGACATAAAAAATTAATGATATGTGGTATTGTGTCTGCATCAATAATATTATAAAAAATACTAGAGTATCTATGAAAATTTTCGCAATTAGATTGAACCGATTATTTGTAAGCAGATTATTTGTTTAGTGTGGATTTGACTTCATTTTTACGAAAATTAGTTTAGGAAAGGTCATTCGGCCCGAAACCGTGCACCTCGATCGCAGTTCTATTGAACATTAGTCCGGTGACTTAACTTTTTATTGTTGCGCATAAATTCCTGATTAATTCGCGACTCCACAGTGCTTTAAATTTTTTCTCTATCTTTGATCTAAGTATGTTAATTCTCAATTTGAAGATCAATTTCGCCAGCGATTTTCAAGATCTAATTATTCATTAAAATGGTCGGTAAAAGCCTTCGAGATTTTCTACAAGTAAAATTTGATAGCTAAATTACAACATGTCAAAAGTTTATGCACGTGACTTTGGATTGCTTTCGCGACATACCCTGACAGACAAGCGCCACGAAAAGTAGCAATGTTGGCGCGATATTTGCAACACGTGCGGCACATGTCGCGATTATTGCACCAACTGTTACTTTTTGTGCCGCTTGTCTATCAGGGTAACGACCTTGAGGGGAAGTGGAACAGCTGTGCGTGTGAGAGAGATAGTTGCAATTTGCAAATTAACTTTATTCAATGGTGCTAATTTTTTTGAGAAAAAGATTAATTCGGGCAACCCCCCTTTTTTCTCCACAACTCGGTTCTCTATGATCCCAATTCCGAAAATCCTAAATTACTCCCATACGATATATTCTCGAGATTTTGGCTTTCATAGCATATGGAAGTGGATTACGAAAATCCTAAATGACTCTCATATGCTATATTCTCGAGATTCCGGCTTTCATAGCATATGGAAGTGAATTTCGAAAATTCCAAATCCCACATAACATATCGGAGTGGATTTCGAGAATCCCAAATCACCTCCATTCGCTATATTTTCGAGATTTCGGCTTTCATAGCATATGCATGTTTGCCACGACATTCTCCAACTGGAATACGCTGACGTCTCCCGGTTTCCGAGAGGAAAAATTGAATTTTTCCAGTCTATCGATCACGGTAGACCCGAATAATAAGAAAACGTAAAGTAAAATGTATAAATATGTAGTAACAACCCTGACAGACAAGCGCCACGAAACGGACGCAGTTGGAGCAATATTTGCGACATGCGCTGCACATGTCTCAAATATTGCTCCGTTTCGTGGCGCGTGTCTATCAGGGAATTTCTTACCAACAATATTGTTCCTTTACCTAAATAACAATATTGACCAAGTTTGGTGCCAATCGGTTCGTATTTGAGAATTTATTGTTTAAACAAAATTTAGTAACAATTTCTTACCGACAATATTGATACTTTACTTAAATAACAATATTGACCCGTCTCTTGATATTGAAATATAGCCGATTCTGCCAACTTTGTTCATAGAAGTTGAAGTTTTTCAGTGTGTCGTACTTTTTGTATTTTAACAAAGATGAAAGAAACTGAACAGCAAAAAGGCTGTAATCCCTTTCTCAAGAACCGCGGGGGTTCGATCTTGCGTTGTAACATAATAGAACATAATAGAAACATTTGCTCCGAGCTGATGTACATAACTGTTTTGCGCATAGTCAGACTCGGTCCGCCATCCGGACGCCACCGACCGGAGTAGCGTAGAAAATGTAGCGGAAAAGAGTGACGCACTCATGAAATATGCACGGCAACCATGGGAGCTAGGGCGAGTGGTGATGAGTATGATAAGCGTCATAATAGCAGCCGCGTCAATCATTGTACGCTAGCGATACATATTACGTGAAAATGCAGCGGGCCATCAACCCTGCTGTCGGGAAGGAACTAGAGGCAGGTTTCAATTTTGGCTCATTCACCGTTCTCAAGCAGTTGTCGAAGTTTCCCATCCAGAATTTTTTTTTGAAGGAGCTGGAAGAACAACAAGTAGTGAGCTGTAGCTATGAGTTTCTTCGATCACCCATACTATGCCTTAACGAAGGGTCACATGTCCCGAATAGGCATTTGGCCGGAACAGGCAAGATACGTGAGAATTATTCTGCCTTTGACGATATTCGCCATAACATTGACACTCGCCGGACCTATGGTAGCAGTCGTTATCTCAGTGTGAATTTTCCTTTAAAGCGTTGTCTTTTTTTTTGTTTTTACAATTTTCGACATTTAATAGTTAATTCGATTGCATGACGCTTGGCGAGACATAAACATTCTTGCACATAGTACAACAATTTTGCTGATAGCAGTAGGAATTTTCGTCATGATGTCGAGTTGTATTCAACGTATTGACGATGTACGGTTCCGGTACAAATCTATATATGTTCTACGAAAATATTCGTGTCTAATAGAAAATTTTGCAGATGAAATTTTCGTTGACGAAAATGGAAGAGCATTGGGAAATGATTAAAAATACACCTGCAGTGATTATCTTAGAGAAGTACGCCGAAGGAGGACGTTACATCATGCTTATTTACTCGAGTAAATAATTATTGTTATTTCTTCACAATGCTTGTGCATCGGCTTCAATTTATCATTGCTTATTTTTTGCTTTTGATTCGCCAGTATGTGTTTATATCGCGATGACACTCTACTTCGGCTTATGTATGTCACCTTTAATACTTGACTTCGTTGATCCTGTGAACGGAACCCGGCCAAAAATTTATGTTATTGAAGCAGAGTACGGTATTGATGCGGATAAATACTATTGGTTCATAATGGCTCATACATTTATAGTGGCGACGCTGGTGATTAGTATAATGGTTGCCATTGGAGCCATGTACATTTTAGGGGTTGTTCATACTTGTGCACTTTTTGAAGTTGTTGGGTGCGTATAATTGTGTCTCGAATAATTTCATCGCTTCAGACCGATTCAAACTGAAAAACCGACCGGTCAATCGGTGCGCCTAACCGACTGTTGTTCCAATTCTGGTAGAAATTAAAAAATCTCTTGGCAGAAATACCGACCGATAAACGGACGGAAAATTGCTGCGTGGGTGTGTGCTGCTGAATCGACGGGCACATCGACGAAGAACAGACTGATTTTTTAGTCGAGTAGTAGGTCCACAGTTTGTCAGCAGTCGATCCACATTCAACTGATTTCATTAATTTATTTCATTAATCTACAATTGACCTGCGGTCAACCGACTGTAGATCAATTGTCGATTGACAGTGAACTGACCGCCGGGCTGACAAATTTGTTGGTTCTTGTTCGATTTATTCTTCGGTTCAGCGGCACAAACCGACACACGGGTTTTCGCTTGAACCTTGATCGGTTGTCAATACGGTTGGTATTTATGCTAAGGGCATTGAATCAGACCCTGATAAGGTCTGGAAGCAGGCTAAGGAGGCCCTGGTCAGTCACCGATGTAACGCTTCGAAATTTTTACTGGGAAAACTTGTAAAGGTCGACTTTTTTTATGGATCTTTTGAAAGCAGCCATAATACAAACGGTTATATTTGTTGAATGGAAGACTTGTTTACAGTCGGATTATACCACAACAGCCCAATTTCTGGTGTTATGCCGAGAACACTGATAAATCTCGGCTCACGTGCATATTGCATGGTCGGCATCACGACAGGCTTTGAAAAATCGACCAATTCGCCAAAAGAGTGGATTAAGAGTTAGTTAGGTGCAACGACTCGACGGTTGGGTTGGTATCGATTAGAGTTGGGTTGTAATCGTAAGACAGCAACCCAAAACCAATTCAAATTTACGATTGGGTAGTCCGCGAGGAGATCGTGTAAGTTGAGTACCTCTACCGGTTATCCTTTAAAAATGAGTGCAACCGTTTAGTCTCTCAACTACGTATTTACCATGAACGTGACACTGATTGCTGAACGATTTCGAAAGCCAAATTGAATTTCCCCCTAGGACTTAGCGACCGAAATTGATTGAATAGACAAAGAAAACGACCTCATTCTAGATCAACCCCACTTCGTCCAGACTCTGCATCCCATATTTATCGCAGTCGGTAGAGGGATAATGTAATTCGATTATTAATTAATTGAGAATAGCATTACCATTGCCCATACAGGTTCAATTTCAAGCTGATCGCAAATGAATACACTGTGCATAAGGATAACACTATTACTCTTCGCATTGATTGGCCTTATAAAAAAATGTGTGAATGCATAATTCTTCACACAGAGGCCATATGGTACGCGGGACAAGCGAATGACCGTGCATAGCTAGGTGTTTTCGGAAGATTATTTTATTTTTGTGTAACGTAGTTTTGCTGATATAATGGAGACCGGTTGTTCAGGATCTGACGCTGTGCTGTTAGGCATTATTGCATTTATTACAGTCATCTCAGCCATACAAGTAAATTAAAACAATTCAGTTTCGAAACACATTTCGCATTGCAGAAAAAAATCCTGATTGCCGTTTGTTTGTCATTGCAGGTTCTGATAAATTGGAAACATCCCGAAGTGCTGATACAACAAGTAATGATGATAATTGGCCAGGTATTCCATCTTTACATGCTTAGCTTACCCGGACAGGAATTGATGAATCGTAGTGGAAAGATCCACACAATTGCGTGCGTATAAACGCACGCATAGTCACTTGGCAAAAAAGTCTACCAAGTCATATTTCTATTGCCCTTTCTTCCCGTTATAGTTATAATATGGATTGGCAGGATATGTCACCGAATGCTCAAAAGCTCCTGATACCAATTCTGATACGAAGTAGCCATCCTTGTTACTTCACCGCCGGAAAATTCTACGTTCTGTCGATGGAAACCTTTGGCTCGGTATGAAATTATCGCGGTTCGATTATGAATCTTTATGTATCGTAACAATTGATGGTATATTCGACGCTGTGTTTATAATAATATATTTTGAAACCTTTTTCCAAGGCATTACGGGTAGTAATATCGTACTTCACGATATTTGCGCAAATAATTTAATCGGCCAACTCATCACGGTGTCGAACATATTCTTTTGTTTGTATCTTACAATTAAAAATTAATAATCTATAATACGACCGTATGATGCAGTATGCGGAGTAAAAACCAATTATTTCTACAGAATTTTCGTTGTAGATTCGAATAGCGTTACATTGTTTTTCAAGTATGATGTTAATCGCTCAACTCGCTTAAAAACTTTTTTTTAAGTACTTGGCGTCGAGACGCTACCGCGTCTCTTGATGAAAATTCAACTGCACGCCGAAGAGTTTATAACAATATTACGATAATTCTAAATCGAACCTAAGGAAGCGCCTAGTTCCGTCGGTAAAAAAGGTAAGTAAGTACGACATAAAAAATTAATATTGGGGCGATATTTTCGACATGTGCGGCACATGTCGCAATTATTGCACCAACTGCTACTTTTTGTGTCGCTTGTCTATCAGGGCAACGACCTTGAGGAGAAGTGGAACAGCTGTGTGTGCGAGAGAGATAGTTGCAATTTTCAAATTAACTTTATTCAATGGTGCTAATTTTGTTGAGAAAAAGATTAATTCGGGCCGAATGCGAAATTACCGTGTGTATCCGGCTCGAATTTGCTTTTTGTCAAAAAAAATTAGCACCATTGAATAAAATTAATTCGAAAATTGCAACTATCTCTCTCACACTCATGGCCCCGTCACGTGACTTTCACTTCACCTTAAAAAAACAAAAATCCTCAGGAATACACGATGCGCGCGCCTCATCGGGCTTTCGGTCGGCGCGTCATCTCGAGGACGTTCCACGAAACCCATCGCCAAAATTGTCCCGCGACTTAGCGGACATGTCGCCGAGTAACCTGGAAACTCGGACTGCCCTCAGGTCGAGCTGTCACGGTTGTCAAAATCGATGATTCGACTCTCCCTTCGTCGCCCCTTCGGAGAAAGTGTGATGATAAAAAAAAAATACCCGCAAAAATCGTCGCGAAGCGCGCCTCTCATGTCTACGTTCCTCACCGACAAAGTTTCACCTTAGTGAAACTTCAGTGGCCCACAAAAAAGAGCATCACGATAGTCGCCAATTGCAATTTTCTCGTGTCCCTTTAAGGTCGTCCCGTTCCGCGTTTCTATTTTTTTAAAAATGGAAGTTCTGAACAAACTGCGAAACACCGTCAGCAACACGATAAGCAACACAGTGAACAGCACCGCTTACAGTCTCTCCCAGCTGTCCAGCGTTCTGCCCGGAAATCCCGTGACGAGAGAGTTCGAGGCAACCGCCCACATCGCCAGCGCTGGCCCGGGCCTTCTGTGGAAGGTCTACAGCGGCTTCAAGAAATCCACCCGGCAGGAGGCTGCGATTTTCGTTTTCGAGAAACGGCTTCTCGACCGATGGTCGAGCAAGCAGGAGCGCGAGTCCGTTCTCGAGACGCTCAAACGCGGAGTCACGCAGCTGACCAAACTCCGACATCCGCAGATTCTGATCGTCCAGCATCCGCTCGAGGAGTCCCGGGACAGCCTCGCCTTCGCCACCGAACCCGTCTTCGCCAGCCTCGCCAACGCCCTCGGCAACGTCGAGAACACCGCCCAGCCCCTTCCCAAGACTCTCCGGGACTACAAGCTGCTGGACGTCGAGATTCGATACGGACTCCTGCAGCTCGGCGAGGGACTCGCCTTTCTGCACGGCGACGTCAAACTACTTCACAGAAATATCTGTCCCGAGTCCATCGTCATCAACAAGTACGGGGCTTGGAAGATATTCGGATTCGACTGCTGTGCTCTAAATCAGAATCCCAACGACAAGCAGGTATATTGCATTTTTTTTTTTTTTTCCTGACAATTTTGAATGTGTAATTGAAATATTTTATTTAGTTATTTATTTATTTATTTATTATTTATTTATCATAAATAAATAAATGATTTAATTGAATGAATTCATTTAATTATTCTTATTTTATTTTATAATAAAAATCTATAGGATGTAATTAAATTTTTTTTTAATAGAAATTGTACATTTTATTGAAATTCTTTATTGAAACTTTTGTTCCAGCCATCATGGTCGTACGTGGAGTACGATCCGACGATTCCCGCGGTGGGTCAGCCGCAGCTCGATTACCAGGCTCCGGAGTGCATAGTCGCGGGCAGTTGCGCTCCCCCGAGCGATATATTCTCGCTGGGCATGCTCGCTTACGTTTTGCATTCACCGGGCAACCGTCCCCTTCACGAGTCTCACGGCGACGCGTCCAAGTGTCGGCGTTTCTTCGCGGACTTCAAAAACTCCCTGCCGGCTTCGAAACTCTCGCCGATTCCGGACTCTTTCCGGGACACGGTGAAACTCATGCTGAGCAGTAATCCCGAACTGAGGCCGGACGCTCATCAGTTTATCAAGGTAGCCATGCAAACGGTTTTCACTTACCACAGACCTAAACACTGTTCTTCGAAGATTATGCAATTATTCATATTTTAAAATATTGTATCCTATTTTTAGTATTTCATCCTATTTTTACCATGTCATCCTATTTTTGCTATTGTAGATCGAATACTTCATGGATATCGGAGTCAGGACGTTAAACTACCTGGACAAGCTGTTTCAATGGGACAATCTGCAGAAGTCCCAGTTTTACAAAGGTCTGCCGCAGGTGATGAAGCAATTGCCGCATCGGGTCGTGCTGCACAGAGTTCTGCCGTGTCTTTACAAGGAATTCGTCAATGCGCCGATGATTCCGTTCGTATTACCGAGCATTCTTCAAGTTCTCGAAGCCTGCACGGCGGACGAATTCAGCGAGAATATATTGCCGCATTTAAAGCCGGTGCTCGGCCTGGAGGAGCCGCCACAGGTAATCCGTGCGTCTTGCCTAATTGGCTTGCAACTTACACGGTCGTCTACTGTACCGATAAAATCTGCGTATGTTACCGAACCGGTACACTGACTAATTTAACGTTTACTCCACCATCCCCGCAGATAAGTCTCGTCCTGATGCAACGCATCGATCTACTGCTGAAACTCTGCTCCGCCGACGTTATAAAGAACGACATAGTGCCAATGCTGACGCGGGCTCTGGACTCGCGTCTCGAGCAGCTCCAGGAACTCTGCTTATCGGCGTTACCGTCGATAGCGACACTGATCGACAATCCCACAATGAAAAACATGATTCTTCCGAGGATAAAGAAGCTCTGCGTGGCAGGGCCGAGCGGTGGGAGGAGCTTGAGCGTCCGCGTAAATTGCTTATTGTGCCTCGCCAAGATGCTTGAGAATCTCGATCGCTGGCTCGTTCTCGATCAGGTGTTACCGTTTCTACGGGAAATACCACATTCCGGAGAACCCGCTGTACTGATGGCTATCATAGGTAATCCTTTTTTAAGTAATAGGTAAATGAATGGGTAAATTAAAACGTAAATTAATATATAAATTAAAATGTAAATTAATAGGTAAATTAAAACGTAAATGAATAGGCAAATTAATAGGAACCTTTTTTTAAATATTCAATTTTAATCTCTACAAATGTGAAACTTAATTTTTTGAGTTTAATTTGTTTATTTTATTTTTGTTTCAGGCATATACAAGATGGTGTTGACCCACAGTAAATTGGGCATCAGTAAAGAGGTACTGGCGACGCAGGTGCTGCCTTTCCTGTTGCCGCTCTGCATAGAGCAAAGTCTGAGTCCGTCGCAGTACGAGGCCCTCGCCGCCCTGGTGGGCGAGATGGTCAACCGGGTGACGTCCGAGCATCGCGAAGCTCTGCGCCAATTGGATGCGGTGCGAAAAGAGGCCCAACAGTTGGACGAG
This sequence comes from Ichneumon xanthorius, assembly GCA_917499995.1. NCBI lineage: Eukaryota > Metazoa > Arthropoda > Insecta > Hymenoptera > Ichneumonidae > Ichneumon > Ichneumon xanthorius. Next base: position 4,174,702 of record OU824207.1, read on the forward strand.
GCGCTGATGCAAACGACCAACTCCTCGTCCGCGACTAACGTACTTAATGAAGCGTTTCCTCGAGCCGACCTTTCGTCCTCGGGGTCGACGAGCTCGACGCCGATTAAGGACGGCAAGGGATTGACTCTGGAGGAGAAGCACAGGTACAGATTTTCATGGTGTCCAGAGGTGCTTAAAGTCTTTGAAGTCCTGGAACTATCCTTGAAGTCACGCGCGATATGCATATCTTCATTTTTTTTACAAATGTCCCAACACAACCTGGAAATGTCCTGGAAATGTCTGTGACTGTCCTTAAATTTCGTACGGACTTTTTACCGGAACACCATGTTTTTTTTCACGTTTTTCAATTCATACGTTTTTCGTTCACAGACTGGCGAGGCAGCAGGAGAGCCATCAAAGATTGCAATCTCAAAGTCCGATGACGCCGAAAACAGCGACGAGACCGTTGAGACAAGAGCCGAAAGATCTGACGAGCACGCTGTTCCAGAGTAACTTGAATCAGTTAAACTTGTCGGGTACAAAGCCGATGAACTCGCAGCCGAATTATTCCGGAATTACGTCGCCCACGTGGCAGAGTGGAAATTTCAATCAGAACCAATGGAGAGGAGCGGAGACTGTGAACGCTCCGCCTAAAACGCCAGCTACACAGAATCCGAGAATGAATTGGTCGGCGAACGGTACGAATAGCACGATGAATTGGGGCTCGCAATATCCGACATCGAATTGGAATCAGTCCCAGTCTTACCCGATGAACCAAAATCACGGCGGCGTTTTGAGTCCAGGGTCGAACGCTCCGCCCATGTCCTTGCTGCTTTCTCCTCAAAGTCCCCCGCAGGAACAGACGAAAACAAACTTGTCCACCCAAGACATAATAGACTTGCTCAGCTAATAGCTATCCGAATTATATCACCGAACGGTTCGGGATGCCCACATAGCAAGGAAATATCTTTGAAAGGTTTACAATAATATTTCTTCGAAATATTTGAAAATATTTGATCGATTTAAAAAAAATATTTGTAAAATGTTTTAACAACATTTTTGAAAATATTTTTTTGCCCGCTCATAAAATCGTAAACTGAAATGTTTCAGAAATGTTTCGAATGAAATGCTTAAAAAACATCTCAGCGAAATATGAATGATTGCTTCACCAATCCAGATTGCATATACACGGAACATTCGTAGAAACATTTCGTTAAAACATGGAATTAAAAATATTTAAAAATATTTTATCACTATGTTTCGGAAATATTTCAGATGTCTCTAAAGATTAAGTATGTTCCTGAAATATGTTGATAGAATGTTTCAAAATATAGTTTTGATATGTTTTAGAAATATTTCGTAAGATTTGAAAGATTGATTATATTTCTAAAATGATTTCAAAATATTTCGTGCTAATATGGGCGACATATATCTTTCGGAACAGACTATCCAAGTGCCCGAATAAACGAGCGCATTATAACTTATATGCCATCTTCGCACGAATACAGCGGGGAATCACTAAACGACATTTCAGCACCCGGACGAGACGATTTGTACATAGAATATATTATGAAAATATAAATAGTTGTGATCGACTAAGAAATCGATTTTCGTTTAATTGTTTCCATTCTTTTCCGTACGGAAATTCGAACACGCACGCCTAGAACAACAATGTAACCATTTCTATGGTAATCAACTATTCTCACGGATTCTTGCATGTACGGTCAAATCTGTCAGAAAAGTTAATTACAGTTTTTCTTACCGACCGCGGTATTACATACGCTCTTAATCGCGTTCGTTCTTCGTACGGAATTTCGAACTAGGTGAGTAATAACGATTAGTCTGTAAGAAAGTTAGCTTTTAATTTTTTAATTACTTTTCTCCTGAGCATGAAGTACCAGTAATTTCATCGAATGTTTAATGACTGAATTTTTAATGACTTCACTAAAAAAAAAACTCCAATTATATATATGGCCCCCTATTATACACATCAAAACGTTTTTACCTTGCGAGAAACGCTTCTGCCCTTGGCCACCTAGCGGCCAACTTCCGAACTCACCTCCGTGATAGGGCGTTTCGTTACTGTACTCCTATATATACATATACACATGTTTACAGTACATCGTCGAACCGTGTATTCTTAGAATGACGGACGTTTGGCAGTTGCAAAAATAATTCAACGTCGTCGGTCCGTCAGTCGATCGTCTGTCGTCAGTCGAGGCGAGGCTTCCGTCACCTTGATTCTCTCGAGCGGTCTATCGGGCGTTCGCCGACAGGGATACACCTGAATGTCAGGCATCATCGTCGACAGTCAGTTTAGTTTTGTAGGTCCGCAGACACCGACGGATAGCGACCTCGATACAAAACACGCTACTCCGCACACATTCCTTCAATCCGTGACGTATCGAAGAACAACACTCGAGGTGATTTTCCGCTCGGAGACGATAAGATAATCGAGGTGAGAGCCAGATTATGATTTACTTCCAAAAAAAAATTTTTAAATGAGAACTCGAAACACAAGGTAATAAGACGAATTCCTAGACTCTCGCTAATATTATGTATACAAACATTGTTTACAATATTTCGTCTCCAAGAAATATCGCTGGTTATATTTCTCATGCGAATATTTTTCATACCTGATTTTTTTTTTTTTTTATTACTTTCGCGTCGATTGGTAAAGTAGAAATTTATTTGTTTATTTATTTATTTATTTTATGGGTCACGCCCGTTTACAATAAAATACAGATATAAAGAGACATAAATGAAACACAGACATAAAATATAGATATTGTATTCTGTACAGTGTAGGGTTGATCGGGCAGCGAATGGACAGTCAAGCAGACGAAAAAGGCCAATGAATAGTCGTTTTTTATGCACGTGTTCTTATGGAAAGTGTCATTCGCTGGTGCCGTCCATTCATTGGCTGGTTTATCCTATTCCAGATTACTTATTTATTCATTGGTAGACGGGAAATTAATCCCTTTTGCATTATAATAACATGGTAAATCTTTGATGTTTTTGAATAAACAAGAAAATCAATGTTTCCCGTTTTGCGCCTTAAGAAAACAGTAATTCTAAGCAGAAAACAAACTGCAAACTGGTGACTGGTAGATTATTAATTTTATTTATTTACTTTGGAAATATACGGTTCAAGCCATTTTTACAATGATATTAACTAATGCGCACATACGTTGCATGATTTGCCCATCCGGCAAACAGAAACGATACAGAAAAAAAAAAGACATAAGATTGAGTAATATATACAGTGTCGTTATAGGTGAAGACATAGACGTAACACTAGCGCTATGTCTTAAGACTATATCTTGTAAATAGTATTATTATTATTATTTATTTACAGTAAATAAGTTTTCACTTTTATATCCACTCCTATATTTTGCAGTTAACGTAAAGATATTTAAGTCGCTTTTATTTTTGGAAATATTCGTCAACTCTGCTTCAGTTGCATCTACCGATAACATGTTCCATGCATTCTTACCCTTTCGCATAGCGTTTTCTTCCCTGGGTTTTAATTGAAACACCTTTTCACCGGTTTCAGTCGACGTCGTCAGAGATTTGGATTTCTTGCCCGGATAAATAAAAAAAATGTTAACATAACATAAATAAATAAATAAATAAATAAATAAATTGTAAATTATGAGCCGCAACAAGCCTCCGCTCTATTTATAACCAGTCCGCTTGTTACAGACCAGTCACGATGGCTCTCAGAACCGGCGCCGCAAAGTTGTCGAAGCTCCGAGAGCTGATGGAGCTAGTTCAGGTCGGCGGCATAAAGGGAAAGGGAATCCAGGCCCTGATAGTCAATTCCGAGGACGCCCACCAGTCGGAGTACACGGTTGCGCGATACGAGCGACGGAGCTTCATATCCGGTTTCAAGGGTTCGCTCGGAACGGCGGTGATCACGACGAAGGAGGCAGCGATGTTCACAGACGGTCGATACTTCGTGCAAGCCACGCAGGAGCTCGATCCGCCGGAGGCCTGGAGTCTGATGATCGAGGGTGGCGCGAACACTCCGACGACCACGGAGTGGCTCATATCGGTCCTTCCTCCAAACTCGACCGTCGGAGCTGATCCGAATTTGCTGAGCTACACTGTCTGGGCTCGTCTTCACCTGGCCTTGACCACAGCGGGACACTGTCTCATGCCGCTGGACGAGAATCTCATCGATCAGGTCTGGGCGGACGAGCGACCGACTCTGACGCTGAACAAAATCGTCGCTCACCCGTTGCGCTACTCCGGACGGAGGGCGAGCGAGAAGATCGCGGTCTGCAGGCAGCAGATGAAGAAGAATCGCGTCAACGTCCTCGTCGTCGCGGCCCTCGACGAGGTCGCTTATCTGTTGAACCTGCGAGGCTCAGACATTCCGTACAATCCCGTGTTCTTCGCTTACGTGATATTGACGATGGAGGATGTACATTTTTTCGTCGATAAGTCGAGGCTCGAGGAGGCCGCGGGGAAACAGCTCGAGGAGGAGGGAGTCGAGGTCGTTTATCATCCGTACGAGGAACTCAGGGGTTTTCTCAAAAAAATTTCGCAGAATGCGGAGAACGTTACTATATGGATAAGCAATCATTCGAGCTACGGGCTGCATGCGGACTGCGGTCAGGCACAGAAACACGCGGCTATAACGCCGTTGAAGACCATGAAGGCTGTGAAAAATCCTGTGGAGACGGAGGGCATGAAAGCTGCTCACATACGCGACGCCGTTGCTCTCGTTAAATATTTCGCTTGGCTCGAGGACATGGTCAGGAATCGGAAGGAAAAAGTCACGGAAATTTCGGGCGCGGAGAGACTGGAAAAGTTCAGAGAGTTAGTACGATTGTTCTTTGTAATTTTTCATTAACCATGCTTCATCAGCCAAACGTGAGACTGTGAGAATTTGAACATTTTCTGATCGGGTAAAAATCTGAAAAAATCGACTGTATTAAAAGGTGCCAAGAACATTGATTTTGCATAATAATTATGATTAACACTTATTAGCAAATTGCTAAAAACAAAATTATGCAACAAATAATCAGTAAACCTGTTTTCTTTCTCTTTTCAAATGAATTCATTGATTTTCTAGAGGCCGCATCAACTTATTCCGAATTCTCTTACATTTTTGAATTTTGCGTTTATGATCATTTTTTTAAGGCCATAATTATCGAACTTTCGGAGCGAAAGCCTCGAAATTTTCGAAAACAAAAAAAATTGTATATAAGAAATTTCAGAAAAAATTCTTATGAATTCTAAAAAATGAAGGAATTCATTTAAAATGCGAAAATAAAAGGTTTTCTCATTTTTTAAAAATAATTTGTTAATTCTTTCTGAATTAAACTTTTAGTTGGGAATGTATGTGTGATGCAAGCTTGAGTTGCAGTCTGAAGAAACTCTTCACGCTGATGGAGTTTTATGTATTTTACTTTATTTTATTTTATTTTATTTTAGGGAACAAGAAAAATACGTCGGACTGAGTTTCTCGACGATCTCGTCGGTCGGAGCTCACGGTGCGATAATTCACTACGATCCAACGCCGGAAACGGACATACCAATCACCGACCATGAGCTTTATCTCTGCGACTCGGGAGCGCAGTTCTTCGATGGTACGACCGACGTCACGAGGACATTGCATTTCGGCGAGCCAACGGATTTCGAGCGCGAATGCTTCACCCGCGTGTTCAAAGGCATGTGCGCAATGTCCAGCGCGACTTTCCGCGCGCATATCAAGGGCAACTACCTGGACACACTGGCTCGAAAAAGCTTGTGGGACGTCGGGTAAGTTGGACAGAGGAAATTGTATACACTGTAGACTATCGCTAGCACGCAGTTCATTTCCTCGATCGCGGTCGAGGAAAAAAAGCTTGTAAATTATTGACTTGCCAAATTCATAAATATTAATAATTATAAATTGTAATAATATTTATTTATTTACGGGTCTCGCCTTTTAACATTAACAGTTTTTACAGTTCAGACAACAATACAAATATGAACCAAGATAGACCACGCGTAAACCTAATAACTTCGAAATATATTTTTAAAGAATTATGAAATGTGAATTTTTTTTTGTTTGTTTATGTTCGATGCAGATTGGAGTATCTTCACGGGACTGGGCATGGAGTCGGTGCATATCTGAACGTTCACGAGGACCCCATTGGAATCTCCTGGAGACCGTACCCGGACGATCCTGGCCTAGAACCGAATATGTTCCTCTCGAACGGTAATAATTCAAGACTTGTCCATCGAAGCTCGACATTTTTTTAAATATATATTTATTTACCCAGAGCCCGGTTACTACGAGGATGGAAGTTTCGGCGTACGATTGGAGAACATAGAATGCGTCGTCGACACCGAGACCAAGTACAGCCGAAGAGACATAAAATTTCTTACATTCGAAACCGTTACTCTCGTTCCCATACAGACGAGTCTTCTGGATCGGTCTTTGCTCACCGACGTTGAAGTAAGAGAGCGCTTTTAGTGTCGATTTTAGTTGCGAGTCTCGGAAAAAAACCCCCCCACACAAACACGGAGTTTTTGTTCGGGGTATTTTATCCGGCGTATTTTTCCGGGAGTATTTTTGTCCAGGGGGTATTTTTCCCAGGGGGTATTTTTCCCAGGGGGTATTTTTCTCAGGGGGTATTTTTTCCGGGGGTATTCTTTTAGAGGTATTTTTCCAGGGGGTATCTTTTCCGCCTACCATTGTTATTATACATAAAAATTATTGCACAAATACTATGAAAAAAAAAAATTGATTGTTTGCTTGTTACAGATCAAGTACCTGAATTCGTATCACACGAAATGCTTGGAGGTTCTACGACCTCTGCTGCAAGGCCAGGAAAACGAGCAAGCTCTGCGCTGGCTCGAAAAAGAAACTCTGCCGTTATCTGGGTAACGGCGACCTTACACCAGTTGGCTCGAATGCCGCCTCGCGCGAATCCTAAATTTACCCTCCCAGCCTCGGGGCTCCGAAACAATGCAGCCTGTTGCGTTACGGAACACGGAATGCACGCACGGACCAAGTCCCTCCCGGCGTCTCGAACGAGCCAGGTGAACACCAATCAGCTTGCGGGTATAATCGGAATTAAAAAAAGGAATAAACAAAAATTTAATGAAAAAACATAATTTAAATCTCGCTTTTTAATTCGTTTCGTTTTATAATTATTACAGTATTTACAAATTTTCAAACGGTTCTTTCGGACGCGTGTGAGACACTCGAAACGCCCCGTAAGTTCATCGCTTCTTCGCTCTATTTCGCCGAAGTTATTTGTGCCGTTTCGCAATCGAAATTCACGACCGGACTTAGAGGGTAATTTCGCGATTACGAAGTCGGGAGGGAAACGGGCAAACGCGATAATTTTTCACGATTAATTAATAACATTGCGGAATAAAATCGACAAAATATCAAAATGAGATATCTCATTTTTTTTTTTTTCATTTGATCTTTCATTTTATCAGCGATCTCGCGAAGTATTCGTTAAGAGTGGATAAGAGACGTAATCTCATTTTTACTTTATTTAATAAAATTTTGGAGGTAACTTTAGCATAAAAGTGCGAGTTTTCGAGACAAGTTTTTTTTTTTTTTACAAAATACCCAACGTGTTTGGTGGAAATCTGCGAGAGATGCAAACGTGAAATTCACCGGAATGTTTATGAGCGCGAATCAAACATCCAATCGCAAACGAGGTACTTTTCGACGATCAATCAATAACATCGCGGAATACAATCGACAAAGTATCGAATTGAAATATTTCTCATAAAATATATTTTTTTTTTAATTAATTTTTCATTCGCGAGAAATGAAAAGTGCGAGTTTCGGAGAAAAGTTTTTTTTTTACAAAACTACCCAAGGCGGTTGGTGGAAATCTGCGAGAGATGCAAAAGTGAAGTTCACCGGAATGTTAATGAGCGCAAATCGAAGATCCAATCGCCTGAGCGTTTCCTTGATCATGCGACCGTTTTTGCCTACCAAGAAGCCCGCCGGTATGTTCAGCGTGCGCGTTTTGGAGAGATCGTTGTCGCTGGCCATGTCTATGTAATAATGATCCATCCAAAGCGGAGACTCTCTCTCCTCGTCGATAGATTTTTTGTGATAATCGGCCACGATTATCGCCTTCGCACCGGCGTCCTCGGCGATCGCGGTCTTACGGAAGAAGCTGCAATCTCCTCGCCAGACGAGAGCGACTCTTCCCTCCAGCTCGTCGGCGTTGTCCGGTCGTCGGCAACCCGTCGCCGGCTCGACCGGAACGAGAGCGATTCCACGTTCCGAAAAACTCGCATTCTAAATTCGTCAAATCGTTTCTTTTTAGCCCAAATGAAAATTCATCAATTACCGTTTAATCGAATTAACAACAACAAAAAATTATTTCATAGTCTACAACTCGTTTTTTTAGAGTTTATGTGTAAACGAAAAACTCGCCTTCTAAATTCGTCAAATCGTTTCTTTTTAGCCCAAATGAAAATTCATCAATTACCGTTTAATCGAATTAACAAAAAAAAAACTTTATTGCCTAAATCATATTTTTTTTAGTTTACATGGAACTGAAAAAATTGTGTTCTATATTCATCAGATCATTTCTCTTTAGTTCAAATGGAAATTCGTCAATTACGGTTTTCTCGAATTAATAAAAAAAAATTACTTTATCATCTAAATCTTGTTTTTCAGAGTTTACATGCAAACGAAAAGATCGTCGATTTCCGACTCGCTCTCGATCGCTCGTTTCCTGTAACTATATACCTTGTTACACTCGTTACCATAACAACGGCCGCGCATGCGCACTCTCGTTTTTTGGTACGAATTCATACGAAAAAAAATCAACCCTGCGCATGCGCAGTTCAGTCACAATAACGGAAAACGCCAAAACCGCCAGTCTCCGCACTTAATCTACGTTAAAAAAAAAATACTCACGAAAGGAGCGCCGAAATCTTGGGCCGGCCGGATCCTGTAAGTGTACTCGAGTTCGGGAGGATGAACGATCTCGAAGAACACGTCCTCGATAACCACAACGTCGCTCGGTCGTTCGTCCTCGCTAATATTGCCTGTTTTTCAATGTTACATCGTTTCACTCGTAAATTACTTTGTACAACGCAAGTAGAACCCAAAACGACCTTACTTTATTTCTATGCAAATTATAGTCTAGCGTTCCATCGATTCTCATTTTACACGAGTCTAAACAGCGGAACGTGGCGTATGGGTTTAACGCTTACGAACCTACGCAGTCGGCGTCGGACATCCAAGCGACGAGCAGCGTCAGCAGAAACACCATCGAAATCGACGTTTCGCCAACGACCCGCGACAGATTCGCCATGTGTTGCGTATTTCCGAACGAACACACGTAACGCAGTTGCACTGCGAATCGCGGTGCGGAGAGACGAATTCGTCGACGCCACCTGACGCGTATCCGATATGAGGTTATGTTGTTTCTTCCATGCAAGACACGTCACGATCGGATTTTCGGTAAGCGGAGACCTGTGCTAGCGCGAGGTATCATTCGGTCGAACAATTCGCAACGGTTTTTTTTGTTTTTATTTATTTTTTTTAAACAACGACTTTTAAGGAGTAGCTGCGTGTCCTTTGCGACTTTTTACGAAAGTTCGAAGAAATTCATTTAATTCCGAAACTTTTGGTACACAGGAAATGGAGGAAGCTTTTAATGACGAAAAACGTAAAATCTCCCTACTCAACGTCTCCGCTATTAACCCCTCTTCTTACGAGTCACGATTGTCGTAACGAGGCGACGTAACCCGCAGAATAGTCCGAAAACGTTATGAAGTGAGGTAACAAAGGATTCTCGCGAAACGCCGTTCCTTTCTCCGCGCTGAGGTTTCGGTAAGCTCCCTAACGATCATCTTTTTTTTTTTATCACTTGAAGACGATGTATTTTTTATTTTTTTAATTCTAAGAGTCGTTGCGCCCCGAAAGAGTTTCTTTTATCCAAACTCTTGTCGTACATTTTTCCGACAAGATTAAGGTGAAACAAAATACGTTCACTGTTGGTCATTTTCGCTCCACTGCTAAGTCCAATGCCTCTGTCTCTCACACTTCTGGCTCCGTCACGTGACTTTCACTTCACCTTAAGGCATGTGATACAGAGTCGGCCGGTAACAAATCTGTTTCCCTATTTTCTTCGCGACCATTAATATTTTGGACAAAAGCAAATTAGGTTTTCGTAGACTCTATATAGATGCATGAAAACCTAATTTCCTTTTGTCTGAAATATTAATGGGCGTGCAGAAAACAAGGAAACCATTTTTTTTACCGACTTAGTTTGAGAAATAGTGAGGTTCGGCTTTGATCTGGAAAGCTCTAGACTATTGCGAAGTCGACTTTTAGGCGGTTCCACGGTACGAACATTCTAGCATTTTTTTTATATAGAATTTTCGGATCGGTTGTACTTTATTTACGTCATCCGTCGAACCTTATATATATATGTATATGTATATATCACTACAAACAGCTGTTGCGCCCCTGACGCGTTGGGGTCTCGGTAAACTTCGTATCAATCATTTTATCAGTTAAGCGCGATGAAAAACTTGTTTGTCATCTTCAAACCCTTGTCGTACGATCAAGGGTTTGAAGTCAGTTTTGTCAGTCTTGTCAGTCTTGTCGACTGACAAGACTGACGTGTAAATATTGTGATTTGGCCAGTGAAAGTTTTCATTTATTTACATCGTTGATAACCTCACATATACATATATATAACTACAAACAGCTGATGTGCCTCCCACGCGTTAATCCATAGATACAAAAATAATAATTAGCATTTTTTTCTTTTTTTTCAAATTACTATAATTATTTCTGAACCGATTATTAACCGAGTCGAATCTCGACAGTGGTACCGCTTGATATTATAACGGTCAAATAGCGATCGAGTGACGCCCGAACGGGAATAGATATGACATTTTTCATTCTAATTGTCGTTCCGCACGTGACTGAAATCTCGGGTAAACTTTTCCACCGATAAACAAAAAAATCGAATTTACATTTCATTTTTTATTTTCTTCAAATTACAATAATTATTTCATGAATCTATCGCTAATCGATTCAAATCTCGATAGTTTTATTGCGCCGTTGAAGTTATAATGTTGAAATCGCCGTCGATAGGATAATTTTTTTTTTCTTCTTTTTCGCAAATTGTCGTCCGGCGAGCGGCCTCAAATGTTGGGCAAACCGTTGCCTCTCGCAGTGCCGTTCCGGCGACAGAATTGTTGATCGATGAGAGCATTCGGTCACTCACACTGATCAGCCTCGCGGGCTCTGCGTCGCAGTGGGTTTTCTCTGTTCGCGATCGCCGCTCGGCCGGGCAGGCCGAGCCGCGCGGAGATCGCCGCGCGGAGTGTTGGCGGAGGTTGGCCGGCACGCCAATGCATTTTATGAATGGATGAATGGTCGTGGGCTCGCGCGAGCGCGTTAATGACCGAACGATATCGGGTTGTACCCTGTCTTTAGCGGAGAACTACGACTGCATTAACCGGTCTATGTTTCCGATACAGAGTTTCGTTTGATCATTCATTTATCCAGGAAATTTACATATATGGTCACAGCGCCGAGTTACGGACACGCGCGTGTCGTGGAAAAAAATAGAAAAAATTCGCGATTTTATCTGACCGATGCGTGATGAAAGGAAAAATGCAAGGTAGCTACAAATTGGCCGCGACTGCGCTCTTGCTTAGATTTTTCAACGATTAATCGCTACATTTATTCCTCGCATGCCCGCACACCCACATAGCACGGAAATATTTTTGAAATACTTCAATAACGCTTGTTCGGAATGTTGAACATGTTTTGTGAAAAGTAAACAAATATTAAACAAATATTAAACAAATATTAAACAAATATTAAACAAATATTAAACAGATATTAAACAAATATTAAACAAATATTAAACAAATATTAAACAAATATTAAACAAATATTAAACAAATATTAAACAAATATTAAACAAATATTAAACAAATATTAAACAGATATTAAACAAATATTAAACAAATATTAAACAAATATTAAACAAATATTAAACAAATATTAAACAAATATTAAACAAATATTAAACAAATATTAAACAAATATTAAACAAATATTAAACAAATATTTGGAACATGTTTTATTGTCAGCTGATAAATCTTGCAATTGAAATGTTTTGGAAATGTTTTTTTGGACGTTTGGGCGAATTGTTGCGTTAATCTTGTTTTTTAGAAGTTACATGTAAACGAAAAAATTGTGTTCTAAATTCATCAAATCGTTCCTCTAGCGCAAATGGAAATCCATCAGTTACCGTTTCATGGAATAAAAAAAAAAAGTCCCTTCATCATCTAAATCTAAATCTAAATCTTGTCTTCAGAGTTTACATGCAAACGAAAGTTTTATCATGATGATTGCATCATCAATCCAAACTGCATATGTACACCCGCACAAACACGGAACATTCCTAGAAATATTTCTGTGAAACACGAAAAAAAAAAAATTCAAAATATGTTATCACTATGTTTGAGAAATATTTCGTCAGCTTCGAAGATCAAAAATGATCGCAATATATTTCGAACTATATCAACATATAGATATATATATATGTTATTATTATTATTATTTCGATTTACAGAAAGTAAGTTTATAACTTATAACATCTTATATAATCTAGGTAAATAACTTTGCACTATATCTTCACGTGAGCGTGTGTGCATCTAACATGTTCTTAAACCGATCTATGCGAATATGTATATGTATGTATGCTGTATTACATTTTGCAATTGATTGCGGCAAGTACCTATTTTCCGCAGCTTCGCGCGGCTCCATCGCTTCTCTTTACTCAAACAAGCGCTCGTGCGAGCAGCTCCCAGCCGGGCGGCTTTTAAGGTGATGTGCACAACTTGCATTGCACATCCACCTAGGGTAGAGCAATCAACTGTGACCGGCGAGTCGTATTACCGACGATTTCGTCATCTTTCCGACAAAATGCAAATTACTAGTGCGAATTATTATTGCAAATTACCAGTACAAATTACTAGTGCAAAAAAAGTTTTTTTTTTAATCTGATTTTGTACTATTTGCCTTTACCATGCAAAATCAGTCATGTAACGCGCGGCAAGGTTTTTGGTTGAGCAACGCACTTAAAACGCGTTCCTTTCGCGGACTCGTCAGATTTTTCTCTCCGTCGCGTCGCCATCTTGGATTTCACTCGCATTGAACGACAATTAATTTTGACATTTTAATATTCGTTTATATAATTCTGCGAATAATGCTGATTGGATTTTATTGGGTGCTGATGCTCCGTGGCCAAAATTGCCGCATTCTTTAAGGTCACTTTTAACTATGCGCAGTAAACGTGCGCGATAGCCGGTGCCTCTTTAAATAAACATAGATCACGAATATTACATAAGTATTTTTTTAAGCTCGCTCACGAATATTATTTTCTAGCTCCTGATATGAATTTACTGCGACTCTTGCATCAAATTATCTTTTGCTCTTATCACACACCTAAAAAAAAATCGCCACTGCATAATGGCGGCGAATTTGAAATTGCAAATTTGCCCATCGCTTCCCAACAACTTTTCCTGCATAATTATTTCTTTTACGTTCGCTCACGAATATTATTTTCTAGCTCTTGATATGAATTTACTGCGACTCTTGCTTCAAATTATCTTTTGCTCTTATCACACACCTAAAAAAAAATTGCCACTGCATAATGGCGGCAAATTTGAAATTGCAAATTTGCCCATCGCTTCCCAACAACTTTTCCTACATTATTTTTTTCTTTACCTTCGCTCACGAATATTATTTTCTAGCTCTTGATATGAATTTACTGCGACTCTTGCTTCAAATTATCTTTCGCTCTTATCACACACCTAAAAAAAAATCGCCACTGCATAATGGCGGCAAATTTGAAATTGCAAATTTCCCCATCGCTTCCCAACAACTTTTCCTCGCTCACAAAGTTCTATCCGATTCGGATCGTAAATATATTTTCGGATAATCCGAAACTATATTTACAATCCCGACTCCCCCTCCCAGGAAACTTCGTCCGCAATAAATAAAACAATATTGAAATTACTATCCTAGCCTTGAAATCGCCCAATCGCCCAATCGCCCAAAGTAGAGTAGAAAACTCCAGCGACGATCAGCAAAGTGAGCAAAACTCAAAAGTAAAAAGAATAAAGTAAGCGATTAAAAAAAGCTTCTAAGGCAAGTCCGCAACAATGCGTGTCTCTCCGCCAGCGTACATTCAAAGTATACACCATACAGCATAAAAGCGTACACATGCGAAGAAATCCTAACAATACGTTCCTCTCCCCCGTCCCTACCCAGCGCGAAAAATCGTTTTTAATTATTCAGCTCAGAAGAGGACGATATTTCATGCCTTTGCTATGAAAGACCTCGTCCCGAGCCGCAATTATTTATCATGGTAATTTAGCGATGTTTCGTTCGGTTGCGCGCGCAGCTCGTAGTCTCGTCGTTTCTTCACTTAGTCTCCGCGTCTTATGGGTTGGACTGAACTGTAAACCCGGGGTCAGGCCCATTGTGGTTGGGCGCCGTGAGTGCCCGGTTCTCGAGAGTCAAACTGGTATATACGCGCGGAGAGACCGGCTCGGCAAGGCCCGGCTCGCGGAGCTTCGACGTTCGAGAGAGACTCGCGCAGCTCTCTCGCTCCCTCCCGAGCGCGCGCGCGCGCACGCGCACTCTGTGTTGGCGGCGAGTCCGGCCGACCGCCGCGTATATGTACGAGGCGCGTGCGCGGCACGCCAGTGCATTTTATGAATGGATGAATGGTCGCGCGCGAGTCCTCTCCCGCGCGTGTGAATGAACGAACGAACGCGACCTCGGGTGAGGCTTCGTTGTGTCGGTGAAAGCGCGTAGACCCGGCCGCAACGGGCGCTGGCGCGTTGGCGTATGCCTGTACGGTTGCGCGGCCGGGCGCGTTTCCATGTGTGCGCGCGCAACCATGCGCGGGCCCATGCGCGGGCGCGCGCGCGCCTTCACGGGCTCTCTCTCGGTTCGCGTGCCGCGGGCGAGTAGAAAATCGAGCCGCGCTCGCGTACAGCGATACGGGGCCTCCAGTCGAATGTTCCATCTCTCGGACCGGCGAGACTACGTCACGAAGGGACGTCCGAGGCGGGAGTAACGCCGTGCGACCAAAGGGAACTCGAAGATCTTACCGAGAAATTTAGTCGAGGAGGTATTGAAAGTAACGATCGGCTGCGAATCTTTCAGGAAGGAAATTTTTTTTTTTTTGTATGGGGAAAAGTGGAAATGTAAAGGCTTCGGAAGACACCTGGTGGCGTTAGATTGTTGTTGTTATTATTATTATTTGTCATACGTTAAATAAAATGAAACATGGATGAAATTAGAAATAGTAGTTAAAATCCAATTTATAAGTAAATCGATCTGAAAAATGTAGGAATGTGTTGGTTACATACGTTAAACATTTAATGTAGTAACGTAGTAGAATTCCTTACTATTTTCTTTATAGTTGTGGGAATTATTTGTTATAGAGCTTTCTTCAGTTTTATTTTGTTGGTTTTGTAGGAAAAAACAATGTGTAAATAAAAATTGTCTCCTGCCGTCGGAAAACACCTAGCGTTAAATTGTTATTATTATTTGTCACAGAACATGAAATAAAATGCAAGATGAATAAAATTAGAAATAATAGTTAAAATGAAATTTATAAGTAAAATAAATTTGAAAAATATAGGAATATGTTGGTTACATATATTAGTAATTTAACATAGTATCATAATAGAATTCCTTACAACATTTTTTTATCGTCCCAGAAACTACGTTTATCAGTTTTGTGTTTTTTTTTGCATAACACACTTTATACTCGATCAATATAATTGCGAATCTTTTTACGATCGGATTTTCGCGAGGCCTCCGGTTACCGCGCCTGCCGCGCGGCGGGCGAATTTCATTTGCTTATTCGTAGCGTGTGAACCGGTTTGACGCGGTACCAAACGATTTACCAAATGCACACGCCGAGTATCGGCGAAGAGCGAAGTAGTTTTCCACATGTAGACTCGATGCGCGGCGAGTCCCACACGAAACTAAATTATAGTCACAAAAACTGTCGACTCTTTCGTAATAATAATAATAATAAAAAAATAAAAATAATAATAATAATAATAAAAAAATAAAAAAATAACGATGCGGAGATATCGCCGAACGGAAATGTGTTTAAGAGCCGATGGATAGAGTAATAAATGTAGAGTTCAAGGCGGCGTATCTGTGCGCAATTTATGAATGGGGTTTAACTGTTGCTCGCCGGGCAGAGGCTGAATGACGTTCCGAGAAATTGATCGCACGCGAACGCGTGTATCGGGACTCTGCGGAGGAGTGTAAGGTAGTCCTATCGCCGAGGAGGCCGTATTTTACGGGTGCCTCTATCGGGGCCCCGGATACGCCTGCGTTCACAAAAAAAAAAAAAAAAAAAAATTATACGTTGATGGCGATCGTTAGTTGGATAACTTAAAGCGTTATTACTGCATTGGATTCAATTAAACGGATAATCGGCCGCGAAGCCCAGAACCACCAGCTTCCTCCTCCTCGATCCAGATGAAGATACATATCTTTCTAAAATTAATTAGCTTCTTATTTATTTTTGTCGCTTAGGCAGATAATCCACGGAAGGCGCGCTTCGAATCGCATTATTAAATGTAATGAGCTCCGGTCTTGCGAACGGATTATTTTTTTTTATATTCTGCACATTTAGATTTGGTAAAGTTTTTGTGGTTTAAAAAAAGCGTTTTTGTAGGAATTTTTTTTGGAGGGAAATAATAAGTGAGCTCGGTGAATTTAAAGGTATCTTTTTATGCATATTTGAACTGTAGGAAAAAATTTTTTTTAGCACAACACAAAAAATTACTGCGTAATTATTGGCCCCGCATAGTTACCTGGTTATATTTTTCAGTACTAAATTTTCTTCTATGTGAACCTGAAACATCTTTAAAAAAGTATTTTTAAATCATTTTTATAGGACTTCATCATATCGTATTTTTATAGCAATAATTTTTTATAGTCAGCCACCTTTTCTTCGATCCAGATGAAGATACATATCTTTCTAAAATTAATTAGCTTCTTATTTATTTTTGTCGGTTAGGCTGATAATCCACGGAAGGCGCGTTTCGAATCGCGTTATTAAATGTAATGAGCTCCGATCTTGTGGCCGGAGACTTTTTGTTTTTTTCTTCTATGGTGCACATTAAGATTCCGCAAACTTTTTGTGGTTTAAGGGGGTTCCTGCTTTACAAGGTCTAAAGAAAGCGTTTTTTCAGGAATTTTTTTGAGAGGGAAAAAAATAAGTGAGTCCGGTCAATTTAGAGATATCTTTTAATGTGTATTTGAACTGTAGGAAAAAAAAATGTTAATACAAAACAAAAAATTATTGCATAGCTATTGGTTTTTTTTTTACTGCACTGTAGTTTTCGATTGGCGGGAAAGATGCAGCTCGTAATTCTTGACTGAAACAAAAAAATCAAATACTTTTTCAATTGTTACTTACTGAACTTGAATTAATTTTCAAATTTGTTCAATTCATTTTCAAATTTGTTCAATTCATTTTCAAACTTGTTCAATCCATTTTCAAATTTGTTCAATTCATTTTCAAACTTGTTCAATCCATTTTCAAATTTGTTCAATCCATTTTCAAATTAGTTCAATTAATTTATTACTTTATCAACTAATTTTTATTTAATCTAAACAATCATTTTTAGAACATGCAATTACTATCAATTAATTTCTCGAGGCGGATGCCCGCTTTTATTATGACAATATCCTTGAAGCGAGATTTTCGGCCTTGCCGCTTCATCAATGGCGAGAGTCCGGGCCACGTGGAGGTCCCGGCGACATTCTACAGGTGATTCTGTAGACATCAGGATACACTCAGGGAGGCGGGGGGGGGGGGGGGGGGAGAAACAAAGTTCCTATCCATTCATTCATACGACTCGTATTTTGCCAACGTGGATCGAATCACCGTCGTAACCTTCTACGGTCTTCTGACATTAAATCACCTTAAAAAAAAAAAAAAAAAAAAAAAAAATGGCGACGTTTAGTTGTACATCGGTGCGGACGAAATGACTTCGGGCCTCGAGTTTCGCTCATCGAAAATGCATATGCATGAAAAAAAAAAAAAAATTGACTGATCGAGCGAACGTTTACGAGTGAATGAATTCGATCTGGGTTCCTCGGTAAGGTACGTTTTACGCCGGGACTTATCGATCGAGAGATCTCGGAAAGACGAGAAAGCAAACGAGGCAGGATCGGTAGGAGTGTGAGGCCACTGTCGTAAGTCGTCTCTCCCGTTATGAATGGGATGATGGCAATATCGCGTGGGCCACTAGCGTGGATATCCACTGCCTAGGTGTACGAGCATAGATGGTTTGTGTTTCGTAAGAGAGAGAAAAAAAAAAAAATAAAATGACTTTGCTTCGTGTAATGGGATGGATGGAAATAAAATGCACTGTCACGCTCGTTGGGACGGTCGGTGCGCATGCGCGGGCAGCAGCGCACCGGGTGACTTTGCACGAATTCACTTAATCGAATTTAATCAATTAAGACCTTTATCAATCAACACCGGAGTGACGCGTCGAATTCTCTGCGGACGGAACGGGAGCTCTTTTAGTTTGTCTTGAGTAAAAAAAAATAATATTTACATTGGATATAGAGAAAATATTTAAAAATTAACACAGAAAATGTTTTTAAAAAATTAATAGAGAAACTGTTTTTAAAAAGGAATGGGTTTAGATGGTAGGGTGGCCCATAAACGGTTATCCTTTGAGGATTATCCTCTGAAAAGCGTTAAGTTAGAAACGCATATTGCCTAAAAATTTAAACCCCGAAAAATTAACGACCAAAACGCATATTCCCCGAAAAGTTGAGCACCGAAACTTCACTTTATTAAAATAGTGCGGCCCCTTGATCACGAATGTGACGTTCATTTTGCTGCAAACCCAATATTTTAGATTTGAATCCCAAAAATGCGATTTCACATTAGAGCAAACTGTTTTCGGTGCATAAAATCGAAGATACAAATGTCCCACTGCACTTACGCTTAAAAAGGCCAGCAGATTCATATTCAGCGCACAAAAATACGTCGGAATACGCCGCAGTTAATTTTATAAACGGAAAAAAACATTTCATACCGACAAAAAATATTTCAACAAAAGTTCCAAGGTGTTACCTTTCGAGTCCATTTTTCACGTTTTTCAAAGTCCTCGAACGGCACGAGAAGACGATTCCAAAACTTCGCACAAGGGCCTGTTTTGTGTATTTTTTCCCGTAGAACACGACGGGCATCCCGGATTTTTCCTAGCACCATTGGGAGCCGAGATATCGACCTTTGAAAATCATGAAAATCGATATTTTTTCAAAAGTGGCTCAAAAAATGCAAAATCGTTGTTCAATCGATTTTTTTTTTTCAAGGCTATAATTCCACGTATTTTTTCCCGCTGATCACGAATATAACAATTATTTGACTCCCAACCCTTTATTTTCCATTTAAATCCCAAAAATACGATTTTTCGTGCATAAAATCGAGACTTTCAATGTCTGTACTTTAGCCCCGAAAAATGTTCTAATGTTCTGAGCTTTATATCGTGGCCAACGTTAGCACAGTTACTTGACCTAACACCACCTAGATTCGATCGTTTCGATAGGGTTCGCATTATTTTAATAAATTGACGTTTTGGGGTTTAATCATTTGGGGGTTCGTCTTTTCGGAGGATATGCGTTTCAGGAGTAATTCTTTTCGGGGGATAATATTTTTTAAAAAGAAGGATTTGTCCGGAAGCCGGAAATAACTGAGTGTTAAAAATAATTGGGAAGTCGTTTATTGTGTAATATAGAAAATTAGTACGACTCATTTATACACGAATTCGTGGATTATAAGAATCGATAAAGCGTCGATACAAGGGATAAAAATACCGAACTTTCGACATAACGTTCAGGGTCCCGAAGTGAGACGGTGGAGGGGGAAAAATTTGAAAACCGGACCCGAAAGTCTTTGGCAAGAAATTCCGTTGGGGCTTGACGTCCTCCCACGCGCTGCATGAATGAACGCCCACGTGAACCGTAGGGAATACATACGAAATACACATTTACGCCGCTCCTATAACGAAAGTCGCGTAAATGGGTCGCGGTAGCTCGTTTTATGAATGACCGCGCGTCGGCGCACTCGGACGAGGTGGAACTTGGCGCTTTCTTGGTTTACCTTCTCAGTCGGAGAAAGGCAGCCGAGCGTAGATTTTCAATTTTCGTTTCGAATTTATTATCGACGAATACATTTTTTTTTTCGAATTAGAATATGCCGTACTGGACGCTAATAAATCATTTTTTTTAATAAAAATAAGGATTATTAAGAAGGGGTTCTGAAAAAAAACATATATCAATGGAAGGTAATGAGTGCAGATGGAAAGGCAACCGAGGATAGATTTTCAATTTTCGTTCGAATTTATTATCGACGAATAAATTTTTTTTCAAATTGGAATATGCCGAACTGGACGGTAAAAAATAATAAAAAAAAAAAAAAAAGGATTATTGAGAGGGGTTCTCAAAAAACACATATCAATGGAAGGTAATGGAAAAGTGCAGATGGAAAGGTAGCCGAGGATACATTTTCAATTTTCGTTCGAATCTATTATCGACGAATGCATTTTTTAAAAAATTATAATATATCGTATAGGACGTTAGTAAATAATAAACGAAAATCAAAATAAGGATCAATGAGAGGGTTTTCTTAAAAACAAAAAAAGAACACATCAATCGGAGGCAGAGGAAATTAATACAGATGAAGAGGCAACCGAGCGTAGATTTTCAATTTTCGTCCCAATTTATTATCGACGAATACTTTTTTTTTCAAGTTCGAATATGCTGTATCCGACGTTAATAAACGTCTAATACAGTCCAATCAACATCTCCAACAGTTCTAAAATCAATTCCCACATTTTCAACAGCAAAAAAATTCAAACCCTCAATCACCCCCCTAAAAAAAAAAGAACCACTCATCTCACGTCACAATTCCGTCAATCCTGGTATTTACATTACATCTCACTATAAATACCGACAGCGCCCCTCGTAGTAAAAGAAGTGTCCCGATGCCTCGAGTGCCCTTGAATTAATCAGTAACGGTGGCCGTTTCCGGAAGGGTTCGCAGGAGCCTGACATTTCGCCGATGATGTCAGCGGCAGTCGGTCTCGTGGATGGAAAAATAAACCTTTCATGAACTCATCGACGCCGGGCATTGGTGCGACGACTCGCGTCATGCAGCGGCGCGGACGTCAGGGCCTCCAGTGTTTGACCTTAACCCGTGCGAACTTTATGAATGGGGAGGTACGTATGTACGTAGGGGCGGGTTGCACTTGAATGAAATAATAGCTCGTGGCTTCCTGGTTGTCCCCCCCCCCCCTGGGCCGTACGCTGGAAACGAGAGCGTAACCCGCGCAAGGTGCCCGACGTTCGGCGCGCTGAGGGGGGGGGGGGAGGGGGAGGGGGGGGGGTTGAAGATGGCTCGTGCATGCAGCGCGTGCCGCGGGGCAGCGCGTCGAAAGTCGAGTTGGGGCGGGGGGGGGGGGGGGGGAGAGGCCAATAGTCACGGGGTTGCTGGGGGGTCGTCGGCGTCGGGTGGGGTGGGGAGTTGTACGGACCGAGTGGCTGCAGGGTGAAGGTGACCGTCGACAATGTCAGCTGGAAATTCAGCGGCGGAAACTGTTGCGGGGGCCGGCATCGACGACTCTCGCGGGGGTCGATGGAGCAGGCTCGTAATAACAATCTGTATATATAGCACTGTGCGCAGAGAGGGTTTTTTTTTTTTATTACTGAAAATGAAACTTTGCAGGTGAGGTATCGTCGAAGACGCGGAAGAAAAGAAAACATTTTGCGCGCGGAACTAGATATTTGAATAATAATAATAATAATAATAATAATAATAATAATAATAATAATAATAATAATAATAATAATAATAATAATAATAATAATAATAATAATAATAATAATAATAATAATAATAATAATAATAATAATAATAATAATAATAATAATAATAATAATAATAATAATAATAATAATAATAATAATAATAATAATAATAATAAATATTATTAAGGCGTCGGAGGGTGCAGCCGACCGGGGATCGACAGTGTCAGCTGGAAGTTCTGGGGCGGAAACTGCAGCAACAGCTGATATCGTTCACTATTCCGGAGGTCGATGGAGGAAGCTCGTATAATGATCTAAGTACATATTGAAAGAACCATTTTTTTACTTGAGGCGTTGATATTTTTTTTCAGTGTATCGACAGCCGTCAGAGCTTTTAAATAACAAAACAAACAATCCGACTTTAAAATAACTTTTAAACAAACAAAAAAACACTAAAAAATACGAAAACGAAGAGGTTGATCGAAGATGATTATTACCTCAAAAGGCAAGAATGGATAATAAATACTATTTCTAAGTCCCCTTAAAAGGCTTATGTCCTTGCAATTCTCAACCCCACTTAATGGTAGACTTAAGGGACTTGGGACAATAAGGGAATATCTTTACCTTACAATTTGAAGGGCGTAGGTCCTTTAAATCGAGAATAACGAGGCTTTAAGTTCATGGACAAGACTTAAGCCCTTATTACACCACGGCCCTTCGGTCTGTCAGGTAGGGCTTAAAATTCTACGGGCTTAAGTACCCCTTTTCCCTTGAATTGCACCCTTATTAAAAGTCCATTAAAGGGCTTGGGAATCATGAGGGCGCCATTAAAGGGACTTAACCTCATAAGGGCGTAAGTTCATTAAAGGGCCCCAACCTCATAAGGGCGTAAGTCCTTTAAGGAGGTTTAGAACAGTAAGGGTTTAAAACCCGCTCTTTCTTGACTCGATGGCCGCGACGAACCTTTTACACATTAAAGAAAGACATATAGTTAGCTACATTCGCCAGTGAACATATTTGATGAAAGCTCGAAAGTGGCTTCCATTTTTTTTTTCCCCCGAGGCTCTCAGCTTCACCGCACCGAACGGTCACCGCTCGGACGGATAAGGCTGAGAGTGCAGCTCAGACTAGCGATTTTATTGTCGGCTTTACGGTATGCGCGTGGGTCGGGGGGGGGGGGGGGTGTTCGATGCGGTCAAGGGGATGAAAGGGGGTGTCGCTGGGGTTGTCTCGGGCGGCTCTCGTGTCGTTCGGGCGGTCAAGGGCACTAGCGTCGCGCTACGTCACACGGAGCTGCAGTGACGCAATCGTTGCCAGGGGCGATTTTGCTGATGGCTCGTCGCGTGGCAACCCCCGGCGCTCCTGAAAACCACCCCCCACCCCCCGCCTCCCGCCGGCCGTAACGCGCCGTTCTCCATACACGTGCCGTTTCTCAATGAACACTCTCCCCTTACGCCCCTCCCCCTCCTCTGCCCCCCCCCCTCGCCGACGAAACCCCCTCCACTTCTCGCCCCCCACCCCTCTCGCCCTTTGGCGAACTCACCCCTTAGACGGACTACGCCGCGCGTCGACTCTTCCCCCTCCACAACGACCTCTGACGCGTTCGCCGATCTCAACCCCCCCCCCCCCCCCCTTCATTCCACCCCACAGGTACGAATTCCTGCGCCACTCTTGTCTCAACTGCGTCGCATGTATAACCCCCTCCCCACCCCCCACCCCCCTCCCTCCCTCCCGCCGACTCAACCCCCGGCTGATTTTTCTCACCCCCGACCAGCTCGACGTTCATCAAAACGTATTTATCTTTTTTTAGAATATCAATAGATCCGTGTACTCGCATTTTAGTGACGGTGTTGTGTCTGCGAGACGATCGATAGCGGTATGGATATTATTTTTGTATACTCGATGTAGTGGTCGCTGGAGTGGATGTTGGAAAACATTGAAATAGATTTTGGTTTTTTTTTTTTTTTTTTGGTTCGATGGGAATTTTCTGGGGTGTGTATGTTGGAGAAAATAGATTGCGATGGAGCGTGGAAGAGATTTTGTTATCGGATGGATTATATTTAGCGGACTTTTTTTTTTAAGATGTGATAATATGGGGAAAGTGTTTTTTTTTGTTTTTTTTTTAGAATATCGATGGATTCGTGTACGCGCATTTTTGTGACGATGTTGTGTCTGCGAGACGATCGATAGCGGTGTGGATATTATTTTTGTATCCTTGATGTAGTGGTCGCTGGAGTGGATGTTGGAAAACATTGAAATAGATTTTGGTTTTTTTTTTTTTTTCGATTGGGATTTTCTGGGGTGTGTATGTTGGAGAAAATAGATTGCGATGAAGCGTGGAAGAGATTTAGTTATCGGATGGATTATATTTAGCGGACTTTTTTTTTTAAGATGTGATAATATGCGAAAAGTGTTTTTTTTTAGTTTTTTTTTAGAATATCGATGGATTCGTGTACTCGCATTTTTGTGACGGTGTTGTGTCTGCGAGTCGAGCGGTGACGATAGTGTTTTTGTATTCGTGATGTGCGGAGTTGCTGGAGTGGATGATGGAAAATATTAAAATAGAATTGTTTTTTATTTTATTTTCTGATTGGAATTCGCTGGTGCGATGTTGGAGAAAATAAATTGCGCTTGACCGTAGAACAGATTTAGTTATTGCATATTATATATTTATATATTTACTGTAAACTTCAAAGATGAGATAATTCGTGAGAACTGAAGATTATTATAAACAAAACAAATTCCTGAGACACGAAAACTTTGACATTGTTCCTTCGTGATAAAGTAAAAAAAAATTTAGAATGCTTCTTCTATGAGAAAGTATCTCTTGTAATTTTTCTTTTTTGATATTTGTTTTTCAATTATGTGGCCTATAATTAAGATTTCTAATTTGAAGAGTTAATAGCTGAGCAGTGAAACAGCTAAGCAGGACAGGTTTCAAGGTTTTGTGAACTGATCTTACCTTCCGAACGTGTATTTTTCAAAATGCAAATTAAAAAAATATTTTGACACTCACTTACTCGAAATCAATATTTTATTCCCTTTCACACTATACATTTTTTAAATTTTCTAGCACATAGAGGTCGCAAAATTTCTTCACTTTCATACCAGACACTAAAAACAAAGGTTTCGGTCGACCCAAACTTCCTCAATCAACAAGCCACTATTTTGTACCTTTTTGGAATTTTACATTATAAAATAAAAAAATATTCTACCGCACAAAAGTCGCGAGATTTCTTCACTCTGATACCAGTCACTAAAAACAAATTGGTCGTAAAAGTAATTGTATCTTCAACGAGTTACCGACCCAAACTTGATCGTTTTGATGCTAATTGAGTGCTTTGTTTTCCACCCTAACGATTACACATCCGTAATCCTAGATCGAAATTACATTTTTTAAATTGCTCGGTAACCCGAGTCGGTCGAGGCCCTCGAGGTCCGAGATGATCGATACCGAGATTGTTATTTCGACACACCGGCCGACGAAAATAATCCAAAAATATGTGCGCATATTTTGATTGACGTTGCTCTCTATGTTTCAAATGAAGTCGTCGAGTGCTTCTATGTGTGAGCATTTTTTTTTCTCCGTTTTTTTTTTTTCTTAATTGGATACAGGCGGGCGTCCGTCGTGGATCCGAGGGCCGGATGGGCAGAAGATCGAGCGAGAGATAGCCGAGTGCACCTCATTTTTGAGCGGACTGGTCGAAGCGGGGTCGTCGAACTCCGTCGCTTACACGGACTAACTGACGAGAGTATGTCCTTTTCTCAGTTGATTGATCGATCCCGACGGGACTCGGGGCCCGTCGGGAATATTTTTGTAATTAGCCTGCACCGTTCAGTGCTCTCTCGTTATCGCCAGCAATACGAAAAAGGGGCCTTCGATGCCTCATTAAAAAAAAAAAATGCACAATTATTAAACCGACGATCCGATGCGAATGGAAAAATTCTGGACGTAAATATTTTCGTTATTAATATTTAATAACAATAGTGATAATAATATCTCGATCAGATTTTATGGATCAAAAATTCTCTTCGCCTGCCCTCGATTTCTAAAAACTCTTGTATGGAAGTAAATTAGTAAAACAGATGGGACATTTTTTTTTTACGTTATTAAGAACATTAACACTTTTATCGTACTTTTCTACTCGGTAGATAAATTGTGTTTCTATTTCCAGGAATAGTTTTTTCGACCTTTTATATTACCCATTACTCTTCTTGATGTCATTTTTCCGTTATTTAGATTTTAATAAGTAATAACATTCTGTCTGTTTTCTTAACTTTACATAAATCTCTATTGCTATTCACTTACATACTTTTATATATATATGTTACGTCAAGTTATGTTATGTTATTTTATGTTACTAGTAATAATGGCATACATGCTCATCATAAAGACGACCGTTTTTATTTTGTTACAAACAAATCAAAATGATAACATTTTTCGGTCGGACTAAAATGAATTACCGTTTCCGTTACCGACAAAGATAAAATCCTCCGATCATTGTAACTCCCCGCGTGACGATTAATCCCCAAAATGTCAAACTCAAGTTTACAAAACCCGAATTGCTTAATTAATTTCATAGTCGACCAAGTATTGACCCGTAAAGCCAGGAGACGAGTTTAGGAGAGTTCGAACCCTGGGCCGTCTATCGTTGGCCATGCAAATTCTCACGTGACAGCCGAGTCGATATTCGCTTCGCCTAAGAGTTCGCCCTCGATCGTGGATGGTCCGCATCGTTCTAAAAAATGCAGTTTCCATTACCACTGAAGGGGCTGCATCGCACCCAGAAAAATAATTTATTTGACTGCCACTCGCAAATACATATTTATTTAAATCAAATAAATATTTATTTAAACCTTATAAATATTTATTTAAACCTTATAAATATTTATTTTAGTGAACAAATATTTATTTTAATCAAACAAATATTTATTTTAATCGTACAAATATTTATTTTAATCGAACAAATATTTATTTTAGCGAACAAATCTTTATTTTGGCGAACAAATATTTATTTTAATCGAACAAATATTTATTTAAACCAAAGAAATATTTATTTTAATCAAACAAATATTGATTTAAACCAAACAAATATGCATCTAATGACTAAAGGACTGCGCTCGATAGCAAATCGTCAACACATATGTGATTCAACTCTATTACGAATAAAAAACGGTTCAATAAATGCCCTACCACTACCCCAATTTATTCAAACCAAATAAACATTCATATAAACCAAAATAATAACTAAATATTAATTTCCCATCCGCCCGTCAGTTAAACAACATTTCTCTCCGCCCCTCGCCTCAAAATCCCCCAACGACAAAAACTCCCCCGGCTCGCCCGCCGATCCCCAAAATTTCAAAGTCAAGCTCGCGCCACCCGAGCCGCTTAATAAATTTCACAGTCGATCAAGTATTGACCCGCGGTGCTCGGAGACCAGTCTAGGAGAGTTCGTACCCTGGGCCGTCTATAGTTGGCGATGCATCGATCGGGACGAACAATGTTGGCGTGGTAAGGGTATGTCAAAGGTAACTGGGAGGGGCGCAGGGTTGTTGGAGCCGCAGTACTGCGAAGAGGAGGAGGGGGGGGGGGCAGGGGGCAGGGGGCGGGGAGGGGGGCACCGCAAAGGGGGGTGCGGCACGTATTTCTCGCGGAGCTCCGTCGGAACCCCGTCGCGAAGGCGGCCTGTATACCTATACGTACATCCTGCCACGAGCGAAGCAGCAACAGGTTTAATCGCATCGGGGTGTGGCAGGCTTGGCTGGCTGGATGGTTCCCTCGCGAGCATGCGAGAGAGCTCCTTTCGTAGCGAGTTCCTCGACGAGCCGCTCAAGATCGAGCCGGCCGAGAGAGAGAATCATTGCTCGGCGTGGAATATAAAAGTTGAAATATCGCGCCTCGCTCTTCGGAGACTCGTTCTTATCTCGTCTCCTGACTCGAGTCTGTTGTTATTGTTCTTGTTGATTTTTCTTTTTCGGTTTTTTTTTGTTTTTTTTTTTCTTTGGTTCGTGTTCTTTTGTACGTAGGCACACTTATTGGCGGTGTTTGTTTAGGGAGCTGTGGAGTCTTTTCTACTGATCTTGGGCTTTTGTACGTTCTGCGGGAGACCGTAGAACAAATTCCTTTGGTCTTGGGTGGAATCACGTTGCGCTCGATTTGGACAATCTTTTGTACTCGGGAATCGCATTTGTCGATTCCTGTTTGGGGATTTGTCGACTGTGATGGGTATATCCTTTTTTTTATTATAATTTATATAATTTATAAATAAATAAATTTATAGAATTTATAAATAAATAAATTTATATAATTTATAAATTATATAAAAGTACATATATAAAAAAGCTTGGGGTTTCACTCTATTCTTGTTGATTTTTCTTTTTTTTCTCTTCTCTTTTGTACATAGGCACACTTATTGGCGGTGTTTGTTTAGGGAGCTGAAGACTCTTTCCCACTGATATTGGGCTTTGTAAGTTCTGCGGAACACCGTAGAACAAATTCCTTTGCTCTTGGGTGGAATCACGTTGCGCTCGATGTGGACAATCTTTTGTACTGGGGAATCGCATTTGTGGATTCCTGTTTGGGGATTTGTCGACTATGATGTGTATATCATTTTTTAATTTATACATTTTATTTATTTAAAATGAAATATTTATAGATAAATCAATAAATGTATATATAAAAAAAGCTTGGGGATTCACTCTGTTCTTGTTGATTTTCTTTTTTTCTCTTCTGCTTGCGTACAGCAAGCACACTTATTGGCGGTGTTTGTTTGGAGAGCAGTAGACTCTTTCCTACTGATCTTGGGCTTTGTAAGTTCTGCGGGACACCGTAGAACAAATTCCTTCGCTCTTGGCTGGAATCACGTTGCCCTTGATTTGGACAATCTGTTATTCTCGGGAATCGCATGCATGTATTCCTGTTTGGTGATTTGTCGTCTATGATGTGTATATCCGTTTTTTTATTTACACATTTTATTTATTTATAAATTATATAAATTTATATATACATTATATAAATTTATATATAAATTATATAAATTTATATATAAATTATATAAATTTATATATAAATTATATAAAAGTGTATATATATAAAAAAGCTTGGGGATTTACTCTGTTCTTGTTGATTTTTCTTTTTTTTCCATCTCTTTTGTACATAGGCACACTTGTCGGCAGTGTTTGTTTAGGGAGCAGTATACTCTTTCCTACCGATCTTGGGCTTTTGTGCGTTCTGCGGGACACCGTAAAACAAATTCCTTCGCTTTTTTCGACTCTTGGCTAGAATCACATGTTTGGTGATTTATCATCTATCATGGGTATATCTTTTTTATTTATTTAAAATTAAATATTTATAAATAAATAAATTTATTTATAAATTATATTAATTTATATATAAAAAAGCTTACGGATTCACTCTATGGTTATT
Source organism: Ichneumon xanthorius (assembly GCA_917499995.1). NCBI lineage: Eukaryota > Metazoa > Arthropoda > Insecta > Hymenoptera > Ichneumonidae > Ichneumon > Ichneumon xanthorius. The sequence goes on from OU824207.1 coordinate 4,203,999, forward strand.
GTTCTTGTTGATTTTTTTTTCTTTTTTCTTCTTTTGTACATAGGCATACTTATTGGCACAGTTTGTTTATGGAGCGCTACACTCTTTCCTATTGATTTTGGGCTTCTCTGTATTCTGTGGGACACCGTAAAACAAAATCCTTCGGCTCTTGGCTAGAATGATATAACGTTTACTTTGGACAATCTTTTATCGTCGGGGATTGCATGTATATATTCCTGTTTGGTGATTTGTGGTGTACGATGTGTATATCTTTTATTTTTTTTATTGATATATAAAAAAGCTTAGCGATTCATTCCGAGCGGCGAGGCTTGGCCTGACCAGCGAGCCACATGTGGTCTCATCGGAAAAGATGTGGTTTTTTCATTTTTTTTTTACGTCACTTTTCAGTTCGATTTACTTTCACCGCGCTCGCAGGCGTTTTGCATCGTCGACTTTGTCGCGTTGGAGCGTTTACCGCTCACTTGAATTCGATCTAATCGAGTTTTTTCGCTATCGAGACTTTATTGCTCGTACTCGATCGATAAAGTAGATTAGGCCGGTAGGCATTTGTTTTTTTTAATATCGTTAGACATTTTTATCATCGTCGACTTTGCCCCGTTAACGCAATTTATTCGGGTAGTTGACTCGATCTAATCGAGTTTTCCATTGCTCGTACTCGGTCGGTAATGTAGATCAGCCTGAAGGCGAAAAGAAAGATTTGTTTATATTGGTGGAATTTTGTTATCAACGTCGACTTCGCCGCGTTGGCGCATTTACCGGAGCACTTGGATCCGATCTAATCGACTTTTATGATTGCTCGTACTCGGTCGATAAAGTAGATTTGCCGGGTAAGAATTTTATTGTTGTTTTATATTATTAGAATTTTTTATCATCGTCGATTTTGTCTCGTTAACGCAATTTATTCGGACATTCTACTCGATCTGACCCAGTTTTAAGTTGCTCGCACTCGGTCGGTAATGTAGATCAGGCTGATGGGAGGAAAAAAAATGGTCTTTATATTGGTAGAATTTTTTATCATCGTCGATTTTGTCTCCTTAACGCAATTTATTCGAATAGTCGACTCGATCTAACCGAGTTTTAAATTGCGCTCGCACTCGGTCGGTAAAGTAGATCAGGCTAGTGAGGAAAAAATAAATTATTACATTCCTACAATTAAATTATTTACATTTCTAGAATTTTTTATCACCGTCGATTTTGTCTCCTCAAAGCAACGTATTCGATCTACCAGAGTTTTCGATTTCTCGCACTCGGTCGATAAAGCAGTTCGCGCGAGTGGGGGAAAAAAATTAGTTTATCTCGTTAGAATTTTGTTATCGTTTTTTTTTTTTTTTTGCAATCGGCGTTATGAAGTATGCGGAAGATGTTTTGACCTGTCGACGACACTGATGTTTATCTTCAGCGAGTCGGGCGCGAGAGACCAAGTGTTCTCTCGTCTGGTATTCCGAACTGCAAAACTCGTTTGAATCTCGGTGCGGGTATAATATAGAACGAGCTTTCTCCATTTATGTTCATGCACGAGCGTACGACGGCAATGACCAGGTGTCAAATAAAGTTTATTGCAATCCTAACGGAGTTAGCGAACGATACCATTCCGTCGGGTATAAATAACCAACGGCTGCACTCGTATAAATGAGCGAGTACACGAGCGATGGATGTTATTATTCTTCGCGTATGACTTGTACCGGACATTCGGTCTCGAACGGCCGCTCGATATGTCCGACCGCGGGGAATGCCACGGCAGAACTCTCCTTCTCGTCGATGAATTTCAATCAAGGTTTCACCAGTTTCTGCCCGGAAGATGCGCGCGGAGAATAATCATTCGAAGGGCGATCCGCAAATAAACACTCCTTTGAGTTATGTAAAAATTTCAATTAAATATAAAAAATATATACATAAATGTAAATATAAAAAATAAAAAATTTATTTGTATTGAATAAATTATTGGATAATTCGAATAGATATTTTTTAAATTTCAATTCATATTTATCATCCATCAAATAAATCATTTTTCTGGGTGTGGAACGAAAGTGTCCTTACGTGCATGGAAAGTAATATATTTTGTAAAATATCTTTTAAACTTAGGGAATATATTAGGAATTTTGTAATATATTACAAAAATATATATATTTTTGTGTCTTTTGTGTAAGGGGAATTTGATTGTAACAAGCCGGCGCATTAACATGAGAAATGCATCTCTGTGAAAACAAAATAAATATTTATTTGAATTATACAAATATTCATTTCATTCAAGTAAATATTTTTTGCATTCAAACAAATATTCATTTCATTCAAGTAAATATTTTTTGAATTCAAACAAATATTCATTTCATTCAAATAAATATTTTTTGGATACGAACATTTTTTGAGTTCAAACAAATATTAAGTTACTTGCAGCGAATATTTATTTGCGGGTCACCCGTAAAATAAATAATTTATCTGGGTGTAGAACGAGGCTGTCCCTCCGTGTATGGAGAGTGATATATTTTGTCAAAATATCTTTCAAGCTCTTTCTTTTTTTCCCGTTCGAACTAAATTCAGCTCGTCCGGTTAACCGGAGCAACACTTCTGGATAATAAATTCGATCGAACTTTACGATTTCACGATCTCGTGTCCGATACCGTGAGGACTATCTTCGAACGTAGCGCACGCTCGCCGTGACCCGTCGCGAGTTTGATATAAACGATCCCTCGAATCAAGTAACCAGTTAAGTGAAGTTTGTTTAAAAAAAAAAAAAAAAAAAAAAGAAATTGAAAAAATGAAATAAAAAAATGAAAACCAGTCAAGTGCGACAGCCATATCCGAAATCTAACGGAACTGGGCTCCGATCCAGTTTAAAAGCGAGTACCTGCATAATTTGTCGCATATGCGTATATTTAATCCGTGATGGGTTTTCCATCGGATACATAGATATCGCGTTATCTCCTCGGATGCTATTAATATCGGCATCATCCAAGGGCCTCTCGCGCGAAAGGCAAAGTCGTCTTCCATTCCCAACTCGTTTAAATCTTGTATTATATTTTATTTTATTTAAAAAATTTTTTTGTTAGTTTCATTTTTATTTATACTTTTTTTAGTTAAATTTTCGTTGTTTCTTTTTTCGTCGAGTCCCGTCGCCGCGTGAAAGGCAAAGTCTCCTCTTCCATTCCCAATTCGTTTAAATCTCGGATTATATTTTATTTATTTATTTATTTATCAACGGGATCGACCCATTACTTTATTTTACTTTATTTTTATTTTTTATGAATTTTATTTCATTTATATAAATTTTTTAAATTTGTAATAAAAAAAAAATAATAATCGCGAAAGGCAAAGTCTCATCTTCCATTGCCAGCTCCTTTAAACCTTGTATTATATTTAAAAAAATTTTTTGAAAAATTCATTAAATTTTTATTTATACATTTTTTTAGTTTAATTTTTGTTGATTTTTTATCGTCGAGTCCGGCTCGCTCCATATATGGAGCTCCGGGTTCGGCAGCGGCGAGATTCTAAGATTCCGTTTAAAATCATTCAATGCCCCGTCCGTGTAAAGGTAATTGAATATAATTGGATATTCAAATGCCTTCGTCATCGTAACGGAGTTCATTTGCGAGTTCCGGCGATTGCCCGGAGTCTTCTGGTCTCGGCGGTCTGTTCTCGCGCGTTTGCAATCTTGTTTTGAACCACGGATTATAATATCGAGCAAGCTTTCTCCATTTATGGTCCCGTCGCCTGGACGACAGCCACTCAGCCGGGCTGATATATGCTCGATCTAATGACCGATCGACCAAACTGTATTCTGCAAACCTGAAAGAGCTCCTCGGCAATATCGCTTGTAAAGCTGTACGGTAGTTTATTATATTTTTTATTTTTTTTACTAGTCATTAAACCGTCGATTTAAGTTGAATAAAAAAATTTAAAAAATGAATGATAGAGATGTTCGGTCGGTAACAAAAACTGTAATAAAAAAATGCCCTCCATAGTTGTTTTTATGGGACAAAGAGACGGGAAGATCGCCCACCGTGAAATGACTTTGTAGGGCGAGGTTCGCGTCTTTTATCCGTAAAAAAATAGCGCAGTAGAGATTTTTTTTATTACAGTTTTTATTACCGACCGAGTGCGGATCATCTTATCTCAACATGGCCCGGTCGATTTGAGGGATGCTTGACCCGTTCTTAACTGCGCACTTACCTTTTTTACCGACCGGACTAGGCGATTTGTTAGTTTCAATTTAGAATTATTAATATGCTACGCATATGCTTCAAATCGTGCAGGACTATAATATTGACATAAACGCTTCGGTGTGGAGTCGAATTATCATTAACGACGTACTTACCTTTTTTTTACCAACGGGTTGGACGATTTCTCAGTTTCAATTTGGAATTATTAATATGCTACGCATATGCTTCAAATCGTGGAGAAATATAATATTGACATAAATGCTTTGGCGTGGAGTCGAATTTTCATTAACGACGTACAAGGAGTTATGAAAATCGAATATTACAGTTTGCGAAAAAGCATAAACGTAGTTTCCGATTGACCCATTGGTGACTCCGCATCGTGCCCTACACTACGTTCATGCGCTTCTTATCGGTTCTTATCACTTGTCACAGGTGAACTTCTATAATAAGTCAGCAGTTTTTGCCTTATTGATTGCTGCTTCTTTGCAGTTCAAAAAAACCGGATGTCCTTATTCTAAAATGCACCCATAAAAATAATTTATTTGACGGCCACCGTTTATTTGGTTTAAGTAAAATATTTATTTGATTTAAATAAATATTTATTTTAATTAAGTAAATAGTTACTTAAATGAAATAAATATTTATTTAAATGAAATAAATATTTATTTAAATGAAATAAATATTTATTTAAATGAAATAAATATTTATTTAAATGAAATAAATATTTATTTAAATCAAATAAATATTTTACTTAATCTTAATAAACGGTGTCCGTCAAATGATTTTTTTTTCTGGGTGTATTGCCTGGTCCTTAGGGGATTTTTATCTCAGGACTTAATAAACTCCATCTATCTATCCATACAATTTTCGACGTGTCTTTCCTCTCCGAAATAATTTGCTGCTTCTCGTCGCTCGGCTATACAATTTTCCATCTGTAATTCCAACCTACCTATTCCATCATGCGACGGGATGAAATTCGACTCGGTGGATCGCTATATTAATATAATTGCCGGTTTATTTGACGGACCCGTGGACTAATATAGAATTCCATCGGAGATCCATCGAGCGCGTAACTGTTAGGGCTGACGGAGTTAGCGTCGCGCACGGTTTGTAACGTCGTTTCGAATTCCATGGATCATTATTCATCTACGGTAGGTGAAAGGCATTTTCGTCGACACTCGGAAGCGTCGGGCAGCATCTCTTTTTTTTCGAGTATCTCGCGCGGGCCCCCTCGTATCGCCGTGGAATCGTCGCGCGAGCCTATACGTTACTGTCAATTACGCTGTCCTCCCCGACTCGACCGATTGGAATTTATATCGACACGAAACGGAAACCAGAATCAAATTTCCAACGGTCCGCGCGTTGGGTACTTCGAGACGGGGATTATCGGCGTTCCCGGATGCTGGAAGGCGCGAAAGATTATCGGTCCGATAGGGAAGAATTCCTTTCGCGCGCAAAAAAGCGAGAAAAATCACAACGATTTTCTGACGATTCTCGCGCGGACAACGCGCGAAGACAACGCGCATGCGCGGTAGATCTCAGCAACGGAACGGGAGTTCAAACGGGCGAAAATAATCTGAAAAAAATCGGAGAAAAATTATTATATAATGAGTGAATTTGTTAACAACAATTTACAATAATTTCGCAAATAAATAGAGCATCGCAACATAAATAATAAATAAATAGCGCACAATAATTGAGAGATTCTACCGACGGAAATTCCATTATAGATAAATTAGTTTGATTTCCAAATAAATAACAATAAATTCACGAAACAAACAAACTAATACGAAGTATTTATTTTATTCAAAGTAATGCTTAAATAAGAGTCGAAAACCGGACGAAAGATTATGGATCGATAGAGAACAATTCTTTCATGCGCCAAACTCCGAGGCCCGAAAAATGCGATAATGATTTTGCCAGGATTTCCCCTCGGAACGCAACGCGCATGCGCAGTAGATCTCACCACCTGTACGATAACCGTACGGCAATGCAAATATGGGAAAATAATCTAAAAAACAGTCGTAAAAAACTACACTAATAAATGAATATGTCATAGAAAATGTATAATAATTTCATTAATCAATATGTTACAAAAAATAATAATAAAAAATTATAGTTATAAAAAATTAATAACACTTTCAAAAATCAATATGTTATAAAAAATGTATAATAATTTCATAAATACCTAGAACATGCTAAACCAAGCAATAAACAGCGCGCAATAAAAAAATCCCACCGCCTTCAAAAATCCATGCCAGATAAATCAGTTTCCCAAAAAAAAAGACCAAAAAAACATCCCCCCAAAAAAATACAAACAAACCAGCAACGAACTATTTTATTAAAACAAATAATGCTCGAAACAAGAGTCGAAAACTGGACGCCGGACGGAGACGGACAGAGCACGGGAAGGGACAGAGATTCAAAAGAAGAGAGAAAGAAAAAAAAAAAGAACTCCGAGAAATAATGAGGAGAAGAAAAGAGAGGCGCGACAGAGGTATAACGCGTCCTGCCCCTCTATCGAGCGAGGAGAGCTCTCTCGCCTCCGCGAGAGAGAGTGCATGTGGAAACCGTGGGTGAGAGAGCCCGAGCCGTCCAGACCGACCGAGCGAGACGGGACGCGCCCCGAGGAACCGAGAAGTGGGTAAAAAGGAGACGTGTCGTGAAAGAGATACGAGCGAGAGAGGGTGACGCTCGAGTCCGAGTAACGACGAGAAGAAGGGGGGCCGGGAGGGGGGGGCGAAGAGCGAAGCCTCAAGAGGAGGTAGAAGGGAGGGGGGAGGGGGGGGGGAGAAAGAGATGAGAATGCAGAACGATAGAAGGAAGAACCCGAGAGATTGTGGAAGAGCGAGTTGGAAGGCAAAAGGGGGGCCGAGGGGGGCAGAGGGGGGGGGGGCGGAAAAACAGAGAAACGGCGACCAGGTGCGGGGGGGGGGGGGCGAAGTGCGAGAAATGCGACATGATTTCTGTGGAGGGAGAGAGATAGGTGGGGGGGGGAGGGGGGCCGAATGGGGGGAGAGGCGAAGTGCAGAGGAGTCGCATCTCGGCTCGGGCCTATTTATAGACATGCTCTCACAGCCTCACTCCTACCCGCTTCTTGCACTGTCTTCCACATAGGTATAGGTATAGAGGGGGAGACTGGGTGTAGCGTTGTAGGCTGCGAGGACGGGCACGAGGTGACCGAAAGTCTTCGATCGCGATCACGCTCGTTTTATACCTTGTTTACAGTTTTTGTTTGTTTTTTTTTTTTTTTTTTCTTTTGGGCAATTGTGGTTATCGGTTTGAGGTAAATCAATCAGGGGGAGGGTCGGGAATAAATAATTCAGGAGATCTCGATACGGGGGAGATAGAGCGGGTTGGGCGAGATAGCGGGCACTCGGGGCGGGCGAGGGGGGGGCGCAAAGGCTCTCCGTGACGAAGAGTGCAACGACGCGCTTTATTTGTACGAGGATTGTAGCTTAAATAAAAAAAATTTTTAATAGAAAAATTAATGAAAATGAATATGAACGAGAAAAGTTTCTTCGAGAATGAATTAATTGTGGACGTTGAATGACGAAGTAGGGCGATTTATATAATTAAGTCGACGTCGATATAAAAAATTAAATCTTATAGTGAAAAAAAAGAGAACCGATCTCGAGTAAAGAAAAATTAGATGTGAGGTCAACGATAAAGAAATTCGTTAGCCGAGACAAAAAGCGGGAGCGGGAAAAGTTTCTCTGTAACGAACACTGCACCTTCGCGTTTCATGTATACGAGCATTGTACCTTGAATAAAAAATATATTTATATACATTTTTTTTATATAGATAAAAAAATCTAATATGACCGATAAAAAATCTCTTCGAGAATGAATTAATTGCGAGACATCGAATGACAGCAATTATATTTCGACGTAGATATCAAAAATCAAATCTTACAGTAAAAAAAAAAAATTTATCTCGAATAACGAAAAAATTAGATCTTAGATCAACGGTAACGAAATTCGTTAGCCGAGACAAAAAGCCACGAGTCAATTAGCGCGGGAACAGTCGGGCTGATCCGAGCCGGCCGATTGGACGTGACCGACGAATGGGAGCGGCGAGCGTCTCGGGGCTATCGAGATCGGTCGAGGGATCGAATGAAATTAAATTTCAGTCAATTGGCGCTGCTCTCGTACGAGCGCGGGCCCCTTTGCGACGGAACGGGAAAGAGCCGTGGATGCCCGGCGTGGAAATGAGCAAGGAGTCATTTCCGTTTCTTAACGGTCCCTCCGGCAAGCACCTAGAGTGTCAATTGAATAACACTTTGTAATTTATTATTCTTTTTTTTTTACTTACCGTCCATCGCGAATAAAATCATCGACCGGGAGTTGCAGTCGGCTAGTTTCTTGATCGATATTTTGCATAAACGGCGTATTCATTTATCAATGAGTCAGTCGTGTCTTTTTCATCACTTTGCATTTTTCTTTTTTTTTTTCTTCCATGAGTAATATCTAACCTCACGACGCTGAGATGAAACTTTGATGTAATAATGTACTGCATTTTTTTTACAAGAACTTGTCTCTTTTCTTACATAATAATTTTTATCATTTTTCAACGAGTCAGACGCGTTTTTTTTAATCACGTACATTTTTTTTTTTTCATCCATGAGTAATATCGAAATTTACAACGCTCGTGACGAAACTTTGATGTAATAATGCACTCCTTTTTTTGTTATATATTCTTATCTTTTCATATATTTTTTAAGATAAGTATTTTAAGAATTTTTTAACAAAGCGTCCGTCGCATTTTTTAAAATAACTTTAGATTTTTTTTTCATCCATGAATAATATCGAGATTTGCGATGCTCTTGATGAAACTTTTATGCAATAATAAAGCAGGATTTTTTTACATATATCTTTTCATATATATATTTTTTAATAATGATTTAAACAATTTTTTAAAAATGATTCTCGATCATTAAATTGATATTATTCATTTACCAATTTATTTATCGTTTTTTAAAAATTATAAAGTGTATGCTTTGATAAACAAAACCTCATCGAGACACAGGATGTAGGGAAGGGCTGTACAACATCAATTGAAAAAACAAAACAATCGTTCTGCGAATCATTGTTAACTTGTATTTTGTTAATAATTATCGTACGGGCGCTTAAATGTTGCGCCGGGCGAACAACGACCGAAAATACAGGTAGTTGGATTTTTATGTGCGTTGCACTTGGAAAAAATCACGTGTATAATAATAATGTTACATATTCTCTTTTTTTTAAATATAATTTAACTAGGCGATATAAGATAATATCATTTGTAAAAAAGTATCCTCTTGAGGGGTCTTGAGGGGAGTCGCGGAATTTCGGTGATTTGGATTTTTGGGGAACCGGAAACGAGGATCGGTGAAGTGGAGTGGGGGGGGGAGGAGGGGGGGGGGGGATACGCGGGCTCTATCTAATCCGCGATTGCACGCACACACACCTTATGAGAGTCGCGAGCTATTTCGCTATTTACTTCATTCTCGACGCCCCCCCATATCTATATCTTATACGCAATTTTTTTTTCATTTTCTTTAACATCTTTTTTTTTATTTTCAATTAATGGCACGCAGTCCTGACTCTCGAGCGCGGTAATAAAAATAATCGATCTATATATATCAACAATATCGTATAATTTATCTCTCATACATATATATATAAATATTCGTACCATATATATATATATATTTTTCTTTTATATATCTTCATTGAGCTACGCGCGTCAATTGTGTGTGCGTGCTTGCACGCGTACGATTGTTTTTATTTTTTTTTTAATTTTATTTTGTTTGTTAATAAATAGATAAACATATACATAATTATTAATCGTCGAGAAATAATGTGTATACACATAGCTTACGATACTAGATAATGCAATTAACGTGAGACGAGGGCGAAGGCAAAAAGGTATCAGGGGGGGGAGGGGGGGGGGGAAGTATGCTCGGGTAAAACTTGGAAAGTTGGTAAAGCTCCGCGCTATTTACCGTGTCTGCGCGGTGAGTTACACATTTTTTTTTTTTGTCCCTAAGTATACATATAATACGGCTGTGTTATATACATATGTACAAAAGAAGATTTCTTTTTTTTTCCCATTTAACAACGATATTAATCACGATCGATATAATTACACTTTAGTGGCTTTATTAAAACTTTTTTCCCTTTTTTTTCATTGGAACGCTTCGTTCGCTTGATTTTGAAGAAAAAAAAATCATAACATGGATTCTTCGAGCGGTGCGCGGTGCGTGACGTGGACGATTCTCGGGGGAATACTGGCGCGTCTTTTGGGAAATGTTGCCGGGATTTAGCGTGTCCGGGGCACGAGGGAAAATAGTGAGACTTTTTTTTTCTTTTCTTTTTTTTTTATCATTTAATTCGAGACTGCGGGGGAAGTTAAGCGATTGCACGGTCGCGCGTTTCGAAAGACTTGAATGGCAGGACCTTCGTGATAGAAAATATTACTTTTTTGAGCCTCGAGAGAAATAATTGGGTGCCGATAATTGCGCGACCGTCAACTTTGCGAAATTCAATTATTTTTTTTTTATTAAAAAAATAATAATTTTTTTTTCAATAAATCGAACTTTCACATTGAATTCTCGGTCGGGGATCGACAGACAAGTGTTTTTAACTTCCGGGCTCGACACACATTTATCGTAACGTTTTTTCACAAACACCCATTATTTTTTTTGTTTTTTTTTTTTTTTGTAACAAACGCGATAATTTGCCCGACAGCAAGTGGAGGTATTTTTCAAGCTCGCTCACGACAGACGTGCAATTCGCAGTGGAAACGCGACACAGTGCTATGTACAATTCTCTCGAAGTTCTCCGAAGATTGCCGTTATGCGGGGTTTATCGTCGACTCTCTTTCCCCAGGTCCGTAGCGGAACCGTAAGAAAAAAAAACATACATCGTAGAACGCTAATATGACACCTTTGTGATAGATCGAACAAACATTATTTTTTTTTTTTTTGGGAACATTTTATAGACAAATATTCCGAGATCGCTGGGAAGATTAAATGGCACATTCGGGCGACTTGAAAGACTCTCGACATCGAACTTTGATCTGTTTCGGTTTCGCGACGCGAAACCGGACGGGGGGTGGGGGAGGGTGCATCGAGAATTCACCTCGGAAGGAAATACATTTCAAGCTCGAGCAACATATCCATCCATCTTTAGTTTAAACATTATACATCAGACGGTTCGAAAATTTGCAAAGAACTAATCACAGTGACGCTTGTTTTCTCTCTTTTTTCTCATCTACACTCTTTCAATCGGGAGATCAGAATTCAATTTTTTCCATTTTTTTTCCCAAATTTACCATTAATTCAACGTATCGAAACGTCCTTACATCGATGAAAAAAAGCATCTCATATTTCTCACTCTCTCACTTTCCCCCTCTCTGTCTGACGCAGAAGTGAGGGACGTTTTGTTTTTTCTATCATACGATTATCTACGATTTTAAACACAAACGATACCTAAAGTTCTTAGACGAAGGGGGGGTTTTCGGGAAAAAAGTCCAATACTTTGCGCAGAAATGCTTGTTTCTTAGTCGTCGCCTCGCGCGGACGAGCGAGGACCTAAGAGGTTCTTCAGCAGTTCATCGTGACATTACCGACCGTCGGTAACCGGCGATTTGCAGAGTCGAAAAGTTCCGCCGAGGACGGTCGGGACTCCGAAGTGTCGATGCACGAGAGTCGCGACGACGCGATGCACGTATCGATTCGCGGTTGCAGCCGAGCGCGCCTGGGATTCCTCCGAGTCGAATTTCGGGGTCAGCGTGGAACGCGGCGCGTGGCTGCCTCGCGGTCATCCGAGACGGCGCTGGAGAATTCCCACAATTCCGCTGCGTCCGGTTCTCCGCGGCTCCCGATGTCGTTCGAAAGTGAGCGTCTCGTTGGCCGATTCGTTCGTGACGGTCCGAATTCCGATGGTCCCGAGAAAACGGCAATTTTGTCACGTGGGAAGCGTCATGAGAAAACGGCCATTTTGTCACTCAAGAAGCGTCCTGAGAAAACGGCCATTTTGTCACTCAGAAAGCGTCCTGAGAAAACGGCCGTTTTGTCACTCAGAAAGCGTCGCTAGAAAACGGCCATTTTGTCACTCAGAAAGCGTCGCTAGAAAACAGCCATTTTGTCACTCAGGAAGCGTCGCTAGAAAACGGCCATTTTGTCACTCAGGAAGCGTCGTTAGAAAACGGCCATTTTGTCACTCCGGAAGCGTCGTTAGAAAACGGCCATTTTGTCACTCCGGAAGCGTCGCTAGAAAACGGCCATTGTATCTCGCAGGAAGCGTCACGAGAAAATGGCCATTTTGTCACTCAGGAAGCGTCCCGGAGACCGTTTCCTCAAAACCGCACCATCAGAATCCTACTGACTGCAGGGCGATGACGCGTGAGCCTGGAATTGGAGTGGTTCGCTTCCATCTTGAGCCTCAGTTCGACACGAACCTCGTCGTGTCTCTTCTCGTCGCATCTCGCGAACTTCCCGCCGTACTCGGGAAGCCTTCCGGAAAGTGTTTCCTCGAATCCACACCATCAGAACCTTACTGATTGCATGGCGAGGAAGCGTGAGCCTGCGCGTGACTCCTGGAATTGGAGTGTGTGGCCTCCCTCTTGAGCCTCTGTTTGAGATGAACCTTGGCGTGTCTCTTCTTCTCGTCGCTCCTCGCGAACTTCCTTCCGCACTGATCGCAGCAGAAGGGCTTTTCGCCGGTGTGGGTTCGCACGTGGGTCGTTAGATGGTCGCTCCTCGAGAAGGACCTCATGCAAATCCGGCACTGGAAGGGTTTCTGGCCGGTGTGGATGCGTATGTGTCTGGTGAGCTCGTCGCTCCTGGAGAACCGCCTGTCGCAGCCGTCGACGGGGCAGGCGTAGGGACGCTCGTGAACCGGGGTCTTGCTCGGCCTGTTTGGGTACTTTCTGGGTTTTACCGGAACGAGCCTCAGCGGCATGGCGCTCTGTTGGTAGACCTGGGAGAGGATCTCGTGGCCCTTCGACGTGCTGGGATTGTACTCAGCCAGTTGAACACCAGCTGCACCTTGAGTGGGCTGTTGCTGCTGCTGTTGTTGTTGTTGTTGTTGTTGCTGCTGTTGTTGCTGCTGTTGCTGCTGTTGCTGGGGTTGTTGATGCTGGACCGGCGCGGCGTATCCGGAGTTGGCCGCCGGTTCCTGCTTGAGCGCCGGTTCCTGGTGGTGATGATGGCCATGGTGGTGAGTGAGGAGGCCCGGGTCGTAGCTCTCCTCGTGAGCTGAGAGCCAGGTCGTCGGGGTCGAGGACGGGGTGTCGTGGTAGCCGGGCGGTGGTTGGGGCGGTTTTGACTCCACCTGGAGCAGCTCGACCGTCTCGCCGCCGTACGGCGCCGAGTGGAGGGACGGGTGGAGGAAAGGTTGACTCGTCAAGGTCAGGGTCGGCGAGGGCAGCGACCCCCAGAGCTCCTGGCTGGCGTTTTGCTGCTGCTGCTGCTGCTGCTGCTGGGGCGTTTGGAGGGTGTTGAGGGGCGAGGCTTGGCTGCAGGTCGTCGTGAAGACACCCCGGTAGGTCAGCGTCGGGACGCTGCAGATGTTGACGCTGGTCGCTGGGACCGAGGAAACTGATGATCCGGAGTGCGGGGCCGAGTAGAGGATGACGCCACCCTGGAGGACGTTGCAGCGCTCAACGTCGTCCTGGGACTGGTGCTGGTTGCGCTGCGGACTAGAGGATCCTACGGGGTTCGGGCCCGAGGAATCCTGATTGTCTTGGTGGATGTGGTGGTGGTGATGGTCCCGCGCGCCGGATGTCACCGTGTCGTCGTCCTCCGCCGTCGCCTCCTCGAGGGAGAGGTCCTCGCCCGCCAGACTACCTGCAATCAGGGAAGAGGAGGGCGGTGAAAAACTTCGGTCCTGATGGAGCCTTAGGGGTGGTTTTTGGTGGACGGGATTGGGGTTTTTGGGCATCGGTGTCGTTTGGGTAGCTTGATGGTTCAAGGTCAATGTCAATGAGGTCAAGTGTGAACCAGCTTGGTCGACCCTCTATTGGTTTACTTAAGGGCGGTCGGTGATAATTGATAAGTTACATATCAGATCATGCACTTTTAGGTGGTGTGTCTTAGTAACCTGCCTGGGGCTCGGTTGGTAAGAAAAACTGTTATTAAGGCGCTCTTGGGAAAGCGGACGACTGGCGAAAATGACGATTGGCTTTCCCCGAGTCGGGCGTTTTTTCAGGGGTAAGACTTTTTTTTATGTGAACTCGATAAGGCATTATGGATTTAGATATACGCATAACCTTAATGACAACTGTTGAACCTTTTGCCGGCGATAGGAATAACCCGATGGTAATTAGTTTACATATCAGGACATGCATTTTGATAACAACTTTATTGGTTGTTGTTTTATTGTTATGGTAATTATTGTTGTTATTAAATCAACGCTTTGATAACAACAATTATACAGATATAGCAAAAAGTTAATGTCAATAAGAGAATCTTATCTCACGTTTGTAATTTCGGTGTCTCCGTTGTCGTACCCAGAAAAAAAATTATTCGACGGCCACCGTTTATTAAGATTAAGTAAAATATTTATTTGATTTAAATAAATATTTATTTAAATTAAGTAAATAGTTACTTAAATGAAATAAATATTTATTTAAATCAAATAACTATTTTACTTATTCTTAATAAACGGTGGCCGTCAAATAATTTTTTTTTCTGGGTGCGAAGAGCCAACTTTAGTGGTTTATTTAACTGCCTATGACGATCAGAGTCGATTTATTTTGGGGAAACGTTTGGCGGGTTAAGTTCGGTTGATATCGCGAACGTATCTCGGGTAGACTGCGGATGCAATGTAAATACGCGTTAAAGATGATGGACCTATGCATTCCGTTCGCTAGGTTTCGTTTATATCGGACAAAAAGCACGGAAGTACTTCCGGTCCGTCGGCGGAGGAGTGCGCTGACACTGCGACGGTGAGGAACGGCAGAGTTCGTCCGTTGGGGTCAACAGCGAAATAGTAAATGCCGGCAGGAAGAGCCCGGCGATACGCGGAGTCTGCCTTATCTCCTTCAAGCTGGCCCGTGCACCGTCCTCTCTATCTCACCGTCTGTATCCTGCCGTCCCTCACTTCCTGTCTGAAGTGAGGCACATCCGCGCGGTTCTTCGATTTTTAAACTGAACTCGGACATCGACGGAGCTTCGACCCAAAGAATCCCTCGGATCTTCCGCTTTCGCATTTTTCATGTTTCTGATTTGGAGACCAGTTTATCTAGTTTTAAGGTGAAAGTGGGGAATATTACCCACCCCCCGATTAACGGGGGAATTAATTATGTGTAGATCGGGCCATATTAACCACTTTTTCCTATATTGATTTTTGGGATTGAAGGCATTTTTAGGAAAGAAAGCATTTACATTTACAAAAAAGGGATAACGACTGGATAGATGCAATACATACATTTTCAGCAATTTCAATACCAAATAATGAAGATTTATTTAAAAAGAAGGAATAACCTGACCGATAATATGGACCAAGCCATATTCATCACGTTTATCTTATATGAATTTCCAAGAATGAATACTAGGGTAAAAGTGGGGAATATGGACCGGTCCATATATCATTGATTTACGTGTTAATTGAGGTGGGCCATATTCACCACTTTTACCCTATATAATGAACATTTACAAAAAAAAAAAAAAGGTTTAATAACCGGTCCGACAACATGGACAGGGCCATTTTCAACCTTTTTATCCTACATACACTTCCAGGAATCAATACCGAATAATTAAAATTCACAACATCAAAAAAGGTAACTGGACCGACAATATGGACCAGGCCATATTCACCCCTTTCACGCAACATAAATTCCCCAATAAATGCAACAAATCCCAGACAGCAGAAAAAAGGGCAACAACCGTGATCTCGGAATGACGCAGGGTCCCAAAAAAAGAATTCATTTTACGGCCACCCTTTATTTGGTTTAAGTAAAATATCTACTTGATTTAAATAAATATTTATTTCATTTAAGTAACTATTCGCTTAATAAAAATAAATATTTATCTAAATCAAATAAATGTTTACTGAACTCAAATAAATATTTACTTAACGTAAAAAAACATTTATTTAAATCAAATAAATATTCCACTCAAACCAAAAAAACACTGTCCATCAAATATTTTCTCCGTGCACCCAAACCCAAACCATCAACACCCCGGGAATGCCAAAACATACCTCCCGCCCCAAAACAAAAACCCTTATCTCCACCAACGCTGCGATGGAAACCGAGAGTGAAAGATCGGGTCAGTGCGGTTGCGGGTCGCGAAGGCTCGGAGGGTGAGAGCACGTTTAGTCGGCGCCTAACGGAGACCGGAGAGAGCGGTCGTTGGGTGGTTGGGTGGTTGAGCGTCAGCAGGCCTGGGGGTTGCGGGTAGGGGGGCGGTCGGGTGGAAGCATGAATGAACCGTAGAGGGGTGGGTGGGAGTTGGCGCGGTGCCGACTACGTCAGCAGAAACAGTCGATGGTGGGGGGGGGCGAAGAGGGGGGAGGGGTTGGTCGGGACGGGGTACGAGATTGGGTTCGTTGGCGAGAGAAGCTGCGGCGTCGAGGGGGGGGGGGGGGGGCAGGAGGACTCCTGAATGTCGGGGTCGCGTCGTATTGATCCGCCGGTTGGCGGTCGAGGTTCGATATTGGCCGTTTTCGCGGGCGTCTTGTGCTACGTCACTGGCGCCTCGTGGCCGCTGTCTGTCGGTCTCTTTCGCTCCCTGGCCGCTGCGCCGGCGATCGCCGCCACCCGGCAGCCTCGACTTTGACTTTGAAAACGGGGGTGCGGGTTCAGAGCCGCCGGCCGGCCAATGCCGGGGTCCCTCGAGCGCCGCCTCGCCAGGAATCGATGTGACGCAGAGACCAAGGTCCTTCCGTCGCTTTGCTCTCCGTAACCCGCGAACGCCGCTACGGAGCGACGCGCCAAAGATACGCCTCGCGGATAGTCGCTTTTTTGTCACTCCGTGCGAACGGTTATTGATTCAATGTGGCGGCTCTTTGTTTCCCGACGAGCATATGGGTTGAGGAATGTGTCGACGCGGATTCGGCGATTGTGCTGGGGGGGTTTTGGACATTTAATGTCGAAGATGTCGAGCATGGGAAAAGAAGCGAGTTGCCATTTTTTTTTTTTTTTTTTTTTTTTTAAACACTTCGCTTCTCTTACAAAAATGACCATTAACGAAGATGCAGAAGAGAAACATATTACATTATAATAATATTTTAAAAATTATTTTGTGTAATATATATATATATATATATATATTACATAAAATATATATGTCTTCTGCGTCTATCTTTATTCGTGGGATTGTTTTTTGTACTGAGAGATGCGAATAAAATATAGTATGTTTCACGTCCGTAATTGAAATATCATTTGTTTTCGGGATTGATTCACTGTGGCGGTTCTTGGTTTCTCGACGAGCATATGGTGTGAAGAGCGTTGACGCGGATTCGGCGATTGTGCTGGGGAATTTTTGGACATTAAATGTCTTCGATGTCGAGCATGTCTCGTAAGAGCGAAGAACTAGGAAAAAACAAAACTTCGTCTATGGGGATGCAAAAAGGACCGAGGTTGCAATTTTTTTTAGAACAGTTCACATCTCTAGAAAAAATCACCATGAGAAAGGATGAACGCAAAAGACAAAAATAAGACATTATAAAATTTAATAAAATATTTTGTGAATATTATTTCATGTAATATTTTATTCTGCGTATATCTTTATTTGTGGGATTGTTTTTTATACTAAGAGATGCGAATAAGACATACTATGTTTCACGTCCATAATTGAAATATCATTTGTTTTCGGTATTGATTCACTGTCGGTTCTTTGTTTCTCAACGTGCATATGGTTTGGTAAATATTAATGCAGATTCGGTGTTAGTTCTTGGAAATTTTTGGACATTAAATGTGTTCGATGTCGAGCATGTCTCGTAAGAGCGAAAAACTAGGGAAAAAAGGACGGATGTTGCAATTTTGTTTTTAGAACAATTTGCATTTCTTAAAAAAAAAATGACCATGAAAAAAGATCTGTGAAGAAAAGAAAAATGTTGCGTTGTAATAATATTAAAAAGAATTGTTTTGTAAATATTATTTTATGTAATATTTTAGTCTTCTGCGTATATCTTTATTCCTGGGATTATTTTTTCTATGAAACATACTATGTGTCACGTCCATAATTAACATATCATTTATGTTGGTCTCAATCGTATAAGGTTCTTGTATACCGCATACATAGAACATTTTTAATTTGTTGCGAAAGTTGCTATTTTGCGGTAAAAGCCGAGAAACTCATGGAGGCTTTATCAGGGTAGCAGAGTAACAAGAGCTAGAGGAGCTCCGCGAGTTCGATAGAACCGAGCACATCCACCTGGCTATGCGTGCTTGTTACCCAGGCCGGTCGAAAGTCGCCATCAATGGACTCTTTTGCGTCTCTGTATTCCAACTAGCACAACGGCAAAGACAATGCAACAACATTCGTCTTAACGTGTGTTCGTTGGTCCCAAAGATGAGCGTTGTCCGAAATCCCGCACGTTGCTTACTCATTGAATTATGAAGATCCGAAAAAGTCCCCTATAACGGGTCACGATTGAGGACAAAGTCAGCCCAAGAAGAAGCCATCAAATTGCCCAATGTTGCAACACCCTCCTCTATAAGTAAGTTCCCACCACGGACATTCCATCTTTAAGCCCAGAGTTAGGAAATCACGGACATAAAATTAAAGAACAATTTTAGTGGTTTACTGAAAGAAGAAAGGAAAGGAAAGAAGCATCAGCCGAAGCCCATGGGGGTTCCTCGGGAGCGCGTGGCGTGGTCCAAGTGTACGCTGTCCGTTATTGATGTCTGGTTTTTTTGGTCTTCTTGTGTTGCTTAACGGGATCGAAGATGTCAAGTTAGACTGTGGTCGTCTTGGACATCCGACAAGACTGGACGTCTTACTGGACATCCAACAAGACCGGAGGTCTTGCTGGACATCCAACAAGACCGGAGGTCTTGCTGGACATCCAACAAGACTGGACGTCTTACTGGACATCCAACAAGACTGGACGTCTTACTGGACATCCAACAAGACTGGACGTCCTACTGGACATCCAACAAGACTGGACGTCTTACTGGACATCCAACAAGACTGGACGTCTTGCTGGACATCCAACAGGACTGGACGTCTTACTGGACATCCAAGAAGACCGGACGTCTTAATGGACATCCAACAGGACTGGACGTCTTACTGGACATCCAACAGGACTGGATATCCAACAAGACTGGACGTCTTACTGGGCATCCAACAAGACTGGACGTCTTACTGGACATCCAACAAGACTGGCCGTCTTACTGGACATCCAACAAAACTGGACGTCTTGCTGGACATCCAACAAGACCGGACGTCTTACTGGACATCCAACAAGACTGGACGTCTCACTGGACATCAATCAAAACCGGACATCTCACCAGACATCCATCTCGACATCTTCCACCCAGTCAACAAATCGGGCCACCTACCGGAAAAACCAGGCGCGAATAACGCACACCCAACCCACGAACCACCCAACAACACCAAGGACCAGGATCAGGTACGCTTCATTAATCGCCAACCCCACTTATCTCTGCGGCAGTACCTGAGATTGGTGGTGGTTCGACGAGCGCCGATGGCCCGAAGAAAGACGGTAGGTCGCTGCTGGTCGTGACTGGTGTGTTGAGATCCCCAGGTTTGTCCTTCTCCCCGTTGTTGATCTCGTCCCGACAGTTCCCATTGCACTCGTCCTCCTCATCGGGGTTCCTCCGCTGGTGGTTCTGGTCGCATCCGTGACGATGCCGCTTCTCGCAGCCGGTCGCCGACCCGCTGGGTGACGCGGGTGCGTCCTGATGTCGATGGCACCGCAGATGGTCCTCACCGACGTTGTTGTTGTTGTTGTTGTTGTTGTTGTTGTTGTTGTTGTTGTGATGAAGATGGTGCCTCGCGTGGTGCTGGTGGTGGTCGGGCGAGTCGGAGGCCGCCGGATGGAGCGGCTGGCAATTGGAGAGTGTGAGGGCCGGAATGGTTTTGGGGTTGGCGGAGTTGACGGAGGTCGCGACCGTCGGCGACGCTCCCCGGGCGCCACCGCCTAGGAGGCCGCCACCCCCGCTCGAGGTCGAGCTCGCCGAGGTGTTGTAGGCTAGACAGGCGTCGAAGCTCAGCTGGACCGCCTGGAGGTTGAACGTCGCGTGGTGATGGTGATGGTGGTGATGATGGTGGTGTCCGGGCGGCGGTGACGAGAGCAGGAAGGGACTGGCAGCGGCGTGGTGCTGCGTGCCCACTACCTCCATGCCGTCCATCGTCATCCTCTGGAGCAAATCCGGCTCGCTGGTTATCCTCGCCGATCTCGATCCACCCGGCGAAGATCTCCCGTCGACGGCCCCTCCGTCGACCGGCGCGGCTCCCTCGGACTGCGCGCACTGCGTCTCCTCGCCTGCGGTCGTATCGTTCAGGGCAATAATTATTAAAACCTTTCGTTTATTTACTTTCGATTCTTCTAAACTCAATACAACTCTTAATCGCTATCGGGCACGTCCGGTCCTCGTTTATTAAAGGTATATCAGTGACTACGTTTCCGGGCTTCGCCGTCAGGATAAAACGGAGTCTCACCGGCTAATCGCGGTCACTTCTTCCAATAACACAGACTCGAAGTTTCTTTTCCCAACGGAACTATCCGCACGCTCCTCGCCGCTCACTCTACGGAGGCGAAAACTCTTCGGAAGCGGAATGCTCGCGTGGCCCCTCGGAGGCGGCGCGTCAGGGTTTAGCGCGGCAAAACGGCCAAAGCACCATAAGCACCGCGGATCAGAGACTCGGCCCCCGATCACTCTCTCTATTTTTCCCCATTTATCCTCCGCGGTCCCATACGCGTACTTTTTCCCCCTGGTTTCCTCCGGGCCACTTATCGTTCCGCGGCCCCCCACCCGCCCCCCTCGCCTTCCCGCCTTTTGCACGACGGGCCTCACAGCTGCATCCCGCTCCGTCCACGGGAGACGCACGGAGCGCACATTCGGATGCGTGGGCCGCCGACGGGTCGCGAGTTAGCCCGAACCGCGAAACCCCCTTCTATCTATGTCTCTCTCGCTCCCAAGATACCGCACGCCTCTTCAGCCTCTACGTGTGCCTCTTTCGCCGGTCTCGACGCACACACACACACGCGCCTTCGCGCCCACGGTTCCACGGATGCGCGAGGAACCTTTCTATCCGTGGGTGGCTCTCGGTGGTTCGGTGCGTGGTTGCCGAGGCTTCGCCGCACCATGGACCAGGATGTAAAGGACGCGCGATGCGTGGGGGTCGCGCACGAACTGAGCCGAGCCGCGGCGCGCCCCGTAGTTTTATGAATGGACCGCCGAGACTGTCCCATATTTGGAAGCGTCGAGCGGAGCTCGGCCAATCCCCGCTCACTTCGGCTCTGCCTCGAGGCCCCCCCCCTGCCCGCGCCGCGGCCCCCGGCGCCCCCCGCGTGTCGCGTGCGCCCGCGCTCTGCTCTCGCCCCCCTCTCCTCCGGCCCGACCCCCCGCCGGCCCCCGCGCCGCGTACGCGCTCGTGCGTCGCCCCTCGCACGCTGCCCCCACCCGAGACACCCCGCCACGTGACCCCCGCGCCCCTGTAGCTTTTATTCCCCCCCCCCCACCCCCCACCCCGCCCCACCTGAGACCGGCGGAAGCGAAACCAACCCCCACCAGGCGCGCGCCACCGTCGCTGCCCCCCGACGCCCCCCACCCCACCCGCTTACCTTACCCGACCCCCCCACTCCGCCTCACCGCCGCCGGTTCCCCTGTGACGTAGCTGTGACGTAGAGACGTGGCGCGCGCCCAACCTCTCCCACACGCCGGTAGCTTCGCTGAAGAGCTGCCGCGCGTTCCGGTACGCGGGAGAGAGGCGAGAGAGAGGCGCATAGATCGATACATATATAGCCGCGGAGCGTCGACGTTGACGACACAGACGTGGGTTATCTTGCATCTGTGACTTCCTGAGTTAAGGGGGGATTAAGGTGGAGGAACGGCGGAGAGACGCGCTGGGAGACGAGGTTGAGAGGATAAACGTTTGGGCAACTTTCGCGGGGTTTGAAGCGGTTCTGGGATGCTGGGTGGTTTAGGGGATTTTTCTTGAGGGACATTGAGAGACGCGCAGGGAGATGAAGGCGGTTTTTGGTGCAGGTGTTGGGGGGTTTTTTGGACGGGGGTTTTGGAGCTTTTGGGGTTGGGAAATATGCATACATGTTTTTTTTTTCTTCTTATTTTTGGGATTTCGGGTGGATTTTTTTTTTTTATGTGTTATTAGAATGAGGTGAATGTGGAAACTTGATGAATTAGTCTTGGATATTTTGGGTCGTGGGAAAATTAAGGTAGTTTTAATTATTATTAGAATGAAAACTTGATAAATTAATCTTGGAAATTTCGCAAAAAAAATGAACAAAGATTTTGGAATTTTAGTGTCGGGGTGCTTAAAATCATATAAATAAATAAATATATCTTTTATCTATTGGGCATATTTTTTGGAACAGATGTTTAAAAATGTTTGTGGTCGGTGAAAAATGCACATACCCTAAATTTTTTTTTATTTTTGGGTTTTTGTATAAAAAATTTAAATCTGGTAGAACGAAGTTCCGATTGTGGAAATGTGATGAACTAGAGTTAGTTATTTTGGGTGCTGGGAAAATTAAGGACGTTTTACTCGAAAGTCACTTTTCTCGGCAAGCGTGTAGTTCGATCGATATTTCGAAATTCCCTTAGCAATACGCCTGAGGGGATATTGCTATTCCAGAGAATGGCAAACCCACATGAATTACGGAAATCCATTTCGCAGCAGACCGAGCCGGTGTTAGCGCGACGCGCGTCTCCGAAATAGAATCGGCTGCGCGTCTAGGAAACCGCGATGGCATCGCCTCTCGGCCGGGGACACAGGTGAAGGTGTTGAAAAATATATACCGGGCGGAGAAACATCCTCCATGTAAAAAAATATGCGCAAAGTACTTTTTACTAGTTTGTTTTTTTTCCTCCCGTTATTTTTACATATTTTTCGTTGGCTGGGTCTAAATCGGTTCCCTCAATGAGCCTCTCATCGTCGTCGACCAGTTGCTCTACCAGACTCGCGTTCGCATTTCCAGTCAATTTCGTTGTCCTCGTCAGTTTTTACATCCTTTTTATCTCTACGATATTTTCTACCTCTGGTCACTTTGATGTAACAATTTTCTAGTCAGCAACCAATCCGATTCTACCTCAATCTTTCGGCTTCTTTTACACCCAGAAAAATAACTTTTTTGACGGGCACTTTTTTATGAATTTGAAAATGATTTACGTTAAAATAACCGATTGATTTGCACCCAGAAAAAAATTTATTTGACGGCCACCGTTTATTTCGTTTAAGTAAAATATTTATTTGATTTAAATAAATATTTATTTGATTTAAATAAATATTTATTTGATTTAAATAAATATTTATTTGATTTAAATAAATATTTATTTGATTTAAATAAATATTTATTTGATTTAAATAAATATTTATTTGATTTAAATAAATAAACAGTGGCCGTCAAATAAATTATTTTTCTGGGTGTGATTGGTTTCTTAGATTAGATGCTAGCGTCATCTGACAGAATGGACCAATCAAATCAGTCCGTCATTAGAACGTCGGGGAGAGCAGGGCAACATGGGACAGTGGGACAAACTTAAATTTTTCAATAATTCTTGGATGAGCCGTTTTTGCCCCATCGATACATCCGGATTGTCTGCCCCATTTTGCCCCACTCTCCCATCCCAAAATTATTGGAAAATCACGTTTTGCCTCATCGAGACATCCGGATTGTCTGCCCCATTTTGCCCCGCTCTCCCATCCCAAAATTTTTGGAAAATCACGTTTTGCCCCACGGTTCCGTTTTGCCCCACTATTCCATTTTGCCCCGCTCTCCCCTAATAATTTCCACTGCTGGATGGAAAGACCCGAAAGCTTCTAAAAAGTCCACTAAAGATAACTTTTCCCTATATCGTTGAGCTCGTCCGCCATCTTGCTTTTGGTTTCGTCCCTAACGTTGATTCGCAATCCTCCATCTTTCTTTCCATTCTCTGCTCTCTTCGCCTCGCCCCAACTTAGCCCGAACTTAGAGTTTCTGCGGTGTCAAGCGGCACACATGTACTTTATTGTTATGTAAATAAGCGATTGTCCCTTTAAATGTCAGTTGAACGCACGAGTCAAGCGGAATCCGTTAAAATACCATTGCACGCTTGTGCGCATGCGCGACCAACGAGAGCCGCAGACTAGCGCCGAGAGGGCAAAAAGTACTCGGCACTAAGTCCCATCCAGCAGCCTCTTGACGATAAGTGAGCACGAGGGGGAACCTCATGGAATCGAATAATCGAATCGTGGGACAATGATCCTCCACATCCCGAGTCCTAAATTACATTGACAGCGCGCAATCGACACGAGGGCGAATCAGCTACGGCGCTGTACCCGTTTCCGCCATTATTTGTTTAGCGCATTATCAGTGTCTTTAATGTTTCATTTTTTCCCCCGGAGTGCAGTTTCCCGATTCACTTTTCCGATTTAGTAGACACGAGCTTTTTACACTTAGCGCATAATCAGTGTCGAAAATATTTAATTGTTGTTTTTCCCGAATTGCACAATTCCCCACTTTTTAAAATTTATTGTTCCAATTTAATAGACACGAAGGCGAATCAGCTACGACGCTATACCGACTTCCGCCGTTATTATACTTAGCACATAATAAATGCCTCAAATGTATTTAATTTTTTTAATTGTTTTTCCCCCGAAGTGCAGAGTTTCCTACTTATTGAAATTCATTTTTCCAATTTACTCCACACGAACGCGAATCAGCTACGTCACTATATCTAATTCAGCCATTATTGCACTCAGCACATAATCAGTGTCTCAAATATACTAAATTCTTTAAATTTTACCACGCTGCACAGTTCTCTACCTTTCGAAATTTGTTGTTTTTCACGCAATTATAAATCTGTTACAAAGCTTTCGTTACAAAATGACGAGGCTCTCTGGTGAGTCATCTTTTTTTGGCTCTCTTCCAAGTTGCCCCTAAAGCTTGGAGCAAACTGTTATTGAGAAATCTATGCATGACGACCGAATAATAGTCCTTCGTTAAAAAAACAGTGTATTATTATTTATACAAAAATGTATAAAATCGTATTTACGAGCGAAGAAATAATAAACAATACTAGTGAGCGAGGTAAAAACTGGAAAGAAGCTCTTCAACTTTGCGCCCGGCTCCGTTTTATTATGAATGCACCCACAAAAAAAATGTATTTCGTGGCCACCGTTTATTTGGTTTATGTAAAATATTTATTTTATTTAAATAAATATTTATTTCATTTAAGTAAATATTTATTTCAATTAAGTAAATAGTTACGTAAATGAAATAAATATTTATTTAAATAAAATAAATATTTTACTTAAACCAATTAAACGGTGGCCGTCAAATAATTTGTTTTTGTTTGTGCTATCGGGCAACCGATGTAGTCGATTACGTGCAAGTTGATACGGACACTTCCGCCTATCGCCGCGGATCCGCCCACGGCGCTCAACTTTTGTTGTGCGCTCTCGAGGGAATTAAAAAAATCGTGGGGAAAGAGCCGCGACGGCGATATCGCTCGGGCGCGTTTCTATTCCGAGACTCGCCGAACTCCGGCTCGTAAGAGTTCCTCTGGATTTATCAGATGCGAGAGAATCAAAGATCCCCGACGTTATTTTCGGATTATATATTTAGATGTTTGGACACGGCTTTCGGTAATCGATTAACCCCGACTCGGAGATTCGACTCCCGTGCTCTGATTTAGTGAAGCTGATGACCGTTACGCGGAAACATACGACGCCGAACTGCGGGAACGTTAAACCCTCTAAGAACTCTCAGTCAGGTACGTCGGATAGTTCGGAATTAAAAAAACCCGAAATTAGAGGAAAAAAAAAATACCGTCTGGCCCGGAGGCTATTTTTGTAATTTGTAACATCTTTTAGTAGCTGAAGTGACCTCCGGAGAAAAGTATATGTAATATTTGAATTTTTATCAGAAATTAAGTAAATTATCAGAAATTAATTAAATTATATTAAATTAATAAAAATATATTAAATTAATAAAAATATATTAAATTAATAAAAATATATTAAATTAATAAAAATATATTAAATTAATAAAAATATATTAAATCTATTAAAATATATTGGATCAATTAAATATATAAAAAATGTGTCCTTTGTGGGGAGAAGTCCGAGACGATAGCTCGTATTTTGGAGTGCGAGGAGTTGAAACGAAAAACGAGAAGGGAACTGGAAGATGGCCTGAGTGCTTGGAAGTGAAATTTGCAGGGTAAAGAGTTGGAACGGAAATTTGATAATAGCTTAAAAGGAAAACCGGTTATAGCCTTGCGCGAATATGTTGCGGATTTTGAGACGTGGGCGAGAAAAGCGAAAGCATATATAGTATGTACGGAATAAAATGTATATTATAGGAAATATTATAGTTAATGGAAAAGGCGATTAGTTATAAGGAGTTTATTATAAGGGGTTTATGAAAATTGCCATAGCACAGCTATGGTAATTTCACTAGATTTTTATCTCAGTGTCTAGGGACCCCTGACAGTGAAGGGGTTAATCGATTTCATTGCGTGTTATAAAAATTGGTCACTTCCCGATAGTTCCTCCGCAGAAAAATTGCCTCTTTAAAATCCGATGGATTCAAAGGATATTCGAATACCCGATCTCACGTTGCCCCTTTAAATTCTCGGCACAGCTTTAGCGAAGCTGTCTTCAATTTACCTAAATAATAGCCCTAAATAAAAGCCCTAAATAATAGCCCTAAATAAAAGCCCTAAATAATAGCCCTAAATAAAAGGCCTAAATTCTCAAAGACTACTTTTAGAAAACTATACCAAAAATATATGCATACACATCGAAAGACTATTTTGAAGAGCTGTGCAAAACAAAAAATCATAATGAAGTTAATCTGATCTCATACTATTATTATATTATCTGAATTATTTTATGTAAAAGGGCTTGTCCCGTAAATAAATAAATAAATAAATAAATAAATAAATAAATAAATAAATAAAAGTACTAAATAAAAGCCTTGGAGAACGAACTATTGTAATGAACTTTATATTTATAAATACATATTGCGAATAGGTCATCGACCGCGTTTCCTCAAAGAGTTTTAAATATTTAGTTTATTATAGTTTATTATAAATTTTAATTAAAATAAAAAAATAGATCAACGTCCAAATCCGCGTCTAAAAAAATTGCTCACTTCCCGACAGCTCCTTGGCAGAAAAAATTGCCTCTTTAAAATCCGATGGATTAAAAGGATGCTCGAATACCCGATTTCCCTTCGCCCCCTCAAATTCCCGGCACTTCTCTAACGAAGCTGTCCGACCACTTCGCCCCTTATCTCACAAAATATCTATAATTCCGACTGTTTAATTCAATTTACAGCCCTAAATAATAGCCTCGGAGGACGAGCACGCGCGCGGCTACCGCGATGACCACCGTGGCAACCACCTGACGCCCTATTTGGGATCACGCAACCGCGACGGCGGCGGCAGCGGCAGCCGCGAGAGCGGTGGTGGTACAGTGACGGCATTCGACACGCTCGCGGCACGCGCGTGCCACTCCAGAGCTCTCCCAGCCTCCCGAGCGCTGCCGTGCTGCGGTGCGCCACTTATTCATCCCAGGACCGTACCGGAACCCGAAGCGAAGAGAAAGAACCCTACACATGCAGCATCATTTAAAAAAAAAAATTTCTAACACGTGGAATAATTTTTTAATTTTTTTTCTAACACGTTGAGTCATTTTTTTATTTTTTTTTTCTAACACGTAGAATCATTTTTTTTCCGACACGTAGAATCATTTGTCAATTTTTTTTCCGACACGTAGAAGCATTTGTTAATTTTTTTTCTAACACGTAGAAACATTTATTTTTTTTTTAACACGTAGATTCATTTTTTTGATTTCTTTTCTAACACGTAGAAACATTTTTTTTTTTAACACGTAGATTCATTTTTTTGATTTCTTTTCTAACACGTGGAATCGGTTTTAATTTTTTTTTCTAACACGTAGAATAATTTTTAAAATTTTTTTTTGTCGTCTTTCAAAGAGCGACGGCCGAGAGGATTTCTAAGGCGTTAATGCGGCACTAAGAACATGCGTTGTGCATAACTACTCTCGGAGGTTTCGTGACGGAGTACTTTCGGAGGTTTCGGACAAAAGAACTCGCGCGGACTTTAGAATCCCTTCGGGCACTTCTATGGGTTAAGTGTTCCGTTTCAATTTGGCGATGTAACCGACTGAGCTCATTGGACCGACTGTTGGCTCATTGAAAAGTCGAGGCGCGACTTAGGATTGCGTGAGACACCTCGCTCTTCGACCGGACCTAGCTCGGTCGGTAAGGAAAAGTGTAATCAACTTTTTTGACGAGTCCAGTAGTAGTGTCAAAATTCTAGTTGATTCGAAACTTTCTAGTCAACAGCCAATCCCATAAGTGAATTTTGAGTCTACTAAACCCTAAAAAAAATGTTGTTCGACGGCCACCATTTATTTGGTTCAAGTAAAATATTTATTTGATTTAAATAAATATTTATTTCCTTTAAGCAACTATTCACTTAACTTAAATAAATATTTATTTCCTTTAAGCAAATATTCACTTAATTTAAATAAATATTTGTTTCCTTTAAGCAACTATTCACTTAATTTGAATAAATATTCATTTAAATCAAATAAATATTTTACTTGAACCAAATAAACGATGGTCGTCAAATAATTTTTTTTTCTGTGTGTAAAATTTTTCTCGACCCTAAACTTGGTAAGAGAGAACTTGCGAGAGTTCCTACTGCACCTACCTAAAACTACATGCGGGTCTACGCTGCGGTAAACGAAGAGAAAGAATCTAACGGAGCGCTCGTTAGATTTGCCAGAAGTCGTGGAAAAAACTCGGACTCTTTCCGCAAGATTGAACTTGGAGGTAAAACGTACTTTTCGGGTCGGTAGCGAGAAGCTTTTTCTCAGGATTGCAACTGTTTTCGCACGCCCAGCTGTAGTCAAATTCTTTCGAGGCGATGGACACTCCGGGCATGTTGTTCTCCCCCCTCCACTCAGAGGTCATTCGATTCTTTTGTGCGCAGTCGTGGATCTAACGGGAACTGAGAATTTTTTGTTGTCGTCTTCGTTCTGGGCATCTCGCTGAGAAATGTTGATGGCAAATGTCTTCACCGACATTTTAGACAGTGGTCCGAAATATCATGACTTGGAACTTCCGGTGTCTCTTGATGTGAGTTAGGAAGCTTTTAACGATTCCAGCACGGAAATTCTACGGTGCGACCTTGAGCCGTTTTACAATATTTTTATTTTTGGACATTACTACAGTTTGTAGTTTTGAACACATTTCTTCATTTCACGTTTCGATCTTTGCCCTATGAATTTAATTCTCGGTCCGGCTCAGTCCGTTTTCCTACCTTACAGCAGGAAACTCAATTTTAGGTTGCCAAGTTTTTCATAAAAAAAAAAAATTGATCCACTTTTTCAGCACATTGGAAAATTTACAGTCATTTTATTTTCGGACACAACTGCAGTTTGTAGTTTTGGACACATTTCTTCATTTAACGTTTAGATATTTGCCCTGCGACTTTAATTCTCGGTCCTACTCCGTTCATTTTCCTACCTCACAATAGGAAACTCAATTTTATTTTTTCAGATTTCTCCTTTAAAAAAAAAACTCCATTTCCTATCTTACAGTGGAGAACTCCAGCGTTTTATTTTCTCAGATTTGTATTTTTCTTCTTTTTTTCTTTAATTAAAAAGATGAATGCACTTTCTCAGCACATTGGGAAATTAAATTCCGCACGGCGATAAAAGTGAATCGCCGGCCTCCCGACCCTTATTTTTTATTTTTTTTTTCTTCCGCTTGTTTGAGTTCCAGCGTCAAAATTTTCGAGCTCAAGAGTAATCGCAGCGGTTCAGGTTGAAAAACCCGGCCCGCCAGGTTCTCGTAACAAGGTACACTCAGTTCCCGTGTTTGTTCACGCCGTTTGGACAGTACGATACACGGGGCAGCGAAGCTCGCTTGACTGGTTGTTGGGTATCTCTTGTGACCCGGCTGCAGCGTGCGGAATTCATCAGCCGAGCGGGCACGTTTTGACGTCGTCTTTTACCTATCCTCCCTTTCTCCTCGCTTCGTTTCTTGACCCCTTTGGCCTCCTCTCCGAGATACGAGTCGGGCACGAAGATTAGCCACAAAGAAAGTTTTCACTGTCCCGTCCGCCAGTCGACGACCGATGCGTGCCCTTTTTTAAAATAGCAATCCGATACCCCATTTACCGTTTCCCAGTTCACTGTCCACAAGCCCAATCCCCACGTGTCTGCAAATTGATCTATTTTCCCAATTGTTTTTATTTATTCATTTATTTATTCATTTATTTATTCATTTATTTATTCATTTATTTATTCATTTATTTATTCATTTATTTATTCATTTATTTATTCATTTATTTATTCATTTATTTATCCATTTATTTATTCATTTATTTATTCATTTATTTATCCATTTATTTATTCATTTATTTATTCATTTATTTATAATCCTGAACCAGTAGCCCCGGCAGAGAAAGGAAAAGTGATTTATAAAAAGCTCCAAGTACTAGGATTTTTTTTTTCATGAGTCAAAAATCCGGTTTACCCTGTGAATTTTTGTTGGCTAATATTTACAAAGATAGTGAAGGAAAAAAATTATGTGATTATGTAAATCTTAGAAATTATGTCATATGTTACTTCAAAAACATAGAAAATATTGTCAATTCTTTCGTAAATTTTGTAAATGTCTCACCCTTTTACCAAGGGGGTTCCCCAGGAGGCAAAATGAATAAATACCACTACTATTTATTTATGTATCTATTTATTTATTTATCTATTTATTTATCCATTTATTTGTGTACTTATTTATTTATATATTCATTTATTTATTTGTTTACTTATTTACGTGTTTATTCATTTGCTTCTTAATTTACATAATTTCTTTACCGTTTCACTCAATTTAGTTCAGCGACGCGTGCGGCGATAAGTTTAACGATTCCTCCGTGGGATTTCTTATTGCGTTCGTGGCTCGGTCGATGCCGATCGTGGGTGTAAAAACCGGTGGCCAGATCTCGGTCCAGTCGGGAGATTTTCTAGCACTGCTGCATTTGAGGTTAACACGAACGTACACAACGGGCGCGCGCGCGAGAGAGAGCGATCGGTCCCTTGTAAAAGGCTGCCCGACGTCGTCTATGATATCGGACTCTTCACGACGAGCGCGTCGCAACCGAGCGCGTGCTCAACTCGCTCTCGCCTCGGCGCGCGCGACATGGCACAACAAAATCTAAAATTACATCGGCTTGCTGAGGTTGTGGGCGCGTACTATTCGCATCCCGAGTCGCCTCGGGTTTGCGCGGGCGAGCGACGCTATTTCGAGCCGCCACGCAACCACCTGAGCCAAGCATCCCCAAATACCACGATGAATCCATAGTTTCGCTACCGTGTGTGCGAGAGGCTGACTCAGGTCGCGGCTCCGACACGATTTTGGCAACTCCGTGCCGTTCGCCTCCTCGCTCGCTCGCACGCGATACCGAGAACCCCGAAGCCCTCTTGTGCCCGACGAAACAAATGATTTTATAACGCTCCTGTTTTACACCGACTCTCGGTCCTGAAGCGTCGAAATTTCCTTCGGAATTCGATTTTTTATTCCTATTTTTTATGTTTTATTTCTATTAAATAAATGCGCTTTTTTGGTTTTTACTTTTATTTTTTAAAAATGATTTTTCTGTTTCTTGTTTCGATTTTTTTATGGTATATGCTAAATCATTTTTGTGCTGGGTTTAAAACTCAGTGGATTGGAAAGAAATTATTTTATAACGCTCCTGTTTTACCCCGACTCGCGGTCCTAAAGCGTCGAAATTTCCCTCGGAATTCGATTTCTTATTCCTATTTTTTAAGTTTTATTTTCTATCTAAAAAAAGGATTTTTTTAGCTTTTTATTTATTTTTTTTAAGTTTGTTTTTCCTATTTATTTCATTTAAAAAAATTTTATTTGTGGTACATGCTAAATTATTTTTTTTCTGGTTTTAAAGCCCTTAATGAAATATTTATAATCTGGCGTCAAGAAGAAAAATCCTCCACATTGTTCTACACGATGAATTGACTGTTTTTTTTTAAGTTTACATTGACCAAAAAGTAAACATGGTTGGCTACAGCGACGGATTCGAGACAGATTTGTTAATAATATTTTATTATTATTATGCAAAATTAATCTTTTCGGTACCTTCCATACGATCGATTTTTTTCAGATTTTTATCTCATCGAGAAGTGTTCGCAATTCCTCTCTCAATTCTCTCCGAGCTGACGCGGGCTCGGGCTGTCCGCAAGTACTGCCTTAAGGTCAACAAACTACATTTCGATCTGATCGATGTAACCTGTTTACCGCGGCATCGGCGATGACTTCATTACACACATCGTTTCCTCGACACTTCCTATTTTTGCGGAGGGCCATTTTAACCTCTCTATACTTAGCGACCCGAGGATGTAAATGTAGCCGTGCGCGTTCTGCCGCGCTCTTTTGCATACGTTATTGCGGAATCTCATCCGCGTTGATGATGAATCATTGCCGAACTAGTCTACCGGTACGGCCAACTTTCAGGATCGCACGAGCCTTATTTGTACATTGCCGGCGCCGATTTTTGATCGGGACTCGTAGATAAACGCTCTGTTTTACAGAGACCTCTTCGCGGCCATCGACATCGATATTTTTCGTCGGAATAAATTAATCTTTAATTCCGTCGTTCGAGCGCACGACACTGCTGAGCGTATTTCGAGTTGCGGAAATATCTCGCGCGTCGAGCGCGAAGACATATTTTTATTTTGCATATTTTCATTTTTGTATAAATTTCCCAACACATCCTGAAATTGCCATCGAAATTGTCGAGAAAATTCTTCTGGAAATTCTCCTGGAATTTCGTCCGCCTTTTTCCTGGACATCATGTACATAGATACTAATTTCCTTTCGCCCGCAATATTAATACTTGCAGAGAAAACAGGAAAGCCGATTTATTTACCGACTGAGTCTGTATCGCTTGCCCTTGCTCAGATAAACAAAAGAGGCAACACGGCGACGGAATGGGAAGCGGTACGATACACGCTCCACGGCACGTTTTTCTATCCTGGTGAGGTCATGTGAAATTTCGCCGTCGATAACAAAAACTGCAATGCTATTTTTCAAGGGTGCTACACTGTTAAACAAAATGGTAAATTTAATGTACAATTATGATGAAAAATTAATGTACCTTTTCATTGAAATTAAAGTAAATTGGTAAATTAAAGTACTCTCATAATAAAATTAAAGCAAATTGTTAAAAACAAAGAATTTCCAATGTTTTTAATGCACTGAACATTCATTTTTCATCACAATTGTACATTCAATTTATTATACCTTTTGCATAGCTTTTGCATAAAAACTCCCAGTCCGGTACATTAAATTTCATACGAACTTTGTTTACAGTCTAAAGCCTTCAGACTTCAAAGGGAATAGCAGCCCAATGTAAAACCGATAGATCCACTGGCATTATATTTCCATTCTATATCCATCGGGCAAAAAAAAGCGCTACAGTTTTTATTACACGACAGGCTGCGAGAAGGGCGGGAAGACGTTTTACATCACCTCATTGATCGTATGTTTTTTCGCTACTTTTACGACGACATTTGTCGATGGTGATTGATAGTTTTTCAATTATACGTTGGGTGGTCGCCGTCGGTAATCGTGGCTCGATACTCGCCTCATGGCTTCCTGGCTTCCCAGCAATTTGCCATGGTGGCGGCTCGCGCGGCGCAGAGTCATTCTACCGTATAGGAACTAGCTTGTGTATGTTTTGTTCGTCGCTCGAATGTCTCTTTCTCCGTCTCCTTCTCCCTCGGCGATCCGTGCTCTGTTCAGGAGCGTGCCGAGGACGCTTTTTGCCTTCGCTATCAATGGCGGAATCCGACGAGGCACGCGACCACCCGAGGCTACGTTCGCACTGCGCTCCGGTGGCGCACCGACGCCATGTGCGAGATCCCAAGCACGTTCCGCCCGACCAGTGCACGCCGCGTGTGCCTTCTATTTTCTTTGGTCGCAATGCGACTCTATCGGAATCGCGCTAAAAAAAATAAAAAACAGTCAAAGAACATTCGACACTTTGTCCTAGACTGAACATGGTACGTTGTCGGTAAGTCAGTGCCAGTATACTATTTTCGACACATGCAAACTTTCAAGAGGACGACTTTGTTTGCTTATGGACAGTAAATTAACGAAGATCGTACGGTCGTACGGTTTATATTTAGCTGTAAGAATTGAAAAAGTTTATCAAAAGTGCTTTTTATTTTCTTTGGTCGCAATGTGACTTTGTCGGATTCGAGGTCAAAAAAGAAAACAGTTAAAGAACATTCGACACTTTGTCAGAAAAAGTTAGTTTTTCAAAAGACATTCTTTTCAGACATTTCATTACAGAAATTATTATTATTTTCTTGCCACCAAAGGGTCTTCGAGATCAAAGGGTAAACAAAATTCTTGCATAGTTTCATCTTTCTGTAAAAAAATTTTAGTTACTTAAATTAAGGTCGGTAATTGAAAAAATGAATTTTTCCACTTGATATTTTTTTTCCAAGTGTTTCGACAGCGAATTAATTTTATCTATATTTTTTTTTCAACACGAAAGGCTCTTCGGTCTTGAAGGATTAAAAGAAGCTCTTATCTTTCCGTAGTTTTATCTTCCTCTACACTGAAGTTGCACGAGCGTCCCATTAGTCGACGCCGGATACTTGGACGAAGAGAAAAAGTAAACGCCGGGGAGTGAACGACGATCGAGGAGATCCGTTCTTGCCCTCAGCAATGCTGTCGCGTCTGTCGATTGAGGAATTCTTGGTGGCACGCGACCGCCCGAGGCACGGCAGTTCGACCACGTGCCATTGCGCGCGTGGTGCGGTGACCGCGTGCCTCTGCGCACCGCAGCAGCCCGACACCCGCCCCCCCCCCCCCCCCCCCGTTTCTTTCACGAAGCTCGGTAATAAGCCTTCCTCAGTGTATATAATTCACGGGAATTTGCCGCAATAATTCCTCGTTCTCGCTCCGTGCGTGGAACGCTCCGGCATAATCTATCGCTCGAGCGTGATAAGCCTCGAGACTGAGCGCCAGTTATAAACCCCAAGATGATCCCCTTTGATTTAAAATCGAATCAATTTAAATATCTCCACCTTCGCCGCTCACGTCGTCCGTCTCGCGTGCATCGGAGATGAGAAATTTAATATTTTACCGATAAATATAAAAAGAAAAATGTTACATATACATATTAAAAGAAAAATGTTTGTAATTTTCGGATCGTGATATTTATGAATTATTATCACTTAAACTTTTTATTTATTAATTTATTTATTATAATTTATTATTGATTTAAAATCGAATGAATTTAAATATCTCCACCTTCGTGGCTCGCGTCGTCCGTCTCGCGTGCATCGGAGATGAGAAATTTAATATTTTACCGATAAATATAAAAAGAAAAATGTTACATATACATATTAAAAGAAAAATGTTTGTAATCTTCGGATCTTGATATTTATGAATTATTATCACTTAAACTTATTTTTTATTTATTTATTTATTATAACTTATTATTTTTAAAATTATTATTATTATAAAATGAAAAGCTAGTTCAAATTTTAGTAACTGAGTGAACGAAGAATTATGCCTATGTCTTATCAAAAAATATATATATATATTTTATTTTTTCAGTGACAATTGGAGGGTATTTTGCGGTCTACGATGGATAGGTTATTCAGCTACTTTCCGTGACTATATTTGGCATGTTTGTCCGTCATTGGGAAGACTAGCTTATTACCATTCGGTTATTCGTTGCGCGATTGGGTGACTCACGTGCGGGCGCTAGCTCGGCGAGTTTTTGCGCCGCAACTACGAGAGACCCAGCTCTACGGGCGATTAAGGATCGTTTCCGGTAATTACGGGGACATCGAAGCTGTTCTCACGAGACGATTGTGCGAGAGGAGCAATGCCGAGGCATTGATAATAATAGGACCGTTGGTGACTATCGTAAAAACGATCTTCAATTACTCGAAGCTTTAACGGTACAGCGAAATGAGCGGGTCGACTAGGCCTTTCGAAAGTAACGTCGTAGAGCCTTCTTACATAATTCTTTTTTTTTATATGTTCCTACGTTTCTCTAAAAGGAAAATAAAAAAATACATTTTTAAAAATCAATACTAAATTAATCAAAAAAAAAAAAAAAACAAACTTGTCGATGGTAAAATGAATAGAAAAATATATTGTCTACGTCGAAACGTTGTGGTCCGCGCATGCGCGTGGCGAGTCGAACGATCTTACGTTAGACAAATCCTCCGATAATCCTCTTAAAAACTTTCGTACGTTTCTCCATAATCAAAATAAAAAATTACATTTTTTTCATTAATACTTAGTCGATAAAAAAAACTTCTCAATGAAAAAATAAATAGAAAAATATATCGTTTGCGTCATATCGCTGTGGTCCGCGCATGCGCGTGGCGAATCGATCTTACGTTAGAGAAATCCTCCGCCAAATTAACAAAAATAAATATAAGTAAATATATTATTTACTTCCCCGATCCGTGAAAACCGTGCGACCGATAAAATCACCGGTCCCATTATAGATTTCAATACCCCACCAAATTTACGAACTCACACGCTTCATGCGCTCCGCTCAGCCGCGCATGCGCGTAGCGAATCGACCTTTCGTTAGAGAATTCCTGACAAATTTATCAATAAAAAAATACAAATAAAATAAACATATCATTTATACATTATATCTGCGAGGGTCCTGAAAAATCGTGCGATCGATAAAATCACCGGGCACCCTCGTCGTATCGGCGTTTTAATGTCCCGACAGATTTACGAATTCGGTTGCCTCACGTGCGCCGTCGGGACGCGCATGCGCGTTACAAATCGAACGATCTTACGTTAGAGAGAAATTCTCGGACAGATTTACCGTATACGCCCGCGAACGACGCTGTAAATAAGCGGCGAACGAGTCTCGTTCGAAACAAGTCTCGTGAAACTAACGGATGCACGTAATTCTCATTGAGGAGGTAGGCGGCAGGCGGTCCCGCGCCGGCGTCGCCACCGCCGCACCAGCGCCGACGGACCGCACTCGTCTTCACGATCTGGTCCTCAGCGGCCGGGGCGATACTCCTCGGTCGCATCGATTTTCTCATCTCGATCGCTCGGACTCCCTCGAAAACCAAACCGAACGATTTACGGGCGTTTGCAACCGAAATCGCTCAGTCTGGTCGTCGTTGCGGGCAGAGCGATTCGTGCGCATGCGCAGTACTCTGGCCCGATAATAATACAGCGGACGGCTGGCTTACCGTACTGAAGGTGCTGAAAAGATTAATTGGGCGTAATTATAAATCCAAAATGTTATCGACAAATTGATGAAAAATAAAATTGGTCAACAAATTTTTTTTAATGAAAGTGCTACGTTCCCCTTTCTGAATACGTATGCATTTTTTCAGATTTTTAAATTCACTTTGAATTTTTTTTTATATGGGAAATACGTGTGGAAAATCACAAAATTCATGTGAATTTAAAAATCTGAAAAAATTCATACGTATTCAGAAAAATGAACGAATAATTTTCATTAAAAATAAAAAAAATTGTGTTTCCGGAAGATTTGTTAAACAATTTCATTTTTCATCAATTTGTTAATAACATTTTGGATTTATAATTACGCAAAATTAATCTTTTCAGCACCTTTGATACGCTTGATTTTCTTCAGATTTTGATAGCATCGAGAAGTGTTTACAATTCCCTCTCACTTCTCTGAAACTTATGCGAAATGAGAGGGAATGAGATCAACAATTTGTTTTTAAAAAGTAAATTTTTTTTTATTGTCTACGGTTAAAAATTGCTCAGACTTCGCGAATAGTTGCGTATAGTGTTCGTGTAGAACATATTAAAACATTGAGGTCTTAAGTTGGATTTTGTCTCATAGTCGATCCTCCTGAACAGTCGCGAGGCGGTGTTACGGACAGTTGAGTTTCAGGAACTCCACTGTGCACGCTCGTCGCGCGATCCTGCTGTAAATCAGTTCGTAGGACCAGTTCGGTGACTTGCGCGAGCCAGACGCCAACCGGAATTTCCTCCGCTTATCGGATCAGAAAAATTCAATCGGCACGTCGATCGCTGAACATGCCTCGTCCGAGCGTCGAAGGGACGCTTGCCTCGAGGCTTTTCCTTTGCCCATGTTCGAAGATTTTTTAAAATTACGATAAAGCGAACTTTACCGCACTGAGAGTCCGTGTATAATGTTCGCTACCCGGCAGTAGCATCGCATATTATATGTAACGAATGCAGGAGAAGCGCTGCTCCGTGCGTGCTGATTGTGGCGCTGCACATCAAGCACTACTGCGCATGCGCCGCACTTTACGCACGCTTAATGGTACGTAAAGTAAGATCGGACTGATATGTGCATGTCCCGTACTTTACGCACGCTTAATGGTACGTAAAGTAAGATCGGACTGATATGTGCATGTGCCGTACTTTACGCACGCTGAAAGGTGCGTAAAGTACTTTATGAGCGCTGAAGCGTGCGTATAGTAATATCGGACCGATGCTTGCATGTGCCATACTTTACGCACGCGGAAGGGTGCGTAGAGTGCGCATGTGACGTACTTTACACACGCTGTAAGGGGTGTGAAGTGCGCATGTGACGTACTTTACGCACGCTTAAAGTGCGTAAAGTAAGATTGGACCGATGTGCGCATGCGTCGGGTATTTACAGTACACTTGGCTGTAAAGCGCCACTTTCGCCACTTTCGCCACTTTCGCAGGCACGAGAAGTACCACTTTTCATGCATGAGTTGCAAAAAAATGTATTATATATGTCGATAAAATAGTTAATGCGGTCTAGACGGACGGATAATAAAGATCAGCATCAGTTATTAAAATTCTTATAAACTACGCGGCCAGTAATGCAGAAACAGTATTTTATCATTTTTAATTATTGAAAATAATAAATACGTCTGGATATGCATGAGGGATTGGAAAATTTTACAGGATCGTTCGGTAATATTCGCACCCAGTGACCCGGCAGACTTTTACATTAATATTCACACCTGGCTGTAATTTCACACCTTGGCCAGCTGCTTCGGCATTAAATATTTAAAAATTGTTGGTACACAGTATTTCTTTGGAGCAAAGAATTATTAATCTTTTTTTTTTCACCGTGCAGAAAGGAACTCAATCAGTATCCCGAGGCTTGTATAATTCAAATCGCCACGGGTATTTCAACTTAAATTCGCGCTAAGAAATGAGTGAAATAGCTCCGCAGTCCCTTGGGCTACCACCCGAGTTACGCTCGAGTTGCAGCCACGCTATGCATGGGAACCCTCCTCTCTCCCGTCAGCATGCTACACTTCTCGTGATCGTTTAACACTCGCCCTCTCGTTTCTTGCTCGAGCGCTCGAGTCGCGTGACGACACTGATTACTCATTCACGTACGCACGGACGGACCACGGAAATGAGAGGGGACTTTCATTACAGGAATCGTCGGAACTCTATTCTTTTTTTTTCTCTCGTGTAAACTAATCCCTTTTTCCGTTTATAAAATATGACAGTACGTGGATATTTATGAGTGTAATTGGGAACACTTTCAATTGACATTCCGGGAATAATTAGAACCCGCTTGTGGATCCTATGGTGACGTGGAATAATTAGTATTCGGGGGACTTAGAATCTATGAGCGAACTCTTGAGGGACTTGGAATATCTGCGCCTTGAAGTGAATCCTCGGCGGACTTAGAATACTTAGGACGATTACTTAGAATAATTAGTACTTGTGGGTGGATTCTTGGGGGACTTAGGGGGGCGTCATTGGCAGATTTAGAATATTAGGACCTCGGAGTGAATCGTTGGCCGACTTAGAATACTTAGGACTATTACTTAGAATAATCGGTACGTGTGGGTGGATCCTTGGGGGACAGAGATTGAGGCGTAGATTATTGGGGGAGTTAGAATATTAGGAGTGGATTTTTCGGGGACTTAGAAAATTACGACCTCGGGGTGAATCATTAGCTGACTTAGAATAGTTAGGACTTGGGAGTGGATCCTTGGGTGACTTAGGACCTAGAAGTGGATTATTGGTGGCTTTGGAATATTATAAGTGGATTCTTGAGGCACTTGGAATATTAGAAGTGGATTCTTGAGGTACTTAGAATATTAGAAGTGGATTCTTGAGGTACTTAGAATATTAGAAGTGGATTCTTGAGGCACTTAGAATATTGGAAGTGGATTTTTGAAGCATTTAGAATATTAGGACCTCGGAGTGGTTCATTGGCGGACTTAGAATCATCTAAGCCCGGTCGGGGAACCAGCTCGAAAGTAATTGCATAAAAATCGTGAAAATTAATTGAGACCTCCGTAAATGGTAAGATTATACAGACTAGCAAGAGTAGTGATAGGTATATCGACCGGCCAACTTTGCCTTCCTGACTAACGGTACGCTGTCGCAACTCCCGTGAAAGCGACACTCGGTGTTCCATTATCGATGAATGGACACGACGATCAAACAACCACATTATCCAAGATTGCTGAACATCCCAAATTGGCAAGAATCGTGTTTACGAATTAACTTGTCTTTCCCCTCCATTACACCCGAGAACCTACGGTGCACGGTAAGAAAAAGGTTGTAACAAAAACAAAACAAAAAACATTTCTCGTCCCCAAATTTTACCTCAATTTCCCTTTTTTTGATAAAGAAAAATTCATTGCGGTACGAAAAAAAGTCTAAAATTACAAAATATATAAATACTCTAAAAATTATAAAATCTATAAATCATTCATGAAGGACCCAGGTCGATGGCCCTTGGCCAAGGTGTAAAATTACCATTAGGTAAAAAATTCAGTTCAAGAAGTTAAACATTTAGTATAAGAAGACAACTGTAAATATTAACATTGGCAATAAATCTCCTTTACTACTAATTCAAGAAAAGAAAAATCCTGGAATTTCATGACAAACGAAACGTCACTTAGATCTACAAATCTTTTTTCACCGCGCAGTCCGCGGCGCCCGGACACCGGCTTAGGGTTGCCCGCTCGTTCGATCGATAATCGCATACGGTATGTATAACGTATCCCGTTATCGATCTTCGGCCCTCCAGCCTCTGAGTTATGCACGCGACTCCAGCCGTGGTAGCCGAGCCGATCATTGATAAAAAATAATAATTAAAAAAATGAATGGAGCGAGCCGGCAAGCAACGTAGCCAGTACTCGTCTACGTTTCCGGCGAGGTCCCCGATTCGACACCGCGGCGACGCGCCGTACCGAGTCGATCATTGATAAACAAAAAATAATAATAATAAAAAAAATAATCATAAAAAAATAACAATAAAAAAAAATAATAAAAAATAATTTAAAAAATGAATGGAGCGAGCCGGCAAGCAACGTGGCCAATACTCGTCTACGGTTACGGCGGAGGTCCCCGATTCGAGACAGCGGCGACGCGCATCTGGTTGTCGTGGTCGATCGAACGCGCAATGAGCCGACGTCAAAGGCGACTCCTCGTCGTCGCTTATCAGCCGGCTTGCTGACGCAGAGAGAGAGAGAGAGAGAGAAGGAGAGACAGAGCGAGCGTGCCGGCATTGATAGACGATAACCGCCCCGGCTCGTAACACTTATTTCAACGCCGGTACGCGCAGCGCCGTTTGCGTACGTACACGAGAGAAGCTATAGATCAGTCGCGAGCGCGCCGATCTCGTGGTAATTAACGCTCACCCTCGGACGTGGATACTCAACTAACCGTGAATGTCAAGCCTGTTTCACCAACTTTTATTTCGACTCGGGCTGGCGCGGGAAGAAATAAAAAAAAATAAAATTGATCACACGCTCCGTGCAAGTCGCGGACTGTATTGCGGCGATAAATCAATCGTTGAAGTTCATCGTGTTCTGACGATAAGAGTTTCATTGTACGGCGGGGCTTTTTTATAGCGAAAATATTCGTAACTACATATTTGTCGAGTATTTATTTACATTAATTATTATATTATTATTATTGAAATAAATTAGTTTATTATAATTTATTATACTTATAATAAACTAATCATTTATTATATTATTGATTATTAGATTATTATTATTGAAATAATTAGTTTATTATAATTTATTATTAGTTTTAATAATGTTGGTAATAATATTTTTGAATTATTGTTATTGTTAGTTATAATACATTTTTTTGTTTTATTTTTTTTTTATAAAAAGTTTGAAAAATCTTACTCGCGAAAAAAGTAAAAGTTGATCACACGCTGCTGTAGCGATAAATCAATCGATAACAGTTTTATCGTACCGCGAGGCATTTTCTTTATAGCGAAAATATTCATAACAATATATTCGTCGAGTATTCATTTATATTTCATTATTACATTATTATTCTTCTTGAAATAATAAATTTATAAAAATGTATTATTACTAATAACATTCATGATAATATTTTTTTTAATTTATTGTCATAAATAATTCCACATTTTTATTAATTGTAATTTTTTTATCGTCGAATATAAAATATAAGTTAAATAAAAAATAAAAAAAATTGTGGAATGTTACACATGGTACGCTCGTATGGTTTATGCCTCGATCGCCGGTTCGTGTGGGAAGCCGGACAGCGAGGGGATGCGCGACATTTGCGTTTTCTATTAATGCTCGTTTGTTTTAGAGCCCGAGCCGGCGATATAGTAACCATTCGCTACCCTGACGTCGTCTCCGTGCAGCCTTGATAACGCAATGCCGAGAGAGTTCCTACGTAAGAGCGATTCGATTTTCAAACGCGTCGACTGGATGGCAGAGCATCGTCATCGGCGTCCCACGTAACCACTGATTTATCGCTCCAATAGTTTTTTCGATTGCGCACTTTACGACTTTTAACTCCGTTATATTTTGTTATATGTTTCGCGATAGTCTCCGAGATGAAATCGCCGGCAATCGCTGTCGGGTGGGACGATTTTAGTAATTAACGCCACTTAATACAGCAGGTACAGACTTAAGAACTTAAATGCAGCGATAAAGATTAAATATATTCATAATGTCCAAAAAATAAAAAAATAAAAAATCATTGATTTTTTTTATTGGTAACCGTTAAGAGAAAATAAATGTCGAGTAACGGAACTTTGGAATATTCGCGAGTAAATATTGCATTGTTTTCAACGGTTTATCTGTAAAGTTTCAGTTAAAATTGATTGTGGCTAAGTGGCGAAAATGCAACCAAAATAATTGCGGTTTTATCCGAACGGAATGATTTTACTATAACACAATTTCATATAGTCCTTCCGATGACTATTATAGTTAATTTTACTTTCACTTCCTTTTTTTAAATTTAATTAATAACATTTATTAAATAT
The DNA here is from genome assembly GCA_917499995.1 of Ichneumon xanthorius. Classification (NCBI taxonomy): domain Eukaryota; kingdom Metazoa; phylum Arthropoda; class Insecta; order Hymenoptera; family Ichneumonidae; genus Ichneumon; species Ichneumon xanthorius. The sequence goes on from OU824207.1 coordinate 4,247,613, forward strand.
AAAAATGCATTAACAATAATTCTTTAAAAATACAATTATACAAAATAATTGTAATAAAAAAAATTGGGAAACGGAAAAAGAAAGTGAATGTCGTCGAACATTCGACTTTGGGGTCGAATATTTTTTTAAATGTTCGCGCGCTAATGTTGCAATGTTTTCATTTCTATTTTACACAGTTTAACGATCAAATTTCAGTTAGAGTTAATTTCGGTTAAGTGGCGAAAAAGCTAAAAAAAAAAAAATAGCGTTCTTATCCGAACGGAATCATTTTCCTATATACACAATTTCTTATAATCCTCTTTACGCCTATTATAGACCATTACGCTGTTATAATTTTTTTTTTTTTGTTATTAATAATACTATAGAATAATTGGCGCGAACAATTCGAAACGAGACACCCTGTATACCGCACAGTGTGGTCGTGTGTAAGGCATCCGCAGAGAAAAGCTCGGGCCACATGTCGACCGAGTAGAATACGTGATTTCCACGGGCGCGGCGATGCGGTCCCAACCGGTCCGTAAACGTTTTTCCAGTCTATTAAAAATCTGTCCCCGCCGGGCTAATTCGCATCCGCGCCTGTCGCCCTCGATTTATTCCCTCCCGAGCGCTACGCGGCAAAGGAGAGCACGGGAGGAAGATGAAGAGGAAGAAACGGCAGAGGAGTAATAATAAAAATATTAAAACCGCGGAGGAGGTTAGAGAAGAGGAGGCTTGCGCGTGTGCGTGCGCGCGCATCGCCGCGCGCATGCGCATGCGCACCGAGCGACACAATAAACCACCGAGCTTTTCAAAGCTCTTTTATGTTAAGGTGAAGTGAAACCTCCCCAAGGGTAAAACAGTCAGGAATTTCCTAGTTGAAATCGCCGCACCCAAAGAAAAATAGTTCTGTTTCTCTAACAAAGTGTAGATCGTTAATAATTTATTGTTGTGGCAGCAAAAATATTTGTTGCCACAGCAAAATATTTGCTGCCACAACAAAATATTTTGTTGTCCCGATGTTAACGAGGTAAATCAGTTATGGTAACAAAATTCTTGTTGTTGCAACAATTTTTTTTTTTCTCCATGCATATGGTTTACCACTTTTCTTAAAAATGTGTTGATAAAATGATCGAGAAGTGTTTTAAGTCCCTCTCATTTCTCTGAAATGTATGCGAAGCGAACACGCAAGGACTACCTTAAAAACGTCTCCAGCATCCCCTCAAACGATACTCGACATCCTCACAGCTCACTTCTTTTGCGTTATCATTCTCGGCTCCATCGGCACTCTGTCCCTCATTCTCCCTTATCGCCTCCCCTACGTCTATTAACCACCCTCTCTTCAACATCAGCTCCAGTAGGCAGTCTCTTTTCCTTACTTCTTCCTCTCATTCCATATCTTCCCTCCATCCTTCTACTCTATTTTCTTTTTCCTCATCTTTTTATATATTTTTATATATTTTTATATGTAATATATAATTATTTATTAAAGATACATAATTTTATATATCTTTTTATATATGCATATATGTATATACATATATATATTTTTTTCAATCGTATCATTCCCGCTCGACTCGGCCGTTGCCTGGTCTGGGCCCTCGCTCTCCTCCGTCCTCATCGCTGCCCCTTTCTCTCCGTATCTCCGGATCCAAAGGCTCGCAAGATCGGAGAACGAGCCTCGGTCCAGTCCTGGAGACACACCCATCGAATGCCAACTTGGTTCAGACTCGCTTGCCCAAGCACAGAAAGAATCCCCCCTCCCCCCCGCCCCCTTCTTTTTTCCCCCTCGTACCTATACGGACCTCTTGCTCTTCGTTAACGTCTTTTGTCGCGAGGTCTCGTAAACTTTGTTGTTTGTATGTTGTGTATATTTCCCCGCGGGTTTTTAAGGCAGCCGTCCGGTACGGAACGCTGAATGAAGCCGAGTTCGATACACTACTATTTATACGGGGAATACTTCACGATCTCGAATTACCGGTGAGTCATGATAGTCGCGATGCTAGTCGCGGACACCGGAGACGAGACTCGATTTTACATAATCAAGGCATAAAAAACAAAAGTATGCTTGTTTATTTACCGCGCAGCTGCGCGCGTAATAAGATTTCTCGGATTAGGATCTGTAGTGAGATGTTTTATATCGTTTGGTCTTCGAGATGTGGGGTTTTTTTTTTTTTTTTTTTTTGAGCACGGGATTGAACGGAGGAGATATTTTAAGGTGGGGTTGCTTCGGTGCGAGGAGATGCGCACGGATATGCGCAGTAGGAAGAAAACGGTAAGCGGAGGGAAAAAAGATTTGTAATCATTTTTTGTTGGAAAAAAAATTATAGTCTGATTTTCAGGAATTTTTGTGGCTCGTGAAATTCCAAAGTGGCGGGTATGATTTTTTGGGTGTATAAGCCTTTATATTTATATATATATGTATATTTTTTTTGTAGTTATTGGGAATAAAATAAGGACAGGAAAAATTAAGGTTAATAATAATGGTTTGCTGTGTAAACTAACAAAAAAAATACTGAGTGTTTCAGTGATTTTTCATGGAACGCCAAGTTGGTGGATATGATTTTTGGGTGTTGACGCGTTAATGTTACTGGATGTGTTCGGTGCGCGGAGATGCGCGCGAATATGCGCCGTACGAAAAAAGTAAGCACAGGGAAAAACATTTTAAGGGGATGTTGGAGCTGTTTTTATTCTTTTTTAACCTGCTTTACCTGTTTTACCGGCGGAACTAGACAATTTTTCAGTTTCGACTTAGCATGTTTAAGGTTGAGAGAAACTTCCCCAAGAGTAAAACAGTTACGATTTTTCTAGTTAAAATCCACTTTTCTATAAAATGTAATGAAACTTTTGGAATAGGCGTAGAATGTACAAACGCTGTATTTCGTTCTCAATTTTTTCCGGAATTCGAAGGAAAAATTTACAGAATAATTACTATCTTAAATAGTAATTACTATCTTAAATAGTAATTACTATCTTAAATAGTAATTACTATCTTAAATAGTGATTACTATCTTAAATAAAATTTTTTTATATTTATTGGTAATTATCGTCGCTGTCACGTTTTCCACTTTTTACGTTATCCTATAACGAAATGTGAATCTTGCCCACACCAAATCGTGTATTTTCCAATCGCCGAGTTTTCCATTCTCGTTATTTCGATCATTGACAGAGTTAAAAAAATATAGCACAATTTTGCTAATTAAAGATTTCCCGTGGTAATGACACTGTAATTTTTTCTTTCGATATCAAAAAAAAAATCGAGAACGAAAAACTGCGTTTGTACATTCTTCAAAGTTTCATTACATTTTATCAACGCATTTTCGAGAAAAGTGGTAAACCGTCGGCGGCGATTTCAATCAGAAAATTCCTAACAGTTTTACCCTCGGGGAGATTTCACTTCACCTTAAGGGGATGCTGGAGAATATTGGCTTACACCTTGAGGCAAGAATTTCAAGACTGAAAATAATCATTTTTTTTTTTTACATAATTTGCAACTTTCACTAACAGGTTTTTAATTCGGGAGGAACGTTTCACGCGTTTGCCTGGATGCGAGGAGTAAATTTTTTTTTTTTTTTGGCAACAGCTAATTCGTGTGCGAAGTATCGGGACGACGGCTGGGATCTTCCTGTGTCTAATTAAGGCATCGCTGCTTACGCGCTCGGCCGTTTTTATCGCGATGCAAAAAGTAAACTGCAACTAACGCTATTAACGTCCAATTGACCTGTACTGAATTGAGGTTCCCGTGAAGGTCAATCGTGGTCGGGGAAAAAGTGTACGAAACCAACTCGGACTCTAATGAGATTTTATGGATTCTATATATGCATTTTTAAAAACACATATATGTATTTTTGTAAAGAACAGCTGTGCAAGGTTTTTTAAAATTAAAAAAAGCGGTCATGCAATTTTTTTTCAGGAGGCTGGTAAAAGAATTAACAAGCATGAAACACAATTAATAGGAACACGATCAAACTTCGATCTCAAGAGCGATCTTAAGTTTAAACTAACGTCTTAAAATTCGAGCCCAAGAAAGACCTCTCCTAAAAAGCTACCTGTTGGATGAACGCAATGAAGTCCGGGAAAAACTGCGATCTTAAGTTCAACCTCAAAAGCGATTTTGAGTCCAAACTAACGTCTTAAAACACGAGCCCAAGAAAGACCTCTCCCAAAAAATCTACCTGTTGCATAAACGCAATGAAGTCCGGTTCAAACTTCGATCTCAAGCTCAACCACAAAAGCGATCTCAAGTCCAAACTAACGTCTCAATACGCACGCACGCTCTTAATAATAATTATTAAGAGCGTACCTTTAATTATTATCTTAATAATAAAAATTCGAGCCTAAGAAAGAGCTCTCCAAAAAAAACTACCTGTTGGATGCGTCGACGTCGGCGGCGGAGGCGGCGGCGGATGGTGATGATGATGGTGATGATGAGGATAGCCGATGTTGGGCGGCGGCGGTGGATAAACGGCGCCCCATAGGCAGGAAGCGGCGGCCGCCGCGGCCTGGTGCTGATGATGGTGCTGCTGTTGCTGGTGCTGGGTCTGCTGCTGAAGGAGCTGCTGTACCTGGGCGATGTCGACGAACTCCTGGAGCTCGCCGTCGGTCTCGAGGTGGTGATCGCGATTTCTTCCGTCGTTGCCGCCCTGCTGGATTATCCCGCCGGTGCCGAACGGGAGATTCTGCTGGAGATGCTCGAACCCCGCCAGAGGATTCGCCGGCTCGTAGCTGCTGTTCCCGGCGCCGCGTCCTGTCGTGTGTTCTCGTCGCATCGCGAGAGCCAGCATCTTTCTCAAATTGTTTCCCGCTGCGGCTCGACTTCCCGGTGAGCCTCGTCGACGTTCCCGTCCGAGAGTCCGACCGGTCGGAGCCCCGAGGACGTCGCCCGATGGCCGATCGAGGAACGCCTCACCTCCAGGTCGATCCTGGCAGGACCGACGACCGAAATATCGCCGGGGAAAAAAATCCCACGATCACCCGACGAGGAACTCTTCCTGATAATTCCTCCGAACCGGGCGCGATGCACATGACCCGCGCGAATTCGCTCTCGGAGAAATGAGGATTTTTTTTTTTCTTTATAAATTAACTCCGTTCGGGATTTCCAGATGTCGATTTAGTTTGGAGAATTTTGTTTGGGGCTGAGAATTTAATTTGGGCTAAGACGTGTGATACATATGCTATATATACTTGTAAGGTGTATGTATATATATATATGTATCTTCTTCTTCTAATATATATTTTAGTAGAAATTTTAGTGGAACACACTTTTTTTAATTTGCAAATTGCTGCAATTCTTCAATAAAAAAACTATAAAATATCAAATTTTACGCACTGAAACTGCGAGCGCGCGAAGCGCGCGAGCCACAACAACCTGCTAGTATATATATATATATATAGTTCGCAAAGTAAAAGATCGATGTCCGAAGATCGCACGGATTGTCTCCGTATCTTTGGTAGATCGTGAAAAATGATTTTTGGTTAAAAAAAAAGCGAATTGTCGCGAACAGCTTCGATCGGCGTCACTAAAAAAAAAAAAAATGTCACGGACTTATGCGTGTATTCTCTGAGGAACTGGCACGTTCACCGCAATCCTCTCCGCGCACAAATATCTGCGGCGATACCCGCGATTCCACTCTCCGTCGCGGCGTCGTCCGGGGAATTCCCCTTCATCGGTAGCGCCGATGCACGAGCACACACGCGCACTTATTTGTAAAAAATGGCTATAATGGTAACAATGTCATAACAATTGTTTCGAGTAATGACAATGGTGGTTGTAATTTTTTTTTTTTTTCGAGTCACGAGTGTGACTTCGAACGATGTCCGGCAGAGCCGACTGGTCAGCAATCGCCGTCAGGCGATTGTCGGGCCGGACCGGAAGTCGCTCCGTCTGATACTCGATGTATCGTAAAAGTCTCTCGAAGCGCCCGAAGCGACCGTGGACCACGCGCTTTCACGAGCGGAAAGTCGCCGGAGCCTCCGTTGGGCGAGAAAACTCGGAGTTCTCTAGAGCGATGGAAGGACGCTGAGGCGGTTGTAGGCGGAGAACGCGACGCGGCGGTGCGAACGCCGGAAGTTAAAACAACAGTTTATCTTGCTGTCGAAGCCTCGAGCCCGGCACCGAAGGTGGTCCATCGACGACGGCGAAGAACGCATCCAAGAACGAGGCGGAGAAGGACGCGGTTCGAGCGTCCTCGAGCTTTCGGTGCGGCCGACGAGCGACCGGAAGTCTGCAGGACGCTGCGGTGGCGTCGCGGCCCTTGGAATTCTGGGCTACGAAGAACTTTCGGAAAATAATTATCTGTGGATCACGAATCTCAGTCAATTGTCAACTTGGAGAATAAAAAATTACAAAAAAATGCACCAAAAGTCATACAGGAAGTCTTCTGCCGAAGACTCCTGAGGTCACGTGATGCGGACGTCGAAGATCGCAGCACGGCTTCGGCGAACTTTCGAAAAATAATGATCTATGGATCACGAGTCTCAGTCAATTGTCAACTCGTAGAAATTTTTTTTTTTTTTAATGCACCAAAAGTCATACAGGAAGTCTTCTGCCGAAGACTCCTGAGGTCACGTGACGCGGACGTTGAAGATCGGCGGACCTTGAAGCACTGCAGTCCCGATCGACGGATCACGCTTATCAAAATCACCGAACCTCTTCACAGACCACGGAATAAAAAAAACCGCTCTATCTTCACAAAAAAAAATAAAAATAAAATAAAAAACCGGAAACACCCTCCAAGAAGACCTCCGAGAGTAATTCAAGCACTCTTTCGCCACTTCTCGGCGCTCACGTGACGCGCACTTGGATCTCGACGGACCTTTCTCCGAAAATCGATCGAGTGTCTTCCCAGCCAAGAATCAAACGAATCCGTCCTCACTCGAAGAAGATAATAACGATTATAAGGTCAACGATTATAAGGCCAAGCGGCGTTCCTCGAACGCGCTGACGGGCCGTCGGGCGCGAGCGGATGAGCCGGGGACGCGCGTCGCAGGGACACCCGAGGATTAATCCGGTCGTCGCGGCGTCACGTACGTGAGAACGAGAGGATGGAGACTCCCGGTGTACTTCTCCGGCGGAGTCGGAGTGTTGTCGGTGCGGTGGCGGACGGCCGGCGGCGGGCAACGGGCACCGGGCAGGGGGTTCGCGAGATGGTCCGTGCTAGACTAATAAAGAGTGGCTCGCGCGCGAAGTGGCCGCGGAGAGGAGCGAGACGTGGAGCGAGGGCTCGCGGGGCGGCGTGCCCATTGAGAGAGAGCGGCCCGGGTGACGAGACGGGAGCGCGAGAGGGAGCGACGAGGAAGCGCGACGGAGACGGAGCGCGCGGCCGGCGAGCGAGAAAGCGCGCGCTCTCGCACGCAAAGACAGAAAGATAAAAAAAAAATAAAAAAAAATAAAAAAAAATGGCGGAGACGGTGGCAGAGCGGCCGTCACGACGAGATTTGCCAACGTCACGTGTTGTCGACATTACCCGGGGTTAGTCCTCTGATACTGTTGACGCCCTTTTGCCCATACGTCCTCGGATGGAAACCGAGAAACGGGAGACACGGAGAGGGGGGCTCGAACGGAGGATAGGGGGAGAGGTTTATACCTACACCTACACGTTTTCTGCTCTACTCCCACGCATCCTCGCCAGTCCCTTGGTCTCTTTCTTCTTACATTCTCTTACCGCCGGGGACTCCTTCCTTCCTGTCTCCGCGAGATCCTTCGAGAGTCTTTCACCTACGGGCCGGACGCCAAGCGACGGGTTGATGGAATCGTTCGGTTTTTTTTTTTTAGCGGCGATGGCGATTTTTCGGGGATGCTGTGGTGTGGGTGAATAAGATAATAGTTTTTTTTTTATTTGGAAAAATATTTATTTATTTGGGAGCGTCGAAGGCGATTTTGTGGAGGGATGCTATGGGATGGTTGAAGTGAGATAAAAATAGATTTTTTATTTTGTTGTTTAAAAAAATTAATTTTTTTTAGGAGCGTCGATAGCGATTTTCTGGAGGGGTGCTGCGGGTTGGTTGAAATAAGATAGTAATACATTTTTTTTTTGTTGTAAAATGTCTTTTATTTAGGAGCGTCGATAGCGATTTTCTGGAGGGATGATCCGCGTTGGTTGAAAAAAGATAAAAATTAATTGATAAAAAAAGTATCTTAATAAATGACCCATTTTTTTTAATAAATTTTTTTGGCGATTTTTACATGTAAATTTTTGCGCTCCGTTTCGATTCGAGACGCTAATAGGAATCGCGACCAGAGTCTCGCGCAACCACGTGTTGCACAACTTTCCGAGCATCAGCGGCGAAGGCTCCTTCGTCTATATGCTCGCATATTACAATTGCCGAAAGACTCATCTGTAAGAGGCGAGTGCAATATCATTTTTTGGTAAATAAATAAGTCCATCGGTTCAAATATCATGACATTTTAATTATCATGGTTATTACTCATAATATTTTAATTATATTATAATATCTTAAAGTACGTGCAGTCAGTCGACCGGTAAAGAAGCTCCCATGATTTCATGTTCTTCTATTTTTTTGTCCATTTCGTAATTAATTTAATCCAACATAATTAACCTAATTTATCAATTTCCAACAATTTATTCATTTAATTTTGTATTTTGTATTTTGTATTCCGAAGCCAGAAGAGAACACATATGGTCACACACTAAGTCATATAGCTATTGAAATGTTCTATTTTGGTATCTCCACAAACGGAGCAATCCGTTAATAAAATCAATATGAAATATAAAATATATTCATAATCTATTAAAAACATATTTTTAATATATTTTTCCCATTCACGTTTTTCCCCGCGCGCCCTCCAAAAATTCACCACCCACCCCTCACCGGAAGTGCGCGCATCCCGATTCAAAATAACCCCAAAATAAACCGAGAAATTCCCTCCCGCGACGTTCCCCCGAGTGTCTGTCGTGCGAGTGAAACCGTGGTTTCGTGTCCATTTCGTAACTCATTTAATCCAACATAAATTACCTAACTTATAATATCTAGTAATTAATAACAATTTATTAATTTAATTTTGTATTTATTCTGAAGCCAGAAGAGAACACATGTGATCACACACCAAGTCATATAGCTATTGAATTATTCTATGTCCATATATATCCGTAAAAGGAGTAATCCATTAATAAATCAATATCAAATATCAAACATATTCATAATCCACTATAAATCCATTTTTAATATATTTTTCTCATTAACGTTTTCCCCGCTCGCCCTCCAAAAATCACCACCCACCCCTCACCGGAAGTGCGCGCATCCCGATTAAAAACTGCTCCAAAAAAACCCAAGAAATTCCCTCCGCCACGTTCCGCCGAGTGTCTATCGTGCGAGTAAAACCGCGGTTTCTTGAGCGAGTGAGGCATCGGCGTCGACCCCCTCAGTTTCTCTCTCGCAAGGTCTGCAATCTCCATTCATTCCTTCCTCCCCCTCCACCCCCCCCCCCCCGCCCCACTCTCCGGGTATGCGTCCCTTCGCTCCTTCCCTCCGTTCATCCTCTTCGACCTACCTACTCCCCGGCATGATCCTCGGGTCGGAAACAACGACTTCGACGACGACGACCGCCACACCACCGTCCTCCGAACCTCCGTCGGGACGCCACGTTACACCACCGCGCGTTGTCTTTCTCCGCGGTTCCCCGCGTAGCTGCTCCTCCCTCCCGCCGGTGCGCGCACTCCCGAGCCGGGGGGCTCGAGGGCTCCGCGCCGAGAAACTCCGCCGGGGCCTGGTAACGCTGTCAACGCTGCCAACGTTCGCCGGGTGACGTCACCGGCGTGGGCGCACCCCCACACGAAACCTGGCGTCTCTGTTTCTCAAGCGTGTTTGATAACTCGTTCTCTCCCGTCCCCCTTGGCCGCCCCCCTGCCCCCCTGAGCCCCCCGCTCCGCGTGTCTTTTTCTCTCCGGCAAGCGCGCGACCACTCCTCGGACCGTCTGCGGGCGCACACGCGCCCGTGAACCCACCGCTTCTGTTGCCGCGCGACTCGTGCGGATGCGACGGGCGAGCGAACTCTCCTGGAACGGCTGGTCGCGTCTCGCGTCATCGACTTTACTCTCCGGTCGCGGGAAAGAGACTCGAGATTTCCGCCGGTTGCGGAATAGATCGACGATTCTGAGGGAGATTGCGCAGTGTGGTCTGCGGAGAAGATTGTGGGAACGTTGATCATCGTATGGGCTTCGAGGAGGATGATGGGACTGATTACTGGCCACCGCCACCTCCAACTTCGTCGTCAGACGAAGTTGGAGGTGATGGGCCTGGCGGCTTTGGAGGAGATGATGGGATCACTGGGATGATGGGTCGAGCCCCGAGGATCCGCTGGGATGATAGGATGATAGGATCACTAGGAGGACAGAGTGTCCACTAGGATCATAGGTTCTGTCGTCTTAGAAGACGATGATAGGATTAAGAACTATGAAGTTGGAGATAGTGTTTCTAGGCACTATTACCAGATCACTGTCAGTAGAGGTGATAGGGATACTTGCGTTGTTTGAAGAAGATGATGGGACCATTAGGATGATACATTTCCGTCTATGATCCTCTCGGACTCACTGTGGTTCATTGTGTTCATAGGATGGGAGGACCACTAGGATGATAGGATGGTAGGACTAGTGGGATGATAGGATGGTAGGACCACTAGGATGATAGAATCAATAGGATGATGGGATCACTTGGATGATGAGATCACTAGGATGATAAGATCACTAGGATGATGGGATCACTAGGATGATGAGATCACTAGGATGATAGAATCAATAGGATGATGGGATCACTAGGATGATAAGATCACTAGGATGATGGGATCACTAGGATGATGAGATCACTAGGATGATAGTATCAATAAGATGATGAGATCACTAGGATGATAGAGTCAATAGAATGATGGGATCATTGGGATGATAAGATCACTAGGATGATGAGATCACTAGGATGATAAGATCACTAGAATGATGAGATCACTAGAATTATAAGATCACTCGGATGATGGGATCATTAGGATGATGAGATCGCTTGGATGATAGGATGAAAGGACGACTAGTATGGTAGGATGATAGGATGATAGGGTTATAGGACGACTAGGATGATCGGGTGATAGGACCACTAGGAACATCCTACGGGTCTTATCACCCGATCGTCCTATCATCCTATCATCCTAGTGATCCTATCCTAGAGATGACAGGACCACTGGAATAATCGACTGATAGGACCACAAGGATGATCGGTTGACAGAACAACTAGGATGACAAAATGGCAGGACCACTAGTATGGTGAGATGTTATGATGATAGGATCACCAGGATGATCGGACGATAGGATCACTAGGATGATCGGATAACGGGACCACTTGACAAGCATACAATCCGACGTCCCTCATCTCGCTACCGTTCTACAACGAATGGACTCAAACCAATCTAACGTTACATAAATGAAATCCTTTCCCAGTAAAATCTATCGCAACGCATATAAATCTCTTCCACGAACACTGCAACCACCGTTCACCAGCCTCACCGATGAAAACTCATCAAGCCCACCAAGGCTGCATTCAACGCTCGACTTACGACCGTAACAGTGCCACTTTATTTACAAATCCAAACAAAACAGGAAGAAACAAAAGAAAACAATAAGACAAATAAAAACCCGGGTCATTATACTCTCCCGAGACGAAAAGGTGAGAAGGTCCCCAGACGCCGGGGTTCGGAAGCCGACCGAGCCCCCCCCCCCCCCCCTCTCGGAAAGTGGGCTAGGTACCCGGGAGACGGCGTCCAAGAGAGTCGCCTGGAGGGGCTCTCCTGCCAAAGGCACCCTGTCGCGCGACGAGGAGCGTGCTCTTGGCATGACCGAATAAAGATACGAGGTCGACTTGTGTGTGCTACTCGCCTCTAACGCGCTCTCGCGCAGACCAAGAGAGGCGAGATCGGGAACGAGAGAAAAGTCTCGCAGCCCGTGCAGGACCGGCCCGGACGACGCGAGAGAACGAGAGATAGAGAAGGATTAAAAAAAAAAACAAAACGACCGTACAAGAAGGACGAAGTCTTCGAGCGGAGAGAGGAAGTTGATTCGGAATTGAGGGGGTGGGGAAGGAGTGGGGATAGGGGCGATTGACTCAGGCGAACGAGGACGGGGGGAGGGGGGAGAGGGGGGGTGGAGGGGGGAGGTAGACGGGCAGCGGCGGTCGGCACACGCCATATCGGGCGAGACTATCCTACGTGGGCTAAACCTTACCTCACCTTCCTCCGAGCGAGCAAACACACCTTTTTAGCGCGCGCGAACGTTACATTAATATTGTAATGATCCCGAGGGCTGCCGAGGCTCGCGCGGAGAGCGCGGATTATGAACAGGCCGGGGCTCTCCTTCGCCCGACGCCACTGCCCTAGGCGCTGCTGGACCGGAACCATCCTATTCCTTTTATTCGCAGCCCCCCCCCCCCTCCTGAGCTACCGCCCCCCCCCCCTGACCCCCGCGCAGCATCCTGTCCGACTGGCGTCCCACGCAGCGTACGATTTTGTGTGTTTACGCGGAGCGACGGAAACAACGAGAAAGACACACCGGATAGTGGCGGAGTTTCTTAACGTCCAATTGCCGGGGTACACACTTTAATGCGGCAAATGTTCACGGTATTTCAAAGTCGCAGGTGATAATTGCGATGTTGGGTTTTTTTTTTTTTTTTTCTTTGAGGGGGGATGAGATTGCATCGGTGGGGCGTGATTAAAATTTACTGGCGCGGACGAGCTATAACGAGCGCGGATTCGGTCGTTGGCAGAGATATTGGAGGGAAGTTTTGCTTATGAGCTTCTGGTGGACGACTTTGCGGGATTATTTTGTTTATTTTGTTTGTTTTGTTTATTTTGTTTATTTTGTTTGTTTTGTTTATTTTGTTTATTTTGTTTATTTTGTTTATTTTGTTTATTTTGTTTATTTTGTTTATTTTGTTTATTTTGTTTATTTTGTTTATTTTGTTTATTTTGTTTATTTTGTTTATTTTGTTTATTTTGTTTATTTTGTTTATTTTGTTTGTTTTGTTTATTTTGTTTATTTTGTTTATTTTGTTTATTTTGTTTATTTTGTTTATTTATTAACGGGATCAACCCTTTTACAAAAGATAAAATATAGCCTGTTTAATTAACAAATAAGTATTTTATAGAATTAACATGTTTGGTGTCGCACGTGCCCGGCACGGTACAATATAACAATATCACACATTTGACAATATCACATCATTCAACGCCTCACATGAGGCGTTTGTTTATTTTGTTTGTTTGAAGCTGATAAAAATGGTAAAATTTTGTAGAGATGATAGTCTACTGTGTAGGGGAGACCGGGGCAAAATGGGACAGTGAAAGCAAAACTATATCTTCCAATAATTTTTGTATGGCCCATTTTGTCCCAACAATAGATCCGGATTTTCAAACCCGTTTTGCCCCACCTAGCACCATCGCCACCGTCCAAAAGTTATTGGAAAATTGGGTTTTGTCTCATTGTTCCGTTCTGCCCCGCTGGGCCATTTTGCCCCGCTCTCCACCTATGTCTTATATAAAGTTATTTTCGCGCGGGCTGAAAGTGAAGATTGCCAAAAACGAAAAAAAACTTTCTAGAGTGATGCAATTTTTATTTTTCAATATTCCGTCTTGCTGACGGTAATACTTTTCAAACGGCAATAAAAAAGGCCATTCGATAGGCAGCTCTCGCCACGCGGGTAGCGGGACAGTGTCCGCTTTATAAGGACAAGCATCAAGTGGGCGAAAGATTTGGAGGGGTAAGATCGCGAGTTTGTTTCCGAGCTTTCTGCACGCTTCGCAAATGTGGGCGCCTGGACACGCGCCGTCGTCTCCACGCTGTAATAATCACACTATGCTATAATGACCACATTTTTGTCAATGTGTCGATTGTACATCGATGACGAAAAAAATCGATGACCCTCACCGCTAAAATAGCTCGTTAATAATGCCGATAGATTTCCGAATGCAAATACTGACGAAAAGACTTTACATAAAATATTAAATGTAAAATATTTTCTTAAAAATGAATGGAGCGAACGTCGATCCACCGGGCCGGAACCTGAAAAAACTAACTGAAAATAAATGAAACATCGATAAATAAGAACATAAGAAACAATTTGATATATTTTACAATTTTCAAACATGTCTTTAATTATTTCGTCTACAAAAAAAAAATGAAATTATACATAAAATATTGTCTGAAAAATGGCAGCCGTAACTTCAACTTGACCAAATGTCCGTCCATGAAGCCGAAACCTTAAAAAGCTAATCGCAAATAAATGAAACTTCGAAAAATAAATAATTCAAAAACGTTTTAGAGTATTTCAAATTTTTTGAAAAATGTCTGTTTATTTTCTTGAGTACATAAAAAACTTAGAAGATTGTATTAAAAATATTTTCTGAAAAATAATTACCTGAAAAAACTGCAAATAAATGAAACATCGATAATAAATAAATATTTTTAAAAATGTTTGAATCGTCGATAAATGTCTGTTTTTTTTCTTGTGTTTTCCGAATAGCGGGTACGATTATCGACTTCAGAATCTCAAGAACAGAGATCTTAGTCCTATCTCGCCGGAGACGGTGCGGTCGGATAGTTTTCGAGTATCGTTTCTTGAATGGGGCTCGAAGGATCGGCAACGAGAGCTGCTCGCCCACGTTCTCCAACGATCGCTCACGTGTCGCTCCTTGAGCGGCGTAATCATGCGAGGCGAGCGCATATCGCCATCAAAAAGATATCAACACTTCGGCCTATTATCGTATCCCGGTGCATTAACGCGACGTTCCGAAACTTGCGCGTGCAACATTTTAAAAAACGCGCATTTTATCTCCGCCTTTCTTATTCGCCATTCATACTGAGTCTGTGGGCCGATCTCGGAAAATCTCGGAACAAGTACGGTGAAATTCCCCTCGCAAAGGCCTTGGCATAAAATATTTCAGCTATTAAGCGATTCCGAGGTATCGCTTAATAGCATTAAGATAACGCGGTCGGTAACAAAATCTGTAATTAATTTTATTTAGGTTCTAAATCGACTGATATGCTATGCTGGGAATTAGTATTTTCGAAATCCACTTCTATATGCTATGAAATCCGAAATTTCAAGAATATAGCGTATGGGAGTGATTTAGAATCGAAATCCACTCTGATATACTGTTTGGGATTTAGGAATTACGAAATCCAGTTCCATACGCTATAGAAACCATAATCTCTAGAATATAGCATACACTGTAAGAAAAATTCGTTTGAAATTTAATGTACTGGACTGGAAGTTTTTATGCAAGAACTGGTATATTAAATTTAATGTACAATTGCTATGAAAAATGCATATTCAGTATCTTAAAAACAGTGGAAATATTTTATTTTTAATAACTTGCTATAATTTCCATGAAAAATTACATTAATTTTTCATCACAATTGTATATTGAATGTGTACCAGTTTTTGCATAAAAACTTTCAGTCCGGTACATTAAATTAACATTTTTTTTTACAGTGTATAAGAGTGATTTAGGATCGAAATCCACTTCCATATGCTATAGAAACCATAATCTCTAGAATATAACATACGGGAGTGATTTAGGATGAAAATCCACTCTGATACGCTGTTTGCGATTTGGGATTCACAGATTCGGTAACAAAAACTGTAATTAATTTTTTTAACCATCCTGACCATTTATGTTCAAAAAGAAATACTCAAGAAAATTTGAATCGATACCCGCTTCATGTAAGAGTTTGCTTTCAACCGGAAGTGGTCAGCATTTGGGGAGAAAATTGATTACAGTTTCTGTTACCGACCGAGCCTGGTTCGGGCGGGGCTTCATTTCAACTTCATACGACATTCCTTCTGAACAACTACTTGCATTAGCTCACTCGGAAGATTAAACGATTGAGCAAAAAGAAAAAGAATACCTCAATCATTCGAACCAGGCGAGTATGATATCTTGGCACACCAACGAACACAAAAATGTCAACTAAACCCAACTACGAACCACTTGCCGGCCGCTCCGCTGGTGATCTTATCACGTAAGTTGTATTATAGTGTTATAGGCTGATTGTTTCATCATCGTGATAAAGACGGCGCGGGATTGCTATCTCGCACTCCTAGTCTGCTATATACGCGGAGACAAAAGTGTAGGAATGATCCCCGGATTCGTACAGTAATCGTGGGGCAAGTTCGCTATCCGGGATACATTTATTTATATTTTATTTATTAAAATATTCCAGGGACGAGCGGGGCAAAATGGGCCGTTGGGGCAAAATGGGGCAGTGGGGGAAAGCACCATATTCCAATAATTTTTGGAGGGGACAGTGGGGCAAAATGGGACATCAAAAAATGACTGGACACTTGCGTTTTGCTCACTGTCCCGTTTTGCCCCATTGTCCCATTTTGCCCCGCTCTACCCTGTTCATTAAAACATAGGAGGCTTTGGCCTTAAAACAATTTTCCATACAGCACATGTGGATGTTTCCGTACATTACAACCATTTTCACACTTTTTTCTCAGCCTTCCCGCTATAAATCAGCGTTACACGAGGCCCCGTCAGGGCCCGGCCAGGGCCCCGTCAGGTATGTTACGCTCCGTAATTCCATCCAGTGCGAACCTCCCAACAGCATCTCGCACAGATGCTCTTTGGTGATCGATGATTAAAAATACAACCGCATCGAATCTCGCGTTCACCTCCGCGATAAGACAATGTTGCAGTTACCAACCGCACAGCGTTCGCCGGAGCGCGTGTGATTCGCGAAACGAGGTCAATACTATAATCTCCGTGAAGCTTTGGGGGATACCACGGAGGTAGCCACTGTCACCGACGGGTATCCGCTCTCCGGGAGATATATAATTCGAAATTGACGAGGTTCAAAGGGCAGGGCCCGACTACTTGAGCGAGTTGACTCTGTCGGTCCTCGGGGTCACGTGCCGCGGCTTCTTGCCGCTCCCCCCCTCCGCGCCCCCCTCCGACTATTTATTGTTATCATCTCTTTCCTTTCCTCTGACGACTACTGTTTCACATCCATCTTTTCTCGTCCTCGACAATTCTTTCTTTTTCTTTTTCTTTTTCATTTTTGAATGCTCAATTTTTTTTTATTTTTTTTTAACACGCTAGCGGTAAATTTTTTTTAGTATTAATGAAAGGGTATTGGAACGGCTTTTTTTATATAAAGTGTTTGTAAAATTTTAAGAACTTGTGCGGTGCAATTTTACAGGAAATTTTTTACATTTGAACAACGTTTTTGTAAATTTCAGGCAGAGTATTTGTAATTTTAATGTGGGGTATTTTTAGTTTATAGAAAAGGGGCATTAATGTTGGATTGATGTAATTGATGGGAAGCAAATTTTAAGTTCCAGCAGATTAGATTTACAATTTATTTTTACATTGTAGCAATACTCAGACACGTCCCAGTCGTCCCACAGAAAAAAAAGTTGTGCGAGGTTTAGGCCTAAATTATTTTCTATTGTTGCAGTTTCTTTTGTTGCAGGAGATCGGTACAAGCGTTACTACACACGCGACCTAGTAATCGGAGAGTACGAAGAAGTTAGGTTGGCTAACTAGCCAACCTAACTTCTTCGAACTGAAGAACATTGTAGACAAGCTACGTTGAAAACGTTTAACGTTAACGCTTATATAGCTACGTAGCAATGAAAAAAAGGTTGTTTCCTAACACATGCTAGTAAAATCCCGCTTTTACATCCAACTGAACGGATGCTGTAGACATTGCAGCGGCCATGTTGGTTTTCACGACAGTTCATAATATTCGATTTTCTTTATTCATCGGAAGATTTCGACTGAAATTCGAGTGCACACCGAATCGTTTATGTTATTAAGACAGTCCCGCAAGATTTTAAGTATACGCGTCGCACAGTGACGACGAATAGTGAAAACTAAGAAATCGCCTATTTTCGTCGGTAAAACAGGAAGGTCCAGCAGCCAAAGGAAAAAGACAATTTTCTTTTTCCTGGGCAATCAGCAAACACAGGGAAAGACAATTTTCTTTTTCCTGGGGAATCAGCAAACGCAGGGAAAGACAATTTTCTTTTTCCTCGGCAGTCTGCAGTCTCAAAACGGCACGCAGTACAGTTCTTGTTACCAACTGCACGCGGGGTTCCTCCACATCACCTCAAGGGCATGTGATACATACGTATCGATTCTCCGATGGTAACAAATCGCTTTCTCTATTTTCTCCGTGATGGTTGATGCTTCGACCAAAATCAAATTAGGTTTTTGTACACCCTGAAAAATAATTTATTTGACGGCAACCCTTTATTTGGTTTATGTTAAATATTTATTTCATTTGCATAATTATTTATTTCATTTGAATAAATATTTATTTCATTTGAATAAATATTTATTTCATTTAAATAAATATTTACTTAATCTAAATAAATATTCATTTAAATCAAATAAATGTTTTCCTGGGTGTAGTCAATAGATATAAGTACGAAAACCTAATTTGCTTTTGCTCGTCGTATCGATAAGTTTTGGAGAAAACAGTGAAGGCGATTCGTTACCGACTGAGTCTGTGCGACATGCCCTTAACAGTCCGAGCATTGGTGCCTTAACCTCAGCGTTAGGATCCGTCGGTCCGTCCGTCCGTGCAGTTTTCGACGGCACAGAATCCCGCCGGCGAGACGTCTGGAAAGACAGGAATTCGAGATGCTCCTGGTGAAGAACCGGCGAGGTGACCTCATCGGATGTGACTTTGATTTGCTCAATTCGTTCCAACTTACGCGGCCCGAGCGCCGGTTCGCCAGTCGCGCGAGAGAAGGAACCGAGCGTATAGTGACCGAGAGAGAAATGAACGGGCAAGAGCGCGCGCGTGCTCGCTCTCCACAGAGACCGAGGGATGAGACTCGTTCGCGTGGAAAGGAACCTTGCTACACGATTGCTATCGTCTTTGCCTCATTATTCCATTATAATGGCGTGTGGCGTGTGCCGTACCCATCAGCCCATTCGCCCTGACCGCAGGCCACTCCGTCTCCTCCTCTCTCTTACGAGCCTCGCTTCGTTTTACTTTTATCTCCGTGTTTCTCGGGGCCTCGTCTTTTATGGCTCGTCTCTCTCTCTATCCTTCTCTCTCTTTCTCCCTCTCTGAATTTATTCGTTCTCAGTCATTCGCATTGCAATATTTACGATAAGTTTGTAACTTAATTGAAATGAATATTAAATTAATGCCGGCGATGGCAATCTATGCCATCCTAATCTAAAATTCTTATCTCCGTTAGCGAAGCAATGAAACGATCGCCGATTCAGCTATTTCCTTATATGGTGGGTGGCCCAGTGACTCTGCCGGCCATTCGACATTATCTTGAGGATCTCGATATGTTAATTATTATTAATTATTAATCCGTCGTCGTTGATTAATTGTTAATAATGATGATATTATGATAGTTTTTTATGCATGTATAGTTGGGTTAGGGTGGTTCTTAGATTGAACATTTTTTTTATTTGGGAAGTGCCCGTATAATCGTGGGGTGTAAGAAATGCGATGTGCGAAGGGTCCCCGATATTAATGAATTTATAGCTAATAGTTACAAAATGTTGTAAAAGATTAAAATCCACCGCGAAAAAATAACCGAATATATCATTTGAAAAGGTGTGGTTGTTGTAACAAAAATTAATTTGAAAAACCGAAAATTTGTCGTTTCTGGTAAAGGGGGTCGACAAATTACTGCAATGGTTGAAAAGTGTTAAATATCTCAATCGACGAACGAACCAAACAATTTATTTACATAATTCTCTTCAACAGCTGAAAAAAGTACTCTCGCTTCAAAAAAAGACATTTAAAAAGAAAAATTTCTCCCACCTTTTTAAAGTACAGATTTCGATTTTATTATTATTATTATTATTATTATTATTATTATTATTATTATGGATTGTTTATGCTGGTGTTAAGTGACCGGAAATGAGAAGAAAAAAAGTGCAGAACCGGTGAGAAATAACGTAGCTCGTTCTCGTCGATAATTCGCCTCGCCGCACGAGCGATTAACGCGGCTAGATGTATAAAAAAAAATGGCGATAAGAAAAATCTTTATGTGGAAGTGGATGAAAAATGATTGAGATAAGAGGCACGCGACAAGATGTACATGCGCTCGGTGGCTTGTGCGCCTCGAGATCTGAAATCAAATCACGTATTTAAAAGTGAGTCCGATATACTGCGCGGTGGGCCGAGGTGGATCGCCTATCGACGACTCCTCGAGTCACGGAGACGAGACGAGAAAGGCGCGACAGGCGAAGGCGCAAAAGCCTTCAATGTGCGACACCCATCTGTGTCATGGATCCATCGATCGTCCGCGCTTATTGGCGGATTCACAAAAATCCGCCATTAGAATCGTTTCGTTGGACTCCTCCCATCGGTATCGAAGTTTCCGCTTCGTGAATCAGAGCGGATTGTATTCGTCAAGGAACGAGAGAAACCAGCGTTCCGATGTCGGACTTAACGGAGAATCGTTTTTTTTTTTTTTTTTTTACGGACATTGGTATTGTTATTGGTATGTTTATTATGCGCTAGTTAGATTATGGGTCAATATGAGTAATTACAGTGAGAATATAACAGTTATGAAAGAATAATAGTAACATCGTTGGGAAGCATGAGTAAAAGCAGAATGAAATATTAATATTATAGTTGGAACACTTACCAATATTCTTATGTTTAATTTTGTGTAAGTAGCTGATAAGTTTAAGGTAGCTTATTTTGGGGAATTATTAAGATGATTGGAGACTTCAATTTCGGGTGGTGAAGTGTTCTATAATATCCAGAATTCATAATTAATTTGTATCAATCTTATCTTATCTATATTTAATTGGCATATTGCATTAATATCATTAACGAAGGGGAATGCAATTTTTTTTAGTTCTAGTCATGATTTCACTCGACGTTAATAGCTTTTCTATCGTCAATATTATTATTGCGCGTTTTGAGTGACGCAATGGTACGTTTTTTTGTAACGGTACAGTTACTAGAAACGCACATTGTACAATGTTATTATAGATGGATTCTATTAGCATCGAGTTTCTACTCCAGTTGGTCCAGCGATACTTTTTGTACGCAGTTCAACAGCGCCTGAAGGTGACGTGAAACACCGTAGACAGTAATAAAAACTTGAATCCACTTCTTCGGGGATATCCAACACTAACAGGAATGCGCAGACGCATCTATATGATTGCATCTTCACCTATTAGATCGAGAGTACAAAGAATGTGAGTTGTCCCTAAAAGGCTTTAGCACCCCGGCAAAAAATGCTCATTCTTCGACCGGAAGTGAAACGTATTTCCGGTGTAACTTCACTTCGGGTCGAAAAATTCGATTTTCAAACCGAAAGTGACTTATTTCCGGTGTAACTTCACATCCGGTCGAAAAGTGAGATTTCCAAACCAGAAGTGACATATTTCCGCAACGGCGTCACTTCCGGTCAAAAAAATGAGATTTCCTAATTGGATGTGACATATTTCCAGAATGACGTCACTTCCTGTCCAAAAATGAAATTCCTATACCGGAAGTGACATATTCTCGGAGTGACGTCACTTCCGGTGGAAAAATGAAATTTTCAAACCGGAAGTGACATATTCTCGGAGTGACGTCACTTCCGGTAGAAAAATGAAATTTTCAAACCGGAAGTGACATGCTTCCGGTGTGACGTCACTTCCGGTCCTAAAATAAGATTTCCAAGACCGAAGTCACATACTTCCGGAGTGACGTCACTTCCGGTCCTAAAATAAGATTTCCAAGACCGAAGTCACATACTTCCGGAGTGACGTCACTTCCGGTAGGAAAATGAAATTTTCAAACCGGAAGTGACGTGTTTCCAGAGTGACGTCCCTCCCAGTCGAAAAATTTGATTACTAAATCGAAAGTGACGTTTTCAGTGTGACATCACTTCCTGTCATACTGTCGTATGCGTTCTACGTTGCCGTCCGATATTTTCCAGTCGACACTCGGCTAAAATCGTGTAAGCGCGTTTGGTCGGCGCTACGTCGAACCATGCCATCGTAATCATACCGATCGCGCCATCTAGCGTGCACGCTTCGAACCTCGAGCTGTCACTCTCCCCCGACAAGATGCAGTAATCTTTGTTTTTCCGTCACGAACGTCGATGCAAGAAACGATCCGTACTGGCGACTGTTCTTTGTATTTCTCCTCGATCAGCAGTCATGGAGACGTCCGTTCTGAACGCTGTGAGTTTTATTACCCTCGTAATCCTTCGCGTATGGAGAAACGGGCGAATCAATTTATCGTGAGACAGTAAAGCGCACTTAACGAAGTTCCTAGGGGGTTAAGGTGACAAAAACAAAGATAGTGATGCAGGTCTGTCGAGCATGGAATGACTTTCAAAGTTTCTTTTTCTTTAATCATTGGCATTGGTTTTAGTTTTTTATTTTGCAGTCGCAACTGCCTACGTGTTTACGCTAAATATCGTAATTTGGGTCTTTTTTTTAAGCTCTTATTTTAAGTAAGAAATATTTTCGTGACTATTAAATAATCGTCCCGATGTTATTTTATCTCGAACCTTAAAAAGTTATTTTTATTTTTTTACTAAATATAAGAAGTGAAATAAAAAATAAAGATAAAAATACATGAAGATAATTTTTTTTTGTGGCGATGTTCGTATGCACGTTGGACTGAGACGAATAGTGTGTTTATCTTAGCGTATCTTGTTTCACAATTAAGTCGTTGAAACGACTGCCAAAGTCGCAGGGATGTGCGACAGAGCTCTTTCGAAATTATCGCTTTAAGATTCTCGATTATCACGGTCGGTAAATAAAAGTTGCAATCAATATTTTTTACCATGCCGATCATTTACGTTCAAAATCAAATTGTTCCACGAAGCTGCATTGATGTCCGATTCATGTAAGCTTTCACTTTTAACCGGAAGTTGTTGGTAACCGTGAAGAAAATGCATTGCAGTTTTTGTTACCGACCGAGCGCGTCTTGGGCGGGAATAATTTCGATGCGTTTTAACTGCAATATGTCTTCAATTTGGCGATCCACGTTATTGTGGATAAGAGATCTTTATTTATTTTAAATAATGATTTAAATTAATGAATTAATATTAATATTAAATAAAATAAAAATTATTTTTTATTTATCTCTACTGCCCCCGCTTCTCAAAGCCGCTGCCTTATAGGGGGTCGGCTCGGTTAAGATAAATAAAACATTAATATTATTTATTATTATATATAATTATATAAAAAAATAAATTAATATTAATGAAAGTTTATTTAGATTATTAAAAATAGTTTTATCCCTTTTCCAGGCTCACGAGAAGATACGGAGGGCAGCGGCACTGACCCGGGAAGGTCGTTTCGCCGAAGCCGCGGAGTGCCACGAGAAAGTAGCGAGTTTGTTGACGGACGTGCATTCACAAATAGAGGCAACTTTAATTGACGCCAGAACGTCGGGAAGTTGTTCCGCAAATTTAATACCCCTAGTGCCATCGAACCACTCTCTCATGACTCTGGAGTCGCTCGCCCTCCAGCGAGACTACCACAACAGGCAGGCGAAGGTCGTCAGGTGGGTCGACCCAGGTTGTACTTAAATCCACAGCAGTAATCATGTAATTGTCGAATTTATAATTAATAGAAACATAATTAGTATTTTCAACGAATATAAGAATAGCAACAATTTTTTTTAAGTACTGTAAATTTAAAAAGCACGCTTTTACGTGAACGAGTATCGGAAAAATAAATTATTGTAAAAACACTAAATTTTTGTAACCGTGCGATTTCAAGCATTCATGAAAAAAAAAAAAATAATTAAGTGATGATAATTAAACGGAGACTTAAGGGTACATTCCTTTTTTGCCAATTTTAGGTGTATTATTAGGAATTTTTATTCTTCTATTTTTGTATTTAAGGCAATTAAACTGAGCAAATATTTTATTAATATTACTCCGGAATGCGGGAATTCTTTTGTCACAATATTGAATCCTTTAGGTACTCCTTGCGAATAGTGTTCACTTCGCATAAGTTTCAGAGAAATGAGAGGGAATTGCAAACACTTCTCGATGGAATAAAAGTCTGAAAAAAAAAATCGAGCTTCAATAAGCGTAAAGATAATGAAAAAATAATTGTTCAACAAATTACCCGGCAACTAAACTTTTTTTCCATAAAAATGATTCGCTTATTTTGCTGAATACGTATGAATTTTTTCAGATTTAAAAAAATTCTTTTTATTCTTTGAAACTCACGTTGCTCGAACATTGCTTGAAAATTTGTGCACTTCGAACTAATTTCTTTTATTCGTTTCTTCAGGATGAAGCAAGTCCAGTACGAGGAGTACAAGGATACTCTAAACAAGCTCAAGCCGAAGCATCCGGAGAAAGACAGCGCGAGCGTCGTGCCGGAGAAGTTCGAGGGCTCGTTGAGGCAAGCGATTTACAAGACGATCGAGGAGCAGGACAGTTTGCTCAACCTCATGAGTCTGCCGGACGAAGACGTCGTGTTCAAACATCCTAAGGACACGGGAACCGTTATAGAGGAATTGCGGACGGTTAACAATCACCTGAGAACATTGGTGGGAAGTTTGTTGGGTCAGTTGGAAACTAAAGAGCACGAAGTTCGGGTCCTCACGGAAAGACTCATGTCCGCCGATACGAGTTTGCAATCGGACGAGAACCACTCCAAGAGGCTCGCACCGTTGCCACCTTTGACGCCTCTCGAGATGCCTCTATTCGACTTCACGTCGTCCTAAAACGAATTAAAAAAATAATCGAAACGTGATAAAAGATTTATTGATTATAACGATGATAATAATAATAGGAATTTCGAAGAGTGTTCAAAGCATCAGTTTGTCGAGCTGATTAGACAATTGTTTCTGATAATTTTAGGTGTTTTCTGGTCGAACGGAACGTTAAGGGTCAATCTGATGAACTCTGCTTCGTATGTGCGAAGTTTTATGTTCGCCGAAGTCGTTGTACAAAGTTTTTATTATACTTAGTGTTAACATGGGCGTTTTTCTATCACATCTCTCTCGACTGCGCTGGCGGTGCGCGTCAGAAAAAAATCCTTCGTATCGAGAACACCCACTCGATACTTTTTTTTAATCATTTCGCCGAATGACGTGCTGTAAAAAAATTGGTGCGAAATTGAATGCACTGGACTAGAAGCTTTTATGCAAAAACTGGTATATTAAATTTCATCTACAATTGTGATGAAAAAATTTATGTTCGGTGTATTGAAAAAATTAGAAATACTTCATTTTTAATAATTTACTTTAATTTAACTATGAAATTACTTTAATTGAAATAATTCACTTTAATTTCAATGAAAAAGTATATTCATTTTTCATCACAATTGTACATTAAATTTCATGTACCGGTTTATGTATAAAAACTTCCAGTCCAGTACATTAAACCAACCATTTTTTTTTTTACAGTATAACTAAAATGACGAAAATGACGAAAATGAGATTGTTAGCAGTCAGAATGTCAGAATTATAGTTAGTTACATCGATTTTTCGGTCGAGTTACGAGTGCCTGTGAACTCTCTCGGGGTCTCCCGAATTGTAGTGAGAACCGCAGATTGCGCACCGATAATTTTTAATGGACTTCAAAGTGTCCCTACAAACGACGTGACTGCAGGGCAGCTTGTAGAAAACTCTGTTGACGCAATCGCAATCCTCGAGACACTCGCGTTCGTCGGCCCGATTGTTCTCGTCGAACCGTTGAAGATTCGACAAAACCGTCTGCACACTGCGTTCCAAATTGCTTTCCGATTGCGAAACAACGAGCACATCCGCTGTACCGTCTGTTTCCGTTCTAATTGCAGAATTCGCGATTTTTTTCGTGATTGGCAGTCTCGATTTTTTTTTTACGATCGCTCGTTTGGAACACATGGGCACAACCGGCAGTCTGTGAACTCGAGTTTCCTTGGCGATTTTCGAGTGCGCGACGCTTATCGGCAGTTTCGTTGACTGGAGCGAAATTCGATTCGCTGATTTGTCGAAATGCGATTTTGTCACTTCCGGTGTCGAAGCGTTTCTTACTGGGCCAATTTCGGAAGTTATTTCCGACAGCTCCAACGACCGATTTCGCAGCGACATGAGAATCCGCTTGTGGCCCGATAGTCGAGGCAAGCTCTTCACGTCCGGCGCGTTTTTGTTTTCCAACAGGAATTTGTCTATTCGAGCTTTGAGGGCCGAGGCGACGACGGGCTTGCGCGACTCGCTGAACGGTATTCCGGTAAACGGGTCCGACAATGCTCTTCCCCAGGTAGCTTCGGACTTTGCGTGCCTCTCCAAAGTACTCTGATCGATCGTCGCTCCGCTCGGCAAGACGATCGGCTGGATCATTATGCTCCACGTTATCGGGTCCAGAAAACAGTCGGGCACGTTGAATCCATCGTCGGAAGAATCTCTGAAAATACATTATTTAATTATTTATTTATTTATCGAGGGTAAAAAACTACGAAGCTAAACTACGAGTATTAGATAGAATAACGTAATAAAAATTTCGTACAATATCGACGGTACTTGTCGATTGAAGTGGAAAGATGTTATTTTATTTTGAGCAGAAAAGTTTGAGAACAATTTTATCACACGATCTCAAATTTGGTATTTTTTCAAAGATTCAAAGAACCAAGGATAAAAGTGCTTGTTTAGTGTCACCAACTTTTAATTGAAATTAATCTTTTCAGCACCTTTGCTATGCTTGATTTTTTTCAGATTTTTAAATCATTCAGAAGTGCTTGCAATTCCCTCTCGTCGCCCTGCAACTTATGCAAAGTGAACACTATTCGCAAGGACTACAGTAACTTGTGCTTCAAACTTACATTCGTCGGAAAAAGTTTTTTCGCACTGGTACCGTAATGTACCAGTGTTTCAAACATCCCAATGAACCAAGTATAAAAGTGGCAACTCGACTAGAATCCCCATTTCCGACTAAACGATTTCTTTTCTTTTACCCCAAACTTAAATACACAATATCAAAACATTTATCGACATATGTATAGTAAATAAAATTTCTGTTGCAAATTGTTGAAAAAAAATGCTAGGAAATTTTTCCTAAATTTGCATATGAGTCCGCAGTCTTCCCGGATCGAATTATCTCAATAATGCTGTGCGACGCACCTGCAGTTCCCTGCGGTATCGGCAGAGCTCGCTTGGCAAAGTTCCTCCCCGACGTTTGTTCCCTGCAAAAAATGATCTCTCCACAAACCGTGGACTTTGGCAATGATCTCTTTACCGCAGGATCTTGAAACTCGACCCCACACCTCGACCCGCCCTATCGCGGGCACCGAGTTCTGAGTTCTGAGAATGGACAAGCGCAGCCTTCTCGCACGGTCCATGCTCCGTCCATTGGAGATCTGCATGTACCGTCGCAGAAAATCCGCAGGCGCATCGAAGCCACTCTCTTCGAGGTCTCGTCTGTAGAAGAGCAGGCCGGATTGCTTGGAATCCAAGAAGCCCGTCGAGACTCTTCGGTACTCCGAATCGTCGCCGGACCTTACGCAGAGTTCAAAGCCCGACGACTTCTGCGCGCCGACGGAGGGCCAAATCAGCACTCGACTGACTTGAACGTCGCAGACGAACGTGAAATCCACGTGTATGGGCGGTTTTATGCAAGAGTAAGCCAGGAATCCTTTGTCGCTGTCGGAAATCAGATTCGTCACTTCGTAGCCGTCGTTGCTGACGGTGCTGCAAGTCACGGCCGGCTCCAGAAATTTCCGGCAGAAATTCATCAGCATCGCGCTACCTTCGAGACTTCGGCTTCGATATTCATGCTCGGGAATTGAAAGCGTTCGCGAGGTTACGATTGTTGCGACTGCGTAACTTCGTACAGAACTTCAAAAATCCAAACTGGGTTTTATTTTTTATTTTTTTCACGAATAATTGACTAAGTAGATTTATTTGAGGAGGGTCTGCAGCGAGAAATATCGAATATCGAGTTGGCTTTTTTGGTGGTGAAAATTGCACTTTGTCGAAGAGGTTTTGACACAAACTTTCTTCCACTTTCTTCACTGGGACCACTTGGTGTTGTTTTCTTTCGCGATACCGACGGATGGTTTTTGCAGTTCGCTAACTGTGATAGCGACGGATGGTTTTGCGGTGGGTGTCGATGGAAACTTTTGATAGACGAAGTGTTGTTGAACGGTAAGGTAAACGTACCAATGGCCGGACACTTAAGGGAGCAGTCCCAGTCCCTGGACATGCATGAAAAATCGTATTTTCACCTCTCTTGCACTCATGTCTTGTCCGGCCACTGGGACGTGTCCCGTCATTGGTACGTTTACCTTATAGTGGATTGTTGCAAGTAGGCTTTGAGTTAAACATCCAAAATGTTGAGATAATTTGCGGGCTACGAGGGTGCGGTTATCGACAAACGTTCGTAGGTTTGAGGATGTAGAGACTCAACTTACCATGACCCGGGGAACTTCCTCGCAAACGAGTCGTGTCGAGACTTTAAATTATTTATTTATTTATTTATTTTAAGGGGAAGAAGCCCATTTGTTGAAATGATTTACACGTTTAACGATAGTAGGTATGTTATAAATATAAACGTTTTCATATAGGTAACAGGTGCTAGATTTTCTCTTATAACTCTTTGATATACGATTTGATTAGATTGATTTGTTATTACTTATGTATTTATTCATTTATTTTATTAACGGGACGAATCCTTTTACATTTTCACTTTCACAGTTCAGATAAAAATACAAAAATTAACTGAATATAGAGCATGTGTAAACATAATAACATCATAATATATCTGTTAATTTATTTTCCTTATAAAACATATAATTTTACTTACTTATCTTATCATTTCGGTTGTTCCTTTTCGTGTTTTTTTTAAGCGATATCTTGTTAGTGCATAAAAAGTGTTAGAGACAACAGACGTTCAGAAATGTTTTTTCATGCACAAGTGTCCAAAAAATGTGGAACGCTTCACGATTTTGCGTGTCATCCTTGCGCAGGGGCCATGCTAATCTTCTCTGTATCGTTCCAATTTTAGTATATGTACTGCCGAAGCAAGTACACTAGCTCGTCGACGCTGCGTCCTTATATATCAACTGTATACCTGCCGGACCGCTTGCGAGAAACGCGATGTCAAGCTTCATCCTCGAAGCCATCTGGCGACGGATTCCGAACTAATCGACGCGGCATTTAAGCACAGAGGCAAGCTGAAAAAAGGTAAAAATCTCTGCATTCCAAAGGAAGTAATTTCATCTGGAGGAAATGTCACTTCCGGTTTGGAAATCTAATGTTCCGACTGGGAGTGACGTCATCTAGGGAAAATCTCATTTTTACACCGGAAGTGATGTCATCTAAGCGAAACGTCACTTCGGTTGAAAAATAAGATTTTCAAACCGGAAGTGACCTTTGGCCAGATAACGTCATTTCGGTCGAAAAATGAGATTTTCAAACCGGAAGTGACGTTTTCCCTAGACGACATGACTTCTGGTCGAAAAATGAGATTGTCAAACCGGAAGTGAGGTTTCCGTAGATTACGTACTTCCGTTCCAAAAATTAAATTTTCAAACCGGAAGTGACGTTTTCCCCAGACGACATCACTTCCGGTCGAAAAATGAGATTTTCAAACCGGAAGTGAGGTTTCCATAGATGACGTCACTTCCAGCAGGAAAAATAAATGTTCAAATCGAACTCATTTTCCGACCGGAAGTGACGTCACAGCGTTACTTTTGAAAAATGTCTTTTGGTCGAAAGGAGCCTCGAGCAAATGATATCCCGCCAAGCAGCACCGTTCGCCTCGATTCGCACTATAGAATTCCACAAAAAAAAAAAACTAAACTCACGCAAAAATTTCGTTACATACCACCCAAGGTCAGTCGGTCTGCACATTGCACTTGATCTTGCCGAAACCCCGAAGTACAACAATTTTCTCCGCGGATCTATAAGTCGCCTTGCGTGACACAACGATACGTGACTGATGAAATCAGCAACCCGCTTCCGGTTCTGCACACAAAAGGCATATCAAGAGACGCTCCCCGCGACTCATCGAAAAATATCTAAAAAAAAGAACATCGAATGCCTACTTTGCAAGTACAGTGTCGCCTCGGTCGTCTAATGCGAAAATAAAAAGTCCGCGAGCGCCTCGGCGAGTTAAACGCGGAAACAACGCAAAACCTCGAAATATCCGTTGGGCGCCCGAGGAGGAGCCGCGCGAGAATTTTCGCGGACGGAATAGCAATGCGAAAGAGAGAAGCGATCATCGCGGATCCGGCTGATCAAGATGGACAAGTGCACCGAGCAGGGTCTCGATGTGCGTCTGGAAGACAAGGCTGACGCTTTGTGCCGGCCCGTACATGGTATATATCCTGCGATTTACCGGAGCGTCCGGCTTAGTGAGCGCCGGATCGTCGTCCTGGCGCGTGCGAAGATTCCGACGGCGAGGCGGACGAGTAGCGCGAGAGAGTCGCGAGTTTCGTCGAAACGCGGAGTCCTCGTTTGCGCGTAAGGTAAAAAACAGCACCAATGCTCGGACACGTCCCAGTCGGCGGACACTCCAATCTTTGAAAATCGCGTTACTTCTATGTTCAAGCTGTGAAAAAACGCAATTTTCAAAGATTACGAAAACCTTCTGAAAAAATTCATACGTATTCAGAAAAATAAAACATTATTTTTCTAAAGCAAAATAGTTAAGTTGCCGCCTAATTTGGTGAATAATAATTTTAATCTTCAATTTGTTGAATAATAATTTTTATCTTCAATTTGTTGAACAATAATTTTTATCTTCAATTTGTTGAATAATAATTTTTATCTGCAATTTGTTGAACAATAATTTTTATCTTCAATTTGTTCAATAATAATTTTTATCTTCAATTTGTTGAACAATAATTTTTATCTTCAATTTGTTGAATAATAATTTTTATCTGCAATTTGTTGAACAATAATTTTAGTCTTCCATTTGTTGAATAATAATTTTTATCTTCAATTTGTTGATAACAAATTGGAATTATTATTTCACAAAAACAATCTTTGCAGCACTTCCCATACGCTTGATTTTTTTCAGATTTTTATCGCATCGAGAAGTGTTCAAAATTTCCTCTGAAACTCACGTTGAGTGTACCGCAAGTTCTACCTTAACCGTCCGAACATTGGTACTTTTGCCTTAGCCTCGGTCATCGTTATCGCAGTTCGTTGCGATCCAACGCGTGACAACGAATTCATTACAAGTCGATAATCTTACAGACTTCGGAATTCTTATCGTCGCTGCGCATGCGCGACACTTATCGCCGTTGCGCGCACCTATCCGAAGGACGCTTTTTTCGTTATTTCTTTTCGCGTACGTACGAATCACTGAAAAGCATCTGATTAGCACAATCGAGCTCGTTGCGTGTACTCGGTCGTCGCGGAGGCAACGCGCTCCTTCCGACAAACGCTTACATCGCAATGTGCAATTACACGTGGATTATAGTGCGTCGTCAATGAGACCAAGGTGTCGGCGATCGCGCGAAGCCTGGTAACGCCCGGCGAACTAATTTGCGACGCCGCAAAAGCCGAAGACCGTGCGTCAATGTACTTTGACGAATGAAAAAGGAAGAGAGAAGAAAGGAACCAAAAATAAGAGTTGGTCAAGTTCCAGGACAAAATATCGCCTAAACAAATCCTAAGTTAGTCAAGCGCAGATAATACAAAACGGAGCTCGGAACGAAACGTGTAAACACGTAACGTTGTTGTTATTTAACTAA
The DNA here is from genome assembly GCA_917499995.1 of Ichneumon xanthorius. Lineage (NCBI taxonomy): Eukaryota > Metazoa > Arthropoda > Insecta > Hymenoptera > Ichneumonidae > Ichneumon > Ichneumon xanthorius. The sequence continues at coordinate 4,279,225 of OU824207.1, forward strand.
CAAATTGAGGACAAGAAATTAAGGTAAAAAAATTAAGGACCAAAAATTAAGGACCAAAGATTAAGGATAAAAAATTAAGGATAAAAAATTAAGGATAAAAAATTAAGGATAAAAAATTAAGGATAAAAAATTAAGGATAAAAAATTAGAGGGCGTCAAGTTCCAGGGCAAAATATTGCCTAAGCAAATCCTAAGTTCGTCAAGCATACATAATACAAAACGGAACTCGGAACGAAACGTGTAAACACGTAACGTTGTTGTTATTTGACTGCGGCTACGAGCGAACAATCGCGGAAATACGTAACGTAAACTCGACCGACATTTCTGCACTGTTCGACACCGAAGTACCCGATGTATCTAATCTAGATCGTTCCGCCAGTGAATTATCAACAAAGGCGAATAGCTTTGACCTTGAGAATTTCCTCCGGGATTGCGATCGATATCGTGCGCATAGCCTGCGCGCGCATGCGCGGATCCCTCGAAATCGATTAATCATAGTCTTCATCTGCGATCGGCGCATCGTCCTGCTAAATCCGTGCTGAAAAAGCCGAAGACCTTGCGTCGAAGTACTTTGACAAACGAAAAAGGATAAAAGAAGAGAAGACAAATAATAAAAGGCGTCAAGTTCCGGCACAAAATATCGCCTGAATAAATCAGAAGTTAGTCAAGTGTAAAAAAAAAAAGTGCAAATACATAACGCAAACTCCACCCACACTTCAGCACTCTTTGGTGCCGAAGCACTCGATGTATCCTCTCTAGATCGTCCCGCCAGTGAACAAACGCGAATAGTTTTGACCTTGCGAGCTTCCTCCGAGATCGCGATCGATATCCTGCGCGCGTCGCGCGCATGCGCGGATCCCTCAACAGCGACCCATCAAATTCTTCATCTGGGATTCGCGCATCTCCTGCACTGATAAAAAAATATGGTTGAATCAACTAAAGATTGTCGCGGGGACGTTCAAATAAATATTTAGTTGGCCGAACTAAATATCTTAATGTTTCGAAAATACTTCGGTGAAAACATTTTTTAAAAATTGTTGAATTGACCAATTTTTATCTGAACGAAAATAATATCTATTTGAAAGTCCCTGCCCGAATCTTTAGTCGATTCAATCGATTCATTGATTTGAACGTCCCCGCCACAATCTTTAGTTGGTCGAACAAAATACTTTAATGCCTCAAAATTACGTCGGTGAAAACATTTTAAAAAATGGTTGAATTGACCCATTTTTTAGCTGAACGAACATAATAACAATTTGAACGTCCTTGCCCGAATCTTTGGTCGCTTCAACCGTATTTTTTAATCAGTGTGCTAAATCCATCTCGCTGAAAAAGCCGAAGACCTTGCCAGTCCGTACTTTAACAACCGAAAGCGGAAAAAAAAGAAAGGAAACCAAAAGTAAGATTCCTCCGCGATCGCGATCGATATCGTGCGCGCGCATCGTGTCCGCGCCGCGCGCATGCGCAGATCGTCCCGACGGTTCTTCCCGCTCCCCAGAAAGCGATTCAAATTTTCCATCCGCAATCTGCACACCGTCCCGCTAAATCCGGAAGTCAATTTGCATTCTCGTCGGCGCGTTCGTAATGAAGAGCATAAATTCAACGAACTATTAACATATCCGCCATGAGCGCGATAACGCTGATTATGCAAAAGTGACCCAAAGACCGGGAAGCGGTTCGCGGATTCTCCGACGCGTTTGTCGAGATTCGACCCGCAAACATATTTTCGTATGCATCGCGCGGAGCGCTCTGTGTACTTTATCCGACATCCGAGTTCTCTCGCTCGCATTAATATATTCCCCGTATATTTTAGGATGGAGATCTGTCGCAAACCTGTTGTTCCACGTCGCCTTCCCGGGGGACTTTGCACCGCGCCCGAGGGCCCGAAGAGCTTCCCGAAGAGGCGCGAACAAAAGTAAACGCCCGACGAAGGAGCCTTTTTTCCCGAGAGGATGCAGTGGGGGAGAATTGTCGGTCGGGTGTCGAAGGCAATTTTATCTCGGCGGAAGGTTGACTCGCCGCATTTATAGCGCATTCCTCGCTGCGGCTGCGACGAACGGCGCGGAAAGATTTTTGCACCCTTAAGGACGGTGTTTTTAGTTCCGGCGCTGTTGAATGGCCGCGAGGCGCGTTCTTATGTCGCCTCTTTTTTGACTTTCTAATCTTCTGCGCGATAGCGGAAGTCCGCGGTTGCGGAAAAATCGCGCTTTGTCAGTGGTTCGAGTTCGTCATGAAATTCGCTATTTTGTGCATACTGTGCGCGGGTGTTCTCGTTCCGAGGGAGACCGCGGGCTTCCAGTTTGTGTTCCAGTTCGTCAAGGAACTCCTGTTTCCGAGGGCGCCCATGGTGACCAAGGTCAGGAACTTTGGGCAAGGTCGCGCGCTCGGCAACGATTTCGCTGTTCTGGATACCGTGAGTTACGCGTGGGTTAAGGGGGACATTCATAGAAATTGGTCGAAAACGACGGAACATTTTGGGATTTTTTTTCAACGCAACTACTCGACCAATCGTTTTGAAATTTTTTTGGTATTTTGTTGTACATTAGAAGGCACGATTTTTTTTTTTTTTTTATCCATCATAAGTGTTCATCAGCAGTCTGCAGCTAATTGTAACTGAAGGAATTTTCCCCGCGATGTCGAACTGCGGCATCTGTAGTTTTTTTTTAATTTATTTTTTTAAATTAAAAACTAAAAATTCAAAAACGATTACATGCTATATGAAAGTACGCTGTCGATAAACCAAGAAAAAGTTTTTAAAATTGAGGCTTATAAAAAAATGTATAGGCTTATATAAAGGGTTAAGGGTTGTAGGCTTGTCTTGGACATTGGGAATAATTGTGGAACCGAAGAACTAATGGTTCGGTGATTGAGCACTATTCGGCAGTACTTGCCGAATAGTGTTCACTTCGCGCAAGTTTCAGAGAAATGAGAGGGAATTGCCAAACACTTCTGGGTGGTATAAAAATGTGAGAAAAATCGAGCATATTGTAAGTGGTGGAAAGACTAATTTTGCACGATAATAGATTTTTTTTTCTTCAATTTACACACTATCGCGCAGTACGCTTCTCGTTTGACTATGAAACGCGATTGAACCTCACAGGGTCATTGACTTCGTCCGTGACGTGGGTTCTTAATTAATGTATGGTACAACGAATCTTGCAGGTGGGCCTCGTTGAGAAGCACGGATATAGAGCCGAAGAGCATAACATCACTACCGAGGATGGCTACAATCTCGTCTTCTTCAGGATCTCCGGAAGCCCAAGGTCACCGGCGACGAAAGGGAAACCAGTGGTTTTTTTGCAGCACGGAATTCTCGCCTCGTCAGACGCTTGGGTCCTCAGGGGGCCCGACCACGATTTGGGTAATTCAAACATTGACCTTTGGTAATTCAGACCTTGACCTATTGAAAAGTTATTAATAATATTTTCATTGATTATTCATATTTTTATTGGTTATTCATATTTTTATTGGTCATTAATATTTTTATTGGTTATGCATATGTTTATTGATCATCAATATTTTTATTAAGGTAGTCCTTGCGAATAGTGTTGACTTCGCATAAATTTCATAGGAATGCGAGGGAATTGCACACTTCCGTATGGTATAAAAATCTGAAAAAATCGAGTATATTAAAAGTGCTGAAGTATGTTAAAAGGTTCAGAGAAATGAGAGGGAATTGTAAACACTTCTCGATGGCATAAAAATCTGAAAAAAATCAAGCGTATTAAATATGCTGAAAAGATTAATTTTGCATAATAATAATTCCAAAATGTTATTAACAAATTGATGAGAAATAATATTGTTCAACAAATCTCCCGGAATCCTATTTTTTTTATCTAAGTACGTCTTTCACTTTTCTGAATACGTATGAATTTTTTCAGATTTTTAAATTGACTTTGATTTTTTCTTTTATATGAGAAAAATGTGTAGAAAGTCACAAAATTCAAAGTGAATTTAAAAATCTGAAAAAATTCATACGTATTAAGAAAAATGAACGAATAATTAAAAAAAAAAGTTATGATTCCGGGGATTTGTTGAACAATTTTATTTATCATCAATTCGTTAATAACATTTTGGATTTATTATTTTGCAAAATTAATCTTTTCAGCATCTGTAATACGTTTGATTTTTTTCAGATTTCTATGCCATCGAGAAGTGTTTACAATTCCCTCTCATTTCTCTGAAACTTATGCGAAGTGAACACTATTCGCGAGGACTACCTTAATTTACGGCAGCCGAAGTGATATTTTACGGTCGCTTCGATGCGCAAACTTCTTCGCGTTTGGGTATTCTCACATTTTTTGTTTCTTTATCTTTTCGTATCAATCACCGCGTCCGTCATTTCCCCGTGTCCGACTGTTGTCGGTAAATCAGCAACCACATAATTCTCACATAATATCGTACGAAGGTGACCACGATCCAAGCCGGTTTTGGCGTGACGTAATGATAACGATCGTCGGGAGAGCTCGCGATTGACTTCGCGCAGGGCGAACGATAAACGGTCGGATAAGGTGACTGAATAAAGATGCCCGCAATTTGATCGATTCAAGGTGAACAAGCGCGGTGCCCTCGAGACTGCGGACAATCTCGGTACATGCATGATCTGTGCACCCAGAAAAATAATTTATTCGACGGTCACCGTTTACTTGGTTTAAATAAAATATGCATTTGATTTAAATAAATATTTATTTATATCGAATAAATATTTATTTTAATCAAATAAATATTTATTTTGATCAAATAAATATTTATTTTGATCAAATAAATATTTATTTTAATCAAATAAATATTTATTTAAATAAAATTAATATTTTACTTAAACCAAGTAAACGATGGCTGTCCAATAAATTATTTTTCTGGGTGCAAGATCGAGCTACAGTGTCGCGGCTTGTGTGCAACGCGATTGACGTACAACTTGGATATTTCACGTGGACAATCGATCGATATGTTTTGATCGGCATTCGACGCTTTTGTGAACTATTTCACAAAAATTTCCTGTGAGCGCATACAACGGAAATTTATTTTTTAAACGTTCCAAAAATATATATTTTTTTAAATATTAAAATGTTTCAAACATTTTTTAATTTGTAATATTGTTATTGTTATTATTATTATGTTATATATAAAATAAATTATTTTTTCCAGCTATAATTAGCGATTGATTGAAAAATTATGTTTTATCGATGGAACGTTCGAAGTATGCAAAACCGGATTTGATATTGAAATGCGCTCTAGTTACTGGTATAATTGTAATCAATAAGTAGGTCATCGTCTATGTCTTTGTGCTCGTTCCGCGCGCCTTCGAGCCCACGGAGAAAAATTATCGATTTTATCTTTAACGATTGTGTATTTACTTTTATCGTATTCAAATGCATTCGCAGCTTTCTTGCTCGCCGACGAGGGATACGACGTTTGGTTGGGCAATGGACGCGGCAACACTTACGGCAGGTCCCACACCAGTTTGTCACCCCAAGATCGAGATTTTTGGAACTTCAGGTACGCCGAATTGCACAACGGAAAACTTTCTATTTCGAAAAATAAAAAAATATTTTGAAATCATTTTAGAAATATTTTCGATCCTTCAAATCTTACGAAATATTTCTAAAACATATGAAAATAATATTTTGATAAATTCTATAAAAATATTTCAACGTAACTTTCCTTAAATATTTCAGAAATTCACACGTACATTCCCAGCCAAAAGTGAGATTGAGTGAAAATTTGAACACCTCCTAATGGTAGAAAAATCGGGAAACATCTACTGTATTAAAGGTGACACGAACATTAATTTTGCACAATAATAATCTCACAAAGTTATTAACAAACTGCTAAATAAAGAAATTGTTAAAAAAATAATGAATCAACTTTTTAAAAAATATTTTAGAATTTTCCGTTTTTAAAATTTTTTAAAGGCCATAACTACGGAACTGTTTGAAAAATCGCCTCGAATCTTTTTTGTGTGCTGTAGAATCGTGACACGGAAACAGATCCGAAATATATATTTTTTTTATATTGGAAAAATGTATAGAAAGTCATAAAATTCAAAGTGAATTTAAAAATCTGAAAAAATTCATACGTATTCAGAAAAATGAACGAATCATTTTCATTAAAAAAAGAAATTTAGTTTTCCGGGAAACTTGTTGAACAAATTAAATTTTTCATCAATTCGTTAATAACATTTTGAAATTATTATTATGCCAAATTAATCTTTTCGGCCCCTTTAATATGCTTGATTTTTTTCAGATTTTTATATCATCGCTAAATGTTTGCAATTCCCTCTCATTTCTCTGAAACTTATGCGAACTGAACACTATTCGCAAGGACTACCTTAACCGCGGACCTGTTTGATCTAGCGAGAAAAACAGATCATGCTCATTCGTGATAACAAGATTATACAATAACCGTCTGTTACTCCGAAACGGCATCACGTTTAATTAAGTCTACGATCGCTTCTCTCGTTCGTCACCCGGTCTACCTTGAACGCATTACTTATCCAATTTATGTGAGCTTCTTTCTTAGGTTGCATCGTCTTGTTTGTGCACACCCTATTTTTCATGCACATCGTATGGATAAAAAAAAAGACTAGATCGTTAACGCAAATTGTATTAGCATAATCGAACGGCAATAATAATAATAATAATAATAATAATAATAATAATAATAATAATAATAATAATAATAATAATAATAATAATAATAATAATAATAATAATAATAATAATAATAATAATAATAATAATAATAATAATAATAATAATAATAATAATAATAATAATAATAATAATCTGTGATGCAGCTTTCATGAAATCGGTATGTGGGACCTTCCAAGGATGATCGACCATGCCCTGGAAAATTCTGGTGAGGAGACCTTGTTCTACATTGGGCACTCGATGGGCACCACAGTGGCTTTCATCTTGTTATCGGAAAGGCCCGAGTACAACGACAGGATGCGTTTGGTCGTCAGCCTGGCTCCGATCGCCATGTGGAATGGAGCGCCCAATCCGTTTATCGAATTGGTAGTTTTAAACGGTGTGGCCATAAAGGTGAGCCCAGCCGATACGTCATCACTTTGAAAGCTTTCGTCACCATTTTTTAAAGCTTTCAATAATATTGAAGAAATGTTAAAAATATTTTATTAACGTTGGTTAACGAAGTTGCATGCCAATAATGTAACTGGCCCCTGTAAAGTTTACATAACATGTTCATGACAATGTTCACATGTTTATAAACATAACATGTTTATAAACATAACATGTTTATAAACATAACATGTTTATAAACATAACATGTTTATAAACATAACATGTTTATAAACATAACATGTTTATAAACATAACATGTTTATAAACATAACATGTTTATAAACATAACATGTTTATAAACATAACATGTTTATAAACATAACATGTTTATGACAATGTTTACATGATTATAAGCATGCGATGTAAACTTTACAGAGACCACTTACATTATTGACATGCAACTTCGTTATACACCATGAACATTACCCTATTATCACGAAAGTGTACTAACATTGTTACAAGTATGTTATATAACGTTTACATAATTTTTTTATACATAACTGTAACGTAACACCTACGTATAACAGTTCCATTACCTGCATATAAAAATTGAAACTTTACATATCACTTGCATGTTATATACCCTATATATAATTCGAAATAACATTGTTACATCACATGTAACTCCCATGTTATATTGCCGTAATGAAATGTCTTGACTGGGATGTCTTTTGCGCAGACGTTATTGGACGCCAATGGGATTTACGAGCTCGGTCCGCAAACGGAGAACAACGTCAGAATCGGTCGAGCTTTCTGCAGCGACAATTCGATAACGCAGTCCGCATGCACAGCGCTTTACTTCATGCTCGCCGGCGACGATCCCAAACAGCTCAATTCCGTGAGTTATGGAAAAAATAAAAATAATAATGAGCGCGGAATACAAAATTTCTTCGGCGGGATAAAAATTCCATGAAGTAATTTTAATAAGAAGAAATTAATGTGGACTGTTTCTTCGTGTAAATTTCAGAGTTTTCTGCCTCATCTAACGTCGTATCTCCCTGCTGGGATTTCAACGGATACTCTGTGGCACTATCGGCAAAATATGCTCTCAGGTAAAGTGTTGTCGCCGTAGGTGAATTATTGGTAATTAAGGGAGGCTTCTACCTTGTTGGGCCAAAAAATGTTCGATTTTTCACCAATTTTTCACAAATTAAATATAGAATTGATCCAAAATGTAGTTTCGAGAAAAACGCCTTTAAAGTTAAACCGAAGTTTATGTGCGAACGAAATGAAAAGTTTCATACTTACACAATTTGCTGAACGTATTCTTAAACATTGGCTCTTTCCGATACGTGAAAAAAAAAAATTTGGGTCCAACAAGGTAGAAACAAGGCTCCCTTAGGGTAAAAGTGGTGAATATGGCCCACCTCGATTAACACGTAAATCAATGATATATGGACTGGGCCATATTCCCCACTTTTACCCTAATTTATTAAATCACTTGAAGAAGAAACATGTGCGAAGTATACCGACGTGCATTCGAATTAAAAAATGAATGTTTTCGTAGGTACTTTTCAAAAATTCGATCTCGGCCACGCGGCGAACTTCCGATTGTACAGGAACAAAAAGCCACCGATATACGAAGTCAAGAAAATATCCGCGCCCATCGCCCTCATCTACGGGAAGAACGACATCATCTCGACCGAATCTGTAATAATGAAAACAAACGAATTATTATTATCATTATTATTATTATTATTATTTATACATATATTTTTATTGTTGATGAAAAATTTTAACAAACGATCCCTTCGTTGCAGAACACCGCCGAGCTAGTTAAGCGTCTTCAAAACGTCGTCACGTTCGAAGCTGTGCCTTACGACTCGTTCAACCACCTGGACTTCATGTGGGCGTTGAATGGCAAAGAACTGCTCTACGATAGAATAATCGAGCTCATGTCGAATTACACCAAGTGATCGCCGATCGATTTTTCCTCTACTCTGGAAGGGCCATAAACGTTGTTAATTTCTTTTGTTTTCTTTTTTACTCCCGACCAATAGCAATTTGTTTTTGACGCACCATCGTTGTATTTATTAAATATTTTCGTTTATAGTGATTCGTTGGGCTGTTGATTATTTTGTCATTATTATTAGTTGTCATTATTTGCATGAAATTTGAGTTAATTGTCCTAGAACTTTTGTTCGCACTTGCACGTGGATTTGCGTCATTTAGCGGGTTGCTCGCCGGACAAAGTCGAATGTTGAAATTCTCGCGATTGCGCAATTAATCGGTTTTCGCACGCTAGCACTTTGAAGATAACTGCACGCATATATTGCCACGATTTTCGTGACTTATAGCGGCTACACGATTCGGACTATCGACCTCCAGACGCTGCCCGAATATTTCACACCGTTGACTTCGTGAAGTTGCCGGTTCTGAATAAAAAGGAAAAAGAGTCGTTAGGACGATGGTCAAGTGCTTCTTGGTACTCTGGGGCTTTACAGTCTTAGAAAAAATCGCGTTTTCTTACTTAATCGAGGCCGATGAACCCGTGAAATTTCGGCCGCTAATGGAAGTGCGAAACTCCACTGAAGTCTCAGCCATCGGAGAATACGATGTTTTCGACTTCGTAAGTATAGTACTCGATAATTTTGATCGGCACATTATTTATATTTATATTTATAACTCTTCACACGTATTCGTTAAATTAGCACAATTTTTCCAAGACAAAAAAAAGCTGATACTGCAAATTTGTATTGCAATTATCTATACCGAACCCCAGTGAATTATAAATTAAATAAAAATAAATTATTGCAGATTGTAAAAAAAATGACTTGAAAATCGACATTATGTAAATTTAATTTTTATAGGCGGGCCTCGTTCAGCGTCACGGCTATCCGGTGGAAGAACACTTGGCCGTCACCGAGGACGGCTATAATATTGTTTTGCACAGAATACCCGGAAGTAGAAGTTCGCCACCTACTCCGGGCAAACCGGTAGTGCTGGTCCAGCACGGCTTGATGGGATCATCGGATTCGTGGGTACTCATGGGCCCCCACAACGACCTTCGTAAGATCGAATTCCATCGATAAAAAATCATTGCATAATCTATCCGTGAAGCATACAAATTAGTATTTTTTTTTTTTTTTTACAAATGCCAGCATTTATGTTAGCCGACGCTGGGTACGACGTGTGGCTGGGAAACGCTCGAGGCAACACGTACAGCAGATCTCACCAGACCCTCGTGCCTTCTATGCCAACATTTTGGGAATTCAGGTAATTTTTTTTTTTTTTTAATAAGCCTTGATAGAATTTTTTTAAAAATAATTTTAAGATAGTTGCGTGGAAATGATCTTCTCGAACAGTTTTCACGAAATCGGTACCAAAGATCTCCCGGCCATGATAGACTACATTCTCGGGAGTACCGGAAGAAAAAAATTGCACTACGTGGGCTTCTCGATGGGCACGACGGCCAGCTACGTTCTTCTTTCTCAGATGCCCAACTATAACGAGAAAATAAGTTTGGTGGTGAGTCTGGCTCCGGTCGCTTTCTGGATGGACCATCGCGCCCCCATGGAACGCTTTTTCGCCGTAACCGGAAGCTTCTTGGAGGTAACATCCGCGTCCCATATAGCACGAAATATTTTGAAATAATTTTTCATAAATGTTTCCAATTTTTCAAATCTTACGAAATATTTGTAAAATAATATGAAAATAATATTTTGAAATATTCTATCAAAATATTCCAACGAAACGTTTCTCGAATATTTCAGAAACATACCTTAAACTTTTGACGCTTCTGAAATATTTCCGAAACGTAGTGATAAAACATTTGGAAATATTTTTTATTTCACGTTTCCCCGAAATATTTCTACCATTGCTCCGTGTTTTCACGTTTCGCCCAAATGTTCAAAAAACATTTCTGAAACATTTCAATGCAAGATTCATGAGGGAACGCAAAAAAAAAAATTCAAAATGTTTTTAAAACAAATATTTTTTAATATTCATAAAATATTTTCAATATTTCAAAAAAAGTAATAGTAAAAGACATTTATTGACCTCCCATACAATGCTAGAGCTTTTTTCCTTTGGAATCCTTATTTTACACATAATGCCATATAGTGGGCCAATAAGCCATTGACCAAAGTTCTTCAGCCTAATTAAAAAAAAAAAAAATATTGAAACCTTAATAAGGAAATTTCCGTAAAAAAAAAAAAAAATACAATTTCACTTTTCACTCATACAGAAGGTAATAGATAGTGTCAAGCTGTACGAGGTATTCCCGCAGTCCAGGGAGCTTCCGGACTGGGTTAAGATTTTTTGCCGAGGTCCCAACAATCCATGCAAGATTATCGTTTCGCAAATCGTCAGTGCAGATTTGTATTTGAACGCGGTGAGTATTTTCCGGCCTTACTTAAATCACAGCGCGATCAATTTAAAAAAAAATCTATCATAGATCATCGTCAAAGATTCTTTCCAGACTCTCCTGTCGTACATTGCCAAGTATTTTCCAGCCGGAGCTTCGAAGAAGACTTTTTTGCACTTGCAGCAGAACATGCGATCGGGTAAGTTTTGCAAATACAACGGAGGACCCAGCAAGAATCTCGACGACTACGGTCAACTGACTGCGCCGTCTTACGACGTGAGGAAGATCACCGCGCCTGTAGCGCTGATCTACGCTATAAACGATCCCATCGCGACGCGGAGGGTAAGACGATATTGACGAATTTGCAGACTTCTCTGTGCAGCGGAAATATAATTTTCAGCGGTACACTTGGCAGTTATAATATATTATATATATATCTCTCTATAATATAAAAAGATTTCGCTGTCGCCGCCGTGACAAGAATCGAGGGGGGGGGGGGGCAGTACTTGGATGGGTGACCGCCCATCACCCATCCAAGTATTGGACCCGTCTTTTGAAGTATTTAGAATAATAAGGGTTTACGTCCATAAATGGGTGCGAGCGCGCAAAGCGCGGGAGCCACAGTAACCCGCTTGTATATATATATATATATATATATATATAATATAAAAAGATTTCGCTGCCGTATCAAGTAACGAGTGGAGGTGAAGGGGCCGGGGCCAGGGGGGACGGAGTGTCCAAGGGGGCTTAAAGGACCTAGAATAATAAGGGCTTAAAGGGGTCCGTACAGCCCGTAAAGGGGTGAAAGCGCGCGAAGCAACCAGCTCCACTAGTATATATATATATAATACATATATATAATAACGTTCCAGGATACCGAAGTGTTGTCCCAGTTATTGCCAAACTTGGCGGCTTGGGAGCCGGTTCCCGATCCAAAATTCAATCACATCGACTTCCAGTGGGGCGCCGACGTTAAACGACTCGTCCACGATCGTATTGTCCAATTGATGAAAATCTACGAAGGAGGAAGAAACGATTAAACGAGAGACCGGTGTTCGAGGAAATTATTTTCGCGGCAGCAAGCAATGTTAAGAGTATATATATATATATATTTTTTTTTTACCAAAAATCGAAAATAAATTAAATCGCTCGAGTCAAGTTGTGGCAAAGCGATTTGTACACTTCTGTATATATTTAGTATAGTCATTCAATACACAAAAAAATGAAGACAAAAAATTAAACCGTTTCGATGAAGCTTTTTGCTTTGTCTATATTTGACGCAAAAATACAATAAGAAAAAAAAAATAAATAAAAAGTACTGGGGCTGTACAGTTGAGCCGTCTTAGCCGGCTCCCGAGCACGACCTGGTCGCGCCCGGCCGCTTCCCCGATGCCAGTGCTCGAGAGCCTGCCCCCACGACACCTCGACACCCTGCCCCCACGACACCTCGACACCCTGCCCCCACTACACACGTTACCCTGCTCCCGCTACACACGTTACCCTGTCCCCACTACACACGTTACCCTGCCCCCACTACACACGTTACCCTGCTCCCGCTACATACGTTACTCTGCCCCGCACCACACACGCTAGCCTGTCCCCACTACACACGTTACCCTGCCCCCACTACACACGTTACCCTCCCCCCACTACACACGTTACCCTGCCTCCACTACACACGTTACCCTGCCCCCACTACACACGTTACCCTGCCCCCACTACATACGTTACCCTCCCCCCACTACACACGTTACCCTCCCCCCACTACACACGTTACCCTGCCCCCACTACACACGTTACCCTGCCCCCACTACACACGTTACCCTCCCCCCACTACACACGTTACCCTGCCCCCACTACACACGTTACCCTGCCCCCACTACACACGTTACCCTCCCCCCACTACACACGTTACCCTGCCCCCACTACACACGTTACCCTGGTACCGCTCAGCTCGCGTCGTAGTCGGTTTTAATCGAACGAGACGAGGGGGGGGGGGGGGCCGCGAGCACGACCGCTTCGCGCTGTTCCGATCCCAAACGCGGGATGTCCTCGGGAGTGTACTGTAGAGCGTATTTGGCTCCCGTAGATCGGCTATGGGCCATGCTCGACAGTGAGTATGGGCGGGGCTTGCGCAACGGCGATTTTAGTAAGTGTGATGCGGAGCCGGTCGCGCCGCTGTGAACGAAGTCGTGGTCCTAGTGTAAATTAATTTCCGTTGGTATGGCGACAACTAAGATTATATGTAGAGTGAAGAGACGTAACAAATATCAGGTAAAAATTCCGCTTTTCGTTAAACGACCCTTCGTTTAACAACGAAAAATCTCCCTATTTTTAACATACTTCTTGTCGTAATTCCAACAAGAAGCAGAAGTCTCGCTGATTGAAAATACCGAAAGTTCCTCATTTTCCCACTTAAAATGTTTTTATTATTCTTTATATTTTTCGATGGTCACGAATCTCACTCGTTTTACTCCCAGCGCAATATTTTTCACGCGATAATCCGGTGGCAAAAGTGAAAAAGTGCATTCTGGGACATGCAAAATATGTAGACTATCATCTAACAATCCAATTTTTTTTCATTACAATACTTTTTCTTGCATACTTCGTATGTGATAAAGTAACATTATTTTCATCACGGTGATTTATGAGTAGAACTGTTAAATCAGCTGAGCGAACACCGTGAAGTAGGATAGCACTGTCCGCATTGTCTTGAAAACCCGTTTAAAAATATTATAATCACAGCGCCGATTATACTATCGGTTGTTATGATAAATCGAGATTTATCATTAAAACGTGATAATACCATACCGAGCCAAAACTTTCCATCGATAGAACGTAGACTTTTCTGGCGGTAAGGCGACAAGGTCGACTACTTCGTATCATAATTGGTATCAGGAGCTTTTGAGCTTCCACTGACATATCCTGCCAGTCCATATTATAACTAACGGGTAAAAAATCTAATAGTCATATGACTTGGTAAACTTTGTCGACAAGAGTTTATACGCACACAATTGTGTGAATTTGTTGACTATGATTTATCAATTCTTGCCCAGGTATGATATTTATATAAAGATGAATTACCTGACCCATTGTGTAAGCTGCTAATTGTATCAGCACGGCAGGATGATTTAAATTTACTAGAGCCTGCAGTTACAAACACTGGTCGATCAGGATATTTTTTTTTTGTGACCTGACATACGCATCCCAAAATTGAATTGTCTGAACTTACTTGTACGCTTGTAAAGACGATAATACACGTGATAGAAAATATCACCGCTCCCAAAATTCCGGAAGTAATACTCTCGATCAGATCCGCAAAACTATGTTAAAAACAAATACACACATTTTCTGAAAAAAACTCCACGTAGGACGCCCATAGCTTGACTATGGACGGTCACTCGGTTGTCCCAACTAACCTTAGCGCCTCTTTGTGAATACTGATGCAGTAACAGATTTTTTTATAATGCCAATCATTGCAAGGAGTAATTGTATTTTCCTTATTCGTCGGGTATTTACATGTGACCAGTTTTAAGTTGAATCTGTATGGGCAATTATAATATTATGGTAACCGTTACGGTAAATACCCTGGCAAGTTCCGCGACTTGAAATTCCAGCATCAAACTACTTTCAAAGCGACTGAGTAAACGAACGGTCGTTTCCGGACAAAAATACGTCCTGTACGCGACAAAAATACGCGAAAACGGCTGCCAAAACGACTTTATCCGTGTCCGTACCAGCCGCATACGAGCAGCTTCTAGGGAGGGTTTTCAATCAGGTGGTTTTACTATTAATGAGCGAATGAACTACCGCGAAAACTACTGTTCAAAACACCTTTCAGTCCGGTCGTTTTTTTTATTTTCAACCGAAGAAACGACCGTATTAACGACAACCGGACTGAAAGGTCTTTTGAACGGTCGTTTCCGCGGTAGTTCGTCCAGTCATAAAATGTAAAACCACCTGACTGAAAGCTCTCACTGGAAGCTGCTCGTATGTGGCTCGCACGGACGCGGATGAAGTCGATTCAACAGTCGTTTTACCGGACATATTTTTGTCCGAAAACGACCGGTTGTTTCTCGGCGGTTTTGATGGTCGCAGAATCTACCAGGGTACGCAGTTCAAAGATTAAATGGTTTTCCCTATTTTTAAAGGTTACTCCACAGAGGTATTCAACTTACACGATTGATTCGTTTTGGGTTGCGTTTTTGCAACCGATTCTAACGCCAACGATCGAGATGATCCAACAAATTAACTTCTATCGCAATCTTCTAGAGGTGGTGTTCGAACGATTTTTTTAAATCCACTCATAACGACAATCGTTTAATGTGTATCTAAGCCGAAAGTTATCGGTGCTCTCGGCACCGCGTTAGAAATCGGATTGTTTTAGTAGAATCCGACCGTAAATCAACGTTCCATCCGACAAACGTGACGGTTGGAATATTACGGCTGGTGTCGAAAGATCGATCAAAAAGTTAACCTCTAGAAGGTTCCGTAGTACAAATTTCGAGCCATCAATTTATTTGAGACAGAAGTATACGCACCCAACGACTTCGAAAAGCGCACAAACATGAACGGTCCATAAAATAAACATTGTTTCTACGCCAATTAATACCCCAAGCCCCACTATCACCACAATATATTGATGAACGATTATGAACCAATAGTATTCATCGACATCAACACCGTACTCTACGTTAATAAATATATACGTTTTTGGTCGGGTTTCGTTGAGAGGATGAATGAAGTCTAGAATTGTAGGTGTCAAATATAACATCAACCAGAGAGTCGCCACAATATAGAGATAAGCTGTCGAATGGAAAGCAAAAGTAAACGATGAGAAATTGATGCTTATATAGGGCAATATTAAAAAGGTAGATAGATAACATTTTTATAGGTAGTGGGATAAATCGAACGGTGACCGGCGCTCATCTGAAACTTGGTCGCCGCGCCTGAGATTACAGAAAGGGAAATAATTAACTATTTACTTGAGTAAACTGTGATGAAGTAGCGTCCACGTTCGGCGTATTTTACAAGCACAGTCACTCCAGATGTATTTTTTAACATTTCCCAATGCCCTTCTATATTTTCGATTGACAATTTTATCTGCAAAATTTTGTATTAAAAATGCATTTTTTCGTAGAAAATATATATACTGGGAGCGTACCTTGTCGAAATGTTGAATACTTCTCAACACAGTGATGATAACTGCTATCCCGATCATCATCGTTGGTAGGTCATGTATAAAAGAGTGTACGTTTCGTCAAGCGTCAGGCAACTGAATTAACTGTTTAAGGCAGTAAATTGTAGAATTAACATATCAATAGAAAAATTCATTTTCCCATAACGATCCCTACCACAGGTCCGGCCATTGACATTAGAATGGCGAACATCGTTAATAGCCGAATAAGTCTCACGTATTTTGACTGTTCTGGCCAAAGGCCTATTCGGGACACGTGAGCCTTGGTTAAAGCGTAATAAGACTGATCGAAAAAACTCATTGCTACAGCTCGCGATTTTTACTGACTTCACCGCTTCGTCCAAGAAATTTTGGAAACTCTTGTCGACTGCTAGCGAACGTTGAATGAAGCACAATAAAAATCCTGCCTCTAGTTCCTTCACGGACAGTGATGGTGATGGTTCGTCTACATTTTCCTATAATGTGTATCGCTAGCGTACAACGATTGACTCGAAAATTACGATGCCAATCATACTCGCGAACTCGCACGGTGGCCATGCATATTCCATGAGAACGTCACTCTTCTCCCCTGCAT
Source organism: Ichneumon xanthorius (assembly GCA_917499995.1). Lineage (NCBI taxonomy): Eukaryota > Metazoa > Arthropoda > Insecta > Hymenoptera > Ichneumonidae > Ichneumon > Ichneumon xanthorius. The sequence continues at coordinate 4,296,383 of OU824207.1, forward strand.
TCGTTGCCCGCAACACCCCGGCTGGAGGCGTCTGGATGACGCTTCGAGTCCGACAACGTGCAAGACACAGTCGTGCGTTACTATCATTAGACCGATGTATCAGCTTGTAACATAGTTTCTGGAATACACATAAATAAGGAACAACTCAAGTTACGTGATCTCGTTGTTCTTGCGAAAGAGAAAATATTCTTTTTTACCGACTACGCGAAAAAAGCCCTATTACAATCGGCCACTTTCCGTCCCCATTGCAGGTATAGAAGTGTGGCAATTTGTTAGCATAGACGGGCAAAACATTTTAATACAGGACAATAGTCAATTTTTTGTTCCAACAGTTAATCGCTGTTTGTCGGTAATTTCTATGCTAGATTGACATCGTACAGTATGTATCCAAGTGTAGGGCACGATGTGGAGACACCGGTGGGTCAATCGTAAACTACGTTCGTACTTTTTCGCAAAGGGTAAATGTTCGATTGTCTTAAATCCTTGTACGTTGTTAATGAAAATTCGACTGCATGCCGAAGCGTTTATGTCAATATTATAACCCTACACTGTTTGAAGCACATGCGTAGCATATTAATAATTCTAAATTGAAACTATGAAATCGCCTAGTCCCGTCGGTAAAAAAGGTAAGTAAGGAATTAAAAAAGTGGCCAACATCCTCTTAAGGGGAAGTGAAATATCGCAGTTGGTAATGAAAACTGTAATGAACTTTTCTCAAGAGTGCTCATTTTTTTGAGGAAAAAGCAAATTCGAGCCTGATGCGCACGGTAATTACGCATCCGGAACGAATTAATAATAAAAAAAAAAATAGCACCATTGAATAAAGTATATTTGAAAATTGCAACTACCTCTCTCGCACGCACAGCTTCCCCTTAAGGAAAAAGGAAAGTATCTTCCCCTGCGTCTGCCGATTCTCCAGGAAGAGACAATCTTCTTTTCCGTCACTTCCGATAAAAAAAATCATTTCTCGACTGAAGGTGACGTCATACCGGAAATACGTCACTTCCGGTCCAAAGATCGGAATCGTTCAACCGGAAGTGACATCGTATCGGAAATTGAAATCCATCACATCGGAGTTTCAAATCTCATTTTTCGACCGGAAGTGACATTATACCGGAAATACGACATACGGTTTGAAAAATTTCATTTTTCGATCGAAAGTGAAGAGTATTGATTTAAGGCAAAGTTACATATTTTTTTCCCCACTAAACCCGGGCTCAGTCGGTAACAGAAACTGCAATTAATTCCGATCACGGCTGCTGACCATTTCCTCTGCAAAGCAGATGCTTCTCCCAAACAATTATAAATACATGTTCACATAAGAATATGCTTTTGAGCGCAAATCGGTCGGCGTGATTAAAAAAAAAAAGTTAATTTTTTTCTGCATGTGTTCATTCATCAGGCCGTTGTTCCAATGTGCAGGAGAGCCAATTCTAGGAATGTTGTCTTGCATCCTGGTAAATTCAATCTCGTACATCGCATATATTTCAGGAGTTTACATCGAGGCTACCCAAACACGAGCGTCGTCTGCGCGACGCTAAAATATTCGCGACAATAATCGATGCGGTTACACCAGTTCAATCGTACCGTACATGTACTTTTCAATAAACCATTAAATCATGTATATTTCTCGTTGCTAAGTTACAACACTCCCTAGAACAACATCAATACCGTGTCTCGAGTCTCTCAATGCGAGGGCTTCCATACTTTCTGCGCGTTCGGATATTGCTTATTGAAGAACTCAACGTAATCCTTCTTGCGCTGTTCGCGAAGCGCGAAGTACTTGGGATAGGCGGCTTTCTCCATGGGATCCCAGAAGTCGAGGATCCAGTCGGGCATCTTGACTTCGCGCTCGTAGGCAACGCCGCCGGGCGAGTACGGGAATATCTTTTGCTGGAAGTGCCACATTTTCTTGAGCGTATGTTCGGCCTCCTGGAGCAGGTGTTTCGCAACTCTCAGATCTTTGATGTTGGCATTCGCGTCAAGCTCCTTCCTCAGCTTCAGAGCTTCGGATCTGAAAGAAACAACCCTTGCCCGATTATATACTATAATTATATATCATACAATATTAGTTATAATTATAATTATATAATATATAATCGAGCTCCTTCATCAGCGTTGGAGCTTTCTATCTGAAAAAACAAACCCTTGCCCGATCATATATTATTATTATTATTATTATTAAACTTTACAGAAAGGAAGTGTAACATCTATAAAATGTGCATCATTAAGTGAATCATTTTTTTTTTTTTTATTTCATGCCAACATGTTATACAGGTTGGGCCTGTTCTTGAATTCGTTTACTGATTCTGACCGATTATGTTATATATTATATATAATTATAATTATATAATATATAATCGAGCTCCTTCATCAGCGTTGGAGCTTTGTATCTGAAAAAACGAACCCTTGCCCGATTATATATTATTATTATTATTATTAAACTTTACAGAAAGGAAGTGTAAAATCTATAAAATGTGCATCATTAACTGAATCATTTTTTTTTTAATTTCATGCCAACATATTATACAGGTCGGGCCTGTGCTTGAATTCGTTTACTGTTTCCGACCGATTATGTTATATATTATATATAGAATATACGTTCGCCCGATTAAACAGTGACAAGGGGCATCAGAAACGGGAATCAAAGTGTGTACCTGAAGTGGGGATATTCCGTATGCCATGCCTCGAGATTGCGTAGCGCTCTCTTGTAATAATTGCATACTTTTTGCGAGTGGGTCCGGAGACCGGTCGGAACGGACTGCATTTTTGTCCTCAACGATTTATCCGACTAATCGTGTCAACTTCTCGGCCTGGGCCTCCGAGCACTCGGATATTATGTAAACGTCGCTCGTGGACCAGCGGACTGATCGAGACTGCCAGAGACAACTGTAATCGTCGAAGGTCTTCGTGGTAAGAAATTTATCGACGGTTGGTAATGCAGTGAGAGAGAGAAGTAAGTGGTTGTTCTCGCGGATCCAGGAGAATGTTTCCCCAGCGCGAATACATTCGGACCAATCAGAGCAGCGAATTGTCTCACCTTTCTCATCGAACTCTCGCCACTTCCGGCGAACGAGCGAATCGGAATTCGTTTCTGAAAATGTCGTTCCGAGGACAATCGATTGAATCGATGAAGGGAAAAAGGGATTGAACAACGTTCGCGGAAATAGGTAAGTAATTTTTTTTGCGAAAAATTACTTTCGGCTGAGTTTATCCTTAGCTATTTCAAAAAGCCAGTGGCCACTTCCGGTGGTCGTCGCTCCGACGACGTTGTCGTTTGTAGTTGTCGATTCATCGACGAACTCTTTATTGTTTTCAACGGCGCGAGTTTTCGCCGATTTCAGGTGTATCGCAAAGTCGTACTTTGCGATACAAGTGCGGTAAAGCGAACTTTACGAGCAATCCATACAGAACGCAGCGGACTGATAGAGATCGCCGGAGACAACGATGATCGTCAAAGTTCTTCGTGGTAAGAAATTTATCGACGGTCGGCAATGCAGAGAGACAAAAATAAATTGTTCTCGCGGATCCAAGAGAATATTTTCGGGCGAATCAGAGCACCGAGTCGTCTCGCCTTTCTCGTCGAACTCTCGCCACTTCCGGCGACCGAGCGAATCGGAATTCGTTTCTAAAAATGTTGTTCCAAGGACCGATCGGCGATTCGATAATTTCGCGAATCGCCGACAATCGATCCAATCAATGAAACGCAAAATGTATTGAAAAACGTCCACGGACATCGGTAAGTAATTTTTTAGCGAAAAATTACGTTTTCCCGAGTTTATCGTCAGGAGTTTCCAAAAGCCATCGGCCACTTCCGGTGAGCGACAGTGGACGGGCGAGCGGAGAACGAGCGATGGCGTCGCTCCGACGACGTTGTCGTTTGTAGTTGTCGTTTCATCGACGGACCCTTTATTGTTGAGGACGGCGCGAATTTTCGCCGATTTCAGGTACTTCACAAAAATATATTTACGACCAATCCACAAACGGGCGATGCGACGCACCGATAGAGTGAAACTATTTTTAATACGGGAATCGCGCTCGGGGCCGGATAATTTCATGGGAAAATCGTCGACTTCGCGTTCGCTCGTTAGACACGTTAAAAAAAATGACTCGCGCCAAGATTCGTCAATGCGAATTACGACTAATGTTTACCTCGCGCGAAAGTCGCGATCGCCGATTACCGATGATCGGTTCGAAAATCGGGTTGTACTTTGGATGAATTTTGTGATTAAACGTTTTCTTATTTTTGCAGGCCCGACGGGAAATTTAGAAAAGTGACGAACCGACAAAGTTACCGACGATGATGCCCACTATGCCGCCCGACTCTCACAAAATATCGCTGAAAATCATCGAAGCGGTTAAACAGCATCCAGTGCTCTTCATCAACGACGTAAAGGGCACAACTATTAAGGTTCAGGAGTTCAGGCAGAAAGTTTGGAAGAGGATTTCGGACGAGCTCGGTTTGGACCGTAAGATGGGCTTTTTTTTTAACCCTTCACGTACTGGGTCCTTGTTCAACGATGACCCGGAGTTTGCCAAGACGCAACATTTGAACGATTCGTGTAACAAGTTCAGGGAATGCTTGACCCTTTTTTTACGACTTGCTCACCTTTTTTATCGACTGGTTTAGGCGATTTCTTAGTTGAATATATTCAACTTAGAATTATTAATATGCTATACGCATATGCTTCAAATTGTGGAGGACTGTAATATTGACGTGAACACTTTGGTGTACTGGTCGAATTTTCATTGACAATGTACAAGGATTTGAGACAATTCCTACAAGGAATTGAGAAAATTCCTTACAAGGAATTGAGAAAATTCCTTACAAGGAATTGAGAAAATTCCTTACAAGGAATTGAGAAAATTCCTTACAAGGAATTGAGAAAATTCCTTACAAGGATTTGAGAAAATTCCTTACGCTTGACCCACGGGGGGTCCACATTGTGCTCTACGCTACGTTTATATGGTTTTTATTGGCTAAAAAAAAACTTTACTTGTCACAAGTGAACAGTAAACATAGAATACAATTTGCGTGGATTTCTTTTGTATAATACTTTCTGACGATTTTGGAATATTCAGGAATTTTAGAGAATCGGAGTGCACTCTCGTTTTACGTATCTAAGTTCCATTATATTTGATATCCTACAAAATGAATTCTGTTGAAATTTTCAGCAGCCATATTCGTTTTCGCGACAATCTGTAATATTCGATTTTCTTAATTTCTTGAACGTTTTCAACCGAAATCCAAATTCACTCCGATCCGTTTATGGCTAGTGTGCGTAGCGTATTAATGATGTAAAGTCGATGCTACAAAATCACCGCTTTTCGTTCACCACCTCAGATAGTGAGATACAGTCACCAGCTATTTAAGGCGCAAGGGTAGTCCGTTAGCAACGGAACTTAACGACTATAAATCTTTACAGCCGTTTGGGTGAGACTGAAGTGGAAGAATCTGCGCGACACGTACTGCCGTATTTTAAAATACAAGAACAAAACGGACAAGGGCGGACGACGAAAGAAATGGATATTCGAGGACCATTTGAGTTTCCTCAAATTTCCGTAAGTTTTGTCCACGCTGTTTATCTTTGTTTTTTAAATATAAATTTGATTTTTTTGTATTATCTTTTTTTATGAATATAATATAATGCAAAAATTATGAATTACTTATATAAACTGTGGATACGTAGTAGATACAGAAAAATAAATGCGAAATTATTATTGGCACGAATAGGTACGAACCCGATTACCAGCCCCAGTGCGTGGAGTTAACGGACGAATACATCCGAGAGATAAACGAGGGAGGTATAAGTTCGGAGGGTCTGCTGGAGCAGCTTGAGGACAAAATCGACGAGGATTACAGCGAGTATCTCGAGGTACTGGAGGAGACGACGGCCGATCCCGTTTTGGGGGATTCGGAAATGGACAGTTCGCTGTTGGACGTCGAGCGACAGCAAACGTCGGAAAGAGTGGCCGAGAGCGAGGCGCAGAGCGTTCAGCAGCAGGAGATACAGAGTTACGCCCAACAGATACAGTCGAAGTATCGAAAAATTAGGCCGAAAAAAATGAAAGTTGATCAGGCGGTGCCGATCGAGATATCGAACAGTTACAGTATACTGAAAGGTGCAGAGTTCAAAACTGATCATCCGAACAACAACGCGATGGACGCGACCATAGCGCCGATAATAATAACGAGTCCATCGATCGTGCCGGCCACGCTCTCGGCCGTGCCGTCGAAAGCCAAGAGACACAAAAAAGAATCGACAACGACGGACTCGAACCAAGAACCGAACAACTCGTCGTCGGGCGGTAGGACAAGCATAGAACTGTTTTTCAACAGCATGGCACAAACGGTCAAGCTGCTGCCGGTGAAGGCTCAGGTCGATATAAAAATGGCGGTTTGCCGAATCGTTACCGAGGCCGAGGTGCAATACTCGAAATACAACACTTCGAAAAACACTCAACAGTTCATCACGCCACCCGGAATGATTCCGAAGCTAGTATTAGTACCTTGTAGCATGATCGACAGCCCCAGCAAGGGTTGACGAAGCTAACCCAATGACGCGTAAGAAGCGAGTGAAAAAATACGCTGACTGTACATAGGAACAGACTGATGCTGCAAACATTGTTAAAAAAACTAAAAAAAACTGATGAAGAGTGGGTCGATCGGTACACCCTTAAACAAACATAGAGAACTAATTATATTTGATATTTATGTTAACATTATTGAAATTCATACTATACTATTAAAAAAAAAAAAAAAAATTGTTAAAAGGCGATTTCTATTTCCTACATCGGGTCCAGCGTTGGGTTCGTAAATCATTAATGTTTATACAATTGTCAGTTTCTTTATATTCGTATTCGCGGTCACTCGGTGTATTACCGAGCGTCGAGAAATGTGTACATTGAAAAGGTTTGTTCGCAGAAAGAACACGTTCATATTTGAGATCGATCCCATTTTCAGTTTGATGAACCGAACTCAATGTTGCGTAAAAAAAAAGAGTAAAAATCACTCCGATTGTACATAGGAACAGACTGATGCTAAAACGTTATTAAAAAAAGCTTTAAAAACAGCGGTTTGATCGGCACACCCTTAAACGAGCACAAAACGAACTAAATATATTTGATATTTGTGTTGACATTATTGAAATTGATAATACGTTATTAAAAAAAGGATGTATATTAAAAGACGATTTCTACATGGACGAGCTGTTGAGGGGCTAGCGGCAGGTTCGTAAATTTATAATGACAATTTCGATTTATAATGACAATAACCTTTATTTCGTTTTTAAATACAAGAATGAGATACTATTTACATTTATTACACAGTTTCATTGCGGACTCCGTCGCACGATCTACGATCAAATTTCACCATCGCGAGGGTATTTTTTTCGTCTTTTTTTGTTTAGTCACGAAACAAACATACGAGAATTCACAAACATCAAATTGTTCTAGACAAACTTTATGTCCAAGAGCTACACATTTGTTGTCAATACGATCTAATCTACTAGCCATGGAAGACGACAGTGTTGAGATTCTTCGGTGATCGCGTGAATTTCACACGCTGCTCGGAATGTTGATAAAAGTAGACGACACACGGTATGCAACTATAGTTTGATGTGTCAATGCACAAAAAAAAAGTCCATCTACGGTCATTATTTTTAAAATTTCATAACAAGAAAACATTGCACGAACGGATCGGTGATCGATTAAAACAAAAAATATATATATGTATATACATGCGGTCCACAGTTACGCAACAATAGATTATAGAATTATCAAATTTCGATAACGCACATCAACACATTTCGGTCGCTGCAGTTCTTTCGAAGTCGAGATATTTTTTTTTAGTTACACATTTTTTTTTTTATAATCGCCGCGAATTTTCTCCGCTCGAGCGATAATAATATAGATACAAATTATTTTTATTTTTCCCGTTATTCGTATAATAATATTTATAGTATATACAAACGTTTTGGATTTTTAAAGGAATCGATAAATCTCTGATTTCGTGTCGTGGGGTTATTCACAGCCTCTTATCAATATCAGTTTCGGTGTATCAATCTTATCCCCTCCCGTATAATTCGAGAATGCGAGCGTAGCTCCGTTTCGTATTTTTTTTTTAGAGATTCTTGAATCTTTGCAAAAAAAAAAAAAAAAATTATCATTGCACCTCATTACGATTTCTGAAGTGAAGCGTCGATTGCCGGTGACGTTTCTCCGTTGGGTCGTCGGAGGTGCGCGTGTCGCACGTTCGGCTCCGCGGTTCATAGACTAGATAATGCGTTCGCAAGATTTAGGACGAGAGAGCGAGACCGAGCCGTGCGAACACCATTTCCTTTCGCAGACGTGTAATCTCCCAGTATATGTCGTGCACTGTAAATAGCATTAAATACTCATTAAATTCACGTTAAATGAGCATCGATGATTCAATCGTCATTGAACGTCAGATGTACGATTGAATGAAGAAAAGGAATAATAGAAAGTTTACCTGAACTCTTGACGAGGCCACGCTCGACGTATCGCAGATAGTTGAGAAAATCGCAAACCGCAATGATCTGTAACACACAAGATACATTAATTATTTGCTATTCGAAATATCGATATTCAAATAATTTTTTTTGCAATTGAAATATCGGTATTTATGTAAATTTATTTACAATTGAAACATCGTCGGTATTCATGCACATTTTTTTACAATTGAAATATCATCGGTATTTACGTAAATATATTTGCAATTGAAACATGATCGGCATTCGCGTAAATTTATTTGTAATTAATTTTTCTGACAGGAGACTTACGCGATTGCGACATATTTGTGAGATACAGTGCCACTGATTTTCTTGATCCGATAATCTCATACGATAGTGACATTGGCGTGGTGCTTCGAGGAGGGCGCATTTCCTGTAAACAAATAAATTACATGTTGTTTACAACTCCTCAGTACAATCGATACCGATAACTTCGGTCAATCATGTCGTCAAACGATGCCTTGCCGACAATCACATATCGCCAATATGCTATCACTGATAATGCAAGATCGAAATTGGCAATCAGTGTTGTCATTTGAGATCGTATCGCAACAGCAAATTTAAAAGAATCGAAATATAATAATTCTTTGGCACTCAGTTCTAAGCAAGCTTCTCATAAATGTGCATTTTTGCAATAAAAATTGAATTATAATTTTCACGATATTCTGTCTTTCGAAACTATACGAAGACAAGCAATACCCATATAGCACGGAATATGTTGAAATCAATTTAGAAATATTTTTAATCTTTCAAATCTTACGAAATATTTCTGAAACATATTGAAACAAATTTTGAGACATTTTTAATTCCATATGTTTCAAATTGCAAATTGGACTGGTGATGCCATCTTCGACATTTCGCTGAAATGTTTAAAAACATTTCACAAATACTCTGTAATATTGACAAAATATTTTCAATTATTTAATAACATATTTTCAATGATTTAATAAAATATGTTTTTAAAATGTTTCAAAAGTATCGTGCTATACGGGTAGTGGCTTTTAATCGAAGAACCAAAGTTGTCCGGCTGTAACTCACTTAGGAAAAGCGAGTTTGTTCTTCTCGCTGACGGCTTCGATGAATATTATTCCATCGAGGACAGCCTGGCGAACTTTGGTGCCGAGTTCCTCGTTGGGAAAGTCGAGACAGAGGTCGATGTCCTCGTGAAAGACTCGGGCAACGAAGGGATCGCTCTTGTCGACGCAAGGGTTTGTCTTCCACCTGAGAAATTCCGCGTGGACTCTCGGATCGACTTCGACGCCGAATTCCTTGGCCTCCTTGTCCCTCTGGCTCTCGCGTTCCCGTTCGCGGTCCCGGTCCTTTTCCCTCTCCCGGTCCCACTCCCGGTCGGCGGGATGGCCCTCGCTCGGCAGCGACGTCCGCGGTTCCTTCACCGGCGAATCCGGCGGGGAATTTTCCCTGCCGTACTTCAGATTGAAGTGGGACGGCGATCGTCGATGCTTCTTCGCGAAGAGGCCCTGCTGACCGTCGTCCGAATTTCCTGAACGGCACCTCGCGTCTATTTGCGGGTGCAGGTGAGGATTGGGCCGCGCCGGCGTCGACGTCAAAACCAGAGTCTTCAAAGCCGCGACCTCCGCTGCCAAAACTTCAGCCTTCATCCGACTCTCCTCCAACAGTCGCTCCGCGTTCGCCGAACGCATGTTCGCTTCCCGTACCATATTGTGCGCCTCCTGGGAATCAAACGAAATATTTGTTAATTATATTAATATGTTAATATACTTATTTATTTACTTAATACAGACTAACACTATACAATGTTTCGAATTGAATTTGGCAAAAATGTATCTAAACGTTTAAATCTTGTGGGCTTTTGATTTTTGATCTTTTACATTTGCTTTTTAAGCTTGATACGAGTTTCCAAATCAAATATCACACTAAGAGTTATAGTTTCATAATCGGCGGTGACGAATTGATTAAAAATTGTCTCAAAACGACGAAATCCGCAAAATTCAGTTTGCGATTTCCCAAAATAAATTTTGGAGTAAATTTGAACGGTTTCAATTTTAATATTTATATGCACGTAGCTTTTTCACAGAGAAAAATTGTATAAAGTGAGGATGCAATGTGCAAAATTGTAATAAATGCGGAAGCCATGTGCAAATTACTTTGCACCTTCTGTTTCCTCACGGAGGAGGCTTAGTTTTTTTTAAACGTTAAAAAAAATTATGGACATGCCTGGAAAAGGCTGGCGGTGAGTTCTTCGAGTTCCTGCTCGACGTCCAGTCTGAACCGCGACAGTCGGGCGACCTCTTCGTCCTTCAGCTTGAGTTCGTCGTGAGCTTTCTTCAATTCCTCTTGGAGCTTTGCTATAGCGTGTTCCTTGACTTCGGTGACAGTTTTTTCCCATAGCAAAGTGGTCGGTGAGTGTGGCTCGTCGTGTTCCTTCGTCTCGGCCGCGTCCTGCTTATTCTCGCAGGATTCGACCCGAACTTCCGGTGTCTCGCTTGTCGAGGAGGACTTCCTCTCGATCTGCTGGGCCCCTCGAGTTCCGAGCGATCTCCGGGCGCCGGAAATCGATGCCTTCGAAATCTCGTCGACCTTCAACCTCAGGTCCAGCGGTCGGGTGTTCTGATTCGGAAACTCAACTACGTCAGTCTCATTTGTTCGTGGCTTAAAGTCGTTGCTTCGCGAGTCGAATGGCTTGACAATGGCCCCGTCGGCAACCACCACTGTACTTCGATGTCTCGTCGATTTTGCACCGTTGGTTGATGGTAGTTTATCGTTGTAGTTGAATCGTGGCGGAGTCACGGCGGAACTGAAAAATATACAATTTGACGTTAAAATTCGTTAATATTTTTTAAAACACACAATAACATCGATTATCCTATTACTGACCATAGGCAAATTAATTTTTTTTATAGCCAAAATAAATATAAATTAAATTAAAAAATGCACATTAAGAAAAAGTTATAATTGTTTTTTTAAATCAGAATATTGACTGTAATAATTAACTTTATAAAATCGAAATGTAACATGCTGATTAAAATTCGTTGGTACTAAAAGACAGTAATATAGATGTTCCCATTGCAAACCATACATACATTAATTATGTCAACAAATTAAATACAAATTAAGTAAGAAAATTGGCTATAATAATTAACATTCCAAAATCGAAATTCAACGCGCTAATTCAAATTCGTTAACATTAAACGACAGTAACATAGAAGTTCCCATTACTGATAATACGCAAATGAACCTTTTTCAACAAATTGAATACAAATTAAATTAACAAATTCGCAAAATATTGAAAATAATCATACATTAAAAAAAAAACTGGTTATAATAATGAACTTTACAAAATTGAAGTTTAATAATTGAATTTTTGTTTAAAAAAAAAAAATTTGTCTGACGTGTTTCTAGAATATCGTGGAGTGGTTCAAAGCCCACCTGTCCGGTGAAAATTTGGTGTCGTCCTCGTCGAAGAGGCTGGTCGGTTCCTCGTTGTCGTCCTCGCCGGCCTTGCTGGCGTAGCCGAAGAGGTCTGTGGCCGCCCGTGCGAGATCGGATTTCATGATGGGATGAGGAGGATGCATCGATGCACCGGCGCAATCGGCCTCGTCGGCGTAAAGTTCGTCCTCGTCGGTGGTGTATTCCTCGTCGCCGGTGGTTCCCGTGCTTCCGGCCCTTCTGTGCTTCGTCGTCAGAGGACGATACGCGTAATCGCTACCGCCGGTTACCGAATCGCTCGAGTCCATGGAATTTGGCTGCTGCTGCTCGACCGCCTTCATCGTGCCAATTTCGTTCACGGAACTACCTCCTGAAACCTAAAAATAATTTCGATCGTTAAAGTATCTCTCGGTAAAATAAAAATAGCGCTTTAAGTTTTATCGGTCAGGAAATTAATAGATAAAGGTGTAAAGCTTTTTCTCTCTCAGCGGCCCTTGTGGAGCACCGGAGATATGTTACTTCCGGTTTGAAAATCTCATTTTTCGAGAAGAACCGATGTCATACCGGAAATAAGTCACTTCCGGTCGAAACGTGAGATTTTCAAAAAGCAAGTTAAGATGACGTCACTTCCGGTCGGAAAATGAGATTTTCAAACCGGAAGCGATTTATTTCCGGTACGGTGTCATTTCGAGGTGAAAATAAAATGTTTCGACGGGAAGTCGCGTCAGTCACGTCTGAAATTTGACGGATTTCCTCTTTTACAATCTGACCACATAAAATCCTATTTTAGAGCCCCGACTAGTAAATTATACACCCTCTAATAAATACTGAGCTGAACTACAATAAGTATCATATAATATGATACAATATCTCTCCTGGTAGACTATAGACAGTTGGAATTGAAATTAACAATTACTATATGGACCAATATCTACTCATAGCTTAACACTACCGTATTTTGGATATAAAAGACACAAAAAATTTTGTATCCCGCAAAAATTCTAGAAATATACCCTTTTCCCTATAATACAATACAATATCTCCCCTGGTAGTCTATACACAGTTGGAATTGAAATTAACAATTACTATATGGACCAATATCTACTCATATCTTAACACTACCGTATTTTGGATATAAAAGACGCAAAAAATGTTATATCTCCCAAACATCCTAGGAATATACCCTCTTCCGTATAATATAATACAATATTTCCCCTGGTAGTCTATACTCAGTTGGAATTCAAATGAACAATTAGTAGGGTAAAAGTGGGGAATATGGTCCGGTCCATATATCACTGATTTACGTGTTAATCGACGTGGGTCATATTCACCACTTTTAGCCTATATGTAAATATATACTCATATCTTTACACTACTGTACTACAAGATTTTGGATATGAAAGTCGCTAAAAAATTTACATCCCGTCTATATGCCGCAAAGATCCCGCGAATGTACTCTTTTCCATGCGGTTATCGCAGAAGCCCAGACAGTCGTTCAGTCACGTCTGATCTCTTGTACGCCTTTTAAGTCCGGCTTAATCCGGAGCGGAGTCTGCGAGAAGTTGCACTTTGACGATTCTCGCCCGTTCCTTCTCTCCGCCCCTTTGGAGCACTCTATCCTTCTCGGGGCGGAGGCGGGGGCTTTCTCTGTAACGTCTGGAGTGGCCGCGGCGTCGGAGATGAGAATGCATATATCCTCTTCACTCGGCAACCGGGGCCGAGAGATCTCGTCTCAGCGTCTTTGTCGAGTGCACTTTGACCCATCTGTGTCCTCTCGGCGGCTCGGCGCAATAAAGAGAGCGGCTCGGCGCAATAAGCGGATTACCAATTATAAAAAAGGAGCACTAAAAGTCATGAAACTTGTTAAGCTCTTGAATGCACTGCACAGAAACGATGGGCAGGGGGGGGCGAGCTGGGTTGATAGCGACTCGGAGATTGGGACGAAATGTTATCGGGGTCAAGCCGAGCAATTCTCGACGTATCTCGCAGATAGGCCCCGTTTATGCATTATCCAATTTAAAAATAACTGTCGATACAACTGGCTGCTTCGAGGTTTTTATTTTGTTGCAGGTTGCGTGTTTAGTTTGTGAACGATCGTTATATGAAAATTTCAATTTTCTTTTTCCATAAAAATGATTCATTTATTATTCTGAATACGTATGAATTTTTTCAGAATTGTTGCGTGATCTTGGAAAGTCTCGTTTTTTTATGTTCAAGCTGTGTCAATTTAATTATAATTGAATTATTTAATTATTTAAAATATAAACGAATCACTTTTATGAAGGAAAATAGTTAAGTTGTCGGGGTATTTGTTGAATAATGATTTTTATCTTCAATTTGTTGATAACAAATTGGAACTATTATTTCACAAATACAATCTTTGCAGCACCTTCCATAGATTTTTTCAGATCTTCATCCCATCGAGAAGTGTTCAAAACTGTCCTATTATCAATGTGGCCTGAAAAATGCTGGAAAGGCTATTCTATTAACGGTGCATGTATTAAATTTTCATAATCCCGGGAATATATTCATATAATAATAATTTCATATAATAATAATTTCATATAATAATAATTTCATATAATAATAATTTCATATAATAATGATTTCACATCGAACGTTCAGGCAAGAAACGAGACTGAAAAAAAAAAAAAAATGTATTTTTCCACGGAAATAAATTCGAAGCGACGACGTCCAATGCGCCGCGATTGCTATTCCTCGCGTGCAAGTCATCCCGCGACTATTGAGTGCCGACCGTGGAGCGCGCCTCCGCGTCACGCTCAAATTACCGTACCTACTCCGTCACGTACAAAATGAACAAGTGCCTCTAATTTGTCTGTCCGATTCTTTAATTCGTCGTCATCATCGCGTTCATCCGGCGACGGGGAGATCAACGCCGGAATCATCCCCGCGTCTCCCTTTTTTACGTAACGCTCGTGCAAAACGAATAAGCACTCGGTGCAAACTTAAACCTCGAGCTTATGCAATTTCTCGACGAGCGATAGCCGTCTAATCTTCTCTGCGGGCAAACAACATCACCGCCGGCAGAAAAAAAAAAAAAAAGATGCAGTACTCAAATTCGCACGGTGAGAGACGACTGCGAGGATGTCGTCGTCGCGCCGGTCTATTGTGGTGGGCAGTCCATTGCCAAGAGTCGTGGGAAATGTGCGGCGAAGCAAGTCGCGCCCATCAGTGCCCTATTTCATCACGCATATCTATATATACATTGCATTTCTTGAGACCCGCTAATCGCAAGGTCTACCCGCCCCCTATAACTCGCTGGCAGAACTATACATGTTGGCGTATTTACATCTCTACCGCTCACAACTCTACCAGAAAACATCTTTCCCAAACAACTCTACCAGAAGACAACAAGTCTACCAGAATATAACTCTACCGGATAACAACTCTACCGGATCACAACTCTACCAGAAGAGAACTCTACAGGATAAGTCTACCAGAATATAACTCTACTGGATAACAACTCTACCAGAAGATAACAAGTCTACCAGAATATAACTCTACCGGATAACAACTCTACCAGAAGAGAACTCTACAGGATAAGTCTACCAGAATATAACTCTACCGGATAACAACTCTACCAGAAGAGAACTCTACAGGATAACAAGTCTACCAGAATATAACTCTACCGGATAACAACTCTACCAGAAGAGAACTCTACCGGATAACAAATCTACCAGAATATAACTCTGTCGGATAACAACTCTACCAGAATATAACTCTATCAGAAGACAACTCAACTGGATAACACCTCTACTGGATCCGGTAGAGGTGTTATCCGGTAGAGTTGTCTTCTGGTAGAGTTGTCCCGTAGTGTTGTCTTTTGATAGGGTTGGCTTCTGGTAGAGTTGTTGTCCGTAGTGTTGTCTTTTGATAGGGTTGTCTTCTGGTAGAGTTGTCGTCCCGTAGTGTTGTCTTGTAGTAGAGTTGTTTGGGGAAAGATGTTTTCTGGTAGAGTTGCTATCCATTAGAGTTGTTAGTCTAATGAATAACAACTCTACCCGAAAACATCTCTACCATATTACAATTCTACCGTATTAGAACTGTACCAGAATTTGTACCACTGTATGAAAAAAAAACTCTACCAGAGCGTCCACTCGCCAACACCTCTACCGTAATCGCTAACAACTGTACCACATAACAACTCTACCGGAATGTAGGCGTCCAAGAAAATCTCTAGCAGAATCAAAATAAAACTTTACCGGACTTGAAATGAAACTCTACAAGGAGACCTTCTGCCGTGTATTCCGGTAGAGTTTCATTTCAATAACGGTAGACTTTAATTCCAATTCCGGTAGAGTTGTTATGTGGTACAGTTGTTGGCGACCACTTCACTCTGGTAGAGTTTTTATATTTTTTCATACGGTGGTAGAGATTTTTATAGAATTCTAATACGGTAAAATTGTAATATGGCAGAGATGTTTTCTGGTACAGTTGTGAGTGGTAGAAAACGTAATCGTCAGCGAGAATGGTTAAAAAATTATTTTTACCAACCGCGGTATTTCGCATCGAATCATTCCTCAACATGAAATTAACCCACAGAGTTCCATCGCTCTCGGCCGGTCTCTCTTCCTTTCCATTTTATTCTTACTGTTAGCGAGGTAAGGATTTCTTCTTTTTTTTTTCTTCTTCGCGGCGAGTCCGAGGTTTCCGCGAGAACCACTGTGGGAACGGAATAGAGATTTTCCTTCTACTCTGTCGGGAGGAAAACGAGTGAAGCGAATCGAAGGCGCTGAATTTGCCACAACATTATGAGAACTACGATCTTCGCGATTGAATGAAACTTGGCACCAGTATTGCAACGATTGACCCAATAATAATAATAATAATAATAATAATAATAATAATAATAATAATAATAATAATAATAATAATAATAATAATAATAATAATAATAATAATAATAATAATAATAATAATAATAATAATAATAATAATAATAATAATAATAATAATAATAAATGCAGTCTTAATTAAGCGAAAGAATTAACGCAACGGGTCGTCAGAGCTGAGTGCGTTGACCGTTTCTCCTGGTGAGAGTTTCAAAACGAAGCGAAGACGGAGCACGAAATGTGTGAGGCGATCACCTTGAACTTCGGCCCCTGTTCCGACACGGTCACCGAAATCGCCCTTCTGGATTCTTGCTAATTAACGTGCCGGTTTCTAGTTAACGGTGCCCGACGAGGCGAGGAAGTATTTTTTTCGAGCGGCCAGGGAGTGGCCCGAGTATACAGTGTATGTACACGCGACCATAAAAAGTTTCCGAGGCATAGAAATGCATTCGCTGTTTGACTTTCCAACGCTCTACGATCATTTCTATGCAGAGTGCGGTGACACGGGTGGTACAATACGGTTCGGTGATGATTATGGGCTTATATATGGGCTCACTCTTGTGCCACGAAAGCTGTAACGAGCAACATCACAATGGTACTCTCGCAGTTCACGTCACGAGAAACACCGGAGCACAAATTAATTAACAAACTGCGAACAAAAACAGTGAAAAATCTAAGTCGCAACAATTTTGGATTCCGCTCCAATAAATGTCAAAGACAATAAAATTCCAAGCTTTTTTTTATTACAAAGTTGGGAATTTGTTGTTATATTTATAAAATTTTGGAATTATTTATAGTTCCAATCAATAATTGTGATATTGTGATATTGTGATATTGTGATATTGTGATATTGTGATATTGTGATATTGTGATATTGTGATATTGTGATATTGTGATATTGTGATATTGTAATATTGTAATATTGTAATATTGTAATATTGTAATATTGTAATATTGCAATATTGTAACATTGCAATATTGTAATATTGCAATATTGTAATATCTCGGGTAAGAACTAAATATGGCCCACCACGATTAGCACGTAAATCAATGATTTCCGGACCGGGTCATATTAACAATTCTTTTACCCTATAGACATATCACAAAAAATATCACCATTAAATTGTATGTATCCCTCGGGCCTGCCGCGCTCAGGAAATGTCATAACCGCACTCGTGTCGTTACCCACGGGGACTCACCAAGAGCCTTATGTAAACGAACGCGCTGCAATCACGGTCTAACATAATTTCATACAATAAATCTGAATCGGAATAACTCACAAACTTATTCTCGAAAAAAAAAACCACACAGACTACCGAGGTGAATGCGTTCGGAGTCGTACGCAAGATTCTCATGCATCTTTTTTTTCATTATGATTTTTCTACGCCATCCCATCATTTTCCCATTTCTCTGAATCGCAGAATCCCGCTCTACGCTCGCATTCATAAAGTTTCACGAGCGAGTGTAAATAAATAAAAATAAAAATAAAAATAAACGAGCAGTATCCGTGGATATTTCTCTCCTGAATATACACGCCCTCCCATCTATTCACAGTACCAACAATAATTCCCTCCTCCCCGGAGGTCTTCCATATGCGAGCTTCGCTCGTTATCATCATCTCCGGTTCTGCGCGGTACCGTCCGGTACCGAGGGCGTGCATGCGTTCGAGCTATGCCGTAATTGCATGGACGCCGCCGGCACCAGCGACCATACGAAGATCGCCGGAGATCTCTCCGCGCGCATACACAAGAGAGAATGGAAAGAGTTCAGCAGCTCTTCGCGGATGGACTTCTTTCGTCCGGAATTCTCGCGAGCGCGACGGCGCACGGAGAGTCCTTGGTGCTCGGTTTCTCGCCGAAGACCGTGTGTACACCTCGATTGCGTCACGTTTAAATTGCTATCGCACGAGGTGGAGGATAAGACGGAGGCGGTGGTGGGGAGTGGTACAGACGGACACCCGCTACCTTGTTCGCCATGTATATAGATATATCCGCATGATAATAAAAGTTCACTTTTGGATGATCACGCCGATACTCATAGATACTCATAAATACTCATAGATACTCATAGATACTCATAGATACTTATAGATACTCATAAATACTCATAGATACTCATAGATACTCATAGATACTTATAGATACTCATAAATACCCATAGATACTCATAAATACTCATAGATAGTCATATATACTCATAGATAGTCATAAATACTCATAGATACTCATAAATACTCATAGATACTCATAAATACTCATAGATACTCATAAATACTCATAGATACTCATAAATACTCATAGATACTCATAAATACTCATAGATACTCATAAATACTCATAGATACTCATAAATACTCATAGATACTCATAAATACTCATAGATACTCATAAATACTCATAGATACTCATAAATACTCATAGATACTCATAAATACTCATAGATACTCATAAATACTCATAGATACTCATAAATACTCATAGATACTCATAAATACTCATAGATACTCATAAATACTTATCGATACTCGTAGATACTCACTGATGCTCATACAGATACTCATACAGGTACTCACCGATTCTCAAGCAGATTCTCAAACAGATACTCTTACGGTCACTCATACGGATACTCTTACGGAAACTCATACGGAAACTCATACGGACACTCATACGGATACTTATACGGACATTCATACGGATACTCGTGCGGACACTCATACGGACACTTATACGGACATTCATACGGATACTCGTGCGGACACTCATACGGATACATATACGGACACCCATACGGATACTGACAGAAACTTACAGATATTAAGGGTATGGGCAGATCTGGCCTATTTCACAGAACTCATGCGAGTGCACGAGCACTACGACTCGATAGTACATATGAATGTGCGTGTGACGTACCGCTGTACACTGCATCGCCCCGCCACTCTCCGAATCTCCCCACCCGCGCCCGTCACTCGTTTTCCCTCGATCCTCTCTTTCGACGACTGTTTTACTCTCGGCGCAATTTTATCTCTTTCTCCATTCTCCTATGTCTCCACATCCGCCCGGGCCATACAGCGCACACTGCGGTAGGCGGTATATGTGTATATGTGGATTGTTCGATTTCTGTCTATATTCGGACTTTGCCTATTCCTCTTTCTCTCTAATTCTCCATTTATCTGGCAGTGCTCAATCGTTTTCGCTGCACTCGACGGATCCAGCGAACTCGACGAGTAGTTTGCACGTGCGGCTTACGCTGCCACGTCGAGTGACTGCGCTGCAATGCCGGAGCTACCTTGCAATTTTATTACGCGGAGATATGCACATAACGAGAAGTGCAGACGGAAAGAAGGAAGCGAAGTATATTTACAGTTTTACAGTTTTACAGTTTTACAGTTTTACAGTTTTACAGTTTTACAGTTTTACAGTTTTACAGTTTTACAGTTTTACAGTTTTACAGTTTTACAGTTATACAGTTTTACAGTTTTACAGTTTTACAGTTTTGCAGTTTTACAGTTGTTTTTGGCTTTTGATTTTTAGTAATGCGTATAGTGATCAACAAAATGTGTCGGTTACCAAACATTAAAAATTCCGTTGCAAAACCAGCGAGATAATGCTATAGAAACCATAATCTCTATAATATAGGATATGGGAGTGATTTAGGATCGAAATCCACACCGTTATGCCATACGGGATTTAGTATTTTCAAAATCCACTTCCATGTGCTACGAAATTCGAAATCTCAAGAATATAGCGTATGGGAGTGATTTAGGATCGAAATTCACTCTGATATGCTGTTTATGAATTACTATCTTCGAAATTCACTTCAATATGCTATGAAATTCGAAGTCCCAAGAATATAGCGTATGGGAGTGATTTTTAGTCGAAATCCACACCGGTTATGTTATACGGGATATACGATTTTCGGAATCCACTTTTCGTCCCTTTTTCGTAGTGCACGCTGAACCAAACTTAATAATTTAATAATTTAATATTTTCTCAATTTCTTAAATTTCATAGTTACATCTCTTCCTCCTAATACAGCCTTTTCCCAGTATTCGTAACAGGTGTTATTCAGTAGGTGTTGCCACTCGACACGAATGTGAGGAAGCATGAAAATTTTATAATCCTCACGCGCATTCCAAACGGAGTTTGCATTATAGCTTCCACGTATTTCGTGCAACTCCGCGGATCTGTGTATTTCAAGCTCCAGAGACTCGACGGAATGCTCCGACGTGGCGGTGTAATTCGTTACACAAAGAGCACGAACAGCTAGAGCTCGTAGAGCAGCCGAGAGGCGGTGCACACAGTAGAGGCGAGCACGAGTGTGCTTCAGAGCCAACGGGCCACTGGAGAACAGCGGATACACGGAGTTGCGTGTTGAACGATCCTGGCGTGTGGCATGCATGTTCGATAGCGGTCCCACACGTGCATCACCGGTCGCCGGCAAAGCACGGGCTGGCAATTGTACGGACAATCGTACGAAATTGCGATCAGTGCGGGACTGCGAGAACTCTCCATTGTTTCGGGTTCGGAGATTGCTTCGATACTCGATAGGACCGGATTCGATACACGCATGGAAGCTGCGCAGTACGCGGTGCGCACGTTGGGAGTTATTGTTATGATGGAAAATTAAAATTGATTGGGAATTGTCGAAACTGGCGGATTGCGAAATTTTCCGTCCGAGGACGATCGGATTCGACGCATACGGCCGATCCTGCGCAGTAGGCAGTGCGCAGGTTGGATAATTATTGGTATTATAGAAAATTAAAAATTGTTGCGAATTATTGAAACTTTCAGATTGCTAAATTTTCGGTGACATTGAATTGTAGATTTAGGGAATTAAAAAAGAAGATTGCCATTTGGAAAGGATCGGATCGACTCATACGGCCGATGCTGCGCAGTAGGCAGTGCGCACGTTGGATAATTATTGGTATTATAGAAAATTAAAAATTGTTGCGAATTATTGAATCTGGCAGATTGCTAAATTTTCGGTGACATTGAATTGTAGATTTGCGGAATTAAAGAAGAAGATTGCCATTTGGAAACGATCGGATCGACTCATACGGCTGATGCTGCGCAGTACGCACTGCGCACGTTGGTACTGATTGGTATTATAGAAAATTAAAAATTGTTGCGAATTATTGAATCTGGCAGATTGCTAAATTTTCGGTGACATTGAATTGTAGATTTACGGAATTAAAAAAAGAGTACTTCCGTTTATCTGCATGTGTCATCCGGAAACGACCAGATCGACTCAGACGGCCGAGTATTGTGAAAAATTAAAAAATATTACGTATTATTGGAACTGGCAGATTGCGAAATTTGCAATGAAATTGAATTCCGGATTTATGGAATAAAAAAGAATATCCAACCTGTCCGTCCATCCGAACACTATAGTTTTTCTATATATTTTTTATACATATAGATTCTATATATGTTTAAACATTATAATGTATACATGTATATATGTATAAACATTATATTTTTTATACATATATTCTATAGTAATTTAAAAGTTTTTACGAATACAGTGAAAAAGTTTTGAATTGTCAGCTCTAAAAAAATTCCCATCCATAACGGTTCGATAAGAGGTCTTTTTTCTTAAATCCCTTTATCGATAACTCATTAAAAGTGAAATAATGAGCAGCCGTCAGGACTCGAGTTCAGGAATATTGAGAGCTTTCGGAAGAAGTTTACGGACAGACAGACGGACGGACGGGCAAAAAAGTGAGTCATCCAGTTAATATTTCGATTTCATCGACTCATCGAAATTCGCATTGGCCAATTCGAATATTAAATCGGCATTGGTAATCGAGGAGTCGGGGAATCGTGGGCGTGACTGGCGTCCCGTGATCGAAAAGTTCGCCGACTCGGTCGGCCCTTGCGACTTTGATCTTCGAACGGGTTACCCAACGCACCGGTGGTAATGCGTTCTTGGCGCACGTTACTCATTCAATCCCGAGTCTCGTGACTGAGACCGGTGAAACACTATATCGGCCGGTCACCGTGAACAGTTAGAGTCACTGATTCATCGGAGTTAGCCAGTCAATGGGAAATTAACTCCTCGGCGTTAACTCACTTACGACGCCTCGAAAAAAAATCGCCAGCGCGACGAGCCGACTGTCTGGTCTGGTCATTTCGCTCTACCGATTAGCGTCACGAATGGAAATAATAATAATAATAATAATAAATCGAAATAAATAATAGTAAAAAAATTAAATTAGATAATAGTAAAAAAAATAATATTACATGTAGTCAAATAATAGTGAATGAAATTGAATTAAATAAAGTCAATAATTGTTTGAAAAAATTCGAATAATGAGCTACTTTGAATTCCCGGAAAGTGGCCTTTCATCGAGGTCATGGGTGATACTATTTTTCGTTATTTCTCGAAGGGGCATATTTTTACTGTTAAAAAAATAAAATAAAATGTATTTAAATAATAACGAAGAAAATTGAATTAAATCATAGCGAATAAAATGGAATTAAATGATAGCGAATAAAATGGAATTAAATGATGGCGAATAAAATGGAATTAAATGATAGCGAATAAAATTGAATTAAACAAAATCAGTAATTGTTTGAGGTCCCGGAAAGTGACCTTTCATCGGGGTCACGGATGATACAATTTTTTCGTTATTTCCGGAAAGGGCATATTTTTAATAACCGACGAAAAATAATATCGTGAAATGGAGTCGGCCCGTGTACGTCACCGGTGATATTTACGGGCTGCCAGCAGCAGCGTTACTGGATTTCGAAACGAGAGCAGGGCCGCGAGAAGCCCGAGAGCGCACGATTCGATACCCGTCAGAAGTATCCTTCTTCTATTGGCGGAGCCGACGTTTCTAATTCCACTTGCGCTTGCGAGCCAGCTACCCAAGCTGCCACACTCTCAGCGCACGATCAACACCAGATATATACATATATATTTTTTATATACATGGTTATATATAAGTATGTATATTTACACCCAGAAAAATCATTTATTCGAAGTGTGATCGGCAAATAATTATATATTTAAATAAAATATATATTTGTTTGCGAGGCGCCCGTCAAATAAATTATTTTTTTGCTTGTATATGTGTATACATGTGTATGTCTATATATATTTACATATGAGGCATGCCGTACCAAATCGACCTGTGCCTGACCCTTCACATCTCGGGTTTGGCCCGCGATTTTTTATACGATTGAACTAACTCTCAAAAGCACTTAGATATTTTATTTTTATTTTTTAAAATTGTTTATAATTACTTATAACTAAAAAGAAGAATTTACTGATCGCCACAATTTAAAAATGTGAACGCTTGACTATTTTTATATGTAACACTGAATGATTTAGAATTTTTTTCAGATTTTTAAATCGTGGCGATCAATAAATGCGTTTTTTTAAATTGTAAGTAATTATAAACAATCTAAAAAAATCTAAAAAAAATATCTGAGTGCTTTTGAGAGTTGGTTCAATCGTATAAAAAATCGCGGGCCAAACCCAAGATGTGAAGGGTCAGACACAGGTCGATTTGGTATTGAATACCTCATATGGAACATATAGAATATATATGTACACATGTCGTCTATATATAATATATATGTTCTTATAGATGTTTGATATCGACACAGACCTCTTACACTCACATCCGCACTGGGGAGGCTCTCGGGCCAGATCCGTGAGTAACGACGTCTGATCAGCGCATGCCTTTTCCACTTACACCTCTCGCCTCGCTCGGCGCGTTTTAAACCACGTCTAAGATCCGCTGCGTGCCCTATCGTGAACGCCGGCCTTTCAACTTGCACTCGAGCATGTGCCACGCTATTCATAAGTAAAAAAAAAAAAAAAATCATTCGGGACATTCTATCAGAGTCACGCACGGAGAAATCTGCCTCTGTGCAGAGTCCGGGAGAAATTTCAATATTTTTTTGTTATTTTCCTTCCGAACTTGTTTCTATGCATCGATCCTCATCAAAGTAATAAAATAAAATAAAAATCCTTGTCCTATATGATAAAATTCAAGCATTATCTGCGTCACAGAAAATCCCGAAAAATTACTTTTAGGACGAGTTCGCAGTAAAGATTAATCAATTAATTTATAAATATATATTATTTATTATATTTATTATATTATTATATTTATATTTATGAATTTATTGGTCCATAAATTTATTAATAACTCATTGTTTTAATTACTGATTTCATTTATAAATAAATATTTACTTGCAAACGTAAAATATTTTTTTTTTAGGCGAAGCTGTTGAAATCGATCAACCCACGATTATGCCAATTTACCAAGCGCATCCATGCAAACAACGAATTTTCATTTTTTTTTTTTTTTTTTTATCGCTATCGCCGCGAAAGGCGGCGCGGGACGCTTCGCATCTAGGAGTAGAAAGTTCCCGTTCGGCTTTCCGATCGACAAAGTAGTTCACACATTTACATACATAAATAAACGTGTACACACATAGTGTTATCCCGTACTCGTCGATCGGAGCCGGGCGAGAGCTAGATAGTTGTTCCATGACTGGTACCTGTGGGAAATATTCCATTCGCAGGATATCCGGGCGGACGCCGAGCGTGGGAAGGTCGCAATTCTCGCTCGACTCGAAGGACCACCCTCCGGCTTCGCAACACAATAATTTTTGTTTTTTTTTTAATTATTAAAAAATTAAAAAATATATTTTCTTAAATTTTGAAAAAAATGTATATTGCACTAAATATTGTCACAAAATTGTCTATATCCGTAATCGTGTATCGCGACTTCGATTTTACTCCGATGAAAATAATAATAATAATTATTATTATTGCAAAATTAAATTCTTTTCTATTTTTTTTCGAAAAAAAAAAGAAAAAATGATCTCGCACAAAATATTGTCACAAAATTGTCTTTGTCCGTGACCGTGTAACGCGCCTTCGATTTTACTCCGAATAAAATAATAATAACAATTGTTACAAAATTAAATTCCTTTTTATTTATTTCGGAAAAAAAAGAAAAAATTATGTCGCACAAAATATTGTCACAAAATTGTCTTTGTCCGTGACCGTGTAACGCGCCTTCGATTTTACTCCGAAGAAAGTAATAATAACAATTGTTGCAAAATTAAATACTTCTTTTTTTTTTTTTTTTTAAAGAAAGTTTATGTCGCACAAAATATTGTCACAAAATTGTCTTTATCCGTGAGCGTGTATCGCGCCTTCGATTTTACTGCGACGACATAGCGCGAGATGTAAACAGACGTCGATTGCCAGACATCGAGCGTACGCAGTCGAGGCACGTCGTTCGGTGCGAGGAATGTCGCGCATTCACTCGATGCTCGACGCGGACTGGCGCGGCGATGTCGGGGCCCGGGATCGCTCGTCGACTCTCCCAGCGGAGAGTTTCTCTCTCCCGCGGCTCCGTAATCTCGCCGAGTGTTTCCCTCCCTCTCCGTCCAGCGTTCCGACACGCATCCGTCGCTCCTTCTCTTCCCCGTCCCGTCGTTCGGGCGGTTCGTATGCATTCCCACTCTCTTTCGCCCCTGTTTTACCGACCGCTCCGGCGGATCGAGGGCTGAGAACCGGAAGGCCGCGTAAAAAATAAACAAAATTAAAATCATTGTGGCTCAAGAGCCAAATGATATGAAAAAAATATATTATATATTATATATTATATATTATATATTATATATTATATATTATATATTATATATTATATATTATATATTATATATTATATATTATATATTATATATTATATATTATATATTATATATTATATATTATATATTATATATTATATATTATATATTATATATTATATATTATATATTATATATTATATATTATATATTATATATTATATATTATATATTATATATTATATATTATATATTATATATTATATATTATATATTATATATTATATATTATATAGGTGTCCGAAATTTTCTCTGAAACTCACGTTTGACGGGACTGTACGGCTCGGATCACCTTAACCGGAAGTCATTGGTACCCGTGAAACCATGTCTTAACCATGGTGTATCACAGATGGAAAAACCTCTTTGAAGCCAGAAAAAAGGCTTTAATAACCAACCAACGTATTAGAAACTTGACACATTTACATCTCTACCACTCACAACTCTACCAAAAAAGATGGCTCTAACAACTCTACCTATTAGAACTCTACCAAAATCTCTACCACTGAAGAAAAAAATTCTACCAGAATTTAAATAAAACTCTACCGGAATACAAGTCTAGACGGTAGTCTTGTATTCCCTTAGAATTTTATTTAAAATCCGGTAGAGTTTTATTTAAATTCCGGTGGAATTTTATTTCAATTCCGGTAGAGTTTTTTCTTCAATGGCAGAGATTTTGGTAGAGTTTTAATTCGGTAGAGTTGTAATATGGTAAAGATCTTTTCTGGTAGAGTTGTGATTGGTAGAGACGTAAATGTGCCAGAATCTTCACACTCGCAAAAAAAAAAAAGAAAAAAGAATGCACGCTTCAAAGCGTTAAAATATGAAGAAAAAAAAATAAGAAAAAATAAAGTAAAAATAAAAAAAACAATCAGCGAGAAGCAGTCGCGTGAAATTAAAGACCTCGCCAAGGACGAGGAAGCGGAGTCGATGCATGTCAAATAGGAAATGGAGGAAATGAAAAATAAAAATATATGGTCTTACATATAGTGTGCAATGTACGGTTTCGCGTTCCTCGAGCGAGAGCGACGCCCGCCTGCGTGTAAGCATAAATCCCACCCGCGAGAGACAGAAGGGCGTAACTCGCGTGATACAACGTTGGAGTTGCGCCCGTCTGATTCCCGACTCGCGGTATAATGCGCTTATACCGCTAGTCGTAATGCTATTGTTCGGTGAGTTTGCACGCTATATCGACGATGCCCTCACGAGGAGCTTCGTCGTCTGCTCTTTAATTGGCACGCCTCGAACGTTTCGCGGTTCCTCCCTTGCGTTTTTCGCCTCCCTTCCCACCGTCGCTCCCGACTCTCTTTTATTCCCCCCCCCCCCCCAGCCGCGGCACCGTTGGGCCGCGATGCGCGTATCGCGCGCCCGACCGGATGCTGCAGCCTCGGTCCTGCCGCGGAAAGTTTTAATTAACGATGTCGGGATTCTACGCTGCGCCGGAGTTAATTCACAATAGCGGGAGATGCACGGCGTGCGGTAATTAAAATGTTTCTTTGAATGGTTACAAAAATTTCGTTTGTATGGATCAAAATGTAAAAAAAGACGGAGAAGTCGTCGGCGGCGGAAATGGATATCTGTTCGGGCATTTTTTTCGCGTCGCATTAAACCTGACTATGGTTTCGTGCTATATATAATACAATACTTGCGCGGAGGGGGGTTTGCTTATAATAAAAAATTTTAAAAATCAAACTACTAAAACTTTTTTTCGAAAATAGGTTTTTCTTAAAGTCTGTTCGAATTTATCGCCATCTTTTCGTAAGACGTATCGCAACTTAAAAAATGCACGGCGTTCTGTAATAAAAATTTTTCTTTGAATGGTTACAAAAATTTCGTTTGTATGGATCAAAATGTAAAAAAAGGAACTAAAAGAAAGACGTAGAACTCGTCGGGGCGGAAATGGATATCTGCTCGGGCGTTTTTTGCGTCGCATTAAACCTGACCATGGTTTCATGCTACATATAATATAATATTTACGCGATGGGGGGGGGGGGGTTCCAATAATAAAAAAAAATCAATGTACTAAAAAATGAAAATGAAGTTTCATAAAAAATGTTTTCGAAAGCAGGTTTTTTGTTTGTTCTAAAAGTTAGTTCGTCTCTTTCGCAAATCCGATTTTTTTTATAGCCTTCCACTACTTAAAAAACAAACTGCTAGAAAATAAAAATAAAAGTTCGTTCGGATATTTCGCCGGTGCGACCTTTTCCAAAGTCGTGCCGCCACTCAAGAAATAAACCCACTGAAAAATAAGAATAAAAATAAAAATAAAATTCTAAAATTCCGTTCTGACGATTGGCCAGTGCGATTTTTTTTTAATAGACCCACGGTGCGTGGGCTGCGTGTCGAGCCGGTAGAGCCGAGAAGTCAAGTGGAAACGTTAGGGCCGAGAGCGCGTCGGCCGGGTCGCCTTGACGGCTCGCACGGAGAGAGACCGCGGATACTCGAGTATCGCGTACGGTGGGATGCGCGAGGCGGCGCGTGTAAAATTTTGCGGGGGACGAATGGTATGCCGGTTCTGCAGAGTGTCCGGTACAGTTGCACGGCGATGTCAGCTCGCGGTTATTGCGGTACATTCGGACTCGCTCTATCGCTCTTGCGGCCTTCCCTCGCGTTTATTGTGTCTTCGAGCCGGTGCGCGCTCCCGAAGGTAACGCAGGAATAGCGCGTCGCTCCATTATGATCAAACCAATATTATCCCCTCCGGCCCGAAGCTCCGCTCCGAGAGCTTCGGGCGGCTCGTGGTTTCTCGTCTCCGGCACACGCAATTATCGTGCCAGGCTAGAGCTCGGCCAATAGAGTCTTAACTACCTCCAACTACTCCAATTACTCGACATTATATTCGGTAGAATTCCTCGCCAATTTATCTCCCCCGGAGCGGCCGGAGTGCACCGAGGTATTAAGCCCGAATCGCTGATGCCAGCAACTCGAAACACTATCCGAGAGCCGCGGATAACGAGAAATAAAAAAAATTAACTATTGTTTGGCTCTTGTTGTCGTTGTTGTATCGGATGATTTATAATGTGGCGTAATGTGGGTAATATAATGAATAAAAATTACCACAATTAATATATTAATTATCGATATATAAGAAACTGGCGGATAGGTTGGCTCACAGGATCTATGCGACATTTTAGGATCTATGGATCACCGGGACTTTAGCCACTCCGGGAATTTCACCACTCCGAGACTATAATCACTCCGGGACTTTGGCCACTCCGGGACTTTAGTCACACCGGGACTTTAGCCACACCGGGACTTTAGCCACACCGGGACTTTAGCCACACCGGGACTTTAGCCACACCGGGACTTTAGCCACACCGGGACTTTAGCCACACCGGGACTTTAGCCACACCGGGACTTTAGCCACTCCGGGACTTTAGCAACTCCGAGACTACAATCACTCCGGGACTTTAGCCACTCCGAGACTATAATCACTCCAGGACTTTGGCCACTCCGGGACTTTAGCTACTCCGGGAATTTCACCACTCCGAGACTATAATCACTCCGGAACTTTAGTCACACCGGGACTTTAGCCACACCAGGACTATAATCACTCCGGGACTTTAGCCACTCCGAGACTACAATCACTCCGGGACTTTAGCCACTCCGAGACTATAATCACTCCGGGACTTTAGCCACTCCGGGAGTTTAGCCACACCGCCACTTTAGCCACTCCGGGACTATAGACGGGACAAACTTCATTTATCTATCAGTTAGCGATAATACTCATCATACACTCATACATATGAAACGATTTCTCTCCCTCGGAGTGTCCGTATTGAGCTCGAATCGCTGATGCCAGTCACTCGAAACACTATCCGAAAAACGCGGATAATGAGAAATAAAAAAAAACCATTAACTACTGTACGTTGTTCTTATATCGGATTATATATATATATATATACATTGTTTTTAGCGAATTATGCATCAGTCAGCAATAACGCTCATTGTACACTCATACCGGCAGACTTCTCTCCCTCGGAGTGTCCGGAGTGCACCTCGGTGTAAAGTTCGAGCTGATGCCAGCAACTCGAAACTCCGTTCAAGAGCTCCGCGGATAATGAGAAATAAAACAAAAACATGTCCTGTTTTTTTTTCAATTATATGCTACGCAAGATAATAAACCGACAGCTCGCTTCAAGTGAGTACAAACTCAAAAGTACAATAAACTAACTTAACAAAAACATAAACATTTTTGTTTTAAGAAACTTTTGCATTTTCTTTTTTTTCAACTTTTGACAATTTTTTTTTTGCAACTTTTAAATTTCCTTTTTTTGTAACTTAACATTTTTCTACATCATCGAAATAACCGAGTAAATGCGCGACCAGCAGGAAAGAGAGAATCTTAAAGAATCAATAGCGTTTGCGGGCAACGTGTCAGTTGCACCTGACAACACAAGCTGGTTCTCCCCGTCCGCCCGCGAAGATCCGTCGCTCGCTGAATAATCGAGAGTTTTATCCGTTCTTCATTCCGCGGAACGGTGACGCGCGGTGCGCTTCGGGTGAACGATAAAAAAAAAAAAATATATGCTCTATATAATTTTTTTCTATCTTTAGCCTCCGTTGGCCCGTGCGAGAATGGTTCGCGGTAATAGAGCAAAAGTCGCGAATCGTCCGGGCCCTCGCGATGTATTATTCATCCGTGAAATTGGCCCGTGGGATATTGTACACGGCTCTCAGTTATTCCGGTGCGATTTCGTCATTCGTTCTCTCATCTCCTCGCCCGCTTGGAGCGGCCGGGCTCCCGCCAGCATCGGCCCGAAGCATTCAATGTTATCGCGGGAGAATCGAGCGCGAGTCTCGCCGCATCAACGACACCGAACAAACGGAAGAGGCAAAACGTTACAGAGAGACGTTATTATCGCAATCGCACGACGCACAACCTCCCGCACGGCCGATATTAAGCCGCACCGTCTACAGTTTGTATATGTATATGTATATGTATATGTATATGTATATGTATATGTATATGTATATGTATATGTATATGTATATGTATATGTATATGTATATGTATATGTATATGTATATGTATATGTATATGTATATGTATATGTATATGTATATGTATATGTATATGTATATGTATATGTATATGTATATGTATATGTATATGTATATGTATATGTATATGTATATGTAGGAACGCACTCGGTGCAATTTATACGCGCATACCCTCACGTTTTGCGCGGGCCCGTGACCCGACTCTGCACGCTCGGCTGGCTACTGCGAATTTTGCTGCATAGACGATTTTGCCCCACGTTGCGATAAATAATTGTCATTTGGAGAAACTCGTCGGCCGTGATTCGAACGATTTGTTATTTGGTTTTGAGAAAATGTGATTTTTTGATTGTGGACACTTATTGCAGTCAGAAATTGATGCACAGAGAAAAATAATTTATGGGACCGGGGCACTGCAAATAAATCTTTATTTGATTTAAATTTATATTTATATGATTTAAATACGATAGTAAAGGTGGGTAATATGGCCCACCCGGATTACAATATAAAATCAATGATCCACGAACCATGCCCTGGAGCATTAATTTTTTAAACACTTCTCCGTACTTTGTTTTATCTCTCGAAAATTTTCGCGAGATTAAAAAACTTCCTCGGTACATGTGGAAGGGACCTTCCGCGATAGCGGAACGAAACTTTGTGGCCCAAATTAATTAATTCGTTCTTTCCGAATCTAATTAGTTCAAAAGTTGCCAACTCTCCTGAGTCATTAAATCTTTCTTCACAGTCGCCAAGCTTAGTCTTCACGGTTGGTTTTAGCCAGCAAAGGATGACAGTGGGCGACAAAACTATGCCTTCGATGATTCCGAGCCGGGTCGATCCCCTTAAATCATTCAGTCATAAAAATTAACAGTAATGTTAATTTTTAAAAATATATTAAAAAAAAAAATTTTAATATTTAAAAAATATATTTAAAAAAATGAAAATTTTTTTTTTATAAAAAAAGAAATTACTTATAAAAATTGTCGCGAGATAAAAAAACTTCCTTAGTACAGGTGGAAGGTCCCTTCCGCGATGGAGGAACGAACCGTTGTGGCCCAAATGAATTAATTCGTTCGTTCCGAATCCAACTCGTTCAAAAGTTGCCAACCCGAGTCATTAAATCTTTCTTCACAGTCGCCAAGTTTAGTCTCCACGGTTGGCTTAGCCCAGCGAAGGATGACACAGTGGGCGACAAAGCTGCGCCTTCGATGATTCCGACCCGGGTCGATCCCCCTAAATCATTCAGTGGCGAGCGATAAATAGCCGGTGCACAGCGGCTCTGGAACTGGTACGCTCTGACACGGCGAGAAAATAGCGCCCACTGTAGTGGGAATAGCCCGTGATCGATGGACGAATAAACGGCAGTGACACCTCGGTCGTCGACTCTGTCACCGGCGTCGACGACGACGTTGAAAAGGATGACCACGGCTGTGCGCATCGCTTTTCCTCCGCGCCGCGCGGTTGCGTGACAGCCTCACGTGTCAACTCTTTTACGAGCGTACCGGACTCGCGGAGGCAGGGACGCGGAAAGTATAGAGAATGTGCACGCGAGGCCGTTCACCGAGTTAAAGGTTTCATTGAGGGCACATTTTTTTTTTTATCTCCATCGACCCTAAACGATACTCGACCCAAAGAATTAAAAGACTTAAAAAAACAGTACAGTGTATTCCAATTGGACCGATTGACCGCTGCTGTGCTTCGTTCGAGCGGAAATACTCGGTGCTATTGTTATTATTACTATGGAATTTAGAAACCGGGAATTTAGCGAAAAATACGTCACCTCCGGTAAGCACATTTTTTTCGACCGGAAGTGGCGTCATATCGGAAATACGTCGGTTTCGGTATGAAAATTGCATTCCTCGACCGGAAGTGACGTCATATCGGAAATGCGTCACTTCCGGTATGAAATTAGCATTTTTTGACCGGAAGTGATGTCACATTGGAAATACGTCACTTCCGGTTTGAACATTTTTTCGGCCGGAAGTGACGTCATACCGAAAAGACGTTACTTTCAGATTGAAAATCGCATTCTTTGTCGTCGTACCGAAAATACATTCATTTCCGGTTCGAAAATCTCATTTTTTTACGGGAAGTGAGGCCATAGAGAAAATTCGTCACTTCCGGTGTGAACATTCTTTCGACCGGAAGTAACGTCATACCGAAAAGACGTCACTTTCAGTTTGAAAAACGCATTCTTTGACCGGAAGTGACATTATACCGGAAATACGTCACTTCCGGTTTCAAAATCTCATTTTTTTTCGATCCGAAGTGAGGTCGCACCGAAAATTCGTCACTTCCGGTTTGAAAATCTCATTTATTCGATCCGAAGTGTGGTCGTACCGAAAATTCGTCGCTTCCGGTTTGAAAATCTCCTCTTTGGCTTGGAAATGACGTCATACCGGAAATACGTCATTTCCGGTTTGAAAAACTTATTTTACGACCGCAAGTAATGTAAACGTATTTCCGGTATGACGTCGGTCCATCATGAATATCAAAATCCATTTCACACACACTATGAGAAACGATCCTGCCGAAATTATGGCATACGGGATGGATTTTTATACGCCAGAAATTCTGTGTATCAATTATATTAATTCCACCCGTGTCTCTAGATGAAGAAAAAAAATCTAAAGCCTGCTCTTCCAGCACATGTTGCTGCGGTGACCTCTGCACGCTCTATTATCCCGTGTTTACCGGCATTCCGTGCGTGTCCAATATCTTTCATTAGTGCCCTCGCAGCCCGCGCAGGCCCGGCGTCGCCCGACGACCGCAAATCCCGGAGCTGCAAATCCTCCGCAGAGGACGCTGAGGATGCGGAGGGAAAACACGGACGCTCGCCATTTGTAAACGCACAGCCGTGCTTTGTTAAATTACCCACAGCTCCAGAGACGAGAATAAAATTTGTGCCACTTTCACTATTAATTCGAATCAATGATGGTGCTGTTTTATTTTTTGTTTTTTTTTTTTTTAATGGCTCACATTAATGTTCGTGACTCATGAAAATTTCTCACGGAGATTAATCTCTTCCACGGGGCGAAAGTTGGCGTATTTCATTCTCATTCGGCGTTTCGTTTCGCGGGAATTTCCAGAAGGAAATTCCGGATGGCTAATCGGAGATAAAAGAGAGACAATCGAATAACAGAGGACTGTGGGCCCGCTTGAATGTTTCGATTAAATCTCACGTCGCACAGCGGTGTTTCAACGTGCGAAAAACGATTGTTTCGTTTCTCATATTCTTGGTCTTCGTTAATTACGGCGAGCGGAGAGAATTTTTTTTTTTTTTTCGTTTCACACACTCCGTTTTAGCAACGGCGAAAAACGTGCGTAAGATGTGCGCTGTACAGCGAGAACGGTGCTGTTACAAGCGTTTCACGGGGTTGCACACACCTTGCCTTGTTGCTGGTTCGAGCTCTCTGGCTTTCTGCTGCCGGTGCACCCTGAAAAAAAATTTATTCGACGGCCACCGTTTATTTGGTGATTTAAATCATTTAAGTAATTAAAGTAATTTTAATAATTTGATTTAAATAAATTTTTATTTAAATTAAGCAAGTAGTTGCTTAAATGAAATAAATATTTATTTAAATGAAATCAATATTTATTTAAATCGAATAAAAATTTTACTTAAACCAAATAAAGGGTGGCCGTGAAATAAATTATTTTTCTGGGTGTGGCTCATTGTTGTTGTGCACATATGTAAGGCTTGAATGTAATTCGAGACGCGCGACACGCAACGTCCAGTGGACACGTGCACGGGAAGCCCGCATCGAAAAGTCATCCGAGGGATGTTTGTGAGAAACGAGAGAGGAATCTGTATACAGGCATCGAAGTTTGCACTCGAGTTCCAAGACGCAAAGTTCGACGGCTGCTTTCGACTGGCAAACTATGACCGAGATTTAACGAATTAAGAAATTGTAATGATTTATTAAAAAGTACAGTTAATTTTTTTTTAAATGATAAAAAATGTCAGCCTTATTTAATATAAAAATAAATAATAGTAACCATAATGATAATTATTATTATTATTAAAAAGTCATCCGAGAAATGTTTGTGCGAACTGAAAGAGGAATCTGTAAACAGGCATCGAAGTTTGCACTCGAGTTCCACGACGCAAAGTTCACCGTTTGCTTTCGACTGGCAAAGTATAAGACATAAGAAATTGTAGTGATTTATTAAAAGGCACTGTTAATTTTAAAAAACTTATTAATAATGCCAAACATTCAATATAAACATAAATAATAATAACCATAATGATTATTATTATTATTATTAAAAAGTCATCCGAGGGATGTTTGTGAGAACTGAAAGAGGAATCTGTAAACAGGCATCGAAGTTTGCACTCGAGTTCCGCGACGCAAAGTTCACCGTTTGCTTTCGACAAGCAAAGTATGACTGAGATGTAATGAAATAAGAAATTGCCGTGACTCATTAAAAGGCACTGTCAATAAAAAAAAACTTGCAGACATATTAAACGTAAACATAAAAAACAACGATTGTAATAATAAAAAAATAAATAATAAATGAAACATAAAAATATTATCAGCACATGCATTAAAACAGGATGACAAAAGCGTCGCGTATCGAGGCCGGGTTTAACGTGAAAAAATGCGCCAAACGGCGATTAATGTTCACAACTTTTACGCCATTTATATCGGATTTTTATTTGATCAAAAAACAAATTTAAAAAAAGATCATTTTAAATCAGGACACGGGTCGATTTTGGCCGCTCCCTCCTGCGCTTAATAAAAAGCGCCATGCAGGCTAGATTTAATCGCGTGCTGGAGTGAATGAAGAAAAATTGAAGAAAGAAAAAAAAAATTTGATTCAGTAAATATGAGTTTTTTCTGTTTTTTTTTTTTTTTCCTGCGGAGCTTTTATAGGTGGGCGTCTGTTTTGATCGCACAATACTGTACGAGGCGATACGGGAAGTTACGTGAAGCGCATTACTCTCGGGATACCCACTGAAGGATCCCAGAGCGAGGAGAGAAACCGGACGGGGAGGGGAGAGCGGGACGAAGAACGAACCCGTCCTACCGGTTATCCTCGGATTCCGGGCCGTCCGGGAGAACCCACGGACTGCCGCGCACCTCGCAGGACGGCTTATCCTACACACGGAATAGCTCTTCTTCCGCGGACGGGCGAGCAGCCTAGGCTCCGCGCGTCGGGCATTTAATTCCGGCGGGGCGGAATGCGCACCCCGACGGCCGTGACTTTCAGGAGTCATCAGCCCGAGACTCGCGAAACCAGGTGTGGCGAATTTCACGATTTTCTTTGTCCTACGTCGCGTTAGATCTGGATTTAAAAAAAATTATATTTCGGATTTTTTTTATCTTGGATTTTTGCTTCCTCATAGAGGAAGCTTTGTGATGGAGAAAAAAAAAAATTTCGAGATTTTTTTGTATCAATTTTATATTCAATTTCATATCAATATTCAATTTCGGATGTTTATTTTCAGTATTTCGAATTTTTTGTATCTTTTATTTTTTTGTATGTTTATATTTTTTTTTTACTTATATTTTTTACTTTATTTTGTGTTTAATTCGAGGCCATCGGTGAGAGCGCACGGTCTGCCGCGCACGTTGCAAAACAGCTTATCCTGCACATTGCTTATCTTCTTCCGCGGACGAGCGACCAGCCTAGCTCCGCGGCGTCGGGAATTTAATTCCGGCGGGGTGGAATGCGCACCCCGACGGCCGTGATTTTCAGGAATCGTCAGTCCGAGACTCGCGAAACCAGGTGCAAAAAAATTCACATGAATTATAAAAAAAATCAAGGAATTCATTTAAAATAAGAAAATACAAGTTTTTCTGATTTTTTTAAAATGATTTATTTTTTAAATAATTTCTTAATAGCTTTTTGGTATTATTATTATTATGCACAATCAAAGGTCTCTACATCATTAATACGGTTCATTTTTTTCAGATTTTTGGCACATAGCGAAGTACTGAAATTTCGACCGAATTAAACTTTCGGTTGGAAATTTATCTGCAAAACATCTTCTTAGCTCTTTTAAGTCTTCAACGGCATTTTCGAGTGACTTCCCTAAAATCTTTACCTAGCTTCTTACAATCCAGGCCAAACTTGAAAGCTCAACAGCGCATTCTAATCTGACTCTCTCTTCCCATATTTCAATTTATTTATTGCAAAATTTTACTATAATAAAAAAATTCTATTTACTAAAAAAAAAAAAAAAAATCCTGAGCTTTCGCTTTTGCTATCGGGCATTCAAAACACACTTATCTCTGTAGTACTTCGGAATCGCGATCGAATAACCCAGTAAACTCTCTCCCTCTATCTAGCCTATATCCGATGTCCCAAACCGGATTTGCTTTCCTCGAGTGCTTGAATTAATCTGTATCAGTGGTGAGCACCGGGTGTTCGATTACAAGAGTAACGCGAGTACACACGGTCAGCATCGGGAGCAACAGACCCACGGTAGCGGCGGCTGCGCAGACCGTCCCTGACTTTCAGATACACAAACCATTGGTAGGTAAGCATGCAGCGCGCACTCCCAGTCCCTCTCGTCCACTGTAGCACAGCCAGTAGCACTATACCGTTTTGTATCGGATATCTCGCCGGACTGCTTTCATCTCCGGCGAACGGATAAATTAATTACCTCGAGGATATCGGGAATCGGGTCTCCCTGCGAGATCTACTTTCCAACTTCCTTCCGAGACATGCTCCGCATTATAGTATTTCATATAATAATAAGATAAAAATGAAAAAAATAAAAATAAAAAATAGTCGATTCGCTCTTGGAATACGAATGAAGCGAGTTCGTTGCATCGAGAGAAAGGACGCACCAAGTGTTTTCTATTGTTTTTTTTTTATTTTATTTTTTTAGTAATTTATGTATGGAGAGAGAATAATGTTTTGATGTAAATTTTGTATTCCGTTCGGGTACGGCGACAAGTTCCGCGATTTGGGTGCGTGGAAGCGTTGGGAAACACTTCGTTGTTTATGTTTCGGTCCTATGTGTGGAGCCTCTGAAGAAATATGCTTATTCCCTGCGAGTTACAATTTCATCGATGTTATAATTATGGACTTTTCTCTTGAAGGCTTTAAAGGTGTTAAGTTCTTTCAATATTTTTTTTACTACATAATTACTATAGCCGATATATATAGTATAGTATTTATCGACATTCAGTCGCCTAGTCGTGTATGGCTTCAGTTGCCTATTACATTTTCTTACGCATAAAGTTCTATGCCAAATATATAGTCGTAGTCGTTTATTTCATGTAAACCCTGACGGGTGTTTACAAATTCCTTCCCGTACATAAGAAGGTAGATCGCGGCCTTATATAGTATTTTTTATTTTGTAAGCTTTTATTTAATGTCACATCAACATCTAAAGTTTTTAGCGATGGTTATATTTTGTCGTACTGATTTGCTAGTTTTAGGAGTTCAAATATTTATTGATATAGTATTGTTTAGCTGCCCGTTTACAGTTTAAGACTTTCGATTAAAATTAACAACTTCGAACTTTCCCAGGTATCGAAATCACACAATAATAAATAAATATAATTGCTTTATATTTTCTTCTCATCCGTACTTAATTAAGTTGTTTAAGAACCTTTCTTACTAACTTCTCAAATTCCTCGACAAACTCACATAAAGCTCTTTACCATATATATACATACATATATATATATATATATATATATATATATATATATATATATATATTCGATATATCACTACTTGGCACATGTGATTTAACTTGTTTTCAATCTTTTTTATTTTTAAAGATATTGTTCCGATAAAAAAACTTAAATTTTCATCCATTTTTCCACGTACCATTTTTGCCTTTTTCATGAAAAAAAAACCGTTTCGGCGTGACAATGTATTCTGCAACTTAAGTCGTACGTCAATTAGGACGAGAAGTAATGAATTTTACGACGCTTCGTTATTTAATTTTACTTTAATTTATGATCTTCGGTAGTTAATAATTCTCGCGCAACAAAAATTTCTAGAAATTTCTTCGCGGATCACAGACTCTTTTCCCTTTCTCTTTTAATGCAGAAGCGAGAGCTGCAGCTCGGCTCCGTTTTACCATATACATCGGTACAATTACGCGACGGCGAGAGGGTTATTTTAAAAAAAGGCCCGTAACGCCACGAAGGCATGATTGCCGCGTGCCGAGCGTTGCCCACCCGCGCACAAGTAGACCGGGGTCGTACGTAACGGTACCGGTGCGTCGAGTGTGCGACGGGAAGGTGAGTTACGTACGGTACCCTGTACGGCCCGATTTGCGACGTAATTTGCGAAAAAAAATTACATACCATTTGTCTTCGTTTTGGAGCGGTAAAATGAAAAAGTTGCTTACTTTACGAATAGGATTACTCGCAGTCGACTTTGCGAGTTATTTCTTCACGAGCTGGCGTTAGTTTTTCGGTCCCTCCTTATCTGGGTAGTAAAGCTAGACGTGTATTACGTACCTAATTTTTTTTTTTTTTTTTTAGAGACTTGCCGAAACGCTGCCCCACCTTATTGGCTCGAAATCAGTGGTAAATTTCGAATCGACTTTACACAGTATAACATTAGAAACGAAGATGCAAACTAAACCTAAGTATTTAATTAAAATAATACTTTCCCACCGTAAATGAACGCACCGGTACAAAAAAAAAAAGCGAAGGACTTACACCCAGAAAAATAATTTATTTGACGGCCACCGTTTATTTGATTTAAATAAATATTTATTTCGTTTAAGTAACTATTTACTTAATTTAAATAAATATTTATTTCATTTAAGTAACTATTTACTTAATTTAAATAAATATTTATTTCATTTAAGTAATTATTTGCTTAATTAAAATAAATATTTATTTTAATGAAATAAATATTTTTGTTAAACCAAATAAACGGTGGCCGGCAAATAATTT
This sequence comes from Ichneumon xanthorius, assembly GCA_917499995.1. Lineage (NCBI taxonomy): Eukaryota > Metazoa > Arthropoda > Insecta > Hymenoptera > Ichneumonidae > Ichneumon > Ichneumon xanthorius. Next base: position 4,336,714 of record OU824207.1, read on the forward strand.
TTTTTCCTGCGTGTAGGCCGATGGCCCGTTGGCAAGAGAAATTCAAATACATACTGTTGATATTATCCTGCATGTATCGTTGATCGTACCATGCAAAACATTGTCAATAAATACAATTGCTGTTACTAAAAAAATTAACCCAAGTATATTTACCTAATTTTTTAAATACCTTAAATTCAAAAATCAATTAGAAACTATTAAATTTAAATTGCAATTTAAAAAATTTTAAATTTCAGGTTAAAAAATCTTGAACGCCCCAATAAAAATGTCTGATCGAACAGAACTGAAACTGGCAAGTTCGGACTGAGATTTAGTCGATGCGGAACGACATACGACAGTCCAGTATTCCGGAAACTGGCGTCACACCGGTATCGTGAATTTCAATATACCTTTCTATATACGTACGTTTAAATGGGCACTGCAGAGAAAGGCACCGGATTGGCGCACTGTGGACTGCGATAGTGCATCCGCTTTGTACACACATATATACACGTATCCCGAGTATCCAAAGGGATCCAGAAACCGGGGATCGCGTTTACCTATACATGTGTGTGAGTGTGTGGGAGGAGCTTTGACGAACGGGGTTGAACTAATTAATCCCCGAGCGTCGCCGTGCCCCGAATCGATTTATTTGATCCGAGAACCAGCGTTCTCCGGAAGCGAAACAGCATTCCTGAAAATGCGCTACCGGAAGTTCAAACGAATCGGCCGTTTGATAATTAATTCGCGATACCACTCAGTGTGCACCGTAAATTAATTATCAAACGCCATTAAATTAACACGAAATGAATTCGTTTAATGTTAACAAATCGTGTGTCGGAAATTACGAGATAAATATTCACTTATTAACAAATTTTAGTTGGTCAAATTAATAATTTTTTTTACCAAATGGTTCAACATTTTTTTTCTCGTCGATTACATTCGATTTGGTTTGAATTTTATTTTACAAATGTTTGGTGACGACAAATGAACATTTATTTCGGCATATCCGAGGGGAGATTTTTTAACATTAAATACACGCTTTTCACGCGTGTGTTCACATTTTTAAATACACACTCAGTGCATCCACCAAACCCCGTACACAGCGGACAGGTTTTGTACTTTTGACAAATTGTGTTTGTCCACAAACGGCAGGAATTATATTTTTGTTGTAAATTTTACAAAAAATATTTTGAAAATTAACAACCATTTTTGTAAAATGCAACGCAACAATGTTTTTTTTTTCCAGAAGTAACAATTTTTCAAAAAAAAAAATTTGTACAACGTGAAAAATTTTCTTTGTAAAATTTGAAAAAAAAAAAAAACAAAAAACGTAAACACGTTTGTGGACAAAAAACTTTCGCAACGCTATTTTACTGTGTAAGCTCACTTATAAATTGTATATCACGGACATTTCTGTGTGTCTCGATACTGTACGGGACACGCGAGGCCCGTAACACCTCAACAGGTGAACGCCCTGGGGCGGAGGTGGAGTTCCGTCGATGCCGAGACGGGTATCGATGGTCCGGCATCGGCAGGGCTTTGAGTGCCGACGGTCTAATTGGAACTACGAGCCGCCGCTGGTTTATGTGTTTCAGGAGGGCAGATCGATGCTAAAGCTGGCCGAACGCTGCACCGATACTTTACCGGAGTGGCGTAGACTACGTGATAAAGCACCTGGAGGATCTAAAACGTGACCAATATCGGCGCAGCGCTGGCGCGGGGTTGTTGTCCGAGGGTAGGGCGGCCTGCAAGAAATTCTAGAGCATTACATTGGGGCTTGATCAGGTACTGTCTAGGCCTTTTTAAGGCCCGAAGTAACCCGAAGTCTGCAAGCTGCGAATAAAAATACCGATCTGAGAAGACCCCAATTAAGGTTCTCACATTTTAACTTGGGTAAAAACCTGTGCAGTGTTAAAGCATTACATTGGGACTTGATTAGATCCAGACTGGGGCTTTTTATTTTGACGTAACGCGCTAAAATGTCTGCAAGCTACGAATTACAATACTGAGCTGAGAGCGCCCCGAATAAGGTTCTTAGGTTCGAACTCGTGGTAGGTTCGGATTTCGATGGCAAGGATCAATATGGTTGTCCAATAGAGGGGTTGAACTCCCCCAAATTAAAATCCCGGGGCGACCCATATTCAAACCCATCTCCCTTTGAATTATTCCTCTTTGAAACGTTTCCCTTTGAAGTCTGTAATGATCCTTCGATACCACAAGGAAATAGTGAACTTGTAGCGTGCCAGGCCTTATTCGAGTGTTCTAGGTATCATTTCATAGGTTTTACTATTTTTGTTTTTAATATTATTAGGTTTTAACATGCGCTGCGTCCGGATTCCGATGGCAAGGATTAATGTGGCTGCCCAATATTGGGGTTCAACTCCGACAAATTAAAATCCCGGAGTGACTCATATTCAAACCGACCACCTTTTTAATTATTCCTCTTTGAAATGTTTCCCTTTGAAGTCCGTAATGATTATACAATTTCACAAGGAAATAGTGAACTTGTAGCAAACCAGGACTTATTCGAACTTCATAGGGGCTTTTTTTTATTATTTTTTTTGTTTTTTCTGGACCTGTTTTCCCAGCTAGTATCAAACGTTTGGGTAAAAATTGGAAAAATCCCATGTATTTATGTTTTGAATGTACCCTGAGGATAAGATAGGTAGAGCTTTTATAGCGGTCAGGCGACAGCCCCCCACGACCATGTGACGTATTCCCTTAATTCTATTATTAAATTATTAAATATCTATTATCATTAATTATATTATCTTATATTATTTTTGTTTCATTATATAATCATAGCTCTTTGTAGTATTTTCTATCTTATCTGTTTCATCATTGTACGGTTAGCCCAAGGATACAAAACAGACAATATATTAAATTCTACATTTAATTCTTCCAGCAGATGAAACTCACGATAAACTTGCGAAGATACACTCGAGATTAATTTATATGAAAATTGTTGAATCGGCTCGAAAGATAGGTATAACGTTGGTGCGAAATTCAATATACGTCCAGTGTACCGTCTAAGAAATATAATACACGGTTTATCGTCCGTAAAAACTTTTAGAACCCCGTGTAGGATTTCTCGTCGAGTGAAACGAAGAATAAAAAAAAGTATTGTATTATTAACGTTACGTCCGAGAAACGATGAAAGTTTACACCAGGTGCTCGACGGGTTCGCGCGAACGATTCCGAAGACGATTTTGTCGGTCTCGGAGTTTGGTCTAGGCCGCACGTGGATTTCTCGGTTGTACGAGAAAACGTGTGTACGCTCTTACGTGTTTTGTACCTGCTGCTCGGTACATCACCGTGGCTCACGTCTCGCACTCGCTCGGTGAAAGTTGCCCCCACCAACGGCGGCCATGCCAGTTACTCTATATACTCTATATATATGCATATATATCTCTGCACCGAGCGAAGAGTTTATTCAATGTTAAAAAATGTTGTGCTGGGATATAGAAAAAAAATGCATATGAAATTTAATGCACAATCGTGATGAAAAAGTATTGTACAATTTTGAAAACCAAAATCGATAGATATATTTTTAGATGATAGTATATTATATAGAAGCAGATCGATAAGTGTAAACTTAATTTCTGTAATTAAATAATAATAATTTATTTTTTTTACTTTAGAATTGATTTACTTTAATTAATTGTTAATTTACCGTAATTAATCATTTATTTTAATTATACTATAAAAGTGCACTAATGTTTCATCACTGTTGTACCTTAAATCCAATGTACTAGTTCTTGCATAAAAAGTTCCGGTTCGATACATTAAATGTACAGTTTTTTTTTTTATATTCACTTATCATCAAATTGTACTTGAGACAAATAAAATTTAATTGACCCAAAAAAAACGTTTAAACCACTTGCGCGTAAAAAAAAATTATTTGACTCTACTAAAGTTTGATAAACCAGATAAAAAAAATTATTCGGCTTACCTAAAATTCCATAAAAAAGAAAAATAATTATTTTTCAGCATCCAACGAAATATTTTTGTCAACATTAAACAAACTTCTCTCTCGGTGTGTCCGCAGCGGCGCTGCGGACTCGCTGCGTACACCTTATTTTCCCCGTAGCGTTTTATATTTTATACCGACGATGGGTACACAGCGAGCGGCAGACATCCAGGAGTCACCCGAAGCTTCGCCGGGGCTCATTCACACGGACTGCCTGCCACCGCAAGCGACTACTCGCTCCCAGTAGGATGTACGGTACATACCTCCGGGCTACGCCGACAACTCCGATGGGTAATTGCCGGGGAGAGACGCTCCGCGATTATGCGAGACCCGTCGAATAATTTATCGTGGGACCATAGAAGAAGCGAAGGCCCCGCCGGCTTTACACTCCACCGGACAACCCAAACGCGCTTTTACGACTTTTCTCGACTCACGTCGAAATCGCCCGGACCCATCGGGAAGAGCGCTTGACGCAGGTTCAATGTCTCGGGGCACTCTCGTTATTTTCTTCATGGCGAAAATGGTAGACGACAGTTTCGAAAATATATATATATATATTTATATATATATATGTAGATCGCTCGTGGAGGAAACTGTGGAACGGTGAAGGCTTTTGTTTTGAGCGAGATGTAAACAGAGCACCGTTATGCAAGGTCGAAATGGAAGGTAAGGTCTTTCGGACGGACGGCTCGAACGTTCGTGGAATTTAGATCGGGTTTTTTTTTACTTTTTTAGACAGTTTGTCCGGTACAACTTGGTCGGATGAGTAATTTTTATTTAATAAATGTTTACTCGAGAATAATACCAGTCATTCGTTTTTTTTTCTTTTTTTGAAGTACTTTTGAGCTTGAAAAAACGAATATTATAAAATGTATGGTACACTGTGTGTCAATACAATGTTGTGTGTCAATACATGCAGTTGCAGCAATGTTTGAGACATGAGCAGCACACGTCGCAAATATTGCGTCGGTTTCGTCGGCGTGTCTATCTGCATATGCTACTTTCGTTATTAATACATTTAATATATTTTTAATAAAATAACCGGCCAATTTAATACATTCCAGAAAATAACTAAAGAAAAATGTATACCAGTTTTTAATCGTAATCCATGTAAGGAAAGTAAAAAGAACCTTCCTAACACCAAAGAAAAATCTCGGGCCGAATAACTCAAGGTCGATGACCCTTTTTCAATGTATATAATTATTTTCAGGTATGAAATTATAATAAGGTAATAGCTTTAAAATTATATAGCATTGGCAATCAATTTTATTTTACTGCTACTAATTTGTTCCGAATATATTTTGTACATATTTGATTTTCGTACGGGACGTCCCATTAATAAAATATTATACGTTAAATATAAAATATTGAGTGGGTGGGGCCGCGGGGAATATGAAGAGTCGCTGGCGTTGGAAAGTAAATACTTTTGACCTTGAAATAACGAATATTATAAAAAGTAAATACTTTCACCTCGGGCGAGAACATCGTATGTCGATACAATGTATCCAACATAAATATAAAGTATACTTCCCGTGTATAAAAAAATATACCCGTTATATAGAAAATATATTTTTGGCGAAAAGATGTGATTATTTGGATATGTTGTGGGAAATGGTTCGGCAATAATTTACCTGTAAGTTAATAGGCATTTATATACTTAACATAAAATTAGATAATGGATTATATAGTGGTTGATAATATAACGAGTAATTTTTTAATTAAAGAAATTGGCGAATTTAATATATCACGAAGAATCACTGAAGAAAAACCTACAACAATATTTAATCGTAATCCATGTAAGAAGAGGAAAGAAAAAAACCTTCGTAATACGAAATAAAATCTAGAGCTGAAGAGCTGAAGGAGCTCAAGGTCGATGACCCTTTCTCAATGTATACAGTTCTTTTCAGATATAAAATTATAATCAGATAGTAACTGTAAACATTTTCTTCTACCGCTACTAATATATTCTGAATATATTTTTGTATGTATTTGATATCCGTGCGGGACATGTATTAATAAAAATGGCATTGTCAATAAATGATCTTTTACTGCTGCTGGTAGTAGAAGTACATACTGCCTTTTACATCTCCTTACATATAAATATTCTTTTGTCTCCACTCCTTCGACATATCACTTTAAAATTACCAAGCAGCGCACATACATGACCCATACACTTAACACACAGACCACGTCTTTTACTGCTACAAATATACACCAAATATATTTTTGTATATATTTGATTTCAGTGCGGTACGTCTTACTAATAAAATGTCATTGTCAATAAATTTTCTTTTACTTCTACTAATATAATCCGAATATATTTGTCTGATATACATTTGAATATATTTGTATAATGTATATTTGTATGTATATTTGATTTCCATGCCGGACGTCTTATTAATAAAATCTCATTGTCAATAAATGTTCGTTCACTGCTAAAATATATTCCAAACATATTTTTGTGTATATGTGTAATTTTTGTGTAATAAATTTTCATTTGCTGCTACTAACATAATCCGTATATATCTTTACGTGTATTTGATTTCAATGCGGGAAGTCTTATTAATAAAATGTCATAGTCAATAAATTTTCGTTTACTGCTACTAATACACACCGAATATATTTTTGTACACATTTCAGTTGCGTGCTCTTCCATCTCATTAATAAAATGTTATACGGTAGGTGATAAAATATGGAGTGACTGTGGCCGCGGGGAATGTGAAAAGTCTCTGGCGCTGTATGAGTCAGCCGTCACGGTATTCCCGGGGGATCTCGAGCCCCCGGACTCGATTGTCACGGAGCTCTCGAGCATACTCGAGAGTGAATGCGAGATTCTTGGGGAGTCAAACGCGCGGACCGTATACGTCGGGTACAATACTCCTCGCCGCGCCACTTCGTTCGATGGAAGTATCATGGCGATTGTATCGTCAACGCCGCATATTTTGCATCAATTTGTATGCTGCAACCTTTTCCACCGATGCGGCGTTGTCCCGAAACTTTTCAACCTTTAACGCCGACGAGTAACAAAACATCGCACAATGAAGTCGAGCCAATCGAAGGAGGCCAGTATTTTACAGAACGTTGCGCAAGGATCAAAGAATTCCGCGAACGAGGCTCGTCCGGCATCAAAACAACGAGTCGATTCGTCCCGTAAACCCCCCCCCCCCCCCCTCTCGTTGAAATTCAGCGAGTTCCCCTTGCTTCGGTCATTGCTCAAGCCGGAACGTGCGCTACGCTCGGGCCTACTTTATTTTTTCGCTCGACGAAAACATTTCTCTTCTCGCAGGCGTAGATACGCCCACGGTATACAGATAAATTTCGACAGTCGAGCATACGACAATACATGATTTTGAGAAGGATTACGAGAGCCGAACATCCACTGCGACCGCAGTCAACCCCGTATGTATCGAACGTTTTACTAGAATCGTAAAATGTGAAGTCGAGTCGAACGCCAAACTTACGTAGCTAAGGTAAATCATGGTGGCTGCGGTCAGGGAAAAAGAATCGTGGTCAGGGAATCAGGGAAAAGTCAGGGAATTCCAAAATTGGTCAGGGAAAAAGTAAATTCCTTGACCAATTCCCGAATCTTCTATAAATAAATAAAAAGGACATTAAAGGGATTCTTAAAAAAAATTAGGAAGATTAAAAAAAAATAGAAGTACACATTAATACAATAATTAGGCATTTTCATTTGTATTGTTAATTTTTTAAAATAAAAGTCGTTAGAAGTTTGGTCAGGGAAAATGTTTAATTCGTCAGTGAAAAGTGAGGGAATTTTTTTCCGGGGAAAAAACGGCCACCATGTAAATGCTTCTATTAGTGGCTGTTTAAGAATTGAGTCTGAAACAACCCGAAGTATTTATACAGCCTTGGATATCCGGTCGCTAAGATCGATCCCATCGGGAAGTTTAGTTAATTGGCTAACCAAAACTGGGCAAATGTCACCAATTATTTATTGCTATTCAAGGGATATGAATAGAAGTGTGAATAAATATCGTTGTTCCTATCAGTGGGACTCTCGACACAAAGTTGCGCCCATTAGAGGTCACTCGATGCACCTATTCGTGGCCACCGACATTTACATAGCCACGAATATTTCTGGTCATTGAAATAGTTTCACCGGGAAGAGCAATTCACTGGCAAACCAAAAACCACCAATTCGTACAATTAGCTATTTTTTGAATACAAAACATGAATAACAGAATGAATATATTTAATTTTACGACGAACGTACTTTAAGTTTAATAACTTACTTTAATCTCAATGAAAAAGTATACCAATTTTTCATCACAATCGTACATTAAATTTCACGTACCAGTATTCTCATAAGAACTTCCCGTCCGGAACATTAAATTTACAATGTATTTTTGCAGTGAATGTAACGCATACCTCGATAAATTGTATTCATTTATTTATTTATTGGTAAATTGACGGGCAAGGTCCAATAACAAACGCGATACGTAAACGTATCAGGCGTAAATACAATAGTAGATTGATGGAGTTCGCCGCAGAAATAAGTGAATACATTCGCCGAACAAAGTGAAAGAATAACAATAAAGGAAGTCTTATAAAATGCCAAAGTAACCAAAAAATGCGTCTAGCTACAAAATTTTAAGAGCAATAAGTGTGGCTGAATCGACAACAATACACGAATTGTGCATTTCTATTGCGCCGGAGTTTTCTTTGTTTTTTTTTTTAGTGCAATGGGATAGAGTGCTGTTACGACAGCGCGAGAGAAAACAACGCAGCATCCGCGTCGTAGTGCCGCCAGTCAAAGAGGTCCTTCGAGAGTATCGACCGATCGTGGACCAATTGTGTGGCGAGAGATGGACGGATGGTATAGAGAGAATTGTCGCCCTTACCTTTGCAGTCTCCCGCGGTGTCGGCACCCGATGACATTCGCGACAGCACTACGGAATTTTCGTTACGCAAAACATAAAGTGACGCGCGATGAAAAGTACAGTGGATCGTTCACTCGGCCGTGATGCCACTCCAGCACACCGCGTACTCCGGTGAAATTCGAATCAAACTTCGACGGAGCCATTCGCGTTTCACCGAGCGCGAAACGGGAGCGTGTGTACAGTGCGGCGAAGCGGCGGGGGTCGTTGGACGACCTGAAAACGCGCCGCAGCGCTCACCACGGCGCTCGCCCGAACTACACGCCGGCCGGGCTGCTCGGCCGGTAAAAGAGTGCGACATTCAATCGGACTCAGAAATAGCTGACGAACTTTTTGTAAAATAATAAATTATGTTTATTTTTGTAACTCATCTTTCACGCCGGCACGACTTCTACTTTTCGCGCCTGTCGAGAGTGGCGAAAGTGGCGCTTTACAGCCAATTGTACTATAAATACGCGGCGCATGCGCACAACGGGCCGATTTTACTTTACGTACGCTTCTCGTACTTTACGCACGCTGTCTGTACAGCGCCTCAATCAACAGGCACGAAGTACCACTTCTCCTGCATTCGTTACAAAATAGTAACTTTCGCACTAGTATCGTACCAAATTTTACTTCACAAGGCGTTAAAATGGGAGTTTTGCGCATGCCAAGTGTGCGTAGTTTTACGTCATCCGCGTATGAGCATCATACGCGAACTTTGAGGTGAGTCTAAAGTTCGCTTTATCGCACTTGTATCGCAAATGACTATTCACATTCAGACATAATAACTGACGAACGTTTTGTAAAAGAATCAACAATGTTTATTTCTCGTAACTCTAAGTTCACAATCTCGCTGTCCACTATATTTCCATAGTTAAAACTAGAATATATATATTTTTTAAGTGCAAGGTATGCTAGCTTACCTTCTTGTTTTTTTTTGTCTTAAATATCAATCTACACCGACAATGAAAAAATGTCCCGCATACGGCGTAAAATTCCATCCACGATGTTGGTTTTACCACTGCGATATTTCTCCATAACGGACATCATTGGTTCGTAAACCAATTTCGGAGCATCGACGGCGTACAGAAAATCCACGTGATTGAACTTGGTATAGTTAACCCTGTACATCACAATCTTCTTCGGCAACTGCTGCCAGAGATACTTGACGTCCTGTAAAACCACAAAACAATGAGATGAGAATCGTCGAAATTCAATTATTTTTTGCAACGCGTGCATGAGAAGTGCCACTTTTCGTGCCTGTACGGCGTGGCAAAAGTAGCGCGTTGACCGAGAAGTAAAATCGACCTGATTTTACTTCTCGCACGCTAATTTTACTTCTCCCACGCTAATTTTAATTCTCGCACGCTAACTTCACTTCTCGCACGAGTGCGAGAAGCTCCAACATATGCGCACGCTTTATATGCACGATAAGTGGCATATCTCCTGGATTTGTTGCAAAAAGTACTATTATAATAATAATAACTTATTTAAAAAATGGGTTTTGGTTACCCTGGAGGCCGCGAGCCAGTCGTTGTCAGCAACGAAGAAAGCGACCGGAACGCGAACTTTCGTTAAATCGTAATCGGGCGGCGAGGAACTGTTGTAATATCGACGATTCTTCGACGAGCCGTAATCGTAAGCTTGAAAATGACCGGAAACTATTTCCTGGGCGTAATGAATGAGGGTCTTCGTGGACGTGCCGGCCGGTGCGTGGCTCAGGATGACCGGCATCAGAGTCTGAAGACACAGTAAGCAAAAAAATGAAACGCGGTTGTCACAATCGATCGACGACAATCGGCGCGGCGAACGACAATTCGGAAGCCCACCTTGTTGAACTGATCCTTGTCGAAGCCGCAGATAACGAAAACCACGTTGGAGCATATCTCCTCCTCGAGCGTGTCTATCTCGCAGCCGTATCTCGACAGGAACTTGAGAAAAACGTTCTGAGGCAGAAACTCGTCGGCGCCGAGGAAGTGCGCAATCATCTGTAAGAGCAGTTTGTTTTATGAGGCCAACAGGAACCGGAGAAGGTTCAGAAGAGAAACGAAACGTATTTGTCACTTGTTGCGCTCCGCTTAAATCGGATCAACTTGCGGACTTAAGGGCGTGCAAAATACCGCGGTCGGTAACGAATTGCCATTCCTATTTTCGTCCAACCGACACAATACTTCAAACGAAAGGTAATTAGGTTTTCCTAGTCAACACAAAGTGCTTTCGAGCGAAATACCGAATACTCGTAGAAAGTTGGAATGCCTTGAATGATTCATTATCGCATCATAAAAATCGTTACAGTTTCACTGCCATTATTGTGAATTAAATCAATTACGCTACAAAATATTGAAGTTTCGTCGTAGCAATTTTTTTAGTCGGTAAAAAAAAGGGGGCTGGAAGAAAATTACCTCGATGTTGTGAGCAAACGGAGCGACGATTCTCACTGGGCTTTTAACGTGGCTCACGTACGCTACCGGAGCGAGGCTCATCATGGCCCGAACTTTGTCGGCGATATCGGGCCTCTTCGAAGCCATCACGTAGAACATGGTTGTGCCCATCGAGTGGCCTATGTAGATGAGGGTGTCGGACTTGTAATTGGTGATGTAAGTTATCACCGCTGGTAGATCGTACAGTCCCATTTCGTCCCAACTTGAATAATTGAAACACCCGAGTGCATTAAAATTTCATCGGCGTGTCGCGAGGCGGGCGTGATTATTCCTAAAATCGTCGCGTTGGGAAATCTCACCTGAAGTCCCAGAATTTCGAGTCGCTCGTCGAGAGAGTTGTGTGCGCTCGGGAATAGGTGTTACCACGGGCATTTCCAAGCCACACGTCGTATCCCTTGTCGGCGAGAATATAAGCTTTTTCGTGAGGACATTCGCACAATAAACGCTTTAATTAATAACGCGCCGACGGATCGTCTCAATAATAAATCATCGTATAATGGAGAATCGTTGGAGTACCGAGTCCTTTCCCCTTGCCCGTTACGACCCAGTCGGCGGAGCTGCTCAGAAGTCCGTGCTGCAGGAAAACCGGCACCGAACCCGCACCTCCGGGTATCCTGTGGAGCTCCAGGATGTATCCGTCGCTCGTGGTGACGACGTGCGCTTCCGCGGGATAACCCGCCCGCTTTATCATCTCCAACTGAAAAAAAAAAAAATCGAAACTTTATTATCACCGCCTCGTAACTGGAGACTTCCGGTTGACGATGAATTGGAGTCTTTTTATTATAATTTTATACTTTTTATTGTAATTGACAATTGTCAATTGACAGTTGACAATTGACAATTGACAGTTGACAATTGTCAATTGGAAATTGACAATTGACAATTGATAATTGAAAATTGACAATTGACAATTGACAATTGATAATTGATCATTTATAATTGATAATTATCATTGTCATGACAATTTCCGCAGGCGACTAACCCTTTTTTTAATAAGAATTTTCTGTTTGTTTTTTGGTTTATCCTAGTTGGAAAATTTGACAAAAATAACATTGTTACATGACATTTAACTTCCATGTTATATATAATAAAATGTGTTCACTGAATAATAATAATAATAATAATTCTGACGCGTCTTCTCTAGGCATTGACGTAGACAATAATGACAGATCTTGATAAATTCAGCGAAACGAGAAAACGAAAAAAAAAAACACTCGTCTTTCGAACTTTGTGCATTACGCATTCCCGATACGCAGAGCCGTATACATTAGCAATATTACTGCTAGGCTTGCAAGAAAAAAAAAAGTTGCCGAGATACATTGTCAAGCACGTTCCGTGTGTCATTGTAATACGTTATCGGAGAATTCGAATGATGACAATTGTATTGTATTGTATGACTCGTACCATTATCACACGCGATTCAGCGAAAGCGCTGCAAGCTGCCCATATGGCGCGCAATATTTTTACATCATCTTAGAAATATTTCAAGTCTTTCAATTCCTACGAAATATTTCTGAAATATATGCAAATAATATTATGAAATATTCCATCAAAATATTCCAATGAAACTTTTCTGAAATATTTCAGAAACATACTCAATCATTCAACATATCTGAAATACTTCTGAAACATAGTTATACAAATTTTGAAATATTTTTTATTTCATATTTCACCGAAATGTTTCTACGATTGTTTCCGTGTTTAGGCGGATGTGTGTATGCAAATTGGACTGGTGGGAATGTCTAAAAAAACATTTCGGAAATGAGCGGGCAAAAAAATATTTTCCAAATGTTTTAAAAACATTTCACAAATATCTTTTAATATCGTTATAATACTTTCAATGTTAAAAAAATATATTCGAAACCTTTCAAATATATTTTCGAAATTTTTCAAAAATATTTTCAAGACCTTTCAAAAATATTTTCAAGACCTTTCAAAAAATATTTCAAAACCTTTAAAAAATATTTTCGAAACCTTTCAAAACCATTTAAAAATATTTTCGAAACATCGACGAAAAAGCTTCGAATGGAGCGACGCGGGGCTCTACCTTATCAGCCAGGCGGTAATCTGGGGGAATAGTTTTGCAAGGGCCTGTACCAACCCTGCCGGGCGTACGACAGGTTTGTCGGAGAGAGTTCTAGCAACGCGGAGGATTTATGTCACGGGACTACGGCAAATATTTTTTTGTTTATTACTTACCGTTGGCAAATAGTCGTCGGGGTCGTCCCGTATGATCTGTGCGAAGTTTTCATCTCGGCGAACGCTCAGCGAGTCACTCGGTGGGTCGTCGTCAATTTCGTTTGTGAACACAAAACCGTCTGTCGAGAGGCCGAGAAACGTCAGGGAGATCAAGAGCGCGAAGTTCCTCATCGCGCTCTGCAGTCGCGCCCTTTCGCGATGAAAATTCCGACGACTGCTTCCTCGCCGCGACTCCGACGAAGTAATTTATGGGTCAGTGACAAGTCGAACAGCACGTCGGCTCCGCAGCGACCGCAACCGGCGACACACGAGTGCACTGCAGAATATTTACTGTTGAGTTGGTTTCACGAAAAATTCTCCACTCCTCTCGTTTCGCTGCTCTATATGCGGACCCTGACATACAGTTTGCTGCCTTCCGCGGCTATAGACACTTCGAGACTTACCGTACAAATACGCAGTTAGCCAGCGCCGACGGTACACATGTATTTCGCGAGACGGACGACCGGACACTGGCGCGTCCGCCGGCTGCGGCCTCATGGCGACCAACCAGTTTGTCCACAACATCGAACCGATCATTATTTTTTTCTACTTGGCGAATGTATCGCGATTGCTCTATTTGGACCGATAAAAAAACTACCAGCTTCGCGCGAGATTGAAACGGAATGGGCATAGAAAGAAGAGTATAAAAACATTACGATGAAATAATGTTCTCGTTAGTTTTGCTATATGTACTATACACTGTAAAAAAAATGTTGTTTGGAAATTAATGTACAGTATTGGAAGCTTTTTTTACATAAACTGTCTCTGAAATTTCTAACAAAAGATTTGTAACTTTAATATCTGGTATTTTCATTTTACAACCAAAGTACATTAATGCTCAATTAATGTAAGTGATTACTTAACGTCAACAATAGCGTCGCAAGTCGTCGATGAAGCATGAATTCAAGCAACATTCGTCGACAATACCGGGGGTGTCGCGTCTCATTATCGATCTCGATCTGAGTGGGTTGTCATTCATTGCCATTTCTGTTGGAAACGAAGAAAAGTATAAAAAATTCGGTTTAACGAGTATATTACTGAGTTTCCACCGGGACTGAGAACGGACTGAAGCGAGTCTGAACTAGTGGCAAAATTCTAGTCAATTCGACATTTTCTAGTCAACAGCCAAACCCATAACTAAATTTTGAGTCTACTAGAATTTATCCACTAGTTCAGAGTAGATCTCGGCCCGATCTCACTCAGGTGGAAACTCGGTATATATCTTTCCCCTTTCCTTCTTTTTATCATCGATTTTTTTATTTGTTTTTTTTTAACCAAATACTGACCCTCGCCGCTCCTCTTGGACACGTCCACACTGCATGCAAGGGCCATAACGTTGGCTAGATTTCTGCCGCAATAGTGGCGCCTCGGTTCGGTCGTCTGAGACTCGTCCGACTGTACTCGGGGCAGGTGTAGTACAACACGGAAAATAAGGCTTGGCTGGAATAATAAAAAAAATTGTTGTCTCAGCCAATTGTCTTAGTGCTTCAGCGCCAGATGACAAATTGGTTGTGTCAACTACTTTTACTTGGTTACCTTTAAAATCATTGGACCAACCAAGTTCTTAATTGGGCCAACTACTGGTATAATTGTTGAATTAGCCATTTACTCATCAGTTCGAACTATTTTATTGCTGTTTCAACAATTTACCTGCTTCATAGAGCCGATCGACTTGGTTGATCTAACAACCAAATAAAATTCTTGTTCTGGCTAGCAAAATTTTTGCATTCCATTGACTTTTTTTTATACAACTATTTTCATCGGTGGTCCATCTAATAAATTTCGTTGATGCAACCATTTAACTCATTGGTCCATCCGATTGATTTAGTTGATATGACCATTAAACTTCTTGAAATAGCTACGCAACTTAGTCGGCTCTCCACCCGATTTACCTTCGGACGAATACGAATAGGGGGGTACAAATGTAATTTAGTACTATCGACAACACTATTAGCGTCTAATAGTTTTAACAGTAGTTCTCAATGAATTTTTTTTTTATGTTAACATTTTTTCTTATTTTTGTCTTTGGATAATGGACATTGGTTCTAATTCGTAGTCCTTAGTGATCCTGCAAAAAAAGTTCGTTAGCTGACATATGTCGGTAATATATAGTACGTAATAAATATGTTCATCTACGATTTCAATTTTTTAAATTGTGAAATCCAGTTTCGAAAAGGCAAATTAAATAAAGACTCATCGAATTAATTATCTATAATGTATTTTTATTGTAATGTATGCATTATTTTCATATTTACATCTCTTACATTTAGTTGTTATTATACGATAAATTAATATAATCTTTTGCTCATTAGAAACAATAAGCGTTATTTACGTTACGCTATTTTTTATATCGCATATTTTGTTGTGGCAAACAGCTGACCACTTGCTAGTCGATGGGTAATACAGGGAAAAGGAGTAAACAAATCGTCAAGTTCCCGTTATTCAACGTTGTCGGTAATGCTAATTTCCCAAGCATGAAATTTGGTTGCAAACTCAAGAGTGTTTCAATTTAAGAACATTCGGCAATCTGAAAATTCAAAATCATTAACGGGGATTTATCAAGTTTTGGCCATCTGCGAACACTTTAAAGCAAAGCTTAGATAAAACAATACTCAAAGATTCAATTAAGAAAAGCCACACGATGCAAATAAATATAATATTAAACAATATCTTATCAACAAAATAAAAGTGCAAAGCCTTGATTCTATTTCTGCGAATGATGCAGCTTGCAAGTCTTCGCACTTATTTCTTTCTTGACGATGAGTTGTATAACAATAAAATGATTGATTGAACTTTCAACGACAAGAGGTGACTGCGCAGTCTTAATTTTATTAAATGTTGTTCCTTGTCGATGAACTACATAACAATAAAATTTGTTGAACTAAATTTTCAATGTCAAGAGGCTACTGCGCAGTCTCAATTTTGTTAGTTGTTTCTTGTTGATGAACTACGTGACAGGAAATTGTTGAAAAGAATTTTTTACGACAAGAAGTCACTGTGTAGTCTCATTTCCATTACTTGTTATTTCTTGTCGATGGGCTATATAACAATAAAACTTTTGAACTGGATTTTCAACAACAAGAAATAAGTTTGAAGCCTTTATTTCTTATCGTTGAAAAGCCCGTTCATAGGTTTCATTGTTAGATAGCTCATCGACAATAACCAACGACTAATATAATTAAGACTGCGCCGTGTCATCTGACAATTTCAATGACGTCGTTGAAATTTCAATTCGTCTTCGCACTTTGTCACCTCAATTGCGACACCATCCACGTGTTTGAATGCCGGCCGGCAACAGGTTAGATGAAACGTGGATACTTCCATATATATATTTTTTTTAGATATCTGATAGATTTGTCGTGAATAATATATTGAAGAAATAATAACACATTCTTTTCTCAGCATTCCGAATATGTAAATTAAATTATATTGGAAGAGAAAATAGAAAACTTACCTTCGAATCGCGGTATTAAGCCTGCAAATCCCCAACTCGTAACAATTTTGCAACGTCGGATGTGTGTTCATTTGCAGCCTCGTTCGTCGGTGGCGCCATATTATGGTCTTTGTCTTCGCAAAATCGTGACCGTATTAATTATTTTCTTTTTTGCAAATTCACTTGCTACACACTGTGGCATTGTCCGCACGTAACAAAATGGCGACGGTAATAAGGTGCCAAACGCCGAGTTTCGGGCCGGAAATACATGTAGAGGCAACGATTTCAGTAGCAGATATTTGGCAAAGGTACCAATGAAATTCGTTGCCCATCCTGTGTAGTAATTTAGTAGTTAGGCTAACTAATCAAGTTTGTTGAGCGAACTATTCACGTCAACAAATAGTCGTTGGTAGGCGGAACTAATGCTAGATCGTTGAACCAACGAATCAGATAGTTATGGCAACCAATTTATACCCAACTAATAAATAGTTAATTGGGCCAACCAAGCCTTTTTTTTCGGTGAACAAACGCCGCAACGAGCACCAGATACACGATCAAATGCCACTGATACGAGAACATCTGAGACAAACAAAAGCAACAAAAAAAAAATTAATAAAATAAACAATCGTAAATGGAAAGGGGTGAAGTATATATTCTGCGCTAAATATAATGTATGCTCGCTGTTGATGAGTACAAACGGTAGTATATATCATACGCTATTGTATATTTTCACGAGGGTCGCCAATTTGTCCGGCCAGCGCGGGCCGCTTGACACTTGTCTCGATAATTAGACGACCGTGCTACGTTTTAAGCGTAGACGAATTTGTAGTTGTTTTGCGGTCGGAACAGTCAAATACGATCTCTTTGCCACGAATAAGGGGTATAACCAGCAGTTTGTATCGAAGCGACAGCGCCATAATCGGTCGGTCGTGTATCATTTTATGGTTGATTTTATAGGCACACAGTTGAATTATAGGCGACAACGGTCGCGGGTACCGATAGGGATACGCTGGGACTCCGCGGTAGTGGTCTTTACCGTTCAAGGTTGTAAAGCCTGAAATCACGCTTTGGTGACGAAGCCTCGCTGGTACCGAATACCGTCAGGGAAATTAATCATCAACGATCTTTATATTTATTTTATTTGAGAAGATAAGAGTTCGGAATGATCGAGAGAATGTTTTAATTATTTGAATGCGCGATAGTTTTAGTCAATTACAAACACAATACTGGACCTTTCTGTTTTATCGACCGATATAAGCGATTTCTTAGTTTTCACTACCCGTCGTTACTATGCGACGGGTTTGTTTTCCGTTTTCTCTTCGTTTATGTTGTAGAAATGATTTTTTTACGAGTGCTTCTAGCCTTCAGGACACGTGGGTCACGAGTTGATTATACAATCTTATCTTTATTGAAAGTCGTGTGAGTGTCAACCTTGGTAACTTCGGCACATTTTTGATACTCACTACTTAGTAACCCGTCCTGGCTCATTGATATACTATATCTTTGAATCTTTCTTGAAGCAGTCGCTTGAGTAAAAGGTTTTTCAACTATTGCGACCAAATGTCCTATAAGATAAATTACCGATGTCCGGAAGCACAAGCGGTCGGTAATGGAGAAACCGGCTTGCTCCTAAAATAATTATATTCGAGAGCGCTGCCGCCAGGTGTCAACACCGTTAAAAACTCACTCGGTGTACGGCTTCGATCACGGTCTTATGTACAGTTTCCACCGTGAGTGAGATTGGGCCGAGATCTACTCTGAACTAGGGGAAAAATTCTAGTAGACTCAAAATTCACTTATGGGATTGGCTGTTAACTAGTAAGTTTCGAATTAACTAGAATTTTGCCACTAGTTCAGTCTCGTTTCAGTCCGTTCTCAGTCCCGGTGGAAACTCTGCAATAGACAGGTCTGGACACTCGCCGGGCAAAAGCGTGCCAAAATTGAAGTCAACATGGTGGCCAACTTACATCGGTGTTATCTACACGCCTGCGCAACGTGCGCTCGTTTCTCCACTCAACTATTGAGGTAAAGGCCACTATTAGTAGCAGCTTAAGAATTACGTCACAGAACAAAAAAAAATATATATATATATTCACACGAATATACGTACCTGGTCATTGAAATGGGATCTATCGGGGATTGGACACTTTTAGCTAACCAAAAACCTCTCAATATAACTAATTATCTATTATTCTTTGAAGGATATAATGAAAAGAATCAATATATGCGGTTGCTCCTATTAGTGCCACGTCAACACTGACTTCTATCCATTAAGGTAAAAGTACCAATGGCCGCACACCCAAAGGCGAAGTCCCAGTTCCCGCACATGCATGAAAAATCGTATTTGCGTCTCTCTTGCACGCATGCTTTGCGCGGCCACTGGGACGTGTTCGATCACTGGGACGTTTACCTTAGTGGCCACTACACACTGACTTCTATCCATATTAGTGTTTAAAACCGCCATTTTCGCACCGAGTACAGTAAATTAATTTGTCCATCTGACGCGACGCCGATAGTGAGATCACAAAATTATTGTTCAGTTTTTTTTGCAAGTTTTTTTTCTTCACCACATTCTGTTCAATTAATTTTTTTTCGGACAACATTCGACCGTGAGAGCAGCGGAGGTCGGACGGTGTTGGTCAAGCGCGTAAGGTGTCTTTCGTTGATATTATCTCTTCGCTCCGCGTGTTTGTTTCATTTTCCTTCGGTCTTAACGTCAGCAATAGCTTTGCAAGTTGTCGATGGAGCATGGATTCATGCAACATTCGTCGACAATACCGCGGATCTGGCGATGAAATGTCGCAGCGCCGAAACGTCTCGTTATCGCGTTCGCCCTCGATCTCGATCTGAGTGGGTTGTCATTCATTGCCATTTCTGTTGGAAACGAAGAAAAGTATAAAAAATTCGGTTTAACGAGTATATTACTGAGTTTCCACCGGGACTGAGAACGGACTGAAGCGAGTGTGAACTAATGGCAAAATTCTAGTTAATTCGACACTTTCCAGTCAACAGCCAAACCCATAACTAAATTTTGAGTCTACTAGAATTTGTCCGCTAGTTCAGAGTAGATCTCGGCCCGATCTCACTTTATTTGTTTTTTTTTTTTAACCAAATACTGACCCTCGCCACTCCTCTTGGCCACCATATTGAGGTCCACACTGCATACACGGGCCATGGTGTTGGCTAGATCTCTGCCGCAATAGCTGCGCACCCATTTGCTCGTCTGAGACTCGTCCGACTGTACTCGGGGCAGGTGTAGTACAACAAACGCCGCAACGAGCACCAGATACACGATCAAATGCGACTGATACGAGAACATCTGAAACAAACAAAAGCAACGAAACAAAAATTAATAAAATAAACAATCGTAAATGGAACGGGGTGAAGTATATATTCTGCGCTAAATATAATATATGCTCGCTGTTGATGAGTACAAACGGTAGTATATATCATATGCTATTGTATATTTTCACGAGGGTCGCCAATTTGTCCGGCCAGCGCGGGCCGCTTGACACTTTTATCGATAATTAGACGACCGTGCTACGTTTTAAGCGTAGACGAATTTGTAGTTGTTTTGTGGTCGGAACAGTCAAATACGACCTCTTTGCCACGAATAAGGGATATAACCAGCAGTTTGTTTCGAAGGGATATAGCGCCACAATCGGTGTCGTGTATCATTTTATGGTTGATTTTAGGCACAATCAGATCAGTGGATTTGCGGTAGAACGACCGTCGAATCAACGGTCGCGGGTACCGATAGGGATACGCTGGGACTCCGCGGTAGTGGTCTTTACCATTCAAGGTTGTAAGTCCTGAAATCACGCTTTGGTGACGAAGCCTCGCTGGTACCGAATGCCGTCAGGGAAATTAATCATCAACGATCTTTATATTTATTTTATTTGAGAAGATAAAGAGTTCGGAATGATCGAGAGAATGGTTTAATTATTTGAATGCGCGATAGTTTTATTCAATAACAAACACAATACTTACATTATATCGCTGTATGGAGCTAACAAAAAATTATCTCGGTTATAAGTTCGTTGAAGGTTTAAGTACTGCACTTTTGTGTTTCTAGTAATGCGCACGGAACAATGGTTCTTAGACTGTTCTTGAAAGTTCTTGAAAATTTGTTTTCCGTTCTTTCTTCGTTTATCTTGTAGAAATGATTTTTTTACGAGTGCTTCTACTAGACTTCAGGACACGTGGGTCACGAGTTGATTATAAAGCCTATTCTAAAAAAATAAAAAGTACTAAAAAAAAAACTTTTATGGTCGCGGATATAATACTTTTATTGAAAGTCGTGAGTGTCAACCTTGGTAACTTCGGCATTTACCATAGTTCAATGATTATTTTACTATCATATCTCATGTGTACAATCTTCATATTCTTTTCCACAGAAATGCCACTGTTTTGTCGAAAATTTAGATAACGTGTTTTACCGACAGAAAATTGGTTCTAGAACCAATTTCCGGATTTTTTATCTATATATATATATAGAGAGAGATATATAGAGATACATTTTTCTTGAAGATCGAAAGTTACTGGTAAAACTATGAATTCTATCCTGATCGAATATACTAGGCATATTGATAGATAACATATCAATAACTATACTAGGCATATTGATATTGATTGAAAAACTTAAATCATATGCGCCAAGTAGTGATATACATAGTGATATATATTGTAATGGGACGCCGTTACCCCCAGGTAGAGTCTCGCGTTTGGCCGCAAGCTGGTGATTTAGCGGAACGTTCGCGCAAGCGAATCAGTACCTGGCCGCTAGAATCTCGGGGAATAGTTTCGCATAAGTTTTGTACCAACCCTGCCGGGCGCACAGCAGGTTTGTCGGAGAGAGTTCTAGCAACACACATTTATGTCACGTGACTACGACATATATCACGTGGCAACGAGCGCCAGCTAAATCTTCTTCTTCTCAATTTTACTGGGCCACCTGACGTACGAATAGAAGCCACCAAGCAAGGCCACCGGAATAAACGTGTCGGCCAACGCGAAAGTAGCGGGATGTTCAAGAGAGGCTTCGTGACTGCCTGCTCTAGTCACGACAACTTGGATAGTTTTTTTTTTTTTTTTTTTTTTTTTTTTTATAGCCCGATGATGGCTCGTCCCCTGGCGGAGACCTGTGCCACTCTCTTCAAACTTGGATAGTTGAATGATCGCCTTTACTGGCGTCGTGTGAGATTGTCACCGTAATGGTGTAGCGTCAGCTAAATAATGCTAGGGGAACCCGAGATTTAAATAGCCTGACAAGTGCTGCTGTGAGGTGAAATAGCTAACTAATTCGACATGTAACGGAGGATTATATCTGGTAAGAGTTTTTGGTATTACACCCGTAACCCTTAGGGGATCAGTGTAACCACACGATACCCAATAATATGTAATGTCCCAAATCTTTGTAGATAATGTCTATAATCCTTGCATCGAACGCATAAGCGTTAAGTATGACAACGCTGTTTTAGATGTCTGGAATATAAAAATGAACTATTAATTATACTTCGATAACAATTTATTCGATGACACACATTTTATATGCATTGTTAATTAAGGAACTCACCAGCCAGAAGCTTCTCATGGACATGACCAACATTTTTCCAGCTGTTAAATGGCAAGGTACGCTGCAACGCATCGTCATGAATTGTAGGAGTTTCTGAGCTCCCAGCGATAGTTCATACCATTGGCTATTGTGTCTGCCGGAAAGAAGACTTTTTTATGAGGCAACACTACTAGTCCTTTCCAGTTTACTTACATAGCAAAGTGAATCTTAATGCTGTGAACCGTTACAGTTTCAGAAATGTAACAGTCTATGTAGAAGTATAACGTTACAGACAATACAAAAACTATGTATCTTATGGTTGATTCCGGTTCGTTTGTGTTCATAAGAATCTGATCATTTAGGCAGTATATCTGTTAATTTGGGAAGGTAACGCATCATTCGTCGCAACATTTACCTGAAGTGCTATAATGTTAAACAAAATCACGCCAAACCCGACGGTAAAAAAAAAATTCCATGAGTAACTTGCCGCGATGAGATTGACGTACCTGTCAACACTGAATTCATTAATATATATTTCTTTTTTTGTATTTTTCCCCCCCGTTTATAGGCATTGTGCCTGTTACAGAGTCGGCCCGTGTCAGTAGCCAGTCCCCCCTTGCGGCTGCAGCCGACTTCACAAAGCATCGCATTCGCCTTGGCATTACTGTCAAGGGCATAGGGAAACTTCAGAAAACCTATGCCGATACCCAAGCTCCGTCGGTCTCAGATTCGCTTCACGGTGTCGGAGCTACGTCGTATTTCGCCAAGAATGTGCCCATGAACTACAGCTATATGCTTGAGACAAACACGCACAATTACGCGTGCGCATCATGCATATATCTGAAGCTATGTCCCGCCCATATTTTTATTTTCGACAGAACGACGGCACCGGGACTCGAACTCTCGACCTGCCGGTGCTTTGGTTTAGAAGCGAGCACGCCAACCACTAGACCAATTCTCCGGTTGGATTCATTAATAAGTGATTAATTTTACTAGATAAATTGTTTAAACTATCTCACTCGATAGCACCATTGTGTCTGTTGATGCACGACGCTATGTCCTTTTTCTCCAGCACAGATCGGTTATCTTCTGTTTTTACTACTGAGCGGTCATTCCCGAGCCGTTCTAATTTGTGCCTGCCGGTTTCAGTCGAGACTTTATTATGCTTATGATTATGATCGATTAACAATCAACTCACCCCAATGCAGCAAAAATACCACATACATGTTGCACGTAACAGATTAACATAACATCACTGGTTGTTATAACCGTCGTTACCGTGGATAGACAGATGTACAAAAATACAATTATGCAATAATAATATTTCTGTACGTCGAGATAATTGAAATCAACAGGATACGGAAATGTGCCGGGTTTGGTACCGTTCTTCAGAAAAACGTCGATCATCTTCGGTATCAACGGTTGGGCCATAAAAACGGTGTGATTGGCAATATTCAAAACTGTATATACAATGTCGACAAATTTATAGAATACTTATCAACTTTTTAACTAACCCTTATCGCACTTGACTAACCTACATACGCGATAATCGTTTTTCTTTGTTGCTCAGCGTACTGGTGAAGAATGTTGACTTCTCGATCCTGAGCCCATTCGTGCCAATCCTTCCGAATACGATTTAGCAACTTTAATGTCTGTGCAGATCGAACAGGTCTTCCTTCATAATCGGTATCGATTGATTGACTCATTTTAGTCTCCACTACTGTCGTATTGTAACTTTCGATGATATAACTGACCTTCTTCGAATTGAACAAAAAACCAGCCAACTTAATTATGGAAACTAATGCGAAAACTACTGCGAGAGTGCCGTCCATAAGGATGCTCCTGTCGTCACCATATTTCACAAGAGCCATTAACAGGGGTATGGCTTGAATAAAGCCGAGACACAGGAAAGCAACAAGAATCACACGTCTGGCACCAATACTCTGATACGGCCATTGTCCAATGAGCCTCATCAAGAGTTTATTTAATTTGTAGTAACGGTGTTGAAACAAGTCCATCGTGAATCGAACTACCGTCAACGATGGTGTTAGAGCAACTAATGCTGCTCCCTGCGAAAAATAAGTGCCGCCAACATATATTCTTAACCCGGCTTTTCATGGAATTATATCAAAGTATCACACCTCCAGTGTGACGCTTAAATTGCTCCATTACACGTCAAAGTTGAGCGACAGCGAGGCGAGAGTGTATAGCCTCCACCCCCCGTACGCGCCGCTACTACGCATTCGAATATCGCTTCACGAGTCGTACAAAGTAATTTAATAACGGTAGGACCTCGAGGTTACGTCGATACCTGCTGGAAAACGTTCTTCTATGATACTCTATTTAAATATCAGCAATTTTCAACCCCAGACTCAAATGAGAGGGTGCTTGACATAAACGGGAAATACTTCACTTCTGCCTTATGGCGTCGCTGTATCTGAGTGACGGAGTCGTGAATTAATGATGAATCGCCAGCACTGGAGTGGAGTCCTTCGATATAGGGAAAGCGGTGGAATCATGAGAGGCTTGATAGTCGACCTCAGTTTCATCTGTAGTGTTAAATGTGTACATCGTCGTTACACCCGAGAAAGTTATCGTATTTTTTACAAGATCATGAGAGACAAACTCAGCGGCAAGTAGAAAGAAGTAAATCTATTCTACGATTCTTGCCCGGGCAAGATTAATTTTTTCCTTAATTCTTCGTCCTTATGGATGCAACTTTAATAACGATGTAATCGATAAAAATTATTGCACGCTCCTCGCAGCGCCACAGTCAGCAGGCACAGAGTAGCGCTTCTCCTGCATTCGTTACATAAAATAGTATGCGATACTTGTACGTAAAAGCGGACTCCCACCGGCGGATGTTAACTAGCCTTCTCTCGCGCTCGTGCGGCCACTTCCCAACCTTCGCCGAAAGTCCGATTTTACAAACTAGTATCGCAATATACTATTACGATACTAGTGCGATAAAACTTTTTCTGACGAGTGTGACGCGCTTTCGGCTCGTGCTGTAATCACACGAGTTCAGAAAAAGTTTTTCGAGTATCGTAACCAAATTTTACTTCACGAGATGTGAAAATGGGGGTTTTGTGCATGCTAAGCGTGCGTAAGCCTGCCATTTTCGCACCGAGTATAGTAAATTAATTTTTTCATCTGACGCGATGCCGATAGTGAGGTCACAAAATTATTATACAGTTTTTTTTGCAAGTTTTTTTTCTTCTACACATTCTTGTTCAATTAATTTTTTTTTTTTTCAAATAACATTCGACCGTGAGAGCAGCCGCGGTCGTGCGGTGTTGGTCAAGCGCATAAGGTGTGTTTCGTTCATATTATCCCTTCGCTCTGCGTGCTTGTTTAATTTTCAGGCTCAAGGCAATATTTTTCCAAGTCGTCGACGGAACATTCATTCCAACAACATTCTTCGACAATAACGCCGTTCTGGCGATGAACTGTCGCGGCGGCGAAGTGTCTCATTATCGCGTTCGTCCTCGATCTCAGTGGGTAGTCATTCATTGCCATTGCTGTTGGAAGCGAAGAAAAGTTTGAAAAATTCGTTTTAAAGATTATATATATCTTTCGACTTTTCTTCTTTTTATCTTCAATTTTTTTGTTTGTTTTTTTTTCTCGATCCAAATACTGACCCTCGCCACTCCTCTTCACCATCATACCATTGAAGCCGCTAACGCATATAAGTTGCAAGGCGTTGGATAGATCTTTGCCGCAATATTTGCGCTTCGATTGTACTCGGGGCAGGTGCAATACAACGAACGCCGCAACGAGCACCAGATACACGATCAAATGCGACTGATACGAGAACATCTGAAACGAACAACAAAAGCAAGAAAAAAAAATTAATAAAATAAACAATCGTAAATAGAACGGGGTGAAGTATATATTCTGCGCTAAATATACTGTATGCTCGCTGTTCGTGAGTACAAACGGTAGTATATCGTACGCTATCGTATATTTTCACGAGGGTCGCCACTTTTTCCGGCCAGCGCCGGCCGCTCGACACTCTTATCGACAATTATGACGACCGTGCGACGTTTTACACGTAACAGCGAACAATCCTTGTTTTCCTTGCCGATGGGGACTCCCCGACACGCAAATTCTTCGCCCTCGTATTCGAAGGGAATTCGATAACACGGCATGTGCGGCGTTCGTGTCTCACACGTTTATACAGATCACTTTGGAATCAACGATGATTCCAATTTTTATCAACCTTGAGAAAAAATGTTTCGAACGATTTTTTTTTTTTTTCAATTTGGCAGCTGACTGTTTTCTGCTCTGCCGAACGATCTCGTAACTTCGCCGATTGTAAAAAAACAAAGCTGGCTGAATCTTACCAAAACTATGATACTATTATGCAAAAAAATGTTATAAGTGAATTAATTGGAAAACAAAAAAAAATGAATTGACAAATACATACCAAATGCCGTCAGGGAAATTAATCATCAACGATCTTTACATTTAGTTTATTAGAGAAGATAAGAGTTCGGAATAATCGAGAGAATGGTTTAATTATTTGAATGCGCGATAGTTTTATTCAATAACGAACACAACAGGTACTTACATTATTGCACTGTATGCAGTTGACAAAAAATGATCTCGGTTGCAAGTTAGTTGAAGGTTTAAGTACAGCACTTTTGGGTTTCGAGTAATGCGCACGGAACAATGGTTCTTCGACTGTTCTTGAAAGTTTTCGATTGACAATGAGTAAAAAACATGGAAGCGTCTCAGGCACCGTACCGTACCTCATAAATGACTCATTGAACTTCCCGATTATTTTTTCGTGATTCTTTTCGCCTTGTAAAGATTATTTTCAATATCTATTGCGGATGCAAACCGCTACATCGCCATTGCTTTATTATTATTGCTCACAAAAGTCTAAGACATCGTGTTATATTAAGGATTCGTTCATCGCTTCGTCGAGAGAATTTTGCTCTCGATTTTAGAATTATTTTAAAGAATACCGAATCCCTCCTATGCGACGGAACAACTTTCACCTGTTCTTAAGGGGATGCTGGACCTTTCTGTTTTATCGACCGATATAAGCGATTTCTTAGTTTTCACTCCTCGTCGTTACTATGCGACGGGTTTGTTTTCCGTTTTCTCTTCGTTTGTCTTGTAGAAATGATTTTTTTACGAGTGCTTCTAGCCTTCAGGACACGTGGGTCACGAGTTGATTATAAAATCTTATTTTTATTGAAAGTCATGTGAGTGTCAACCTTGGTAACTTCGGCATTTACCATAGTTCAATTATAATTTTACTAATCATATCTCATGTGTGCAATCTTCATATTCTTTTCTACAGAAATACGATTCCATAGGCGCGACTCACAGGGCGATTCCATAGGGGCGATTTATTAAGACCGAATTATTTTTTATTTTATTTGGGTAAATATATGATGTGACCGTGTCTTGGGCGAGGAAGCGAGTCGAGGAGAGGGATTCGTCGTTGGGAGAACAACGGAGAGTCGTCGATGGACTACGCCTCGCTGTACCAGAGACTCTCATCTCGAAGAATTACGGAAGATCGAGTCGCTTACCCCTGCTGTCTGAGTCGCTATCGAAGCGATCTTTGGAATCAACATCCTGCAATATTTGTGCAACGTTTTCATTCGACGTTGCAACGTCTTCCGTGGGGAGTGTAGCTCCCGACCCAAGAATCGAACCGGTGACAATGGATAAGGAAGGAGGAAAGAGAGAAGGTGAAGGAACCCGTGTAACGGGGTAAACCGCAAAATAATATTTTGAACATACAAGAATAACTTTTGTAGATTTCTTTATTTTAAATCGATGTATAAACGTGAAGTTTCAAAGAAAAAAGACGCGCTTGCAGGTTAAGCGCGAGTTTCAATAGTAAGCCTACCTCTAGGGAGCTACGAGTAGGGGAACCCAGAGGGGGAACCCGAAAGTGAGCCGGTGCGCCAAGTGCTGCCGGTGGCAACGAGCGTCAACTAAATAATTCTAGGGGAACCCGGAAGGGGGACCCGAGATTTAAACAGCCTGACAAGGGCTGCTGTGAGGTGAAAAAGGTAACTAATTCGACATGTGACGGAGGATTATAGATGGTAAGAGTGTTTGGAGTTTTTGCTATTACACCCGTAACCGTTAGGGGATCCGTGGCACAGGATACCCAATAATATGTAATGTCCGGAATCTTTATAGATAATGTCTATAATCCCTGCATCGAACGCACAAGCGTTAAGTATGATATCGCTGTTTTAACTGTCTGGAATGTGAAAATGAACTATCAATTATACTTCGATGACAATTTATTCGATGCCACAAATTTTGTATGCATTGTTAATTAAGGAACTCACCAGCCAGAAGCTTCTCATGCACATGACCAACATTTTTCCAGCTGTTAAATGGCAAGGTACGCTGCAACGCATCGTCATGAATTGTAGAAGTTTCTGAGCTCCCAGCGATAGTTTATACCATTGGCTATTGTGTCTGCCGGAAAGAAGACTTTTTTATGAGGCAATACTACTAGTCCTTTCCAGTTTACTTACATAGCAAAGTGAATCTTAATGCTGTGAACCGTTACAGTTTCAGAAATGTAACAGTCTATGTAGAAGTATAACGTTACAGACAATACAAAAACTATGTATCTTATGGTTGATTCCGGTTCGTTTGTGTTCATAAGAATCTGATCATTTAGGCAGTATAACTGTTAATTTGCGAAGGTAAAGCATCATTCGTCGCAACATTTACCTGAAGTCCTATAATGTTAAACAAAATCACGCCAAACCCGATGGTAAAAAAAAAAGTCCATGAGTAACTTGCCGCGATGAGATTGACGTACCTGTCAACACTGAATTCATTAATATACATTTCTTTTTTTGCATTTTTTTCCCCCGCTTATAGGCATTGTGCCTGTTACAAAGTCGGCCCGTGTCAATAGCCAGTCCCCCCTTGCGGCTACAGCCGACTTCACAAAGAATCGCATTCGCCTTTGCATTACTGTCAAGGGCATACGGAAACTTCAGAAAACCTATGCCGATACCCAAGCTCCGTTGGTCTCAGATTCGCTTCACGGTGTCAGAGCTATATTGTATTTCGCCATGAATGTAACCATGGACTACAGCTATATGCTTGAGACACACACGTACAATTACGCCTGTGAATCATGCATATATCTGGAGCTATGACCCGCCCATATTTTTATTTTCGACAGAACGACGGCACCGGGACTCGAACTCTCGACCTGCCGGTGCTTTGGTTTAGAAGCGAGCACGCCAACCACTAGACCAATTCTCCGGTTGGATTAATTAATAAGTGATTAATTTCACTAGATAAATTGTTTAAACTATCTCACTCGATAGCACCATTGTGTCTGTTGATGCACGACGCTATGTCCTTTTTCTCCAGCACAGATCGGTTATCTTCTGTTTTTACTACTGAGCGGTCATTCCCGAGCCGTTCTAATTTGTGTCTGCCGGTTTCAGTCGAGACTTTATTATGCTTATGATTATGATCGATAACAATCAACTGACCCCAATGCGGCAAAAATACCACATACGTGTTGCACGTAACAGATTAACATAACACCACTGGTTGCTATAACCGTCGTTACCGTCAATAGACAGACGTACAAAAATAAAATGATGTAAAAATAATATTTCTGGACGTCGAGATGATTGAAATCAACAGGATACGGAAATGTGCCGGGTTTGGTACCGTTCTTCAGAAAAAGGTCGATTATCTTCGGTATCAACGGTTGGGCCATAAAAACGGTGTGATTAGTAATATTCAAAACTGTATATACAATGTCGACAAATTTATAGAATACTTATAAACTTTTCAACTAACCCTTATCGTACTTGACTAACCTAGATACGCGATAATCGTTTTTCTCTGTTGCTCAGCGTACTGGTGAAGAATGTTGACTTCTCGATCCTGAGCCCATTCGTGCCAATCCTTCCGAATACGATTTAGCAACTTTAATGTCTGTGCAGATCGAACAGGTCTTCCTTTATAATCGGTATCGATTGATTGACTCGTTTTAGTCTCCAGTACTGTCGTATTACAACTTTCGATGATATAACTGACCTTCTTCGAATTGAACATAAAACCAGCCAACTTAATTAGGGAAACTGCTGCGAAAACTAATGCGAGAGTGCCGTCCAGAAGGATGCTCCTGTCGTCACCATATTTTACAAGAGCCATTAACAGGGGTGTGAGTTGAATACCGCCGAGAG
The DNA here is from genome assembly GCA_917499995.1 of Ichneumon xanthorius. Taxonomy (NCBI): domain Eukaryota; kingdom Metazoa; phylum Arthropoda; class Insecta; order Hymenoptera; family Ichneumonidae; genus Ichneumon; species Ichneumon xanthorius. The sequence goes on from OU824207.1 coordinate 4,367,419, forward strand.
ACAAGACAGCAACAACAATCCCACGTCTGGCACCAATACTCTGATACGGCCATTGTCCGATGAGCATCATCAAGATTTTATTTAATTTGTAGTAACGGTGTTGAAACAAGTCCATCGTGACTCGAACTACCGTCAAAGATGGTGTTAGAGCAACTAATGCTGCTCCCTGTAAAAAACAAATGCCGCCAACATATTTTCTTAGCGCAGCTTTTCATGGAATTACATCAAAGTATCACACCTCCAGTGTGACGTTTAAATTGCTCCATTATACGTCAAAGTTGAGCGACAGCGAGGGGAGAGTGTATAGCCTCCGCTCCCTGTGCGCGCCGCTACTACGCATTCGAATATCGCTTCACGAGTCGTATAAAGTAATTTAATAACGGTGGGACCTCGAGGTTACGTCGATACTTGCTGAAAAACATTCTTCTATGATACTCACTTTAAATATCAGCAATTTTCAACCCCAGACTCAAATGAGAGGGTGCTTGACATACACGTGAAATACTTCACGTCTGCCGTACGGCGCCGCTGTATCTGAGTGGCGGAAACGTACATTAATAATGAATCGCCAGCATAGGAGGGGAGTCCTTTAATGTGGGGAAAGCGGTGGAACCATGAGAGGTTTGATATTCGATATCAGTTATGTCCGTAGTGTTAAGATGTGTACATCGTTGTTACACCCGAGAAAGGGATGTGTCATCGTACTTTTTTATAAGATCATGAGAGACGAACTCGGTGGCAAGTAGAAAGAAGTAAATCTATTCTATGATTATTGCCCAGGCAAGATATCATTTTTTCATTAACTCATCGTCCTCATGGATACAACTTTAATAATGATTTAATTGACCAAAATGATCTAATTCGCACTTGATCGCTGACCCAAAGGCATAAGGAAAGAAGAAGAACAACAAGAAATCTTAACATTCTACGTTGCAGTTGAAACGTCACGACGTACCAACAACTGCCGAACGACCAACGATTGCTAAAATAAAATTTTAGCAAATGAAAGTTATTTACGATAAAGTTTATTGAAACGAGATTTAAGACAAAGCTAATCGTCCTCTCGATACTTGTCTACTACTCGCGTTTCAATTGTTGTCATTTTTCAACCCTTTCAATCCATCGTCCGCCCAAGGTATTTTCTTTTTAGTGACTTGGTATGCCGAAGTCATCTTTCGCATTCGCACCTCCAAGCAGCTCGGCTGTCTAAACCCGATTAGAATCTCTACATAATTGTTCAATCCTTTTAATCCACCGTCCGCCCAAGGTATTTTCTTTTTAGTGACTTGGTATGCCGAAGTCATCTTTCGCATTCGCACCTCCAAGCCGCTCGGCTGTCTAAACCCGATTAAAATCTCCACATAATTGTTCAATCCTTTCAATCCATCGTCCGCCCAAGGTATTTTCTTTTTGTTGAGTTGGTATGCCGAAGTCATTTTTCGCATTCGCACCTCCAAGCCGCCCGGTGAATACGCCCGGCCGACGAAACCCGATTCAAATCCACGTGGAGAGTTCCTGTATGACAGACGTCTTCTCTCGCGCGATAGCGAAATTAAAACTTGTTCGATGTCTCAGCCGGACTTTAAAGGATTTCACGAGCGAGCTGCCCTTGCGGTAATTCACGGATCGTAACTTTAATGACAACGCCAATACTGTCCATGAAACGTCTTTCGTCAAACTCTCGACAAACGTCGCTTTACCCGTACGAATAGGTTAGAAAATTCCGTATCTGTGTTGCAGGAAAGGGAGATCGAATATCTGAAGCGTGAAATAATTGTCTTGAAAAAAGCGTGCGATCAACGGGAAGATTACGCCGCGCTCCAGCAAGAGAACATCAAACTTAAACACAGAGTAGCGATTCTCAAAAGGGTAACTAAAATTATCGTGTTACGTAAATTAAACATATAGACGTTGAAAATCACGTTGTACGTTTAAAAAAAATTATTCGCGTGTTTGCAGTACGTGGATTCACTGAGAGAAAAGGAATCCGGCATGTCTACTTCGAACGAAGGTGCAATGATCAGCATATGCAAAACACTGTACGAAGTCTTTGCCAAAGCTATCGGAGACGCCTACCCCGACCTTCCGGACCCTCCTGTGGTCATAACTACGTCCGGGAATAATCCAAAGTTCGGAGACTATCAGTGCAACAGCGCTATGGCGCTTAGCAAACTGCTCAGCACGCAAGGTACGAGTTTCGAGGGTCGAAACTCAATTTGCTAATTTAAAAAAAAAAAAAATTTAAGCTTATTTTTTTATATTAATAGAACTTTGATATTAATTGATTGAGCCATTTGTCAGAAATTGACAAACTTGTTATTATTATTTATTTATTTATTTTATTTGTGGGACGAGCTCTTTTATACTTAAAATACAGATAAAGGAAAGAAAATATGATTTGCATTGGTTCAGTTTATTATAGAAGATAGCAAATCTATCCATAGAAAATGTATAATTTTTTCGAAGTGTGTAAGCGAAAATATTTCGTGTTATATGGTTGTTTAGGTCTAAAGCCTATTCTTCCTTATAAATAGGCACAACCCGTTAATATTAAATAAATAAATAAACTATTATTATTATTCTAATTATTATTCTTGCGTGAGGTAATTTATTGAAACATAAATGAAAGTTGTAAAGAAATAATTTTTCAGGCAAGAAGATTTCCCCTCGGGACGTTGCGAGCAAGATCCTGGAGAAGGTGGAAAGTTCGCCGCTCATCGACAAGCTCGAGATCGCCGGTGCGGGTTACATAAATATATTCCTGAAGCGCGATTTCGGTCAGCAAGCTTTGCAGACGGTGCTGAAGGCGGGCAAAGTACCGGCGCCTCGAGTGTCGAGGCAGAGGGTCGTGGTGGATTTTTCGAGTCCCAACATCGCCAAGGAGATGCACGTGGGCCACTTGAGATCGACGATTATCGGTGAAAGCATTTCTCGACTTTTGGAGTATCTCGGCCACGATGTACTCCGGCTAAATCACGTTGGCGACTGGGGAACTCAATTCGGAATGTTGATTGCGCATCTGCAGGACGAATTTCCCGATTATCTGACGGTCTCGCCGCCGATAGCCGATCTCCAGGCTTTCTATAAACGGTCGAAGGCTCGATTCGACGAGGACGCGGAATTCAAGAAACGCGCGTACAATTGCGTCGTCAAATTGCAAGCCTCGGATCCGGACATAACGAAAGCCTGGCAAATGATTTGCGATGTTTCGAGAAAAGGTACTCGGAGTGTCCTGTGTCGATATAGTTTTAGAACTTTTTTTTCACATCTTCGATTTGGCCCGCGATTTTTTATATGATTGAACTAACTCCCAAAAGCACTCAAATGATTTTTATAATTTTTTTCAGATTGTTTATAATTATTTATGATTTAAAAAAGGAATTTATTGATCGCCACAGATTTTCCGAAGCTTTCTTCTAATTCTTTCCACTGTATTTTTGAAACAAAAAAAATAGAACAATCTGAGAAAATCTATAAAAATATCTGAGTGCTTTTGAGAGTTAGTTCAATCACATAAAAAATCACGGGCTTAATTCAAGGTGTGAAGGCTCAGACTCAGGTCGATTTGGTATGGAATACTCATACATATACAATTACTATTATCTATTCACTTATATGCTTGTCCACTAACTCGAACTCTCGGCAGATTTCCAGAAGCTCTACGAGCGCTTGGACATAAAAATCATCGAGAGAGGCGAATCCTTCTATCAGAAACACATGGAACGCTTCGTCCAAGAGCTGGAAGCTAAGAATTTCTTGGAGGAGGACGAGGGTCGCAAAGTCATGTGGGGCGAGCAGCATGGTGTCGGTATTCCACTCACCGTCATCAAGTCCGACGGTGGTTTCACTTACGACACGTCGGACTTGGCGTGTCTGAAGCAACGGGTCGAGGAGGAGAAGGCTGATTGGGTGCGTGTCCGATTCTCGTAATTAGAAACTGTAACGGAACGTTACAACGCGTCGATTAATCTTATATACACGTATGTATGATGCACGGTCAGAGCTGGGCAAGTCCCAAAAAATACTTCACGTACAAAGTGAAAGCAAAAAGTATCAAGTACTTTTTGCACTTAAAGTGTTTCTCAAGTAATTTTACCAAATACTTTTCGCAATTAGGTTCATAACGTCAAGCGTTATCTAGGCTTAAAAAAAGAGGTTCAATCAGGCTCGCTGCAAAAATTGCTAATTGAAATTTACGTAATCCATCGTTTTGAGGCTATTTTTAATCTATGCTTCATGTTTTTTTTTTTTCAAATCCATAAAAAATTTCGAAAACATTTTATTAAAAGAAACGCCAAGGGTCCATTCTCGTTTTTTTAATCGAATTTTTAGAAAATCAGTTTTAGTAATAAATTCTCGTAAAAATTATACTTGTTGAAAAACTTAGACAGATAATAATATATTAATAAATATTAATACATTCATTAATGTCCTATATAATTAATAAATATAGAATATCATGCTACTCATCGAGTATCCGTAATGCGAACGTGAACTTAAAATGTACTTGTACTTGGGTAATCGCAACAAAAGTACTTGTGTATTTCAAGCACACACTTGAAATACCAAATAAGTGCCCGGCATTTCAAGCACTGCCCAGCTCTGTACACGATTGATTATTGTAATTACGATTCATTCTTTATTACGATTTCTCCAAAACTTAATTAAATTAATTTCCGTTGAAACACTTGCAGATCATATACGTGACCGACGCCGGACAAGCGGTGCACTTCACAACGATAAGGAGCTGTTGCAAGAGGGTCGGTGTACTGACCGACAAGCACCGAATGGATCACGTAACGTTCGGTGTGGTGCTGGGCGAGGACAAGAAAAAATTCAAAACACGATCCGGCGACACGGTGAAGCTCACCGATCTGCTGGACGAGGGTCTGAAGCGAGCCCTCGACAAGCTTCACGAGAAGGAGCGCGAGAAGGTTCTCACGCCGGAGGAATTGAAAACCGCCCAGGAATCGATCGCCTACGGATGCATCAAGTACGCCGATCTGTCGCACAATCGTAATCACGAATACGTCTTCTCGTTCGACAAGATGCTCGAGGACAAGGGCAACACAGCCGTTTACTTGCTGTACGCTCTGACCAGAATTCGCTCGATCGCCCGCACGGCGAACGTCACGCAGGAACAGCTCGTCGCCGCCGCTGCCGACACGACGATCTCGCTCGATCACGAGAAGGAATGGAAACTCGCGAAGGTTCTTCTCAAGTTTCCTGACATTCTGTTGAAGATAACTAAAGATCTTTGTCTTCACACACTGTGCGAATTTTGTTACGAGATATCTTGCGCCTTCACGGAATTCTACGACAATTGTTACTGCGTGGAGAAGAATCAAGCCGGCGAGGTTGTGAAGGTGAACATGGGCAGAATTCTTCTCACCGAAACCACCGCGATTTTGCTCGAACAGTGCTTCTATATTCTCGGCCTCAAACCCGTGGCTCGTATGTAAAACCTTTCGATTTAATCGGAAAGGACGTTTTTCTACAGACTGAAATAAAAAATATATTATCTAAATCGCGATTGATATTTTCTGCGTCCGATGTAAGTCTTGCGAGGAGAATGTGAGTATCAAAGCCGATCAATGTTATTATTTCTACAGATTGAAATAAAAAATATATTGATTAAATCGCGATTGATATTTGGGTGCGACAATTCGAGCCGATCAAAGTTTTCATTCTGCTATTGCACTTAATTTTTTTTGGCGATATACATTCATAGAAATAAAAAAAATTGTAGAATACTCTCACTTCTATATTCTCAGCCTGTTGCCCGTGACTCGTATATAAAACCTTTCGATTTAATCGGCAAATGCGTTTTTCTACAGACGGAAATAAAAAATACATTAATTAAATCGCGCTTAATATTTTCTGGGTTCGGTATAAATTCAGCGCGGAGGGTTTGACGATCAAAGTCGACCGATGTTATCATTCTACTATTGCACTTTATTTTTTTTGTTCAACATACATTCATACAAATAAAAAACCTATACAATACTCACACTTCGAGAACGATCTATCGCCGAGTGTTACATGAGCATAGATCATATGTAAAGTTACGTTAAAAGGATACGATAATAATATAAAATAGTAAAAAAATCAGTACCGAATATTAGAAATTCTTATTTAATAGTTTGGATAGCTGCGAGCGGTCTCGTTTATATCCGTCCGCGAACCACCGCAGCCAACGAAGTTATCGAACGCAACGATAATTGCATGGATTTTTTTCCACTATGATGATACGAGAAACGTCACTATCGTGCGTGTCGGGAGGGGGAGAGGGCTAAAGGAAAGGGTCGACGGGCAGTGAAATCGTCCTTCGCGGACAGCTGCGATATGCGGCGTCGAAGAGACGCCGAAGCCTAATTTATTACTAAGGTTTCACACGTAGCGATAAGAATTACTGCCGCGGGAATATCTTCTCAAGCAGTTAAATTCAATCGATTTTTTTTTCATTAAATTATTATCTAGATTACGCGGTTTAAATTCGGAGTATTCGTCGTAAACGACAACGTCGAAGTCGTGACGAATTCGCATTGGAATCGGCACGACAGTCATTGTACAAATTAGTAGTACATCGGGGACGTTCGAGTCGAAGCGTCCCCGATCGAGTGCCTCGAGCAATCTCAGCGTCAATCGAACCGTACATGTATCGCATGCACACGCCGATCGATTTCACGTTATTGAGCTTAAAGTTGCGAATGCATCAGTCTCGGGACTCCTCCTTGATTCTCAGCAGTGATTTCTGCTCGTTACCAGCCTCGTCGTAGTCATCCACATTAACACTATACTTGGCTTTAAAGTCAGTCTTAAAGTTTGCTTGTTGGGCTGTAGCATCGTCCTGGAACATCTCATCGGAGAATCTAATGCTACTCCCATTCCCAGTCTTTCCATTTGCGTTTGTATTTCCAGACGTTGTGACGCTCGTGTGAACCTCGTTGAAGTGCTTGTAGAGCATCAAGCTCGTCGTGAATTCCATGTCGCAATTTGGAATTTTGCATCTGAAATTTTGCGAATGTTTTTCAAATGGAATTTAAAAAAAAAATACAAATATTTGTTTCTCGAACAAGTACGGGGCAAACTTACCGGAATATCTCACTTCCTTTCGCCGTGTGAACAAGGGGGGGTTTCGTGTTGGCGTGATTGTCGTGATAATGCTTCCACAGACTCGTCACGTTGTTGACTTGAGCACCACATCCGGGCATTTTGCAACTGGACGACGAACGATTCGTTAGTAAAGTCTCAAAATATCCGACAGTACACTTAATTGCTTTCTCATACAGGAAGGTTTGTTTTGATGCATTTTTTTCGAGATTTTGATGTATGCATGTTCAGAGTGTTTCAAAAAATCATATTTAGAAAAAATGTCTGGATGAACAGTAGAAAAAAAAAAGTAAAATAATTTTTTTCAATCGTATTTAATATTGTTCGGCCTTAAATTCAGGTAACTCACAGGAAAAAGCTGACGGTCGATGCTTTCCCTTGCTTCGGCCTGCCGATAGATTTAGCGAGTTTGGTATTAACGGTATTGATCACCAGTTTGTGGCTGTCCTGATGATGCCGATAATGCGATATGTATTTATACATCTTGCCGCAGCCTGTGACGTCGCACTTGTACGGCTCCTGTTTGTACCTCGACATTCTCTGTTTCTTAGGCGTGTACTCCTCGTCCTCGAGGCAATTTCCGCTCCTCTCGACGTTGCTGCCGGACTCGATTGTCGGCGAGTCTCGCTCGAAGCCGCTTCTGAATACCTTCTCCAAATTTCCCAAATCTATTCTGTGCTCCTGTCCCGCCTGATTGCTCACCTCGAGCTTCAGATTTTTCGTTATCGTCACGTCGCCGTTGAGATAAAGGACGTTGTTGCTCTTGTCGTCGTTGCCCTCGATGTGCAGAATGTCGTTGCTGCACTGCGTGAAACACGAGTCGTACTTTATAACGAAATCCTCCTGAACTATCGAAACCCCGTCGTTCTTCTCCGTCTTTGAGTTAATTCTACTGGCAGTGTCGTTGTTCTTATAATATTCGTCGGTTTTGGCAGTGGGGGTGCCGATCTTCGTGCGATCCTGAGTAAATTCGTCGCCGTGATAAGCGACCCTCTCGCTTCTGTTCGATCGCTCCTCCTTGCTCGTATAATCGTCCTTCGGCGCGTAATCGCTGTTGCCGGTGAGCGCGTAGCCGTTGCCGCTCGAGGTCGAACTCTCGCTCTTCGATTGCTGAGCCTTCGTTTCGCCGTCGAAGTAACACTCCTCGTCGTTCTGATTGGCATCGTCGTCGATCGAATTTTCGACACCCTCGAAACATATTATCTCGGGTTCTATAGGCAGTGTAGGCGGCTGCCTGTGGCAGCTCTCTATGTGATCCTCCAAATTGTCCGCCGTGCTGTGGACGGAGCCGCAACTCGTGTAAGGACACACGAAACCGTTCGTCTCGTTGTTGTGACACTCCTGATAATGACGCCACATACTTCCGGGGTCGGACAATTCCTCGCCGCATCCTGGCTCGCGGCAACTGCAACGATAGTACGAGAAGTTAAAAAATGTCTTAATGCATTTAGGGTCTTGTTAAACCTTGTTCGATAATTACATAAATCTTATCTTCAGAGCTTCGAGGGCCTCGTGAGTTTTGTACTCATCCTGGTTGGTGAATATTTTTCCGCATCCTCTCTGCTTGCAGGTGTAAACTTCCTGAAAGCAAACGGAATTTAATTAATAGGCGGGAGAATGAAAATTATGACAACACTTTGGAGGAGTTCGCAATATTTCTTTGTTAAGAGCTTGTCCAACATTGGACAAGTAACTTTTTTATTATGGCACGAATTTTAATTCGATCGCATTTTTGGGCAAATTTGAATCACGAAATTTGGAGAAAATGGTCCGCAAATTATGGATCAAAAAATATCTCGACTTTTGGCGTGAAAAATATAGGTGGATTTTTTTGAAGCTTCAGGTTCGAGTCGGGACAGTAAGAATCTATTCGGAATGTGTACATTGTCAATTTATCTATTTAACTTCCTTAAAGTGCACGGAATTTTATTAATTGAGATATTGGTAGATGAAGCGGGCGAATAAAAATAGTAAAAAAACTTTGCAGAAGTTGGCGTTATTTCGTTGTTAAGAGCTGCTATGGCTTTCCAAAATTGAACAGCAAATTTTTTTACTGTGGCACTAAGATGCATACGCATTTTTGGGCAAATTGATCATGATCACAAAATGATCAGCAAATTGTAAATATTTTTACCCCTAGTTTGAAGATGAAGTTGAGATATTCTTATCTCTATCCCCCAGGTTCTGTTGGGACGTTTATAGAATATGAAAATGAAAATATAAAAATGAAATAACATTTAGTTCAATAACAGTTTTCGTTTAGATCGGAATTGGTTCGAAAAAAAAAAAAATTCACTATGCACATATATGTATCTCAGCAAAACTGAAATACACATTTTTTTAGGATGGTCGCTAGTATTATACATTTCGAAACAAAGTTAATAGGCGTTGAAATAAAAAATTCAAGGACAGTTCCAAGACTTCATGGACTTTCCGGACCACTGAACAGCATGAATAAGAAACTCTATGTGTAGACTATGAATTTATGTATTTACTGTTATGTATTTAGTGTTATAAAAATTTGCTTCTGCAATTGTGCCCATCTGGCTGTGCACCGGAGGGAGAAAAAATATTTCGAATTCCAGAGCAGGTGACGAAGCTCAGCGGAGCAGATTATTTTATCAACTCATTTCAATAGTATGGGTGCCTCAATTAATAATGCAGGAAAATAATTTTTTTTATAATAAATTTCATAGTAAAATTAAATTATTTTTTATCATTACAAACATGTAAAGCTTATCGACAAATTTGATCAAAGGTCTCTAGCTTGAGCTATGTAAATGACCACGGTGTGAAATACGTTTTACAAATTCGTCTTATAAAAAAAAGGAATATTTTCCTCTGATTTTTTCTGTAAAGTACATCAAGGACCATCGCAGAGGTTCTTCATTGATTGGTGTATAGACAAAAATGCCAACTCTCAGACAGATTTTTCATGATTATAATTAGCGACTTTGCATATTAATTCGACGAACGAAAAGCCCGGCTCGAGTGAATTTCGAGTCGGGTCGCGGTCACCTCCGTGCGCGATTTGTTTTGGCTTGGAGGTCATTGAACCCGTGTCATGGTGGACGAGGGTACGTACCTTTTTCGGTGCGATTTCTTCGATGGTGCGATTTCTGGAGACGAATCTAATGACGCTGACTTCGGTCGGCCGGTCGGGACATGCCTCGGTTCCCTGACCCATCTCTGCCAGCCGCTTGCGACAACGAACAAAGTTTGTTCGCTCACCCACATAACCTGCACCCTTCAACCTAACTGCGGTGAGAAAAAAAATTCGTCAGTTTGCTCACACGCCGAATGTCGTCGGATTTGCGGTTGACGCGAAGTTGCGAAAACTTTTTTTTTTTTCTTTACTCACCATCGACGAGCTCATCCCTGCATCGTGGGAAACCTCTTGTCCGACTCACATTATCGTACTGTCAATAAAAACAATTACTTGTTGTCATACCAGTGCGCCCGCGAGTGCGTTTGGCTGTCAGCGCGATCGAGCTCGACGAGCCCATCGGCAAGTTGAGAACCGCTGCGTAGGGCAGGGCGTTCTGGGTGAAGCCCGAGCCCGAGCCGTCGAGAATGGATTTTTCACCGTCCAACGTCGCCATCTGGTTCTCGTCGTGCCCACTAAACAGCCTCTCGTTTTTTCTTTTTTCTTTTTTTTATAAATCTTAATTTTAGTCGCGTGATTAAAGCGTAAGAATTTGTCGAGGCTCGATACACTTCGGATATCGACGGTGTTGAAAAAATTATTGACCTTTTGGCTGTAAAAACATCTCGTATGCAATTGTACTGGCCGCAATCGTCGTTATCGATCGAGCTTTGCGAGAAGGGAAGCGAACCTTTTTTTTCCCTTGTTATTAAAATTTATCGTTATAATATAGAATGAATACCGCACTAAAAACGGGCCTTGAAGGATTACACAATTTTGAAAATTTTCGAGCTAAGGAGAACTTGAAGTAAATTAATGTTATACCGCGTAAGAAACTAAACAAAGCAATGAAAAGGTGAAATTTTATTGTAATCTTCGCTTAGGAAAATTTAAGATACAGACGAAGTTTGGGCGCTCGGATTATAATAGATGTAACATAAATTTTTCGATAAGTTTATTCGGTATCTGTTTTTCTTTTATTACTATTTTTTTATCGAAATTTATAATTATCACAGAATAAATAGAATACTAAATTAAAAACGGGCCTTGCGGGTTTACAAAATATTGAAAACTTTCGAGATAACGAAAACTTGCAAGACATTTTTTAACACTGGATGAGAAATTAAACGAAGCAGTACCAAGGTGAAATTTAATTATAATCAGTCCTTAAAAAAAATGTTTAAGTTACAGACAAAGTTTGGGCGCTCGTTATCTAACATGTGTAACATAAATTTATCGACGTGTTAGTCCGCCATTTTCTTTGCATCAAGATAGCCCACGCCATGTACGCAAAGTTTTTCTATTTGCTTGCATTAATAATGTCGTAGCTGCAACCGAGTTGTTCCTGGAAGGTGCGTGTCAGGCGCAGGACACACTAATCGATATATCAAATGCATGTAATTGTGGGGGATCCGCGTGGGGTTCGACAATACGTCGAAGGGTACTCGGCGAAGTATGCACGAATCGGTGGAGGGGGTTGAGGATCGCGTGCAAGCATGCCTTCGAATATTCGTACCGGCGTCGCGACGCCTCGGCGAGCGCGCATGCGCCCTAGCGGCCATTTCCTATAGCTCGTCCATATCCGCTCGTGGTGGCGCGATTCGCTCCCAAGGATACAGGACGAGCGCATCGTCCGTTCTATTCAGTCTGAATCGTTCGGTCGGCGATACACATCGAGCTTGACGCTTTCCGGAGCGTCTCACCGCTGTCTAAACAAAAAGCCGCCGGTTCTTTAACGCAACTTCCGAGAATTTGTATTTAAAAAAAAATTCCGAAAGTTTTTATTGAATTTATATTTTCCGTAACTTAAGGCAGTGTCGATAATTCGTGTGTCATTTATTGGTGAAATTAATCGATTCTCGAACGTAAAAGTGCACTCGCATGTAAAAGTGCGTTGACTGAAGTCTTCGGTCGGAACAGCTGAGCCCAACATACACCGAAGTAACAATCCGGCAGGTAAGCGTCGCTGAGTAAGGTTAGAAATTAGCCGGCATCCGAGCCGGCTCGTTCGGTTTAAGTTATGCACCATCACAAAAGATACTAAAACACGAGTATTGGCAACTGTTCAGTAGAAAGCAGAAAATAAAAAAAACGTGTTTCGTTCGAACATCGATTATACGCGATGCGTACTTATACGGAATGCAATGAAAAGCGGGGACGATGTAGGAAGCGCGTTAATGTCTATTCGAACCCGCTTCTTCATAAAATAAAATAAAATAAAACATGCCTCGTACGAACATCGATAATACGAAGTACGTACTTATAATTAATGCAGTGAAAGGCGGGGGCGATGAAGGAAGCGCGACACTGTCTACATCGAAGCCGCATCTTCAGTAAATAAAATAAAATAAAATAAAGTAAAATAAAACATGTATCGTACGAGCATCGATAATACGAAGTACGTACTTATAAGGAATTCAATGAAAGGCGGGGGCGATGTAGGAAGCGCGACATTGTCTACATCAAACCCACTTCGTTTAAAGCATAAAAAAAAAGTAAAGTAAAGTTCACAGATAGTATAAAATGACATGCAATAAAATAAAATAGAATAAAGCGTGTATCGTACAAACATCGATAAGACGAAATAACGAAAGGCGGGTAGGATGTGCGCAGCGCGCCATCGTGCTTCGCACGATGCTGCGAATGCAAACGTAGCTTATCTTCAGTGCACCGTAAAATAATTCGTGCGTAATTTTATGTACCGGATTGGAAGTTTTTATGCAAAAACTGGTAAAGTAAATTTCATGTACAATTGTGATGAAAAATTAATGTTCAGTGTATTAAAAACATTGGAAATACTTTATTTTTAATAATCTACTTTAATTTTACTATAAAAGTAGTTGAATTTTAATACTTTACTTTAATTTCAATGAAAAAGTATATTCATTTTTCAGAACAACTGTATATTAAATTTAATGCACCAGTTTTTGCATAAAAACTTCCATAAAAACTGAATGAGAAAATATAATTTTCTCATTGATTTCGTTAACAAATGGCAAAGAAATTCTTTTGGATAATACGAACTAGTTGAGTTCGTAGATCAGAATTCTCGAAATCTATGATTGCCCGAAGCGTTCGGAAATGTTTATATATAATGGTAGATTTGGACTCTCCTCTTATTTTCTTCCGTAATTAAAAAATATTTATCTTTTCGTAATTAATCGATGTGTTCAGGAAACTAGAAACCTTCAGCTTGACATTGGTTCAGTTATTTTCTCAAAAAAATTTGTTCTCGACCAATAAATAACTGCTGGAATCTGTGGATACTCTTAACCGTCTGAGCATTCACCTTTACTTTACACGCAAGCGCAACATTGGCTGCGTCGAAGCCCGCTTCGAAGCGGCGTCATTGTTTTACTCTTCGTCGCAGTAAAGCCGCTTCCGAAGCGTCGTCGCTACGGCAAGCGGTCTTTCTTTCGTTACGCGAATTATAACTTCCTCAGATGTTACGAAAAAGTTCTCCGTTGGTTGACCTGTGACCACCAAAACGTTATCCGCAATCGCGTGACCCAAAGTCGACTTTGGGACATGCGATAACTCACGGATAACATTTTTAGTCATAAGCCAACCAACTGATAATTTCGTGAATTCTTAAAGTCGTTCTGTCGCTCAGTGTTCATTTCGCATAACTTCGAAAAAAATGAGATAAAATTGCAAATACTTCTGAACTTAATGAAAAAAAAAGTTGTTCACAAATTTTTCGGGAAACCCAACGTTTTTTTTTCAATGGAAATGATTCCCTCATTTTTCTGAATACTTATGAATATTTTTTTAAATATAGAAAAATTGTGTTGAAAAACACAAAATCCAAAGCAAATTCAAAAATCTGAAAAAATTCATACGTATTCAGAAAAATGAGGGAATCATTTCCGCTAAAAAAATAGTTTGCCGTGTAATTTGTCGGACAATTAAGTTGCTAATAACATTTTGGACTTATTATGATGCGAAGTCTATCTTTTCGGTACCTTTAACATGCATGCATTTATTCACATTTTTATACCATCAAGAAGTATTAAGTGACGCGAGTAGCGTCTCGCGATTTTCTCGAACGTATGCGAAACGACCACCGAGCGACAGAACTACCTTAAAAAAAATTGCTACACGAGGTTCCTGGACGCGTCGACACTCGCGCATCCAAGATACACGCTGTATCTTGTTCGGCCGAAGCGGCAGCTGCGCCTCTCGTCTGTCGGCTCGGCGTCCCGCGCCTCTAAGCACAAAGGCCGAACGACAGTGGCGCCCATTACTTATTTTTTTATACATATTTTTTTAAATACATCATACGACTAACATTTTCTTTACCGAATAAAACTATGTATAACGCGAGGAATTGGCATGAGGATTCTTACACTCACCGGAGTGCTGCTATTTACTTGGGCCCGAATAACCGGTGAGCTCGGGCCCACGTGGATTCCGCGCGCATGGCATTCGCGTCACCTGTTAGCTGTAGATGGTATCGAGTTAATCGTCGGTTTTCGGTAGGACTTAAGTAACGAAATAAGGGTCACGCCGGCAATGCAGCTCGATGATTCAATCTCTAAATTCAATCATCGAGAAGCCGACGGGTGAAATAATGGATGGCGGACGCGCCAGTGCCGGGCCGTGCCGGCGAAGATTGAAGGCGAGGGGCGCCGAGCGGGTCGGAGGGGGGACTAGCAGGGCGCGTAAGGGCGAAACACGCTCTGGGATCCGGATCGATCCAGGACTCTGCCTAGCTCCTCTCCATCGCTAAAAATAGTCGCTGCCTCTCGACCGCTGTTACGCTGTGCCCATAGACTTTATGTGCGCGTGTGTATATATATATATATAGTTGTTTTGCGTTTCGCGACGGAGAACCGTAAAAGCGGCCGCGGTCCTTGGTCCTGTGGAATTATTTGGGCTCGCTTTCTCGATCCAACTTCGGTACTGTGTAAGTTTCCGTTGTACGGCAGTAGGTAGAAGTAACGGTTCGTACCTGACGGGTCATAAACCCTCGGCCAACCTTCGGAAGATCTTACGAGGGTCCCTCCAATAGGAGTTTTATTCCACCGAACCGTGCGGAGAGTTGAATACTTTGAGAATAATAATAATAATAATTCAGCGAGTCGAATAAAAAATAATGCAAAACAATGTCGAATAAAATAAATACAGCTGCATTTGGAACAACTTGTAGGACATAAAAACGGATAAAATTCTAAACCATAAAAAATGTCAAATGTTAATCGTATGCGAAATGAACACCGAACGACAGAACTACCTTAAAAAAATTGCTACACGGAAGATCTTACGAGGGTCCCTCCAATAGGAGTTTCATTCCACCGAACCGTGCGGAGAGTTGAATACTTTGAGAATAATAATAATAATAATTCAGCGAGTCGAATAAAAAATAATGCAAAACAATGTCGAATAAAATAAATACAGCTGCATTTGGAACAACTTGTAGGACATAAAAACGGATAAAATTCTAAACCATAAAAAATGTCAAATGTTAACGTTTTAAGCGATTTTCGAAATTTCCTTTCGTTGAACGACACTGCGCTTAAAATGAACTAATAAAATCATTCCGTTAGGTACTTTTATTTACGTTTTTATAAATGTCTAAATAATTCGGGAAAAAATGTTTTTCCTCGTAAATAAATTTACGAAATATTCGCAATGCATTAGATCCGCGTAGCTGTGTACAGGTGCTTGGTGGAGCGTTTGAATCGAGGCACAGAGCCGAGAGAACGGCGGGGAGCCGGTGAAAGACGGGACGCGCGTGAGAGTCTCTGTGCGAGCGTTGCCCGGCGTCGCGACGCCCAGACATAAACGGATCGATCGTGTGGCACCGACCCTCAAACCTATGCGATATATGCCTATGTTGTCGTACGGGCACGTACACCACCGTAGGATGAAACTTATGTGTACAGCGGGAGGAGTTCATTGTCGCCGAGCGAAAGTGCACCGCGCATATATATAGCGTGTACACGCCGATTACAGTGGAGCGCTGATGTGAGCCGTGCGTTTGTGCAGGGGCCGGCTCTTCGCTTCAAATGAAAAAGCATCATTACGGGCCGGGCGCATAAAAAAAAGTCTGGTTGCAAATTACACGGCAGTGAATTCGCCGGATATGGGAGATAAAAGGACCGCATGCAGATCAGACGTATCCGATTTCTATATCAAGACGACATTCTGATCGACCGTAGTTGTATATAGCATGCAATGCCGGGAAAAGTCAGGAAAAAAATCTTGGTCAAGAAATTAGGGAGTTTCGAAATTGGTCAGGGGAAAAGTAAATTGTCGTCGAACGAAAGTAAATAAATAAAAAGTACAAAAAACGAAGCATCGAATAAAAAATAGAGGAAATGTTGGGAGAAAAAAAAGAGAATTAAACATTAATATAATAATTAGGCATTTTCATTGGTGTCATTCATTTTTTCAAATAGAAGTCGTTAGAAGTTTGGTCAGGGAATTAGGGAATTTCAAAATTGGCTAGCGAAAAAGTGAATTGTCGCGGAACCTTCTGTAAATAAATAAAAAGTACATAAAAGGAAGCTTTGAAAAAAAAAAAAACAAAAAAGTTTGAAAGAAAAAAAAGATAATTAAACTTTAATACAATAATTAGGTATTTTCTTTTGCATCATTTATTTTAAAAAATAGAAGTTACAAGTTTAGTCAGGGAATCTTTTTTTCGGGAAAAAAGGGCCGCCATGTATTGCTATAGGAAAGAGGGGGGGGGGGGGGGGAGGTGCAGTTAGTTGCACGAGCAAGGTTCGAAGCAGCGCATGCAGAGCTCGAATGCGATAAAGTCTCATCACATTCGCACTTGCACGACTAGCTAAATGATACATTTCCGTGCACGTAGGCGCCTGATTCGTCGCTTTCGATATAAGGCCGCCGGATCGACGGCGTTGATAAACATAACTCGGAGGGAGTGCGCGGACGGAGATTTCGCGAGATTATTTTTTTGTGGTCGTAAAAAAAATTTATTTCATGGCACAAAAAAATTATCAGCATTACTCTTTGTTTTAGTCCAGTACAAATTATTTCCGCCATCGATTTGAACGGCATTAAAAAATGTGTAAAAAACCAATCTAAGTTTAGTGACGATTTCGCCTGGAACGCCCCATACATATATCGAAAAGTTTTCGAAAACCAAGTTGCGCCCGACAATTTAACTGGATCGAATAATTATTAAAAGCCTCGCCGCGCGACTTCCCCATCAAGGTACGTTGGTACGCTTCCGCATTCCCGATGCCGGACGCGATAAGTATTTAAATGATGGGATTGTAAAACCATGTAGGAAGTGGCACAACCGCACGAACTCGGAAAGAGTGCAGGGACGAAGATTTCACAAGGTTATTTTTTTGTCGTAAAAAAGATTCATTTCATGGCGCAAAAAAAAAATCGGCTTTGTTCTTTATGTTATTCGAGTAAACATTATTGTCGCCCCACGTTTTGAACGGTAATAAATAATTTGTGAACAAAATTAGATTATTGACGGTTTCGCCTGGAATGCCCCATATACGTCGCTAAGTTTCTCGAATATGGCGTTGCGCTCGACAATTTAACTCGATCGAATAATTATTAAAAGCCTGCGACACTTCCTCATGAAGGTAACTTGGTATGTCTTCAGCTCTTTATTTTATTCGAGTGCACATTATTATCGCCCGACGTTTTGAACGGGAAATTTGTAAACATAAAAAAAAGATGTAGGTTTACTGACAATTTCGCCTAGAACGCCCCATATACGACTGCAAATTTTTGAAAATAGCTTTCCGCTCGACAGTTTAACACGATCTAATAATCATTAAAAGTCTCGCTGCAACGTTTCCCATCAAGGAGTCTCTGCATGTCTTCGGCATTCGATGGCGGACGCGATAAGTATTTAAATGATCCGATTATAGAACCGTGCAGATTCTCCCCGGACGATTCTGCACGGTCGCTGATGCCGGACCTTCGGGGCTTAGCTGCAAGGAAATCGGACGAGTCGTTCGCAGTCCGATTTCTTATCTCGACGGAAGTCGCCGGTGTCAATTCGAAGCGAATTTATTTCACGAGTAAATAACTCTGATGTACTCGAGCTGCAGTGTCGAGTTCGATTCCGAGCCTTCTGCATCCACGGAGTCCAGTGCGAACCCGGCTAGGGTTTCGCTCGGAACGCCGTAGTCTCACAAAGCACTTGTGCGCTTCTACCGAAGCCCCCCCCCCCCCCCCCCCCCCTCCTCCTACCCGGAGAGACACGAAGAGAGCGAAAGAGGAGAGTTCCTCGGAAAATCCTCGGGCGTCGAGTATCATGCCCGGCCGGTATAAACAACTTTCACCGTGCATACATCCCTTACCTACGACCACCGAGATACACAAACGAAGGCGGGACGGACGCGCGCATGAGATTTCCGAAAATAAACAGCAGCGACGTCGGTGCGGAGACACGGGGGTTAAAAAAAAACGAAGAGAAACATGGATATATCATACGCCGAGCTACGACGGAGTTCGTAAAAATAAATATTGTACAGCTTCGAGCTGCAGGGATTTTTTTTTTTTTCGAGCGTCGAATGCTTCGGAAGGCGTCCCGGCTGTGCGCGCGCAGCTGGCGATCCTTTCCTCGATGGCCCGTAGTTGTTTGCTTGTCAAACACGCGGGTATAGGTTTGTAAATTACTAATCGGGGGTTCCCACACTGTAAACAAAATTCGTATGAGATTTATTGTAACGGATTGGAGGTTTTTATGTAAATAGTTGTATATTAAATTGCACGTACCATTGAGATGAAAAATTCATGTTCGGTGTGTTACGAACATTGGGAATATTTTGGCTTTAATAACTTACTTTAATTTTACTAGGAAAGTACTTTAATTTTTCATCACAATTGTACATTAAATTTAATGTGCCAGTTTTCGCACAAAAACTTTCAGTCCGGTACATTAAATACACAATTTTTTTATACGCTGCAGCTATGCTGTAAAAAAAATGTAAATTTAATGTTCAATCGTGTTGAAAAATTCATGTTCAGTGGCTGAAAAATATTGGAATTACTTTATTTTTGATAATTTACGTTAATTTCAAAGAAAAAGCGCACACATTTTTCATCATAATTGTACATTGAATTTAATGTACCAGTTTTTGCATAAACACTTCCAGTCCGGTACATTAAATTCCATGCGAATTATTTTTTACACTGTACTGGCACTTTATAGAAACAACTAGTTTTATACGCGTCTATATCGGAAGGCACATTTCGTTCGAATATACACGTCAGCTATATTATACGAGAGCAAAACGCGAGTGAAGGGAAGATGGATCTAGCTATCAAGAATAATATAGAAAACAATTCTTTTCCTTTTTTCAAGTGGAACACGTGAGTCACTCGCCGCATGCGGCGCGTTCGAGAATTACCCCGTTGCGTCTCGTCGTCCGTCCGACTTCGATGCGGACACTGACATAACCTCGACACAGACGTACACGTACTTTCGCGGTCGCCGGTGCGAACACGAGACACGCGAGTTCTCGGATCTCGAGTCCCCTCGGCGCCAGTTCGGTCGTTTACATCGCGTCGATAATCCGCGCTCGAAGTTCCTTCCCGTACATCGAGTTTTCGCCCGGCAGCAATCATTATCCTTTTTCCACACGCTTAATGTGTACACGTACTTTTTGTACTCCCGATCGGGCGTGCGATCTTCCACGAGCTTCGACGCGGTCGCCACTCGAATATATATAGTTATACTTGCAACACAATTCGGGAGACTCGGCGCTACGCTCTCGGGACCCAAAAAAAGTTGATCTCAAATTACCGACACGAAACGAAATAAATATTAGCGCGGTATTATTTCTGTTCCACTTGAACTTTTTGTTTTCTATATTATTCGGGATTGCTTGATCCGTCTTTCGTTCGCTTGCATTTTGCTCTCACGTAATATAGCTGTTGGTGTAAATACGGAACTGCCTTCCGACATACGCGCGTATAAATCTAGTTCTTTCTCTCAAGTGCCAGCTCGAAATTTGGAGAATATGGCGTATGGAAATGATTTAGGATTGAAATCCACTTCGATATGCTACATCGGACTTAGGATATACGAAATCTACTTCCATATGCTATAGAAACCGAAATCTTGAGAATATAGCATATGGGACTGATTTAGATTCGGAATCCACTTCTATACTATGAAATCCGAAATCTCAAGAATATAGCGTATGGGACTGATTTAGATTCGAAATCCACTTCTATACTATGAAATCCGAAATCTCAAGAATATAGTGTACGGGAGTGATTTTGAATCGAAATTCACTTCGTTATGCTACATGGGAATTAGGATTGGCTCGAAATTCCGGCTGGGAGCTCTTACCGATTATTTATTTTCTGGCTACGTATATTCCGTCGCCACGATGCGTTCACAATCTCGTAAAATATATAGACCTTTTATTCTTTCCATTTACTATTTCTTCTTCTACTTCGTCCTATGGATTTACGCCAGAGGCCAAGTTCCATAAATCTATTTACTACTTCGTACCATTTTACGGAAGTTTAATTTTCCGTCCCTATTTTTTTTTAACCAACTGCGACAGTGGCGCCGCGAACAGGAGAGAAGCGAGGCTCGCGAGTGTAAATTATTGCTCTCGACACGACGAGAGTCCACGGGATCGAACACTTCGACAATGGGCTCGCGGAGACGAATTAAGGGGGCAGGGGGTTCCCGGGGGAAAGGGAAGAGAGGTGGTATATTGTATATTAGTGGAGGAGCATTGTTCGGGCGTCGGCATAAAGAGTCGCACTGCGTCGACGACGGCGTTGAATTCGGAGGCTCTCCATCGTTCCACGGTGTCCCTTGTACACATTGTACGTACACTGCATCCTAGAACCCTCTTCAGCCATTATAGTACAGAGGGCCGGTATACATCACACGCTCGCTCGTGTGCCAGCCGTGCTCGAGTAGGCGGGGGAACACGTGCCTGGCATCTGCCACACGCTGCACACGAGCCCTGCATGTTAGATTATCGAGTTCTGATTCGTATGGGCTCCGCGCTTACAAACTTACGATAGCGGCCGCCCACCGCATCGAAGACCACGAATTAACAATTTCTTACACAATTTTCATAAACATAAAAAAAATAATAAATAATAATTTCATACAAATTTATTACTTAATAATATTAACACATGAATATTAATATAATCATGAAATAGTTAATTTTTTATTGTTATTATATTTTATTTCAATTGTATTATAGTTACAAATTTTTCTTTTTACTTCGTTGTCCTTACAATCAAACAAATTTGCATATATATTTGTTATATTTGTTAGATTATCGAATTCTGATTCGATAATTTAACAAACTTATGATAGCGACTTTTTATTTATTACCAATATAACATTTTTTACACAAATAGTAGTATTAATATGTATATATATATTATCATGAAATAATTTATAATTTTTTTTATTATTATTATATTTTATTACAATTGTATTAGTGAAAAATCTTTTTTTTTTAGTTCGTTATCTTTACAATCAAACATATTCTCCCGACATATTTGCTCCATGGTGCTCTGAAGGGAGCGCCCTGAACTGGAAGATTCTCCACGCTCGACCGCTAAAGATCAAGATATCCCCGTAAGACCGCAAAGCTGGAATAATCGCACCGCACGGAAACGAGATTTCTGCGATCTCGGAGATTTTCCCAACAAGACCGGTGTACATGGGCGGATGGAATAAGAAGATCGACGATACATCTGTGTATACTGGCACGTCTTCGTCGCAAGAGTGCGAGCGATGTTTTCTCCTCTGACAAATATGAAGGAAAAAATGAAAAGACTGGATTAAGTCATAGTAAATCCGCTCAGTGAAACTCACCGACTCGGTACAAAGTTTGCCGGCAATTTGGCAGAAACTGTCCAGTAAATCGGTCGGCTTCATCGCGCGAGATGTTTAGATGGAAACCTGCTCGTCCCAAGCTCGAGGGTAGAGAGGACGCGGGGTCGACGTTACGTACCGGGTGTCCCGGTATCTTCGGACGGATGCTCATTCGGAGGTCTGTTTTCGAGACCAATTTTTGTTGCGCCGCGGATCGTCGCATTAAAAAAAATTTTTTTTTTACTCTTCACTTCCATTGAACTTCCGCTACAGGAACTCATAGCAAGCTCGACGAGAACATCTGCCTACAGTTACAAAAAATGTAGGCCTCGTGAATCGGCGACGTTTATTCCTATGACGAAGACGAAAACCCAATGCAAGCAAAACTTTTCGCGCGTTATACTATTGATTAGGCTATCTAATGTTTATAATCTAATTATAAACATTTATTATGCAAATAGGAATAAATAAACAAAAAGTATAATTATTAATAAAATAAAACATGGTGTCCAGCGGTTCTTGAAGTCCTCGGAGTCCTTGCATGTCCTTGAATTTTGTATTTCCCCGAAAATTTGAGTTTGTTTAAAAATGTATATTTAGTTCAGTAAATGTTTTTTTCTTTTTTTTCTTCAAATTAACTGCGACGTATTTCGATGTATTTTTTCTCGCTGAAGCACGAATCCGATGGCCTTTTTGGGGCTAAAGTACAGTGAGACATTCAAAGTCTCATATTATGTCTTCGATTTTATGGAAAATCGTATTTTTGGGATTTAAATGGGAAATATTGAGTTAGGAGTAAAATAATTGTTATATTCGTGACCAGCGGGAAAAAATACGTGGAATATAGACGTGAAACAAAAAAAATCGATTGAACGACGATTTTTCACTTTTTGAGCCACTTTTGAAAAAATGTCAATTTTCGTCATTTTCAAAGGTCGACATCTCGGCTCCCAATAGAGCATTGAAAAATCTGGGGTGCCCATCGTATTCTACGAGAAAAAGTACACGAAACAAGTCCTTGTGCGAAGTTTTAGAATCTTTTATCGTGCCGTCCGAGGACGTTGAAAAACGCAAAAAATGGACTCGAAAGTGCAGCCTTTGAATTTTTTATGAAATATTTTTAGTCGGTATGAAATATTTTTTTCCGAATAAAATATAAAATGCAACGTATACCGACGTATTTTGAGTTACATAAAATAGCTTCGCCAGAGGGGTTGGGAATCTCAGCACTGATTCAACAAGCGGGACAAAAATCGGGCAGTCCTAAAAAAAATCCTTAGAAATTCGACTCGAAGACTTTATCAAAAAAAGTTGTTGAAACGTGACCTCGCATTGTCCGTTGCGCGAGGCTCGGGGACTTTCGCCGTGCGTGCCCGCTATATCTTCGGGACTCGGGACGGAGAGCCGTGGTAACCGGAGAGATCTCTAGAGCGGCGTGGGTCCGGGTTGGCGCAGATGTTCGACGCGAGACAGGAGAGACGCGAAGATCCCAGAGGAGAGATTATCGGGCTCACGGAGTACACGCGCACGGAACCCCCGACGCGTGGAACGAAGAACGAGAAAGACGGAAGGGACCACTGATTTTTTTTTCCTTCACCCGTTGCCCGTCCAGATAGACGAGCGAACCCGACCGTACACGCTTCTCCCGTCCGGCCACGCGCTCCTCCATCCGTGCGAGCCTGTCGAGGCGCTCGGAGATTAAATAAATTCACGACGCCACCTTCCACGCCGGGCGTGTCGAACCACACAGGAAAATAGTCGCCAAATAGGTTTCTTGTCCACAAACGTCCACAACTATTACATTTTTTTAAATCGTACCAACAAAATGTTGTCCATTTTGTAAATACGTCGGTTAATTTTTTTTTCATATTTTTTTTGTTTAATTATCAAGAAAATAATTATGGATGTTTGTGGACAAAAAAGTTTCTTAATTGGACAAATCTTTTTGTATTCCGTGCACCGACCAAAAATCTTGTCCATCTTACAAAACTGTCAGTTCAATTTTTAAATATTTTTGTCTGTGAAGTTATCATGAAACTAATCGTCGATGTTTGTCGACAAGGTTTTTTTGAATGGTCGGATTGATAGATCGTTCGTCGAGCGACGCCCAAGGGGGCCGTTTCGTTTCTTTCCCTATATAATTTAAAAAATACGATCTATTTTTTAATATCTATTTTTTCATTTTGTTAATCACATCGTCTGTTATGTTTTCAGTGAGTTCACGTGGAGGCCGAACCGTACGATGAGTCAGACGGACCAGGAGCAGGATCTGAAGAGCATGGACAAAAAAGAGATCGCCGAGGAGGAGAGGGAGAAGATGCTGAACGAGGAGAACACGAAGCACACCGGAGCCCAACCGGCCGCCGATCTCGAGTCCGAGGAGCAGAAGCCCAAGAGGAAGATACCGATCGGTGGCATTAAGATGCCTGGTTTCTGTCGCACCAAGAGCAAGGAACCCTGCAAGGTATGTACCATTCCGATAACAACAAAGTAACTCGTGCCGCAAAAATCCTACTCTCAATACCGTGCAATTTTACACGCGTAATAATTATATTGAGGGCCCATTTTTATTTTATGTTATTATATATTAGTTTACATAATATATAATATAATAAAATATATATATAAGATAATTGCTATTAATATTGCAAGTAGCGATCCGGCGCGATTTATTAATATTATTTATATACATATTTTAAAAAATTAGTCATATAATTTCGAATATTCTAATCGTTCCTGGGACATCAATGGTAAGCAGATTATTTCACAGGGCCAGGAACTGTCGAGGTGACAGATTGTACTAAAAATCGAGCGCGCACGAGAAACCGATGAAACGTTCCAACTTTATTGTATATCAAAATAGAATTGCTACTATTATTGTAATTACTTAAATTAATATATATATATATATATATATAATATTATATTATATATATCAATTATAATTTTAATAGCCGCTGAACACGCTTGCGATACATTGTTGTCAATCGTGAAAGTCCCCTAGGATCCGAAACCATGGATCGATCGCAGCCAGGTGCGCGTGACGTCATCGGCACTCGTCCGACCTGCGGTTCACTACAAACTGGGGCTGTTAGGTTACGTCCGTAGATGAGTTGAGCTTTCTCCCCCCCCCCCGGAACGGAAGTTCCAGGACAGGTCATTAGTCCATGACCACTTCTGTGGTTCCTCACCAATGCGCCTATTCTTTTTTTTTTTTTACTCGACAATAAACTTGCCCGCGGACACTGGCACGAGTTTCCGTAGCCATGGCGACATTTAACTCACACGTGGGATTCTACGTTTCCGGTGTTCCCGTTCAGCGTTGCTTGTCGCTCGATGAGCCGGACACCCGGCGTTTGAATTTACCTTAGAAGAACCCCATTCGCTGGGGTCTCCAAGCCTTCAAGCCGACGCTGCTGCGAGCGCTGCGCTATATTATTTATAGGACGTTAGAGTGTTCTCCATTCGGCCATTGTTTGTTTTCTCAAAGATGTTTGTCATTTGAAAAAGTTGTTTGTGATTGGAAAAATATGTCTATGATTGAAAAAATATGTCTATGATTGAAAAAATATGTCTATGATTGAAAAAATATGTCTATGATTGAAAAAATATGTCTATGATTGAAAAAATATGTCTATGATTGAAAAAATATGTCTATGATTGAAAAAATATGTCTATGATTGAAAAAATATGTCTATGATTGAAAAAAGATGTCTATGATTGACAAAAGATTTTAGTGATTTAAAAAAATGTCTACGAATGGAAAAAGATCTTTATGATTGGAAAAATATATTTATGATTGGAAAATGATGTTTATGATTGGGAAAAGATCTTTATGATTGGAAAAAGGTGTTTATGATTGGAAAACGATGTTTATGATTGGAAAAATATATTTATGATTGGCAAAATATATTTATGATTGGAAAAATATATTTATGATTGGAAAAATATATTTATGATTGGAAAATGATGTTTATGATTGGGAAAAGATCTTTATGATTGGAAAAAGGTGTTTACGATTGGAAAACGATGTTTATGATTGGGAAAAGATCTTTATGATTGGAAAAAGGTGTTTATGATTGGAAAACGATGTTTATGATTGGAAAAAGATGTTCATGATTGGAAAACTATGTTGACGATTTGAAAATGATGTTTACGACTGGAAAAAGATGTTTATGATGGGCACGAGATTCCGTAGCCATGGTGACATTTACCTCACACATAGGGTGCCCCGTTTCTGGTGTTCCCTTTCAGCGTTGCTAATCGCTCGATGAGCCGGACACCGGGCGTTAGAATTTATGTTAGAAGAACCCCAATCGCTGGTGGCCCGGCCTGCAAGCTGACGCTGTTGCGAACGCGGCGCCATATCGTTTACTGGACATTAGCGTGTTCTCCACACGGCGATTGTTTTTTCCCTCAAACATTTTCATGATTACGAAAATACGATTATTAATTAATCGTCCGAATATCTTATCGTAAAAAAATTGATGGATGATCGTAGGCATACATGGAGCTTATCACTTGATCAGCTCGCCACCCGGCGTTAGAATTTACGTTAGAAAGACCCCACTCGCTAGGGCTCCGGCCTGCAAGCTGACGCTGTTGCCGTCGCATCGCCGTATCGTCTACGAACATTAGCGTCTTCTCTATACGCACCCAGGAAAATAATTTAGTTGACGGCCACCGTTTATGTGGTTTATGTAAACATTTTATTTGATTTAAATAAATATTCATTTAAATCAAATAAATATTTATTTAAATAAAATAAATATTTTACTTAAATCAAATAAATATTTTACTTAAATCAAATAAATATTTATTTAAATCAAATAAATATTTTACTTAAACCAAATAAACGGTGGCCGTCAAATAAATTATTTCTCCGGGTGTGGCTATTGTTTGTCCCCTCAAAAATGTTTATGACTGGAAAAAGATTGCACGATTATTAATCAATTTTACACAAACTTTACACAAACAAAAAATTGACGAATGAGCAGAGGCGAATATCGAGCTTATCGCTGCACGAGCTGAACACCCGGCCTTAGAATTTACCTTAGAAGAATCCCATTCGCGGGGGTTATCGATTACAGGACATTAGTGCGTTCTCCATACGGCTATTGTTGGTTACCCCAAAAAAACGTAACGATTGAAAAAAGATATGTAAACGACTATTAATTGGTCGTGAAAATATCTTATGGAGATAAAAAAAATTGACGAATGGGCGGACGCAAACACTCGGATGAACCTGGGAAAGACGACTGAGTAACGAAACGATTAACCGAGAACAAGACCCGTGACCGACAGTGCTCCGCGAATTCTCCTGTAATCCGATACGACGCTTCTCGTTCCCTTGTTATCCCCAGTCCCGCCTAACTCGTTTTCACGCGGCGTTTGGCTCAGTCGCGGCCAAAGATCGACGCGGGGTGGCCCACCGAGTCGTTGCACCCGCCGCTTATAATTTCCTTAATTGGCTTAATCGGTCTTATTAGGGAGCTTAATTGGTAAAGAAAGTGGCGATTAGCTTTTCTGCTGGTTCGCGGACAACCGTTGTCTGCCACGACGACGGAGGTGTAAACTCGACGACGGCCTGGACGCTCTTTCGACGGAATCAAGAGACTCGACGACAAGTATTCTTTTATTCCTTAATCTGTACCGTGCCACTGTATAGAACCGACGACCGAGTACAGGACAGCGGACGATTGAGAAGTCGAGGACATATATACAGAGACGTGAAGATACATTTGATAGACACCGAGAAAAATAATTTATTTGACTGCCACTGTTTATTTGGTTGGAGTGAAATATTTATTTGATTTATATAAATATTTATTTCATTTCAGTAACTATTTATTTAATAAAAATAAATATTTATTTTGATCAAATATTTTACTTAAATAAATATTCGCTCTTTCGATCTTATGATAACGTGTTCTAGCGATTCATTTTCTTCATATCTGTATTGGCTATTTTCAGGTCTCAATCTATTTGGGCCACTATTTGAAGTATCGTTAGCGAGCTGTTAACAAAATCTCGGTAATTCGATGCCGATGCTGACGGGTCGATCTGTGCCGCGTTGCTCCTCAATCAATGCCACGTCGTTTTCGGCAAACTGACAAGGAACATTGACACTCGGTGATCGATGGGTTGTCCCATTTGGGAATCATGAAGAATACACTTCGGCCCAACCCCCTACATCAACGCCCATTTGGGTCGCATTAATGAACAAAATACGCACAATATGTTCACATTTTACCGATCCTATTGTCAGAATATGATCGCGCACGCACGCGTCATGCGGGATTCCCAACGGAATCAGTTTTGTATCGGAATCTAAGTATCCTTGACGATACTTTAAGAATGATCGACTGTTTCTTTGGAGTGAAAAATGTGATTGAAAAAAAATGCAGAAATGCAATTCGGTAATTTAATAGACTGCGATAACTAAGTAAACTTTGAATTCACATATAGTTGAGTTTACTCAGTAAAGCACGGAATTCCCACTTTTTACATAATTTGTTATGTTTCGTCTACTCAAAGCTAGTTTTTCACAGCTCTAAAGTTGGCTTGATAAGTGGTAAATTAGTGAACTTTTGTCCCGGAACGGACCGCCTCGAATGTTATAATATAGAACGATACGCTCAAAGTAGTCAACTTCTAAATTGCATTACAAATAAACAATACGTTGAAAACTGCCGAGACTTCGGGAATGGATGCGTAGAGTCTTCATGTAGAACATATTAAAAAATGGAGGTTTTAAGTTGGATTTCGTCTGATAGTCGACCCTCCTCACCAAAGTCTCGGTAATATCTGTCCCGATGCTGACGGGTCGATTTAAGAAGCGTTTCTCCTCAATCAATGCTACATCGTTTTCAGGCAAACATCAACCAATACTGACACGCGGTGATCGATCGGCCGTCCCATTTGGGAATCATGAAGAATACACTTTGGCCCAATCTCCTACATCAACGCCCGTTTGGCTCGCACTAACCAACAAAATACGCACAATACCTTCGATAACATTTTCCCCATCTTATTTCCAGGGTATTACCGTGCGCGCACGCGTCACGCGGGATTCGCAACAGAATCGGAAACACGATCGCTATTGATCGCCTTTTGTATCGATATCTAACTGGGCGTGATGGTCACGCCTTACCGTGTGCCGTAATAAGGGGCCCAAGCTAAGTTCCATTTTCCCTACGAACTTTGTCGAGATCCACGGTCCCTCTCCCTTCCGGCGTCTCCGGATGGAAAAACATCTGCCGCTTATAAAAAAAAAGCTACTAAACAGTAAGCGATGGGGGGACGATGCGAGAAAGAAAAAGCTGGAAAAGGTACCCAACGCATGAAGCTTGACTCTGCGTATGACTGCAGTGCAGACGAGATCGGCTGCGTATGTCCCGGGTATTTAGGGAAAAAAATGTACGGACTGGTGTGCTCGAATAAAACAAATCGAGAAGCAACCAAAGACGCGGATGAAGGCGTTTTGCCAGTCATTCTCGCGGACGTATTTTTGTCCGAAAACGACCGGTCGTTTACTCGGTCGCTTTGACGGTAGTTTGGTGGTGGTTTTTCAAGTCGCGCAAACAGGAAAAAAAATTATTTGACGTCCACCGTTTATTTGGTTTTAGTAAAATATTTATTTGATGTAAATACATATTTATTTAAATTAAATAAATAGTTACTTAAATGAAATAAATATTTATTTAAATCAAATAAATTATTTTTCTGGGTGCAGAGCTGCGCGTCAGCTATTGGGGTCTTCATCCATTCGTCACATGACTACGGACGTGAGCCGCGCTTGTGTACGTTACAAATTACATGGAGTAAAAGACGCACGACTCATTAAGTATGAGCTGCAGCATCGTCAACGGTAGCCGAGTGCACCAATGGCGCTCATTAAACATGATGACTCTCCGTTAGAGACAGTCTGACCGGAGCGCACTGCGCAAACTTCCGTGAGATGAATTCCCCGATCATCTCTTCATACCGGAAGACTCCGTGTTCCACGGCCGCAACGCAGTTGTGTGGACACAGCTTTGAGTCGCGAAGGCGCTAGCTCAGAACGATGGCAAAGGGCAAACATTCGTGCGAAGCAAGCGAAGCTGATGACGGAAGCAAAAAAGAAAGACCAGATCCTTTGGATCTCTTTCGGCTCCCTCGCTCCATTCATCTAGACGCAAATAGCCGACAGCGATCGTCGTCGTCATCCGAGAAAATTGTACTCGATACTTTCTCGTAGGAAACAAAAAATCGTAGCGGCAGAAGGCTGACGGAGAGAAATCCATTACGGATCGCAGATCGT
Source organism: Ichneumon xanthorius (assembly GCA_917499995.1). Classification (NCBI taxonomy): domain Eukaryota; kingdom Metazoa; phylum Arthropoda; class Insecta; order Hymenoptera; family Ichneumonidae; genus Ichneumon; species Ichneumon xanthorius. The sequence goes on from OU824207.1 coordinate 4,397,785, forward strand.
TGGATTGTTAGGATCCATAGCGAGAAACAGTTGCTGAGGTGAAAGGTCGAAAACCATCCCAACCGATTTCCAGGTGCATTCCCACGGTCCGAGGCGGCACGCGGTCTCGTTTGATTTTTGGTAGGACCGCGTCGAAATCGGCCCAGATTTTCGACCCCCTCACCTGCCGCCTAACTCCCGTTCGAGAGGCAGACTGTAATTACATCGCAACGAGATCCTTCTCGGGATCAAACGAGATCATGATTTTTTCGGAGACGCCACGCACGATCAGCCGGTGATTATCCGATACCCCTTCGTTGAGCGACCTAGTCATCAATGCGGGGCTCCCGGTGCGGGTTCCCTTCGATAATAACCACAGTGTGTACCCACGCGATTACCGATGAGAAAGCTGCTAGTTCTTAGTAGAAAGAAGATTCGTTTCGGAGCCGCGTTACAGTAATGATGATAGTGAAAAAAAACGTAATAGGAAGTTGGTCTTAGTTCTCGTGGAGGGCCAGAATTTTATAGGAGAATCGTTGCTAGTGACCCATTAGTGACGCTTCGGTGCACAAGTAGAGAGAATTAGTTTTTTCCACGATAAACCGGCGCACCGGTCTACCGGTCATTCATCATTTCACCGAATACACCAATTTACCCCACCGTCAGCATTGCCCGAGCTACCTCCCAATATACATCGCGGCGAACCGGAAGGGGTGGATGGACTCCATGCGTCACACCCGGTGAAATTCGTTGATTCGGGCCTTCGTTTGGAATTCTCGCTATGGGTTCGTTGATCCTCATGAGGGGCGAGTGAACTTTCGCAGATTAAAGCTCCGAGTCTAACGAGCGATTGGGCTTGCCTTTGTTCGACTTTCGCTGATTGGAAAGTAAAACTGTAATCAATTTTTTGTTCCAAAGGATCTTTGTTCATGTCGGCTGGTTAGTCAGTCGAGAAATGAATTCGGACCAGTGTCTGCTTTTTTGGTTCGCTCCCACTATACCGTCATTTTTTATTCCCTTTCACTCGCTTCCTGCTCAATCGGCAGAAAGCGAGCGATGAGTGTTTTATTCTTCGTCGTTAGTAAAATTCTCGGTGGTCGTTTGCCGCAGTGGGGCGGATCGTTCCTGCTCTGTTCCGCGTATTAGGAATGGGGGGAGGAACGAAAACACGAGACCCGCGCGCAAGGCCAGGACCAGAATAACCGGAATGACCCTTGGCCGTCTCTAACCTTCTCACCACATGCTGCGCTGAGTAGATCTGCCAATTTCAAGCTGCTTCCTCGTGGACTTGCTTTCCTATCACTGTTCATGAGCTAATGCCACAAAAAGAAACGACACGGTACGGCGTCCAAAAGAACGAGAGAACTTCCTCGTAGAATGTTTTATGCACTTTTATTATCACGATCTTTTCTTCGCACCTAGTTCTGAAGTTGATAGTGGTTACTCTTGGTCGGTTCGGGGAAAGACACCAACCACACTGAGAAAAAGAAATGGTGGAATTAAGCAAATGCGCGGTGACATACGTTCGAAGGTCTATTTTGTTGGTACAACAAAAATGTTTGTTTCAGTCGACAAATTTTGAATAAATCGAAGCAAATAGTGGTTTAACAAAACAATTCTTTGTTTGCACTAAACAAATAACAGCTTTGAACGTATGTCACCGCGACTTTTGGTTAATCCAACCAATTTTTTTATCTCGGTGCACTAAGGTATCCAATAAGCCATCATATCAATATAAACAATAAGACATCAGCGTCTGTATGACATAAAAAATTAATTATATGTAGTACTTCGGCTGCATCAATAATATTATAAAAAATAATAATAAAGTTCCTATGAAAATTTTCGCAATTAGATTGAACCGATTATTTGTAGGCAGATTATTTGTTTAGTGTGGATTTGACTTCATTTTTACGACAATTAGGTAAGGAAACGTCATTTGGCCCGAAACCGTGCACTTTGATCGCAGTTTTATTGAACATTAGTCCGGTGACTTCGTTTTTTTTTGTTGCGCATCAATTCTTCATTGATTCGCGAGTCCGCAGTACTTAAAATTTTTTCTCTATCTCTGATCTAAGTATCTTAATTCTCAATTTGAACATCAATTTCGCTAGCTCTCCCGTAAGCGCCGTGTAAAAAGACAGATTTTCAAGATCTAATTATTCATTCAAATGGTCGGTAAAAGCCTTCTAGTTTTAGTACAAGTAAAATTTGACAGTTAAATTACAACATGTCAAAAGTTTATACACATAACTCTAGATTTCCCTCGCGACATAACGACCTTAAAACAAAAAACCATCGATAAGCCTTCCAGGTTTTTGTCAACGTTTGCAAAAGGGCTGTCTCAAAATAGCCGATACAAGACCCTTGCATAACACCATATTCTCACGACCTTTTGGATTATAGACCGCCATAAGGGTAAGAAGAGCTTCCCCACAGGAGCAATCCAGAAATAGTTTATTTAAAGTCAACGTTCCGGAAGGGAGGTACGAGTATAGTCATGCAGGAAACAGTTGAACCCTCCTAAACGCCCAAACTTTTGTGATCGTACTATCCTTACTATGCACGCGTTACGTACTATGCACGCGTTACGGCACACATCCCTGGCTGCGTTGGGTGTGTACCAGCGGTGCGTGGAAACTCCCCAAACCCGAGGGGTGGTTCGAACCTTGACTGTACCGCTTATGTACTCAACCGACGATGGGGTCACGGACGACAGATCGGCTTCCCGTGGAGTTGCACCGGGAATCCGAGAATCTTGGAGGTTTCATTTTTTATCCACAATAGGGACACTCGGACTTGTGCTTTTCCGGCACCGTGATCCTCGAAGAAGGGAGGAGGGTATGAGGAAAAAGCGGAAATGAGTCCCTGGGCGATCTTGATCCCGTGTATTGATCGCGGGAGTGCGAAAAGCGTCTCGGTGCCCAGGCATTAGGCTCGAGATATACGGCCGGTGAGGGTTGGAGGACTGCGAAGGCTTAAGGGCGTATTATGGGATAAATTCCGACTGCTCGGTCGGAATTTCTCTTTCGAATGTGTGGCAGGAAACTGCGAACCCGAGCTGGCATTTCAATTCTGTGAAACCGACAATAGGGCCTGCAGACTGTCATTGCTATTTATTCCGAAATCGTTGTTAAAAATTATAACATGACAATTGGTCCCATTTTCAAAGCCCACATTGCTGGGAGATTCTTATTGGTATTTTTCCAAAAATGGTTGTTAAGAACTATAGCACTACAATTCTCCCATTTGATAGATTAAGGAAGGCAGGTGAGATTAAGGAATCAATTCCGACTGCTCGGTTGGAATGTCCCTTTCGAATGTGTGGCAGGAAACAGCGAACCCAAGCACACATTTCAATTCTCTGAAGCCAACAATAGACCTGGCGGACTGTTGTTGCTATTTTTTCAAAAACAATTCTTAAAAACTATAACATGACAATTGCTCCCGTTTCCAAAGCCTACATTGCTGGGAGATTCTTATTGGTATTTTTCCAAAAATGGTTGTTAAGAACTATAGCACTACAATTCTCCCATTTGATAGATGCAGGTGAGATTAAGGAATTAATTCCGACTGCTCGGTTGGAATGTCCCTTTCGAATGTGTGGCAGGAAACAGCAAATCCAAGCACAAATTTCAATTCTGTGAAGCCAACAATAGACCTTGCAGACTGTTACTGTTATTTTTCCAAAAATAATTCTGAAGAACTGTTGCATCACAATTGGTCCGATTTGATACAAGCAGGTGAGATTGACGGACTCCATTTCGACTGCTCGCTTGGAATGTCTCTTTCGAATGTGTGGCAGGAAACAGCGAACTCGAGCGTGAATTTCAACTCTTCGAAGCCCACAATAGGCCTTGCAGACTGTTAGCGCTATTTTTCCAAAAATAATTGTTAAGAACTACAGCATCATAATTGCCCCGATTTGATGGACGCAGATGAAGGCTCAAGGGTAATAATTTCTTCCCGTGAATTATCGTCGGAGCGTGGTTCTATTTCGAAGCTCCATTCGAATCCTTATCGAGTCAGCAACCCGGCCAGTACTTTTTATATAATCTCGTAGGCTCTCGACGCTCGAGTGGCGATTGAAGATGAGCGTTCGCGCATAAGCGAGATATTCTCGTGAACCCAAGGCGCCTCGGGTATTATTCAGCTGTGGACTGGCCGCTCGTCTCGCCCCGGAGTTCGATCGAACCGGAGCGAAGCGGACTCAAGGAAGGGTGCGAGTATCGTCCGCAAGGCCAATGGCCTTTCGTAAATCACGAGTCGCGGAATCGGACGGCCGAGCGCGCTCCTCCGGGTCATTAGCTCATTCGCACGGAATTGTGGGAGCGGTGGAAGAGACATTTTTCAACGGAAATTCATTACCTAAAAAAAGAACTTTTAATCGTCCTTACAACGGTCTTTATATCTATCGGTATTTCTACGTTTTTCTTTTTCCTTTTCGTACAGACGATACAATATTATTTATCTAAATATGTAGAGGTAGAATTTTATTTATCTAAATACGTGTACGTAGAAAGATTTTTACACAGTTTAAAAAAATGATGAATTTAATGCACCGGACTGAAAGTTTTTATGCAGAAACTGATACGGCAAATTTAACGTGCAATTGACAATTGATGAAAAATCAATGAACTTTTAAGGTGAAATTAAAATCATGATTGAATTTAAAGTACTTTTGCAGCCAAGTTAATGTAAATCATTAAAAGTAAAGTATTTATACAGTTTTTAATATACTCTACGTTAATTTTTCATTATAACTGTACATGAAATTTAATATACCAATTTATGCATAAAAACGTCCAGTACCAGTACATTAAATTTCATACAATTTTTTTTACAGTGTATCTAAATACATATATGTAGAGAGTTATTTATCTAAATACATTTGCCTACAATGATATTTACTTAAATAGTAGTAGTAAAAGAGATTTATTGCCAAAGCTTAATATATATACAGTTATCTTCTTATACTAGTTTCATTCCCAACGATACTTATAGACTTTGGCAAAATGCCATTGACCTGAGTCATTCAGCCCTCACCTAGATACGTCTACGAAAAATGTAATTTATCTAAATAAGTATACGTAGAGTGTCTTTTTTTCAATCTAAAACCGTATCGTATAATATTTTTTATCTAAAATTGTTACCATAAAATTCCCAACGTTTAAAATGTTGTCCGTGCGCATTTCTCTGCCCGAATAAACAGCGTACCGTACCGCGATCCTCCGTGTAATTAGCGACCGGTCAACTCCTCGTCTACTATTAATCCTCATCCAAGTCGTGCACCACCGACGGAGGCGCATCCGACAACATAAAAAAAAATCGAAGCTTGGGATAATGGAAGACATTGAAAAAATAGAAAACAAAAAATACATCCAAGCAAGGATGGCTGCGGTGTAGCGTCCGCCTACGATTGGCCGCGCGCAAGAAAGCAAGAGGGCGGGAAAAGTGCGTGGTATATCGATTACTACACGGAGCCTTCTCCAGAGTCCGCAAACACCCGAGCGTAGCAGCACTGTCCCCGCGTGCCCTTTCTCCCCCACTGGCGACCTCTAAAGCGTCGAACAAAAAAGACTGAAAAACAAACGCTATGTTTGTCTTGAACTCATAAATTATTAACGAACAATCGACGACATTAATGTCGGTAAGGAACACGGCTACGTCGTCGATAAAGGATACGCATTACTGCACGAAACATTAAACCGCGGTGAGAATATACGATGGTAACAGTAGCCGTATGGAAGCTACGTCCGGCGGACCGCCGGGCCGGTTGGAGAGCGCGACGTCGAGAGAGCATTGACTCGGAACGAATAATCGATAATCGGACTGGGGATAGTTTGAGAGCCAGTGCTTCGACGGTTAACCCTTTGAGTCATCAATTTTTTGACACTATAAAAACAAAAACTCGGTTTTTCGTGTCAGGAAATTAGTTTTAAAAAATTGAAAACTTAAAGAAAGGAGGTGGAAGACCCTAAGGTAAAGTACCAGGGGCCGCATACCTAAGGGCAAGTCCCAGTTCCCGTACATGCATGAAAAATCGTATTTGCGTCTCGCAAGCGTGCTTTGCGCGACCACTGGGACGTGTTCGGTCACTGGGACGTTTACCTTACACAGTAAAAAATAATTCCGTAAAATCGGAATACGATATTTCGTAAAAATAATTTTGTTCAATAAGTGACAAACTCGTTTGGTCACTTATTTGAATATACGATCCTATCCTTTTATTGCCCGTGTCGTTGACAATTTTAGTTTGTACTTTTTTTTGGGAACCTAGAAAATTAACAAATAAAAAATTGTGGACGTTTGTGGACGATAAGAATTTTTTTACTGTGTATGTTAAAGGGTTAAAGGGTATGTTAAGGGTTAAAGTAGTACTTGCGGTACAGTCACGTCAAACGTGAGTCACAGAGAAAATTTCGAACACTTCTCGATGGTATAAAAATCTGAAAAAAATCAAGCGTATGGGAAGTGCTACAAAGACTGTTTTTGTGAAATAATCATTTCAATTTATCATTTAAAAAATTGAAGATAAAAATTATTATTCAACAAACTACCCGGCAACTTAACTATTTTCCTTCATAAAAATAATTCCTTTATTTTTCTGAATACGTATGAATTTTTTCAAAAGTTACAAAAAATTCTGAAAAAATTCATACGTATTCGGAAAAACAGACGAATTATTTTTATGACGGAAAATAGTTAACTTGCAGTATTCACGGCACTCTTTAGTGGGCACGCACGTGTTTTTTATTGGAAGGGAGGTCTAGAAAAGACGAATCGTAGTAAATGTAGTGTCAATCAATCGACGATCCGACAATAATCCTCGATAGATGCTCATTGTGCGTTCCGGAGGGGGGGCTGGGGTGTCGGCCGGTAAATCGAAGAACCACCAACCCACCAGACTCGTGTATTGTCCGTGTTCACGCACAATACCCGGCCTGCTGTAGGACACGCTGTCCCGCACACCGTCGGATTATAGCACGGGCGCTTCGACACGACCGGTCCGTAATATTAAAAATATGCACAGCGACTACGAAAAATCTATGGCCATGATAGGCTCAACTCTGTATTCGATGTTTGCTTTTCTCTCCGTTTCCCCTCGGTATATACACTGGAACGTACGACAAAGAAACGAAGCACCGTCGGCCATATGCTGTGCAACTTTTGGCGCGTAAATCACTGTTTATAGAATTTATGGGCTACGCGTGGCAAAAAATATTACAACGACGCATTACCGATGTGTGGTTTGTCAGGAGACAAATACACCGTCAAACAAATCATACAACATGGATGACTTTTATCAAAGTCATCCGTGATATATGATTTGTTTGACGGTGTATTTCCTTATTTCCTTATCCCTATTTCTCCCTAATATATTTTTTTGTCCTATTTATTTTAGTTTTTAGCAACATATATTGGAGCGAAGTAGGCGTTAAAATTGATGATATTAATCTTTAATTCTTTATTTACAAGGCTACCGATTATTAAATATTTATCAAATATCACTTAACGAAATTCTCCTTTTATTTTCAATTTGAACTAATTTCACTATTACTATTACTCACAATATATAACACATCTCTGGTAGTTTTCTTTTTTGTGGCGATCACCTGACGAAAAATAAACAATGTAATTTCGCGTAAAATAAAAAATGTTGTTATTGGCGATTGAAACTATTTTGAAAACAGGCCAGAATAATATGCGCGAGTTTGCCGGGCGAAGCTCGAGGCAAATTTTTCTGGAGCGCCCCACTTTATTGCCGGCGTTGAAACTTTTTGTTCGTTCAGTTATACACGTTGCACGTTGCCTCTCGATACGAGAAAGAGGGAAAATTGGAGGACCCGAGGCGAGGTTCGCCGATCGCTTGGTCGCATCTCCGTTTCAAGCGTTTCTCCCATGCAGTGCACATAACTATGTACTTTATGTACGAGAGCCATGTACTCTGAAAAGCACGGACGAGCGAGCCCGTTGGCAGTTCGGTCACTTGGGAAAGACGATGAGTACACTTCTATCGAGACTGTGTCTCGAGTCTCGTTCGAGTAGAATAAAACGACCGAGGGCTTCGACGATAAATGTGTCGAAATGCACGCTAATGCTTCTATCACCTATTCGACTTTCTTTTCAGAGATCTCGCCGTGACTGGCCGCAACACTATTTATTTTTATTTGTTCTTACTCATTTTCACTCGTACAAGTTAAAAAAATATAAATTTAATGGACCGGACTGGATGTTTTTACGCAAAAACTCGTTTGTATATTGAACCTTTTTTTATTGTATCGTATTATATTTTGAAATTGTCCATTGAATTTAATGTACAAATTATTAAAATTAAAGTAAATGATTAAAAATTAAGTATTTTTCGAACTTAAGGTAGGTATTTAGCACACAATGAGAATCTGGCCAATCTTCGATCTTAAGTTCGATCTCAAGAGCGACCTGAAGTTCAAACTAGTCTTAAAATTTGACCCTCAGAGCCGCATTTGATGCATAAACTCGTGTCGGATGAAAAATGTGCGAATTGTTTCGCGAAATGTTTCGAATAGATTCTTCTCCGCACAGAAGCGCGATTGAACGAATCGACATCCCGGGGGGGGGGGGGGGGGGGGCGGAATGACCGCGCGAAATTCTAAAAACCTCAAGAATGCGGGTCTTGCCATAGGCCTCGTAAAATGGACCGTTCGCGGTTATCAGAGCGTAAAATGTATTAACAGTAAAACAGCTCTGGCGTACGTTGCGGCGAAGATGAACGGACAACTTTCATCGTCTCGTTCGTTGGAGCCGATCGTTGTAATTGAATTCGTAAAGCTGGCGGATGTGTGCACGGACGCAGGGGAGAGCGGGTCAAAACGGAACAGTGAGGGCAAAACTCAATTTTCCAATAATTTTTGGATGCCCCATTTTGTCCAAACGATACATCCGGATTTTCAACCCCGTTTTGCCGCGCGCACCACCATTGCCACCATCCAAAAGTTATTGGAAAATTGCGTTTTGTCTCATTATCCCGTTTTGCCCCGGTGTGCCATTTTGCCCCGCTCCCCCCTAGCTGTGCGCCTCGTCAACGTGATGGTTGGCAAAATGACTCTGCCTATTTGCAATCCACTCGAACCGTAAAAAATAGTTTAAAAAAGGCCACTCGAGCAGGAAATCGACAGGTCCGAGCCGAATGGACGGAAAAACAAACGCTACATGTCGATTATCAAAACTCCCCATTATCTGTCGGATGAAATTTTTTTCGACGGTGCAGAAACGCGTCGCCAGTATAAAAAAAAAGGAATGTCGAGAACGAAACGTGATTCGATCGAGGAACCGCTCGCTCGGATACTCCATTGGAGAGTTCTATTGGAGTCGATGGGACAAAAGCCTGGAGAACAAAATAGAATTCCATTCACAAAATAGAATTCCGATTGCGGCATTGCCGGTCTGGGGTGTACGCGAAACCGTGCAGGGTTCGGGTTCTAATTCCCAATACCATTTTTTTTTTTTTGCACTCAGCGGCTCGAGCGAGGGGACTTGGCCCAGTCCTTTCGAACAATGGGACCGCATCGAACACCCGTGCGGGGAAGCCTTTTGCGCCCGGCTCGTCCTTCCCTCTTCGCAGCAATCTACCGGCAAACCACCCTCTTTCGAAATATTTCTCGCACTCGAGGCTCGCTGTACACTAACACTGTCGTATCGATCAACTAACCCTCAGACGATTTTACTCTTCGTTGGATCATTTTAATGACCGACTTGACTATCTTGCGGACGGTCACGTGACGATCGGGCTGAAGCGGAAAGATCGGTGGAAATAAGGTTTTATAGCGTTTTAGGCAGATTTTTGCACACTTGTTCGTAAGACGGAAACATGGGATGAGATACATTTTTGTGTCATAAAACATTTTTGTGTCAATTTATATAAGATAAGGATCAAGACACGCGGTAGCGTCTCGACGCCAAGTATTTAAAAAAAAAATTTTATATAAAATACTTTTATATCCTCGCTTATATATAACTTGCTTTTATAAAAAGCGAGATCTAGAATTGTTTTATATCCAACAGAACGGATTCTGTAGACATTTCAGCGGCTACGTTGGTCTTCCATGGTGACCGCGGTCAGGAAAACCCCGGAAAACCGGTAAAAGTCAGGGAAAAAGAATCTTGGTCAGGGAATCGAGGAAAGGTCAGGGAATTTCAAAATTGGTCAGGGAAAAAGTAAATTCCTTGACCAATTCCCGAACCTTCTATAAATAAATAAAAAGTACATAAAATATAAAAAAAATATTTAAAAAAATGTTTAAATATTTTTTAAAAAATTTAATAGATTTAAACATTAATACAATAATTAGGCATTATCATTTGCATCGTTAATTTTTTAAAATAGAAGTCGTCAGAAGTTTGGTCAGGGACATTTTTTAATTGGTCAATGAAAAGTCAGAGAAAAGTCATGAATTTTTTTTTCCGGGGAAAAAACGGCCACCATGTTTTCGCAACAGTTTGTAAAATTCGATTATCTTTATTTTTCGGAAAATTTCGACTGAAATTCGAGTGAACGCCGAATCGTTTATGTTATTAAGGCTGTCCTCTAAGATTTGAAGCATACGCGTCGCATAGTAACGACGAATAGTGAAAACTAAGAAATCGCCTATTTTCGTTGGTAAAACAGGAAGGTCCGGCAGCCCCTTAAAAGACGCCACTCGTGACATGGACGATATATAGTCTAACAAGAACAATACAAATATTTGTCGATCGATTAGGCTGTTTCGCATTCAAGGAGACGTCGGAGTCGCAAACAATCCGGAGCATAACCGATAGTCGATTAATGGATTCTGATAGCGCGTCTCGCAACTGGGTCAAGCACGGCAGAATGCCAGACGCGCAGCGTCGAGACTTCCGTCAACATCGTCGATGCTCCGAGGCGTCCACGTAACTCGCATAATTGACGTGGCTATCATAACAAACTCGGGCGAGCCTTGGACTCTCGTACATATTCGCGCGGTCGCCTTCACGAACGCCCTGCGAATGTCATAACTGGTGACGCTCGAGGAAAAAAACATGCCGCACGACTATTTCGTCGATCAATTGTCCCATTACGATACGATACGCGCAAAAACTTAATTTGACGTTCCCAGACTGCGAGCTGTTAAATGTCATCAAATATTTTTTTACGCTGATGAAATATACATATAACATTAAATCTTATGTATATTTTTGAAAGTTTGTTTGTTCGTCCCAATTTTCAAGAATCTAGGGGGTCGCCTAGGGGACCTCCAGATCCTGATTATTTTCCCAATATATATTAAAAATATATTATTTTTAATTTTTTTTTTAGTTGATGTCGGCAATAACCACATTTACAATTACAATCAGTGTCAGGTAGAATAACACAACTTAAATTTCTTATAATAAAAGGAAGAAAATTTACTTTTTATTGTCAATAAAAAAATAAAATATAGTTGTATTAATTGATCAACAACATTTAACAAAATTTTGACAAACAATTCTTTCGAATTCCCGATACAACCCATGTATATCCGGAAATGGATAAATAAGAAAAAGCAAAAAAAAAAAGTTTAAAACAAGTACGAAGAACCGTTGAAACGTGCAGAACCGGAAGTAGGAAGGTTTCAATTAACTGCATCGACGTAGCGGCTCGAAGTCGCCCTTTCGCCCGTCTCGCTTCTCGATTCGCCGGAGGACCGGCCTAGAGGAGAACTAGGCGAGTCGTCGAACTCTTAAATCTCGTACATCCGTAAGGAAACCTTCGGAGTCAACGAGCCCGATCGTCGAAGAGCCATCGTCATTAGGCGAGAGCCGCTCGGTCGGTAACTGGAAGGCCCGCGGCAACCTCCCGATCTCCTGTTATCCGATCGTTTGCCAATCGTTCCCTCCCGCCGGCAGCGACCGGCAGACCGGAAAATTGCGTTTTTCCTACGCCGCCACCCTCGTTTCCGGCGGGCCACCTGCGCGACACACTGCTTACCGTGCCTGTGCCTACAAACCGCGATGACGATGGCGCTTCGCTGCTCGCGCCGCTGGAACGAGTAGCGTACTTTTTATTGTCAGTAAAAAGAATAAAATACAGATGTATCAATAGATCAACAACATTTAACGAAATTTGAACAAACAATTCTTTCAAATTCCTGATACAACCCATGTATATCCGGAAATGAATAAATAAGAAAAAGCAAAAAAAAAAAAAAAGTTTAAAACAAGTACGAAGAACCGTTGAAACGTGCAGAACCGGAAGTAGGAAGGTTTCAATTAACTGCAGCGACGTATCGCCTCCGAGTCGCCCTTTCGATTCATTATTAAGAACATATTATTCACTGCTTACCATGCCTGTGCCTACAAACCGCGATGACGATGGCGCTTCGCTGCTCGCGCCGCTGGAACGAGTAGCGTATTCCCGAGACAAAGAAAAGTTGTTACGACAGTATGAGAGCATTAACGTTCGTCACCTCTACCCTAGAGAGTAGGCTTGGATATTGCCAACCACACTGAGAAAAACGATGGTATTTCCTACTATAACGAATAGTTCCCAGGGGGGACGTCTATATATATAGTTTGTGATAGTATATACCCAATTGATTAAACTATAAATATAGTATGGTCGAAACTTCCGTTTTTCCCGAAAAGTCTACGGTCTCTGAGTCGCATTCATTACAGATTTTGGTTACCGACTGAGTCGTTTCTCATGACCTTAAATACAAATTTATGCACCGAGTGTGGCCGCCGAGTGTGGTAAAAAATTGTATTACTGAATTTGGGTCTAGTTGGTAGACCAGACCCAAACTCAGTAATACCATTTTTTTATCTCTGAAATGTATGTTTTAATCAGTGGATTGTATGCAAAGTCGCGAGTGGACCTACACAGTTTAAAAAAAAAAAACAATTTTCTTTGGTATCAGCGATAATAATTTTTTAAATGATTATTTCAACAGGTTTTCGTTGTCGCGATAGCGGAAGAGACTGCGTTCGGCCCCGTTGCAAATTGGAACTCCCACGGGTCCCGTTTGTCAGCGATGCGGCGAAGGAAACCGATATCCCGTGCGAATTTAATCGGTAAAGCGGGGGACGTGCGTGGATGAGTCGTCGATGAGTCGTCGCAGCTCGCAACCGGAAGCGGTGCGCTCTCCACCGTAATTCGGCGTCACCTGCGATTATTCGTCGATGCCCCCCTCGAGGAGCCAGAAACTGTTACCTGCAGTGAGGGGGCCCGGCTGCTCGCTCGTTCGGCTACTAAAATTACGGAACTGTGACGCGGCACAATTATTTTTTTGGCTTCCACGATACCGTATTGTGCATCAACCTACGGAACACGTGGAACACATATGCAGCACGAGTAGCCAATGCGGCACGAGGAGACACGGGTGCGGGTTACACCGACGATCGTTCGGTTGTTTCTGCATTTTCAATGATTCCGGAGCGTCCACATTTCCGGTTGCCAGGACTCGTCCGGTTCGCCCTTCTTGCGATGCTCCTCTCTGTAAGATATGCTAGAGAGGGGGCAGGAATAGCTCGAAGGAAAGCGCACCAATGTGGAAATGCCTTGAGTTGAAAAAAGGGCGCAGTGGCAACACAGAATTGATGAAACGCCTATTGATGAGCAAACTGACTGATATTGGGCACGTTTGGATGGGAAAACTCGTAGTCTGCATGAACAAAATTATTCCGGAGAGTCCACGTTTCCGGTTGCCAGGACTCGTCCGGTTCACCCTACTTGCGATGCTCCGTTCTGTAAGATATGCGAGACACGGGGCAGGAATAGCTCGAAGGAAAGACCTGTGCGGAAATAACTTGAGGTGAAAGGAGGGCGCCCGGGAATTACAGAATTGATTAAAACGAATGTCAACGAGCAGACTGTGACAGATACTGAGCACGCTGAGCCGGGGTGACTCGTAGTCTGTCCGCATGAAGAAATCGCATCTACGTGACCCGCGAGTAAATATACGGCTTTAGTCCGAAGGGACGCACGGGCCAATGCTGGCCCGGCTGAGTCCCAGCTGAAGCTTACTTAGAGCTTTATCTCAGGTCCTGATAAGGTCCTAATAAGGGAATAAGGGGCAAAAATTTGTTAGGACAGCAAGACTGTTCTTTACTAATTTATTTACTTAACATTCTGAAAAGAAACTATTTAGTTGTAACGGAGCATTTTTCTTTCCTTAATTTTCAAACTCCAGATTCCTACCGATCCAAATTTTGATTATCGTGATTGAGTTATCGAGCAGTGTAAAAAAAATCACAGAAATTAATATAAGAAAATTTCGATGCGTCGTACAAAATACTGTTCTTTGTGCATGAACGAAATTGCGGTCATTTCATAGATATCGTCACTTATCTTGGTACAAGTTTCATTTTTACTTTAATGTGTAACAAAAATTAAAAAAACAAACTGAAATAACTGAAAAAAAAATTGAAAATACTAAAAAAAACTGAGGAAACTGAAAAAAGGTGCACTGTAAAAAATGTTATCAGATTTGCAACACGTTTAATATACAAAGTTATATGAAATATACAACCTCGGTATATGAAATTAGAATTCATATACATTGTATTTAAATTTTTATAATTTAATCTTAAATACCCTTACATTAAAATTACCGGTGATGGCATTGAAAATTAAGACATAAAAATCACAGAAATGAATATAAGAAAATTTCGATGCATCGTGCAAAATACTCTTCTTTGTGCATGAACGAAATTGCGGTCATTTCATAGATATCGTCACTTATATCCATCCCCGGTGCTTATCACTGCTTCCCGCTGACTCACTCGCCCTCGCGGCGGTCGAGAGGATCACGCGGACGGTGAGACTGCAAGGAGCAGGAAAAATCGTGAAAGCAATAAAACGGGAGGCTCGGACCTAAATACAGAACCAGGCACGGTCGCGACCCTCTCGAGAGGTATATGAAATTAGAATTCATATACATTGTATTTAAATTTTTATAATTTAATCTCAAATACCCTTTGGGTAAAAGTGGGGAATATGGCCCGGTCCACGTATCATTGATTTACGTGTTAATCGAGGTGGGCCATATTCACCACTTTTACCCTATATTAAAATTACCGGCGATGGCATTAAAAATTAAGACATAAAAATCACAGAAATGAATATAAGAAAATTTCGATGCATCGTGCAAAACACTCTTCATTGTGCATGAACGAAATTGCGGTCATTTCATAGATATCGTCACTTACATCCATTCCCGGTGCTTATCACTGCTTCCCGCTGACTCACTCGCCCTCGCGGCGGTCGAGAGGATCACGCGGACGGTGAGACTGCAAGGAGCAGGAAAAATCGCGAAAGCAATAAAACGGAAGGCTCGGACCTAAATATAGAACCAGGCACGGTCGCGACCCTCTCGAGACTCGGTGCACGGCGACGAGGGCGAGCCGCACACATGCCTCGGCGCATATGCGCACATATGACGAATCTGCATCGTGGGTGCAGGCGCGTGCACTCTCCTCGTCTCAATGAACGCCCGGGGAGTTCGAGTGCCAGCGATCCGACGGCGATCCGGGACAGCGAAGCACGTACTCGGTCTCGTCGTCGAGAACACGTTCATGCTGAATATCGATGCGAAGAGCGAAGAGCAAGTAACGACGGGGGGAGAAAACAAAAAAGAAGAGATCAACGATTCTGGCGAACTTCTTCAGCTCGAAACTTCGAGTTTCCCCGGTTTCTTGGTAAAGTAAACGGCCCGGTTTGTGACCCTGTCCCAGTCTGTGACCCCCACGGCAGATTTTTGTCTGCCGTAAATTCAGTTTTCGTCAAAAATCAACTGGACCACTGGCAAATTGAAAACCGTTTAATGTCGTTTACTTTGGGGACACGGATAGCTTTTAGATGAAATGTTTAGTAATGAAATTCGCGAATGGTGCAACTTGCACTTCAGTCGGTTCGGAACTCCATTGCTAGGCGCAGCTCACTAGCTTCAGCAGTTGCGGAATAGTGCGTATTCGATCTTGAGTAGATATTCAACCACACGAAACTTATATCACAATGTTCAGCCAGAACCGGCGGTGAAAAAAAGCCTCCTTTTTTTCACTTGTTTCGTTGAATTCGGGGGGTCGATAAGACCGTCACATAATTAAGGTCATGCCGCAGTTTCGGACCCTCGATTTTTCTACACATCTAATGAAACTATAATACCTTTAAGCCAATTCAATGTTTTCCATTATTTGCACCCTCGATTTTTCGGCACATCTAATGAAATTATACGACCATTAAGCCAATTCAATGTTTTCCATTATTTGCACCCTCGATTTTTCTACACATCTAATGAAATTATAATGCCTTAAGCCAATTCAATATTTTTCATTATTTGCACCTAAAATTTGGGACTACAATTACATAAGAAATGCAATCAGATCCGTTTCAATTGACATTGCGAAGTTTCAGAAACTGGGTACGTGACTGTTGCGTTAGTTTCATAAACTAGGCTCACGCGGTGGTCACAAACTAGGACATGGATGGGTCCACAGTGTCAGAAACCCCGGCAGTAGACATGCATTATTAAATCAACATTATTATAAAAATTCATTCTTTCTGAATGAAATTCACCTATAGGTGAATTTGTAAAGAAAGTTTTAATGCACATGCTGAGACAGTTCATGTTCACTTTGACAATGTCACGCGTTCGTAATTAATAGAAAAACCCACACGGCTGCTCTAAAAGTGTCACAAACCGGGCCTTTTACCTTATACGAGAGAGATCTTTAACTCAATCTTTACCGTTTTCTTCTGCCACGTGCACGAGGAGGGCACGCGATAAAAGCGCGTGCACTCACCGTCTTGCTGAACGCTCGGCAAGTTCAAGTGTCTGCGCTTTGCGTTCAATGCGAAAAGCAAATAACAACGGGAGGGAAGGGGGGGGAGAGAAGAGGGAAAAATTGTAGAAACGAAGAACGTTTCTCGCGAGCGGCTTCGAGTTTCCCCGTTTCTTGACATACAAGGGACATCTTTCACTCAATCTTTACCTTTTTCTTTTATCACGATAATGGCGCTTGCGAAGGAAGAGTCCGCCTTTCTCTCCCATTGTCATCCGTGCTGCAGCTTCGCGACCATAAAAATTCCTTGCCAAGACGGTAATAAAGCTGCTGATGATGAGAAGAAAAAGTGGAAGACGCGGAGGACCGAGGAGTGGATTGCGATTTTTTTTTTTTTTAATTCTTATTCGCTCTCCATCTCTGTGAAGAAAATCGGAGACCAGTGAGTACATAGCTTCGCGTCTTTCACTCGCGTATACAGACACTGGGCGGGATTCTAAGTCCACTCGTGCGTCGAGCCACTCTTCCGTGAATCGAAGATTGAGGAAACGCGCGCATTCTCCTCGTCTCATGGATGTCTACTTACCTACACTGTAAAAAATGCATAAATGTATGTGAGGTTTTATGCATATACAGTATATGAAATTTTATTGACCCGATTGTAAGAATATTGCGTTACCGGTATATTAAAAACAATATTACTTGTATAATATTTGTAATAATAGCATAATTTTCATACACAGATGTCTTAACTTTCAATGCCATCACCGGTAATTTTAATATAAGGGCATTTAAGATTAAATTATTAAAATTTAAATACAATGTATATGAATTCTAATTATATATTTCGTATAACTTTGTATATTAAACGTGTTGCAAATTTCATAACATTTTTTTCAGTTTTGTCAGTCTCTAAATTTTTTTTCAGTTGTTTCAAGTTTTCAATTTTTTCCAGTTTTTCAGTTCTTCAATTTTGTCCAGTTTCTTCAATGTTTTCATTTATTTCAGTTTTTTTTTTTTATTTTTGTTGTACATTAAAGTAAAAAAGAAACTTGTACCAAGATAGCTTGAGCTTTATGGGTTCACCGGGGTCCAAGATCTTAATATTGTAGAGTCCGATGAACCCATAAAGCTCATAGATCGGTTGCCGACCGGGGGGAGTGTAAGCAGCCCGTAGACGCCTCGATGCCGCAAATCACGTTAGCCTTAGGCTATTTCCCTCCGGCTCGTTCGCAAGATTCTCGCCTCTTTGGCATATTTCAATAAAAAAAAAAAAAAAAAAAAAAAAAATACAGAAGAGCTGAAAGAACGGGAAGTGGGTGATTCAAGCGCGAAACGACTAGTCACGCGGACGAGATAGCCGCAAATTCTATAAATAATACGGCATTCCGAGGACACGCCGTCGCGTCAAAAAAAATTCTCCAACACGCCCTTCCGACGATATCTTGTCGCCGGAGCAAAGGTGGATTCTATGTCGCGCATGCGCGGTGACGATCGACGCAAGAATCGCTGAACTCCCTGAGTGTATTTTTTTGTTTCGTCTTTTTTAGTTCTTGTTATATTTTTTTTATTTCCCCCGAGGCCAGACTGTGATACACGTGTAAGAAGACGTGAAGCTAATTCGAGTTTCTTTTTTTTGCTCCAGGAAGAGGAGACGAAGCCTGCGGAGGCTGGAGACGCGGAGGCCGGAGGTGGAAAGGAGGGCGAGCAGAACAACGCAGGAGCCGAAAAGCCCACCACACCGGCAAAGGAAGTCAAGGAGAAGGAGGGGCGCAAGGGAATCTTGAACGCCATCCGGATGCCCTTGGTGTCCGTGTTTCCCAGGAAGAAGAAGGTAACAGCGGGAACTTCAATTAAATAGTTTGAATCGTGGTAATTAATAATTTTTTTTTCAGATATAACTTTTAAGGAAAATGCGTTTTCTCTGATTAATGAGGTTGGAGCGCTTCGCACTAGTCAATTGGGTGGCACATTTCTAGAGTCGTTGGTTGAATGAATGAATGAATGAATGCAACCAACATAAATATTATCTGGTTGCATAAATATTATCTGGTTTGTGCTAATTTTCGAAAATTGTGTAAATTGTACAGAGCCCGATCTTGTTTTTCTTTATTATTGATTTGACCAAAGTAATCTTTTTTTTATGGAGAACAGTGAGAAAATACCGTCGCACGACTCGGCTATAGCAAGAGCTCTTGAAATTGGAATCTCCGAAAACAGAAGCGGCGCTGAGTTTTACTGCTCGGTTTTTTAGTTCGTGTAACCGAACCCGTGTAAGCTGCCTAAGGTTTTTGGACGCCAGATCCATTTATTCTCCATCGCAACGGCAACGCAGCAGTGTACACATGATTATATTTCACACTCTTTCCAAGAAAAAATTGATAACTCATTCGGAGAAGAAAAACTCATATCAGTTTAAACTCATAAAACTCAGTGGGTTTCCCTTCACAACTTTTACCCGAAAACGCCCAAAATTCGTGGAACGTCTATCGCCTAAAGTGTTAACTACGCCCTCAAAGGCGGCACTTTTACCCTCGGCCAACTTAATCTGGAGATCCCAATAAATTAGGGCGGTGGTCGAGCGTGGTCTGACCAGGCAATAGAGCGTTATGTGTTAAAAATATCGTTATCCAAGATGCTTGAAAAAGATAATCGACAACGAGTCAATTAAAAATCAAAAGGGTGCATGGAATCTCTGTAAGCGTAACTTAGGGTAAAAATTGGGAATATAGCACGATCCATTTAGTACGTAAATCAATGACCCATATATCATTAATTCGGATCTTAATTGGACTCAAAAATTTAATTGGGTTTATACATTTAAAAGAAAATAATTTACTCACATAGAAAATTGTTGGTGACGATGGTTCAATTTCAGAAGGACGCGCAGGGCAAACTTTTGCCCTACAAAGTTAACTGTTTTTTCATGAGAGTAAATTCATTTTTTTTAAATATGTTTTTTATGAAGAAATCTATAAAAAAAACGTTGAATATGGCTCAGTCCAATTATCACGTAAAACAATGATGCACATATAATTGATTTACGTGCTAATTATTCTACAAAAATGTACTTTGCCTAAAAAACAAAAGTAAATTTACTTACTTGGGAAAGAGTTGGTCTCGATGGTCCGATGATGCAGAAGGGTGCGCAGGGCAAAAGTCCACCTCTTCCCTACGACCCCCTTTTTTCCATCCGAGTAAATTCATTACAAAAAAATTACATAAAAAAAAAAAAAAAAAAATGCCGTCGTAAAGTGCCAGAGCGCTCGCCCAGCCGATGTTATCGATCGACAGTATTCTCGAATCATCAGCCGTCAGCGCAGCCGGTGCGTTGCGTAACCGAACCCTTTGCCCTGCGGCGGCTCCCCCGCGGCCGCTACCGCGAAGCCCTACCGCGGGGCCGCTCGCCTCTTGGTCACGTACCGTCTTCTTCCGCCTAGACAAACCCCCTCATTTTCGTCCCGAGCGTCTTTCACCGAGCCGAGCTTTGTTTTCCTCTCGCTCCGCTCTCCGACACCGTCTTACATCCACTTCACCCCCCCCCCCCCCCCCCCTCCATCTCACATTCGCCGCGTCTTTGAGACCATCCTCGTTTCTCGTACTCGTTCCTCTTCCGCTTCCTATTCATCCGCGCTCCCCGACAAGGTCTCCACTTTCAGGTTCGCCGTCCCCGACGGCGCCGTCGGTCGCTCCACGCTTCGAGGCGTGGGACACACAACCCGAGGTCTTCCTGCACTCGGTACCTTTGCAGTCAAATCGAAGGCCGAGAATCACAAGGGCGTAACTTCCTTCTACGATGTACGCCTCTTTCTATATAAGTCAGACTGGGCCTGTGCGGTTTCATCTGTTACACTGAGAAAAAATTACATAGTGAAAACAACTATAGTGACTTTTTGCCATAAAAAATAGTTCCCAAGGGGAAGGTCTACATTTTATAGTTATGACAATGACAAAAAATCATGGATGCAATAATAATTATAGTTTGACCAATTGAATATAGATTATCAGAAACTATTTACATTCGTTGCCCCTCGGAATTATTTGTTATCGTAGGAAATACTGTCCTTTTTCTCAGTGCATATATGCTGAGAAAAGGATTTTGAATAAATTGAAGCGAATAATCGTTTAAGAAAACGATGCTTTCTTTGTACCAAATAAATAACAGCTTTGAAGATATGTCACGGCGACTCTTGGTTAATACAACACATTTTTTGTCAGTGTAGGCTTAAATTCGCTGGAATTTCCAGCGAATTTGAACCACTACAATTTCCAGCGAAATTGTAGTGATTCTGACTGCTACAGTAGCACTGATTTTTTTCACTTTTCCTCGGTATTCAATGAATAAAATGCAATGACTAAGATTCGGCCTATACTGTCTCATCTGTTATATGGCCTTAAATTCGCTAGAATTGACACGCGAAAGTCTGATCGATTCCAGAGCTTAAAATTGTGGCGATTCTGACTACAATTTTACAGCTACAGTACGATTTACGCCCTTCTGTATCCCACTCGATCTACGACTGAGCGGTCCTGGATTGTTTCTTCTTTCTCCGACCCACGTGTCTCTTTCACGTGACCGTGCGGTTTGCGTCAAAGTATTTACGTAACCCTGACCGATTCCGCACGGTGAAACGGACCAGCCAGCCGCAATTTCCGGTGGGAACTCTTCGGAAGCTAACGTCGATGGCCGGTCAGCTTCACCGTGAAGATGCAGCGAAGACACCGGTGTACGAGCACGGCACATCCAGAACGGAGTGTCAGGGCGACGGGCTCACGTATAGAGGAGCAGACCACTCCAAACCCTATCGCACTACAGGTGTGTAACTTACACCTCGGAGGCAACCCGACTCGACGGTCTCTGCCCGGTCGCATCCAGTTCATCATCGGATCTCGAGTCACGAGCCTCGCACCCGCGCTTCTTCTTTCTGTAACGCTGCAGTCTACTGCCTTGTTACCGTTAGCTCGATATTGATTTATCAAATTGGGCGACGCAAAGTGTCGTCGGGATTTCTTCTTATTCGCTGTGAAGTGAGTCTTGGATCGACCCGTTGATGCATTTTTCGCCCATTTGGTAACTCACCATTTTACTTCATCGGTTCGTCGTCGGATAAGAGTTCGCACTCGAGCTACTTCTTTCTATAGTTCGGAAGTAACTTTTTGCCATTTACTCAACATTGATTGTTAAATTGAACGACGCATTTCTTCTTATTTGCGCAATATTTATTATTTACTCAATATTGATTATTAAATTGGATGACGCATTTCTTCTTAGTTGCTCAATATTTATTATTTACTCAATATTGATTATTAAATTAGACGACGCATTTCTTCTTATTTGCTCAATATTGACTATTAACTCAATATCGATTTATTAAATTGGGCGCGTTTCTTCTTACTTGCTGTAAAGTGAGTCTTGGATCGACCGGTTAATGCATTTTTCTCCCATCTGGTAATTCACCAGTTTATTCCATCGTGCGAGTAAATTCCTTTTTCGTGTAAAAGGCGTGACGAATATCGTCACATCTGTAGATCCTTCGAAACTGGGAAGATCATGCTGGAGTGGCATCAGTGATGGGAAAGAAGAGTATATACATCAGCAGCTTCGTCGGTCACGGTTTGTTATCCGAGGTCTGACCGCCGATAAGGGCGCGATTATAACAGTTGGCTTGTTTCAATGAATATGTGATTTTAATTTTTTAAAGATTTCCTTAAAAAGGTGACTAAACGGTTTCTGTATTCTACCGTGATTTCAGGACGGTGACGCCGAGCTAGGAACAACCGGAGCTGCGGGACTCGCCAGTGTGGAGACTCTCGACGACGCGGCTGGTGAGAAAGCTGCGGCAGCAGGCGAGGACGGTATGGAGACGGTTCGTCTCGACGGTGACGCGGCCGACGGTGCGGTTCCACCAAAACCGCATCCGCTGGTCACTTTTATTTCCTCTGCGCGAAGAAATCTCTTCGCAACCGGTAAGTCACGAGTACAACTGGGTAGCACTTGAAGTACCCGGTACTTATTTAGTGCTTTAATTACTTTTATGTCACTCGGTGGGAAAATGGCGGTTTTTTCGCACGCTTCGCGTGCGAAAACCCCCATTTTCACACCTTGTGAAATAAAATTTTGTTCGATACTCATGCGAAAAACGTTTTCTGAACTCGTGTGATTGCAACACTCGCCTTCGGCTCGTGCTGCAAACTCACACTCGTCAGAAAAAGTTTTTTCGCACTCGTATCGAAATGTACTAGTTTGTACTTGAAGCACTTTTTAGTAGTCCAAGCACTTTTTTGCAGTCCAAGTACTTTTTAGTAGTCTAAGTACTTTTTAGTAGTGCAAGTACTTTTTAGTACTCCAAGCACTTTTTAGTAGTCCGAGTACTTTTTAGTAGTCCAAGTACTTTTTAGCAGTCCAAGTGCTTTTTAGTACTCCAAGTACTTTTTAGTAGTCCAAGTACTTTTTAGTATTCCAAGTACTTTCTAGTTTAAACTGTTGAAAAAGTATAATTTTAACGGGAATTGCCTTTTTCGGAAAATATTTTCAAAAAATTCGATTGAAAAGACCGAGAAGGGACCAGAAGGGACGCGAAGGGACGAGATCGAACCCTTCTCTTTTTTATTTAAGGTGAAGGGAAACATCCCCAAGGGCAAAACAGTTAGGAACTTTCTAGTTGAAATCGAAAGAAAAAATTAACAGAAAGTATCACAGTAAAAAAAGCACTTGAGAAATACTTCAAGTACAAAAAAGTACTCCGAAAATCGTGTCAATTAATGTTGTGTGTATAATTAACATTTCTTGTTTTGTTTCACGTCCGTAGCCGCAACGCTGACGATTCTCTTGGTGGTGATAATAATAATCTGCGTGGCGTGCGCCGGCCCGAAGAGGATAATGTCGCAGCCCCTGCAGGACGGAAAGTACATCGAGGCCGCGACCTCCTGCGGCAGGGTCCAGGGTGTCCTGGAGGACGGTGGTTTCGCCTTCCGTGGAATACCTTACGCGATGCCGCCCATCAACAACCTTCGCTGGACGGTCGCCAAGCCCTTCAATCGAATAGAGAACTGCTGGAACGGCACTTATCTGGCGCACAACTCTTCGGAGATGTGTTGGCAGCGTGACTTCTCAGGCAGGGTGAACGGCACCGAGAATTGTCTCTTCCTCGACGTGTACACGCCCCAGGTGAGGTACGACACGCCCCTGCCGGTCGTCGTGCTCATCGGCGCCGACACGCTCAGCGGAGGATCGCCCGGTCCGATGCAGGCCTCGGCGAAGCTCGCCCACGTCCGAGACATGGTCTTCGTCAGGCCCAACTTCCGTCTCGGCGTCTTCGGCTTCCTCGCCGCCGAGCCGATTTCGCGCGCCACTCATCCGCCCACGTCAGGAAATTACGGACTGTCCGACATTATCGCCGCTCTCAACTGGGTCCAGCTCAACATTCACAACTTCGGCGGCGACAAGAAAGCCGTGACCGTCTGGGGACATCGAGCGGGCGGAACTCTGGTCACGACTCTCCTCGGCGCTCGCCAGTCGAAGGACCTCTTCGCCAGAGCCTGGATATCTAGCAGCAGCGCCGTTCTCCCGACCAAGGAACTTCACAAGGCCGAACAGCTCGCCGAGAGCTTCCTGAACGCCGTTCAGTGTCGCGACATATCGTGCCTGAGACGGAAAAGCGCCGAGGACATCATGGACGCCGTGCCCTCCAACTGGCACACGAAGGACTTCGAACTTCCGGAGACCAGGGAAGCGACCGCCGAGGTGAAGCACGAGTGGATCGTCATCGACGGAGCTATCATCCAGGAGGACGTTCGTCACAGCTGGATCAGAAATCGCACCGCCATGGTCATGATGGGCACGACCGCCCAGGTCGGCACACCGCTCATGTACAAGGGAGCCAACGTCACCGTCGAGCCCGTACAGATCGAGAGGAAAGTCAGGGAATCCCTCCTCGGAACTCTCGGCGTCGCTGACGAAGCTCTGAGGTTCGTTGATTCTTCTTTTTTATCGGTAGATTCTACGAGGTGAATATTCGAACGACGACGGTCGGCAACGTAAACTGTAATCCATCTTTTGCACTCCATACATGTAAAAGTTTGTACATATTCTCAGAGTTTTTTTTTTCTCCAACGATCTTCATTAGTCGTATTCTTTCTTTTTTTTTGCTCCGAGGTTTGTAGATTTTTTTAATCAATCGATTTAGCGCGGTGGCAATTCGAAGATCGAGGAATGTTATTTACCACGGTCGGTAACGCAAACTGAAATCCATCTTTCGCACTCGATCTTTGCAAAAGCTTCTACATATTCTCAACATTTTTTTTTTCTTTAATAATTCTCATAAATATTTTTTTTTATCATCAGGCGTTACAACTCTACCCTCGAGGGCCTCACGTCAATGATCTCCGACATCCGCGTCATCTGTCCCCTTCTGAATTTCACGGAGAACACGCCGTTCTACATAACGCAGTCGCGAGGACAATTGGCCGACGCGGACAGCGACGTGGCGGCGATTCTCGGTTCTTACATCGCGAAGACGCCGGAGGAGAAGAGGCACGTGTCCGCGATGCAGCAGCTCTTCAATCACTTCGTCTGGCACGGTAAGATCATCGATCCGGCAATCAAGCCCGGTCACAAGATCATAGCCGTCGGCCAGGACGCTCTGCCGGCGCGCGAACATCCCAACTGCGACTTCTGGATAGAGAATAACATCGTGCCGAAGTACGCGAGAATCGATTAAGCGTAAGAAACTCGCGGATATTCATGTATCGGGGACACATCACGGTCCCTCGTCGAGCGGGCGCAACTCGAACCACACTCCATGTTCATTCACGTCCCGCAGACTCGAAAAAAAAAAAAAAACAAATGCGCCGACGCAAAAATGCGATATTTAAATTTCGGTGAGGAAGATTCGCATCTCCCGCTAGCACACGGGGCTCTATTATTGTATGTGTATAAATGTGAATCAAATTGTAATATATTGCGAATGTGAGCGAAGAGGCCGAAACCGGAAATAGAGGAAGGGGGCGACGAATACACGTGAGCAAGACTGTAAGAAAAAAAATTTAATTTAATGGACTCAACTGGAACTTTTATGCAAAAATTTAAGCATTGAATTTAATGTACAATTGTCATGGAAAATTAATATACTTTTTCATTGAAATTAAAGTACATTATAAAAATTAAAGTACTTTTATAGTAAAATTAAAGTAAATTATTAAAAATTAAGTTTTTAATACACCGAAAATTAATTTTTCATCACAATTGTACATGAAATTTAATATACCAGGTTTGCATAAAAACTTCGCGTCCGGTACATTAAGTTTCGTACGATTTTTTTTACAGTGAAGGGAGAGAGTCGCGGGATGATAAGAGGACGAGGATGTCGAGTAAGATAGGAGAAACAAAACCAGAGTGTAGCTTAAGAAAGAGAACGATTATCGACAGTGCATATTACTATATCACCGTATAGGTATACATATATTCTTGTAAGTCACGAGCAAACCCCGTCGCTCCGAGGGAACGACGATACTTTGATAAGCGATTTTTTTTTTTTTTTATCAAAGACGTCGTTCTCCCGGGCGACCGGTTCGTTGATATTTAAAGAAAACTAGCGTTTAAATAACTCGGAGGATATGGATCGTGTTAGTGATAGATAGCGAGCCGCTCTCGCGTCGCGTAAGAGAAAAAAAATAACGGAGACAGTGACAAAGAGAGATAGGAAGATTTATATAGAGACATTTTACGGGAGATGTATAGTTTTCCGAGTATAGTTTTTTTTGTACGACAGGACTTTCTACTTTTTTACCTACTATTTTTTATCGCCGTTGGTTTATATTTTTATAATTTTATGTAAGGTAGAACCGATGTCGCTTCCGAAGGACACATCGCGTGACTGAAGGTTCCTGGACCAGTATTGATTAAATCGAGAAAAAAATGTTTTTTTTTCGGTTTTTTTTTTCTCACAGAGACTGATACTGCCAAATTCAAATATTTCATAAGAATATATATTTTGGTCGTCCGAGTACTTTGACCGGAAGATATTTTCCTACGCAACTCGAACGGGACGAATATCTCTGTCACTCTTAATGCGCGGACCGTCGCAAACAGCGTCGCGAAACGCTTTTTTTTACCAACGCTTTTATACCCAGCGCGGCTCTTCGACGAGCTCTCGTTAATCGTTTAGATAAGGCAATTGACGAAAGCGTCTTGTCCGATAACGCGTCGAATCTTTAACGTAAATTGAGAGAAGACTTTCTTTCGAAGGACGACGCGCAAACAAAAATATATTAAAAAAGAAAAGAAAACGGGCACAAGAAGCGGTCTCGACTATCGTACAAACGCCATTCATGTGATATATATAATCTTCGACGCGAACCAAATCATTTGCATCATCCGCTTTTACTACGACCCATTAACTCGTAACGTTAATTGCTATTCGTGCATTTGTAATTTTTTAAATATTTTTTAATATTTTTTTTTTTTTAATCATTATTTATTACAATTCACTCGACAAGTGATAAAAAAATGGGTTTTACAATGCTGTCCTTCACACCGCGGATAATTTAATGTGTAGAATCATTAGAATATAGCATATCGTATTAGTCGTGTAATGTTGAATGAGTGAAGAGGTCGAGGATCGAGCACCGAGCACGTTGAATGATGGAATGTAAATGCGATATATGTAATAGCAACAAAAAGCTTCGATTCGACCACACTCCGTGTATATGCGAGCGCTTCGTTTTCACCCGAGAGCATTGTATTTCGAGCGCAGACGGTAACGTCGAAACGTAACTGCGGTAAGAGGCCAGATAGCAAAAAGACATCTGGTGTGAAAATAGTCATTTGCGATAAAAATGTGGTAAAGCGAACTTTATACGCAGGCTTACGAAGTGAGTCCCATTTCACAGTCCAGGTATGATGTTCGCAATACCGCACTAGTATCGCGTAATATTTTTTGTATCGAATGCAGGAGAAGTGCTGCTCCGTGCCTGATAATTGTGGCGCTGTAGAGCCAGCGTGCGTAAAGTAAAATCGGCCCGATGTGCGCTTGCGCCGAGTTTTTATAGGGGTTACTTGGGTGTAAAGCACCACTTACGCCACTCTCGGCAAGCACGAAAAGTAGCACTTTTCATGCACGAGTTACATAAAGTGATCTGGATAGAGTACATGTGCCCGTCCGGGTGGTAACTATAAACAATCCTACGTCCAAAAGTTAATTTTTGGATGCATGGTAACTTTTGGATAACGTCCAGACGGACTTATGGAATCCTTTGAGATCACTTTTTGGTAACTAATTTTTGTCGTGCTACCTGGGAGGAATAAGATTCACGTTGACCCTGCTGAATGTTTCTTTTAACGCTGCAAATAATTGTTTCCTCGACGTGTTTGCACGCATCTCGCATCGAAAGTTGAATGTCTCAACGTAATCGGGGATAACGAAGAGATAATTTAAAAACAACGATTATCGTTGTCAACTTCCCGAAATGGAAAAAGATCTCACGCGTTCTGAAATACGCGCACGAAAATTCGTTTGTTCGTCTATGCTCGCATTAATTGAATCACCACGATCGTATTGTCGTTTAGTCACACTCAGCTCCCACTGTGCTAATCCATCTTTATTGTAACAACTGTACCGTCAATAAAGTCGTATAATCTGATAAATAATATTTTCAACGGTCTTTTTTAGTTTTCTTAGTGTAGGAATCGTGTAAGAAAAACATCTCATTGATGTTTTATTATAGACATTTACAATTAAAAAAAAATTTCTTCGATCTTGAAAGAGTGCATGTGATTTTTTTCAGAGGGGTTTTCTGGGTGAAAAAGCCACACGATCGAAAAGCCATTGATTATGTTTTTTTTTACGGTCAAAGAAAAAACAGTTGAAAATTGAAATTTTCATATCGCTTTCTCATAATGTTCCATTATTCGCAAAGATTCTTCTATGAGAAAGCCTTTTCTATATTTTTCTTGGCTTCCTCACAGAGGAAGCTTTGCTAATAATAGAACATGAGAATGGAAATGGAATGTTACTTTCATTCAAGGAATGTTAAAAAAATATATAAATAAAAATTCTTTCAGGTAGCTTATAGTTTCTCAATTTTTCCGTTATAATCGGGATGGATATACATAGAATAAACTAGAACAATATTTTATTTGGCATGCATATAAAAAAACGAATCGGTTTGTTTTTTATAAATTATTTTCAACGGGTATCTTTGTTATAAATTCTTAGTGATATTGATTAATTCAACAAAAATTGGCAGTCGGACGGAAGCCAAATCCTCTGCGGTGGCGCCGTCAAAACTTCCCTGCACAAGGGACAATTGCGTACATCGGATATGTTCCATATCTGATCAGCGCAGGAGGCGCAGCAACAACGATGGCCACACGGTAAAAATGTATGCGTCGCAGTTGTCTCGAGGCATACTTTGCATAGTGCTGTAAAATAAAATTTAAACAAGGAGCACACATAATTTTTCCCCATGACAAATAGAGTCACGTATGTCGTAATAGCATCGATATTTCTAGAATTACCATTTTCTCTCGCCGTTGCAATCCTGTTCTCAACTATCTGCAGACGATTTTGGACCTCACGAAGTTCAGCGCGCAGCTGTGTTGTCTCGCTTACTTGTGCTGCTTCCTGTTCTTGCGCTGCTGTTTCCCGCTGTCGCGCCATGGCTTTTCTCTTCATTACTGCAATTTTTAAGATGTGTCGATAGTTTTCTAAATTTCTACTTTCCCATCACATACATAGTACGTTAGCAGAGAAAGTATTGTAATACCTAAACAAATGTAGTTTTGGTATTGAATTTCGAATTAATTCTTCCATCCGTTTTGACAATTTAGCTTAAGGTGATGAGAAAGTCACGCGCTACTGTCTCTGTTGCTGTCTGAACAACAACGGAGGCGCATATTTTCTCGAGTATGATAACTCACGTTTTCGCCTTTTATTTCTTTTTTTCTTTTTTTCTGATGTTGGTTCGACCGGAGCTGCGGGTTCTCGACGTGTGGCAATTCTCCGTCTTTTTCGCTTCCGAGTGCGACTCACTATTTAGTACATTCATTTAAGGATTATTACAAATTTTGCTTGTAAAAAACCCATCTATATACACCAAAGCCTTAAAACATTTTAAATCTGAAAAATATTTTATGGACTACGTTCCGTAAAAATTGCCCTTTGCTTACAGTAGCTGCGCTGGCTCCAAGGAATCTCACATTAAGTGCCATTGATTAAAAGGAGATAAATATCTATTGAGAGATATAACTTTCTTTTTACGGCTACAGGTTTTCAAACTACTAATAGTTTTTAAGAAAACTAAACAAAATTACCATTATTTACGGGTGGCGGACTTGTTTCACCGGGCTCCGCAGCTGAGCCCAATCGTGGAGATACATTGCCATCTGCAGAGGATAAATTGTAAGATATCATCCGGCATTATGTTCAGATGAGTGAAACAGTTCAGGCAAATACGTGAATTGCAAATGGTCAAAATATATGTGTAAAAACTTTTTCATAGTGACATTTGAAAAAAAAAAAAAATTACCATCTAAACCTGTTGGTGGCAAAATTTCCTTGTCCATTTCTGTAGTTCTGATGAACGCGTGTTTTCTACAAAACACAGATTGGAAAGGGAATTAATCATAGACATAGAGTCATTTTTAAGTGGTCGTAATGGCATTTTTTAAAGAGTTGAATTATTACCTATTCGATTCACGACTTCCACCATCGATTTGTTGCAAGAGTGATTGTTATTTTTGTCGGGTTCTCCTGATCCCGATGCAGTTGCCTCCAAACCTCCAGAGCATCGAGAGCAGCTACGTTAGGAGTCAAAAATGCCTTTCCACTATGCCCGTCCACCATGCGAAACAGGTAAGTATATATATAAATTATAAAAGTTTCGTGGCAAGCCTTTAATTATATATTTTCTTTACATCGTTACCATCGAGGGAGGAAAATGTCTCAGACAGAATGCAAGCTCCGTCTGGAAAATATTCATTCCTTGGTTCGGACACATGAATAAGTTCATCTTTTGCTGACAGAGCGCAGATTACATTTTTTTTAAACTGAAAAATGTGGCCTCAGTTTTCTAGATTGGGCTTTTGGAATACCTGAACTGTCGTGAATAATACTTTGTCTACATAGTCGACCCTATTGGGATAACATTTATGGACCTGATTGATAAGCTCTTCTGGCGATGAAAGAATCTCTAAACGATTTGTTTTAGTTCAATAATGATCCTAATTAACTGGTAAAAGTGATAAATGTTTGAACTGTATTTGAACAGCAAAATTAAAACGAAACGTAAAAAATAGGTTAGTCATCAAAAGATAGCGCAAAAATTAATTTTATACGTTCGACACATAAAATTAATAAAAAATAACAATAATTATAGTTAAAAAGGATATTAGATATATTTATGAGATGTTTTTAAATTTTTTTTACACGATAGTTATTTTATGTTGTCTTACCCTCGTTATACACAATCTTTCACGACGTTTTCACATTCTTTTAAAACAAAAATGTTTTATTTCTTTAATCACGGAATCACAAACTTGTTTCCTTAAAAAAAGAAACCAATTTTTGACACGAAAGTATAAAACTTTCGTGTCAGGTAAACAAATATTTTCCCAACCGGCTGTGTAACCGAAGCGCGTTCGCAAACTCACTCTTGGTAAGATAGAAAAAGACAAAGTGCTGCGCCGATTCGATGTCCGAGAGAGACGGGTAGAGTTCTGAACGCGCTAAAACCGTCGAAAGACGAGCGGGCTGGCATGGAGAGCGCATGCGCAGTAGACGCGAGGACTCACCTTACGTTTACGTTACATTTTATCATCCAATAAGTACGACACAGTTCGAACGCATAACCTCGAGATCTCGAGTTCGAATGTAAACAAAGGTTGCCGGCATGAGAAGCGGAGATTGAAAAAAATGCCTGGAAAATCAGTCAAGCATGCGTCGAAAGAAAGTGGTGTCGATAGAGTCGAGCAGAGCGAGGGGATTGACAAATTCTCGGAGAACAGGGCGATCTTACAAACCTTTTGTCTCATCACGTGCGTCAAGTGTCTTCTGGTTCCGACATAGTAAGTTTTCGTAATCGACCGTTCGAACATAAGTTTCATTCGAAATTGGCCCGACAATTTTACGTTTAACCTTAACATCGAGATTTAATCGGATTTATTATATTTCAGCCATTCCACCGACTTCGAGGTGCACAGAAATTGGCTGGCGATAACGCACAGCCTGCCCATAAAGGAATGGTACGTAAATGCGAAATCCCAATGGACCCTCGATTACCCGCCATTTTTCGCCTGGTTCGAATATTTACTCAGCCGTTTCGCGATATTCTTCGACCCTGAAATGCTCAAGGTCGACAATTTGAACCATGCGTCGAAAAATACGATATTTTATCAGAGAGCCACGGTCATGCTTTCCGATCTTATACTGGCTTACGGCGTAAAAAAGTAAGTCTTAGAATCTTTCATTTTTTTACCAAATTTTTTTTTTTAATCACATTTTTTTAATCAAATTTTTACCAATTTTTTTATCGGATTCGACTATTGTTTTTTTTTTTTTTTTTAAGATTGGGCAAGGTTTTCTGTCGGACAAGCAACAGTTTCGTCATATTTACATTCCTTACTCTGTGCAATGTTGGATTGCTCGTCGTCGATCACATACACTTCCAATACAATGGATTCTTGCTTGGGATATTATTCGTGTCGATGGCGGAAGTCTCCCAAAGCTATCCTCAAGTAAGACAAGGCCAAAATGTTTCAGTTACTTCTACTTATTTAACGACGACGTACTGGACCCAATTTCAAATAGATAAGAGTATCGGACATTTATAATTTTTAATATTACAATTTTAATATGTTTTAATATATTTTAATATTAATATTACTTTGGAAACTTATAATGTAAAATGATTATTTTATATTACAATATCATTATAATATAAAAATTTATAATGTCTGACTTTTAGCTCATGGAATGGAATTTATTTCCTAGTTATTGTTTATAACAAGTAACAAGTAACGCTCTTGTGTACACTGAGTCTGGTGCTCAATTTCAAACATTTTTGCAGAGCCGTATACTCGGAGGTGCGTTCCTCTTCGCGGTTCTGCTGAACCTGAAGCATATTTACTTGTACGTGGTGCCCGCGTACGTTGTCTGGCTGCTGAAGTGGTACTGTCTGAGGGACAATCACTTTTTCAGAAGACTGTTGGCACTGGGATGCACGGTTCTGTGCGTGCTGGCAGTTTCGTTCGGTCCGTTTATCACGCAATTGCCACAGGTGAAATGCAGATTTTAGATAAATAGAACTTATCGCAATCGCACATCCGAGAAATCCTATCGTTCAGGTAATTTCGCGGCTCTTCCCGTTCAAACGAGGCTTGGTCCACGCTTACTGGGCCGCGAACTCTTGGGCGCTCTACATAGGGGCCGACAAGATATTGACGTTAATCTGCAAACGTCTCGGTTGGCTCTCGCACACGAAAATAGCTTCGATGACCGGCGGACTGGTCCAGGAAGATTCTTTCGCGGTTTTACCGACTCCCACTCCACTAGCGACATTCTTGCTGACGTTCGTTTCGATGCTGGTAAGCGTTGACTAATTAGCTAATTACTCTTAATTTGGAATTCCGAAGACACCGAAACGGGATTTTTGCTTTCAGCCGGCGCTTTGGACGCTGTTCAGACTTAATCGATCGACCCTAAAACCTCGGGATTTCGTCCGATGCATCATCATATGCGGCCTCAGTTCGTTCATGTTCGGCTGGCACGTGCATGAGAAAGCGATTCTTACGGCGATTATACCTCTATGGTGAGTAACATACGTAAAATAGCATAGTACAAAAAAGCGTAAAATTTTTATGACTGAAAGCATTTTGCTAAAAAAATTAACCAATCGTTGAAGATTGACCCCTCTACCCACCGTAGAAATTTTTGTTTGATTGCTCGAGCTGTTCTCAAGTTAGACAAGTTTCAATTTTTTGGGTCTAAGGCACACACACGCATAGACATTTTTTCTAAATATAATTTTCTGATGTTTTGGTACATTCTGAATACCTTTTTGTAAAAGTCTCGAAAACATTTTTTTTTTTTCATGAAGACAAAGTCTCGTCTACGAGAAAGCAATACACTGAAAATGATTTGGTCCAGCCAAGTGCATGTTTTATTCTCTCGTTTCAGCGTTCTCGCAGCCACAGACTCAAGAGATGCGAGAGTATTCTTAATTCTGAGTTCGGCGGGTCACACGGCTATATTACCGCTGCTCTATCCGAGCAACTTGACTCTTCTGAAGATAATGCTGTCCGTGACTTACATGTGCCTGGCTGGTCTGGCTCTCACGCTTCACTTCAAAAAATCATTGTTATTGACTCTGGAATGGATCTACGTGGGAAGTCTACCGTTGGTGACAGTTTACGAATCGGTTTTACACAAATTTATCTTTGGCGAGAAACTGCCGTTTTTACCATTGGCATTGACTTCGATGTACTGCGCACTCGGAGTCACTTACTCTTGGCTAATTTATTATCGGATGTTTATTAAAAGGAGTGATCAGAGTGACGCCAAAGAAGTCGATCGTACACAGTGAAGTGGAATAAAATTGGATGCTGGTCGAAATAAAGAACGAACATGCTTCCTGGATTCTAAAAAAATCTTTACATGTAAAATAGAAGAAAAAAAATTCTTCGATCATCTGATTGGGGTAACGGAGTTGCATCGGAGCTGGCTTAACTACCTGAAATGTTAGGTTTGTGCTTAAGGCGATGTCTCAAGACGCGCTCAGTCGGTAACAAATCGCGTTTCCTACTTTCTCCGATACTGGTAATATCTTGAGTAAAAGCAAATGAGGTTTTCATAGATAATACATAGAGGCATGAAATTCTTACTGCCTTATGTTCAAACTATTACCAACCGTCGGTAAAATAGGAAAGGCGATTGTTACCGACCGCGGTATTTCACATGCCTTTTCACGTACTTTGCAGTAAACAATCGTCCTAAAAATCTGTTTGTGAATATGAAATTGGTCTAATCACACAGTGGAAAGACAAGAGCTGTGAAGACCAAATCGTAATACATAAATACATGCTGTGCTCGTTCGCTCGCTGACACAGCCTCCCCGATTGGAGCGCGCCATTACGCCTATCTGCTACTATCCCCACCATGGACCCTCAACATGACAGCCTGAATGATGTATGAGAAAGGGAAGCGTATGACAATTTTGTCTTAATTAAAATGCAAAATCAGTCTCGACATGGTTAGAACTCGTATAATGGCCATCGTCCCCTATAATGGTACATTCCCCTCTATTACATCTGGCATATAGGTGCCCCGGTCTATATCTGCCCGGCTAGCTCAGTCGGTAGAGCATGAGACTCTTAATCTCAGGGTCGTGGGTTCGAGCCCCACGTTGGGCGTTTATTTTTGAAGTTTTGACCATTAATACGTCGTTGATAAATTTTTTATGTTTGTTAAGGTACCAACACAAATAGAAAAAACACAAATACAAAAACTGGAAGTTTGGAGTACATCGTTCTCTTCGCCCTTAAGGGGACTTCGCGACGTCTGGTTTACCAATGGAAGCACCTTAAGAAAAATGCCCAGCACAAAAATGCCATGAAGATCACGATTTTGTCACTGCCCAGGCTGCTGAGCAGTATAGTCAGTTTGCCATCGTTAAGATATGCTTTACGAGCCGTCTTTCGGATTTATCCGAAAGGTACTATTAAGAGCATGTGAAACACGTTCTCAGCGTGTCTCCCTCGCTCTGTCCAGAGCGCCACTGATGTTATCGCTCTCGCACTCCATAGTGTTTCACATGCTTTGTATGTCTTTAAATTTTCATCCATATAAGCGTTGACGTAATGATTCCATTTTGTTGTTATCTTCTTCACAAAAGTGCTCCAAAAGTCATCATACGATTTTGTCTGATACATAATCAATTATGGGGCACCGAAAAGTGGGCTATTTATGGATGACAAATATCGACATAGCAAAAATAAAGTCCCAGAGATGTCCATTTTATGTAATCTTTGACAAAAAATATTGCAGAGATGACAAAAAATATTTATATTAAAAATATAAAAAAGATTTCGATGTAAAGCGAATTTGCAATCGATGGGAGCTTGATTGGAGGCTCGAAACACATGAATCTTGCATATTTACGTAAAACTAAGCGTTTTTGATCTTATAATACGATTTAGAGCGCCTACAGCTAGAACTAGCAATCTTCATAAAAGTTGTCTGAAAGTGATAATTCGACTTTGTTCAAAAGTGGATTTAAACTGGATTTTTAATTCTTAATTTTTAAACCGGGAGTGTCAGAATTACAGAGAATATTTTTTATTTCATGAAACTTGACCGAGCGACATAAATCCAATAAGAAAAGAAATAACGTTTTTTAATCTGTCTCTGGAATGTTTCTCGTATGCAGCCCGTCACAGAAACGTACGAACTAAGGAACACTTTCCTGTGTCCCTGAATTCACACGCCGCTAATATTGAAACGCGCCTTTTTGTTGTAAGTTTCCAGCTGTAGACGTCTCTGCGGGCCGGGCACAGCTGGCAGGTCTCATGAAAATTTGTATCCTAACCCCGATAATCGGTTCCACGGATACTTCGTACTTTCCAACAGCAATGTTCGTTTGAACGCCGAAACCCTTCGCACGTAATTTCGTATAATTTTCTCATTCCGAACGACAAAAGGTAAGCTCGAAAATTCAACCTCGACCTAACAGTTGTTAAACAAACGAAAACAAACGAAAACTCGATCCTCTTCGACAGTGTATACATATATATATGTCTTTTTTCAATTAGATGTCACTGACGTTCCAACAAATAATTTGCGATGCCAAAAAGCTCGTCGGCCGCATATCGGACCACGAGAACACCGCCGACAACTTGATCAGCGAGATACAGTCCGTTTGCAATCAGATCGACGACATGAAGCAGTATCAGGAAGAGGTCGACGTACTCAACACAGAGGCCAAACAGAGGCCTCACAACGCCTTGATCGCCGGCATACAGCAGGAGACGAGGCATCTGCGCGAAATCCAGGCTGAAAACAAGGAGCTCAGAAACGCTCTCGAGGATCATCAGAATGCCCTTGAATTAATCATGTCTAAGTACAGACAACAGACGGCGTCACTCATTCGGAAGAATGGAACTGACATAGCTGCGCTCCACAATTCAAAATACGCCAATGTAACTTGCCACAATTTCTCTGTCCATTTTACAATTGCTCATTTTTTTCATATTTTTAATGTAATTTTTTCCATATTTTTAATGGCTTTTTTCCATATTTTTAATGTCATTTTTTTTCCATATTTTTAATGGCTTTTTCCATATTTTGAATGTCATTTTTTTCCATGTTTTTAATGTAAATTTTTACTATATTTTCAATGTCATTTTTTTTAGATCATAACGAGCCAAGCCGAGAAGATCAACGAGATGGCAACAGTTATGCGCGTCGCGGCTGCCCTGGACGAGGAGAGCGAGCTGAAGTACAAAGAAAATTATTCGAGGCTCAAAGAGGAGAACAACGTTCTTCGGGAGATCGTAAATATCGCGAACAAGTACGGCTCGCTCAATCCGGATCCGCCGGTGGAGAGCAAGACTGTGCAGACGGAGCCATCATGAGAGTAGAGCGAAGTGTGGAGGACTCTTATGATTGAATTCCGTCGCGTCGATTGCCGCGCAGAACACACGGTTTTACTGTGCAGTCGATATTGTTTATCTTCCGCGTAACGGTTCGCGTATAATTTTTTTTGATACAATTACGAATTATCTCGAACGAACCCGGTACGTCCCAATCGAAGTGTCGACAGGCAGGCACATTTTTGACTTTACGTCGATAAAATATATATAAATTTATTATTTTTCTGTTACTGTAAACATTTTTGAAATGTGAAAATATTATTTATTCCGTATAATCGCACGAGTCAGGCTTACGCACCACACAATAAGAATGTATATATTATATATATATATATATAACTCATGCGAGTACGTAAAAGGAAAGATCGCACGCATTGGCCAAAAAAGATATATCGTTGCTTATTTAGATGAAAACAAAGAGCATTAAAAAACATCATACGCATAAAAAAATAGTAGTTCATGTAAGATATTTAAAAAAAAATCACGTTCGAGAACAATCGATTACAATTTCATACATTCGGAACGCTATCTTCGACCAACTTGCTGTGTATGTCCCAAAGATTCTGAAACATAGATAAGATTCTTCGGTCAACGAGATAGGAAATTGTTCATCGTAAGAGTGAAAAACAAAACAAACAACGTATGCATGTCCCAAGAGACGCCCAGCGTCTTGCAATGCTTTTCTACCGTTATTTCGTTAATAAAAAAAATAATTAAAAAAAAATCGTGAATAACTGTACCGTTTTCAGAGTCATTCAAAACACGACGGGGTATCGCGTGGCCGTCCTCCTCAATCAATTTGCGATGAACTTCGCTGAGTGCCTGGGGAATACGCACGTTAGATAAACGATTTTGTCTCGATACATTTTTTTTTATATAAATTTCTCAGAATTCTACTGCACACTGCCAACATTCGCAAAAAAATTTTGGAATGGAATTCACGCGCTATATCCATATATACATGGAGCATTCCCTAACCTTTCGAAATGGGTCTCCGAATTTCCCGAAGAAGTTTAATTTTTTTAAGTTAAACAAACTGGAAAAAGCTAAAAAAATTCCCACAAATGCAATGTTGCATATAAAAATGACCAAGCGATAACCCAGAATCAATTGATCTTTTTTTTCTAATTTTGTTCACTCTTTATCGAAAACAAAGAACGTGACGCCGGACCACTCCGTCTCAAATCTAAAATTTGTCTATATATGCAACCAGATTTTTCAGAATTTTAAATTGTGGCGATCAATAATATAATTTCTTTTATCATAAATAATGATAAACCATTTTTTTTATCTAATAAAAAAATCTGAGTGCTTTTGAGAGTCAGTTCAGTCATACAAAAAATCGCAGTCCATTCCAAGATCTGAAGAGTCGAAATCAGGTCGAAATGGTAGGGAATGCCCCATATACATATATATTTTTAAATGACTTTTTGTAATGAACTTTACCTTAAAATATTTGACCGTTTTGACTCTCAACTCGAGAGTAGCGTCTTCGTCGCAGATAATCAGGGTTCGAGGATGCTGCTGGAAAGCGGACACGGTCCACATGTGATTGATGCCCTCTTCGACGGCCTTGTAGAGAGCGAAGGCTTTGTGCGAGCCGGTGATGAGTATCATCACTTCCTTCGCATCCATCACGGTGCCGACGCCGACGGTCAACGCCTGTTTCGGCACCTTCTCGATATCGTTGCCGAAGAATCTCGCGTTCGCCTCGAGAGTGTCCTGCGCCAAGGTCTTAACGCGCGTCCGGGAGGCCAGCGACGAGCCCGGCTCGTTGAACGCTATGTGACCGTCCGGCCCGATTCCGCCGATGAACAACTCGATTCCTCCTGCCTCTTTGATGTTCTTCTCAAAGGTGTCGCACTCGAGAACGAGATCCTGCGCGTTACCGTCGAGTATGTGCACGTTCTTCGGATCTATGTCTATGTGCTTGAAGAAATTGTTGTACATGTAGTAATGGTAGGACTCCGGATGGTCCCGGGGAAGATCAACGTATTCGTCCATGTTGAACGTCTTCACGTATCTGAAAGATATCTTTCCGGCCTTGTGGTACTCTATCAGCTTCTTGTACATTCCCAGAGGAGTTCCTCCTGCAAAAAAAAAAAAAAACACAAATAAATTATCATTTTATGCACATGGGACAAAGTGGCCATTCATTGGCTTAAGGTAGTCCTTGCGAATGGTGTTCACTTCGCATAAGTTTCAGAGAAATGAGAGGAGATTGCAAACACTTCTGGATGGTATAAAAATCTGGAAAAAATCAAGCATATTAAAGGTGCTGAAAAGATTAATTTTGCATAATAATAATTCCAAAGTGTTATTAACAAATTGATGAAAAATAAAATTGTTCAACAAATCTCCCGGAAACCTAATTTAAATTACTATACGTATGAATACGTATGAATTTTTTCAGATTTTTAAATTCACTTTGACTTTTGTGACTTTCTACACATTTTTGCCATATAAAAAACAATTCTCTGAAAGTTATGGAAGTGAACACTATTCGCAAGAACAACCTTAACACTTTCAAGCACGATGTATCACCGGTGATTCACCTCTTTGAATTCAGAAAAAATATATTAATAACCAATCGATGATTTGAAACTTCATACTTGTAAAAAAAAACGAAGTGTATGTTTCAAAGAATTAAGCGGAGGTCCATGGATTTTTCAATTGTAGAAAGTTTTTTCTCTCAGGAGTCGAAAAAGTAAAATCTAGTAAACAACAAAAACAGTTCAATTTTATTAATTAAATTTAAATCAAATTTTTTTATTTTGTAAATGAATTAAAAACAATTGCTTCGGCTTCACCCATTATTGTTGCTCCGAGCCTATTTTTCTTTCTCCCACCAGAAAATATCTCCGCACCGTACGATTCTCAAAATTCATGGATATCCCTCGACCGCCCAACGATTGGTTCACCCCAAAACTATAGCAAGAAAAATCTCACCGGTCGGCAATCCGAGAACAAAATATTTGTCCTCGTTCGGTTGAAAATCGTTGATCCTCTTAAGTACATATTTGGCCGACCACTCTGCGACGTAGTCCACCGTGTCGCAAATTACCAGACGCATCGTCGACTCTTAATTGAACTCTGTAAAAAAAAAACAGAAACAAAATCCATAAATTTTCCTTCCAACGAGAAACTCTGAACTTGTCGCGAACATCGAAATTCTAAAAATAGTCGCATCCATGCAAAACTCCTACTGCGATATCGGACGAACACCCTCGACGATAAAACAAGTGACAATGACCTCGCTCTATCTAACTGGAGTAAGAAGCGTTCTGTTACGCGTGCACTGCAATACCGAGCGATAAACCTGCGACGTGCGCTGAGTGAGGAGAAAGTAAAAGAGCGTCTGTATTGACACTTTTGATTTTACCTTGGCCCACTTAATTTTTATCGCCCGAACATTGAACCGTGACAGTGCTTTGTAAGATTTAAGCCAGCGCGACTCCAGAACATTATTTATTCAACGATATTTCGATGCAATTTGGAAAAACCGGTCGAAACTCAACGCCCGCGGGTTCTCTTTATTCGCCTCATATTTCGGGGTTCAATGAACTTTGATTCGTGACCTCGGACCCAAAAGAATTGGTCGAATATCGACGATCTCGCGTGTGCCTTTCCGGTCTTCCTCGATCGTCGTTTTTCTCACTGAATGGCGTATTCAATTTCGGTAAAATGTCACTTCAGAGATTAAACGTTTAAACGAGAGTAGAGAAAAAAATGCATGTACCTCTTGCGAAGACGAACGAACGTATGCGACGACTTCCCGGGCGTCTACCACTTATCAGCTGACCGCTGTTACTAACCTGATCTGTTTCTTCCCTCTCTCCCCGCACAGATGCATCACCGATGAGTCCACATCGGGCCGGCGATATCTGTTTTATTATTATTACGAGCCGCAAACGTTCTTTGCTAATCACGGCTTATACCGAGTTAATTATCTTTCGGGACGATATCATAGACTTATAAACGATATCAATTTTATCGAAGCTTACAAAACAACGTTCGGATAATA
This sequence comes from Ichneumon xanthorius, assembly GCA_917499995.1. NCBI lineage: Eukaryota > Metazoa > Arthropoda > Insecta > Hymenoptera > Ichneumonidae > Ichneumon > Ichneumon xanthorius. The sequence goes on from OU824207.1 coordinate 4,439,187, forward strand.
ATTATAATATGGGACGCAAGGAACTGACTTAATTGACAAAATAAGACGAAAGTTTTAGGAAAAAATATCGATTGCTAGCAAAAACGTGCATTCGTTTGTTTGAGAAACGAATTTTTGTTGCCCGTCACAGGCTTTATTATTATTACGAACCGCAAACGTTCTTTGCTGATGCGGCTTATCTCGAGTTAATTATCTTTCGGGACGATATTAGGGACTGTGCTTATAAACGATAGTATCAATTTTACCGAAGATCACAAAACAACGTTTCGATAATATTTGTAACATGGGACGCAAGGAACTGACTTACTTAACGAATTTTTGTTGACCGCAAAACTTTTCACCTTTCCCGGGCTCGAGCGATGGTCTGTGTCGGGTTGTGCTAGATCGCCAGTTCTGGCGCGAAACGTTGCGCCCAGCTGCGATGGCTGCGAGGTCGACGAAAATGTTCTCTCACGCACTCTCACGTTTACGTTCTAGTTAATTCTACTTAAATCCAAATTGGCCCCGATTTCGTGTATTTCTTTGAAAAAATAAATAAACAAATCAAATATGCCGGAAATAAACGTTAATGGAATCTCCGTCACGTTTCCCTTTCAACCTTACCCCGTGCAAGAGGATTACATGTCGAAGGTCATCGAGTGCCTGCAGAACAGGAAACACGGAGTCTTGGAATCGCCGACCGGTGAGAAACAACGATAAAAAAAATATTATTGATTTTTTTTTTTTAATTAAGACTGTGGTCTAAAACCAAATTCTTCGCTTCGAGTAATTACCAATTATTAAAGTATGAAATATTTTCTTTTTTCTTTTCTCTGCACATAAACACAAAAGATTTACTAACTTGTTAAAGTGTAAAAAGGGATTTTCCCGAATGCTACTATAAATAAATAAATAAATAATATAATTATGAAAATAAATTATTTTATAAATTTGAAGAAACGATTTTATCAGCGAACGGACGATGATTTCAGGTACGGGAAAGACTCTCTGCCTGCTGTGCTCGTCGCTCAGCTGGCTCTTGGTGAAGAAAGCCCAGCTGCAAGCCCAATCTATAGTCGGCGCGATAGACCAGCCGGACTTCGGCGGACAGTTCTTCAGCAAGCTCAAAGATGGTTTGGAGAGCGCCGCGGGAGCCTCCGAGCCACTGCAGCCCGCAAGCTTCGGATGGGCTACGCCAAAAATCATCTACGCGTCCAGAACTCACTCGCAACTTTCGCAAGCTATGCAGGAACTCAAGAGGACCTCCTACAAGCATGTGAACGTCGCCGTCCTCGGCTCCAGGGATCAGCTTTGCATACATCCGGAAGTTTCCAAGGAACCGAATTCGGCCAATAAGATCCACATGTGCCAGGCGAAGGTTCGAGGGAGAACTTGCTATTTTTACAACAATGTGGAATTGAGGTATTGCTCGGGCCGTTGAGTTACATAATCTACAATGACTCCTCAGTTGATTGATCGATTAACATTAAAATAATTAATAAACTTGAGGCTGAAATTGAAATTTTTTGTATAAAAAACTCGAATTTGAAGGATTCTTCTTTTGGTTCTTCAAGGTCGTGTGCTCGGTCGGTAACAAAAACTGCAATGCATTTTTTTCAAAGATACTGAAACTTAGCATTGAAACTGTGTACACGAAAGTGAGCACCCTAAAAAAAATGGCATTACATTTTTTGTTCATCATCATCTCAATCGAATGGTATTTGTGATTCGACGATTGTTGTCGTTTCCGCAGAAAAGACGATCCACTGTTCAAGCAGGAGATTTGCGACATAGAGGATCTGGTCAAGGCCGGTCAGAAGCTCAAGTGTTGTCCGTACTTTCTGTCCAAGGAGATGAAGCAAAACGCCGACATCACATTCATGCCTTACAATTATCTTCTGGATCCCAAAACAAGAAAATCGCAGGGTATAGATCTGCAAGGCAACGTCGTTCTTCTGGACGAGGCGCACAATGTGGAGAAGACCTGCGAGGAAGCGGCGTCGCTGCAGGTAAATTTTTCGAAAGATCGAAAAATCACATACCTTCGCGTTCTTGATTGTAGGCTTGTATATGATTACAAGCGACTCGCCTAGTCTCGTCTAGCAAATATACGCGCTGTTATGCTCTCGTATATGTATACACTTTGTAAAAAGCGCTTTGACCCGTATACTACATAACAAATTACCTTTCAGATAAGCAGCACAGACGTGGCTCTGTGCATAGACGAGATAACGGCAGTGATGCAAGACGTGGCCAACGACATGAACGACGAAAACGAATTCACCCTCGAGGGTAGCGGCAACGTGCAGAAAGATTTCACACCCGAAGATTTGTGTATCCTCAAAGCGATGTTTCTCGAGTTCGAGAAAGCCATCGACGAGATACCGCTGAAAAATCGCGACGACGGTGAAACCTTGCCCGGCGGATATATATTCGAGCTTTTGGAAAAAGCTTCGGTGAGTCATTAGCGTAAATATCGAATTACTCCGTCGTCGCTCGCTCGGATTTTAATTGCTCTTCTTGCAGCTCACGCACGGCAAGGAGCAACTGGTTATCGACAAGCTGGACAAGATAATACTGTATCTATCGACGACGAGTACCTCGCCGTTCACGCGAAAGGGCAACGCCCTTCAGAAGTTCGCCGATCTTTTGCGAACGGTCTTCAGCGGCGGTGGGAACAATGCTCGTCACAAGGAGAGAGTCAAACAGTGCTACAAGGTTTACGTGCAGTACGAGGAGCTGAAAAAGACGAGCAAAAACGACGGCTGGGAGACGAAGAAGATGGTCACGAAGAGCGAAGGAAAGCTCATCAGTTACTGGTGTTTCAGTCCCGGTTTTGGGTAAAGAAATCTATCAATGTCACAAAAAACTAAAAGGGTCACTTCTCGGACCTTTTCGGTTTTTATGGAATTTCCGGGTACTTCAAGTTGTGCCCAGCTGTGATACACACCATTGACATGATTATTTACACTATAATTTTATCGTCAGCATGCAACAGCTGGTAGAACAAGGTATACATTCGGTAATTTTGACGAGCGGTACTTTGTCACCATTGAAGCCTTTCATATCCGAATTGGGGATACCGATAGACGTGCAGCTGGAGAATCCTCACATAGTAACGGGAAGACAAGTCATAGCCGGAGTTCTCAGCGCAGGTCCCGATGGGCATCAACTCAATTCGTCCTACAACACGAGGTAGCCTATTTATTACCCTGAACATATCTACATGAAATAAAGTTTCATTTTTGGCAAGTTTCTGGTAATGCACTGCTTTCGAAAGAAAAAAATTGTTCACTTGCAGAATTTTATTCTCCAAGTGAATTTCTCCCGGTGAAGTTTGTGCGATGCAAAACCATTATAAATAACTCAATGAAATTTAGTCTCGCGCAGATATCTTCAGGGTCGTACGTGCAGTACGAAAGTTCGAAGTTCTGTGATGAATCTCTTTTGCTTTTCAGAAATGATCCGAAATACATAGCCTCGCTCGGCCGAACGATTTACAACTTCAGCTGTCTCGTTCCGGACGGTCTCCTCGTCTTCTTTCCGTCTTACCCGGTGATGAAGAAGTGCCGCGAGGATTGGCAGAATATCGGCCTCTGGACGAGGATCGCTGACAGAAAGCCGATATACGTGGAGCCCCAGTCGAAGGACGGTTTCATCAATATAATGAACGAATTTTATCAAAAAATACAAGACCCGTCGGCAAAGGGAGCCATATTTATGGCCGTCTGCCGCGGCAAGGTCAGCGAGGGTCTTGACTTTGCGAACGCGAATGGCCGAGCCGTTCTCATCACGGGACTACCGTTTCCACCTCTGAAAGATCCTCGGATCGTACTGAAGCAACGTTATCTTGAAGAAAACCGCGTTAAGGACAAAGACGTAATCAACATTTTCCTTCCGTTACTTTTAATAAATGCGCAACATTTTGGATAAACAATTGTGCAAATTTTCCACTCGTTTGACCAGTGATCCGCCCAATAGCTATCTTAATCCGATTGCTTCGGCAACGAGTTTAACGAGCTTTTTTTATTTTTCGCAGGGTCTGTCCGGACAGCAATGGTACCAGCTGGAAGCATCGCGCGCCGTTAATCAGGCAATCGGTCGTATAATACGTCATCGCGATGACTACGGCGCGATAATACTCTGCGATTGTCGTTTCAATACGGCGAATTTCAAGAAACAATTGTCCGCCTGGCTTCGTCCTTACCTCAAGAGCTACGGGAACTTCGGTGTCGTCACCAAGGACCTCCGCTCGTTCTTCAGATACGCCGAGCAAGCCGTGCGTCTAGTTGGCAATACGATCGTTTAAAATCACGAATTAATTATCAGTATTTTTTATTACGTTACTATTTAAAAATAGTAATAATATTTTTTAAATTTTACTATAGAATAATAATTATTATTATTAGTATTTTTTATTATTTTACTTTCTTAGAGTAATAATAATAATTACTAATTTTTTTTGTCTCAATGCAGTTGCCAAAATCGGAAATGCGCGCGCTGCGTACCGTGACCGAGTTTACCTTGCCGGCTGTGCAGGCGAGCTTCGATACGGGCTCGACGAGACGATTGGAAACCAGCTCGCTGCCCGTCGCCGCTGCACCGTCGAAGGAAGAAGACTTCGACATAAAAGCGTACAAAGACGCGATCCCGGAGTCGTCGAAGCTCGACGCCAATCCGAAAAGAAAAGACTTCGCCGAAATGCTGGCGTCCAAGTCGAAAACTGTGATAAACTTTAGCGATTGCGGAGTCAAGGGCAGCTGGAGCAGTTGCGAGTTGACAAAAGAGTCGACGGAGCCGAGCGCCAAGCGAAGGAAGTTCAAAATTTTGCCCGTCGAGTTTAATACCAACGTATCGACGGTCTCGACGTCCTCCAATGGCGCGGCCGGAAGCGCCGAGGAAACGAGTAAGGGCGCCGTGGCTAAGAAACCCGTCAGTGACGACAAGAAGGAACTCGGCAAATCGTACTTGAAGGAGGTCAAGCGCACTTTGTCGGAGAGGAAGTACAAGATTTTCGGCGCGATGATACAGAGCTACACGAAAAGCGGCGATTTCGACGAGCTTCTGCGAACCCTGGAGATTTTGTTTCCTGCCGACGAGAAACTTCAACATTTATTCGTCGGTGAGGAACCGAGCCGATTCTGTATTCGGTTTAAGAGCAGTCGACAATAAAAACTGCAATCAACTTTTTTCACGGATTGTGGCATTTACGATCAAAGGGAAAGTCTCGTCGAATGATGTGACTTTGACCCATGAGAAAAGTTGATTACTGTTTTTGATACCGACTGAGCCCGGCACCGACGGGGAGGGAGGTGTTTCATATGGTCTTAAGGGGCTGCTGGATCTTCCTGTTTAACCGACGGAATGAGGCGATTTCGTAGAATCGACTTTGCATAATTAATATGCTATGCATATGCCTCAAATTTCGCAGGACGATAATACTAGCCATAAACTCTGATCGCTTTTCCTGCCCGATTTGAAGCAGATGCGTAGCATATTAATAATTATGAATTGAAACTAAAAAATAACCCAGTCACGTTGATAAAAAAAGTTAAAAATGCGTCCAGCACCCCCTTAACTTGATAGTCGAAATTTTTTCGAGAAAGGTACCATCGATTTTTTCGACCGTCGACTCAAGTGGATTTCTGATTCCAGGCTTCCGAAGTTTTCTGAAGAAGGACCACATTTCGTCCTTCGACGTGCACGTCAGTCTGCTGACGTAATTCGGCGGGGCTGCAACGATTCGATCGATCACATAAATCAAGAAAGCCGAACTACCGACAATTGTACATTCTCCTAAAAAAAATACGAACAACGCCAGAGGTATTTATTAAAAAGATATTTATATTTTGTATTTTACTTTAATGAAATTTTTATAAATAAAAAAAGATGATCGTCCGTCGACAAAAAAAAGCTTTGCGCACTTCTAATCTACAAAAATGTGAATGTATAAAAAAAAAAATTCTTGAAGAACCGAAGGAAGAATCTTTGGAAATATCACGTTAGCTTTTTCTCCACAGGGTAGTTTTTTTTTCGCGGAGGGCACCGAGCTCTCAAGATTCGCCGCTCGTTATATCTTCGCTAAAAATTCTCAAAAAATGCATTTGCGCAAGTACGCATACTTACACGTAAGATGACACGGAGAGAAAAAAAAGTGCAGAGAACGTCGCTCGACGGAAAAAATATAAAGCGTAAGTTAGACCGTCACCAGCGCGCTTAATCTTTATACGCATGTACCGCAAAATTGTATAAGCCAATTTAATTTAATTTACAAATTTACGCTTCCATCGAGTTATCGTCACTCGCGGAACCGCTCTGCTTCGCCACCTCGTCGGCTACTATCTTCTGATAGTATTCACCGAAGACACTTCTGTTGTGCGCAACGAGAATCAAGAATCTCGCCGCTATCGAAGCCAGCTCTTCTTGCAGCGCCGACAAGCCAGGAGGTATCTGTTGATGCACCGCCGACTGCGATAGAATTATCTTTTGCAAGAATTCTCTTATCCTCAGAGCTGGAAAATCGAAAGACAATTTTAGAGCGATAAACACATCGCTATGGCTTCGAAGTTAATTTAAGGAGGATCGATTGTTTCTTTAGAGTGAAAAATGTGATTAAAAAAAAATGCTTCACACCTGTCTCGAATCGCATGCAATGTTAGTAAAATTAATTATGCATGCCATTCGTAGGGTATATTTTGCAAAAATGATCCGTGTCTCGAACTGCCACTGATAATTCAGTAAATTGATGGACTGCGATGACAAAGTAAACTTTGCATCGGTAAATCATTGATTAAGTTGGATTTTGTCTGATAGTCAATACTCCTTTTAAAGAAATCGAACACTCACTAACGAGGTGTCGAATTTTGTGATCTTCATTAACGAGATCTTTTATCTGTCCGTCCAAAATTCCTTCCAACGCCGGCGTCATCTCGCTCGCGCCAACTTCTTTCAGAGTCTTGCTCACGTCCTGCTTGACTTGCAGAACGATGTTCGGCATAACGTTTTCAAAATCTCTGAAAATCGGTCGTGTGGATAATTGTTTAAATTTGTGTTGAGCCGAGAAAAATTGTAACGATACGGAAAAAGACGTACTTGTTCGAATGAACTGGGTCGAGCAGGGCAGTCAGATTTTCCTTGATGCTTTTTTTGAAACTTGAGACACCCTGAATTGGCGCACCGACCGTATTGTTCACCAGCAACAATATCGAACCCATGATATTCAAATGGCAAGTTTTGTCCCTCAATTCGAGAAGTCTGCCTTGATCGAGCATCAGCGTCTAAAAGAAAAATCACGATTACACAGCCGTCCCTTATTTACTTCGATAACGATAAGATTACTCGGATTAACGTAACGTGGTACACTTTAAACAAATTAAAATTAAATAAAAGATGAAAATTAAAATTTACCAAATAAATAAGTAAGTAAAATTAAATAAAAAGTTATTAAAATGTAGTAAATTTTTGTGAACGAAAAAAAGTTCACCTCGGCATCCGGACTAGAATCCCACTCGAGCAGGTCCAAATACGCCTCGGCCAGAAGATTGTGAGTGACTTGTTTAAGACCGTTTGCATCCGCGGAAGCAGCGGCAAGTTTGTCTGAATCAAAGTGTCTCAGCAACCATCGCCGCGTGTAGTGCAACCCATCGGCTTGAACTTTCAAGAATTCGGCAAACTTGGCTTTTTCGTATTCTATACTGGAAGCGACGATGTTCGGTCGCATCATCGTTATCGTGAAATTCGCGAGATCCAAACGCATCAATTGAAGAACTTCCATTATTCCTTTGAATGTTTCTATAACGTCGGTACATTCGCCGAGTTCGCGTATCTTCTCGTCTCTCACCGGAGCGCATAGCTTGCCCATTATGGAAATAACGTACTGCGAGTAGTGACGAAAGTCCAGAACTCCCTGTTCCGCTTGCTGCTTTATCAAATCCACGTCCAATACTTCTTTCACGTTCTCCCGAATTTTCGTGTGATGAGGCATTACCAACTCGTTCAAACACTGCAAATAAACACGGTTTGATGTGAACTTGGCATTTTTTTGGTACCAATTCGCGAAACTATGCGTATAGGGCGATTATAATCGAAACGGTGTTTTATTTGAGTATAAGCATATAACTAGGGATGTGCGAATAGTACTTGAATTGAAATGAATTGAATATTCGAAAATTTGAATAATACGAATTATTCAAATATTCTGAATAATTCCGGAGCTGGGAAAAACACTAGAAAATACGAAAAATACCAAATACTGTCTGTATTTTAAATACAGATATTATTATAAATACTAGATAGTATAATAAACGAGAATTTATTTTTAAAATTGACTTTTTTTTTATCGATACCTCTTTAATTTCCTTCAGTAGAACCAATGCCTGTGTGTAATTGGGCGGACTCTGCGCCAGTTGCTCGGCCAGGACGTTCCAAAAAGCTTTGTGAACGATTTCTTTGACCCTTTTCTGCAGACTGTCGCCCTCAGTCTCGACGAGCTTCTGCAATTGGAAATTCTTGTCCACGGCGATTTCGTGGGCGAGCGCCATGTTCTTCATTCCGTTCGCCGCGTGCACGATTTCCTCCAGGGATACGAATTTCGGGGGCGACGCTCCGGTCATAAAATTTGGGGCCCATTGTCTGAAAAAAAAAAAAAAATTATAATAACATACAATCCTAAATTTTTCGGTCGAATTATTACAAAAGTGTTCTATCGAAATTTACCTTCCAGAATCATTTGAATGATTGCCATTGGGAATTGGCCTTTCTTCCTGCACCGACGGTCCAGCATCTTCCGCACTGGTTTTCTGTTCCTCTTCGTTGTCCATTTTTTTGCTGCTGATAAAACACATTGTACTATTAAAAAATCGGCAAAAACAATTTCTAAACAGCAGAACACATCTTTTCGACTAAACTAATTTCAAAACCACAAAAAAATGGTAATTTATTAAACACCTACAGAGTTGGGAAAAAATAATTGAGTCGCCTTTCAAGGGGGGTGGGGGAGGGGGCAAAATTTACATCACACAAAACACAAACTGACCACTGCGAGAGAGAAGGTATGAGGCTCAGTAGAGCGGCAGGGGCTGGAATTTTGCGCTTGAGTAATAGGCAACATACGGATATTGCCCATACGAACCCAGCTCCGATTAATATTTTGTTCCTGACGAATGATAAACAATCTTTAAGCTACCCATCTTAATTGTATCGAAGGGGATATTTTTAGCACGATGGATTTAAATTTAGCAAAAAAAATTACTTTTAGCAAAGCTAATGATATTATTATTATTATAACTTATATAAAATCTGCATCTCGTTAACTGAACTACATTTTCTTTTTTCCTCATAAATTCTTATAATTTCTTTGTGAAATTAATAACACTTTGACAGCAAATTAAATGCATTTTGCAAAACTTTTTATTTTATTTTGCAATCCGGTCAAGCATATAAAGATACTTTTATTTATGTTTCTTTTTGTACTAAAAAAATGACAAAAAAGTGATTTTTTTTCTAGCAAGTGAGAAACAATTTTTAAGCTATGCATCGTAATTGTATCGAAGGAGATATTTTTGGCCTGATGAATTTGATGTGATAAAAAAAAACTTTTAGCGAAGGTAATGTAACAACACTTTGTGGACAGCAAATTAAATGAATATTGCAAACCTACCTGTCCGGCATTTTTATATGTTTAAAAATCGAATTACAGTCAACAGTCTCGGCAAAAACGGGATAATCGTCTACAGCCTAATCCAGACTGGCGAAACAAGTGGCCGGTTCGATGCGCCAACGTTCGCCGGAGAAAATAGGTCGAACTCCGTGTCTATAAAAAGAACAGCCCACAATGTTGCAAGCTGCACTGGGAAAACGTGACTGGCTTGCCGACTGGCTGTGCCATCGAACTATTGCCTGCTATCGCCGCGATTATTTATTTTTTCCACCTCGACAACCTGTTCCTGATTCCATTGACCATGAACCCTCCTCTGCAGAGACCAAAGCGAGCTTTCTCAATGACGAGTACGAGCCTTTTCTTTGTTCGAAGTTGTTAGTCACGCGCCAGCGAGAGGGAAAGGCGAGACAGGAAAATAAAATAATTTCGATCGCCCGATTTTTATTTTTGTTTTCCGAAAAACGTTCGACGATTCATCGCTCGAAGCGAGAATCGTCCATGGGAGAGCAGAGGGCAAACATCTTTATCGATCTGTTTACAAACACTACTGTGAGCGCACCTGCCAGCTGACAGCACTGTTGCTTCCGAGCGTCGCTTTTAGGCATCTCGGAGAACGCTAAGGTGGAGCTAAAGATCAACATAACCGCGAAATATTTTCAATCCAATTTTCTCCGAAACGGTTTTTATGAAATAACAAATTAATTGGGGTGCGCTCTGCGTATTCGATTGACGCGGCGAGGCCCGCAATTCGTTTTGCGTTTCGTAGAATCGTTTCGGAGAAAAATGCATTCAAAGTTTTTCAACGCTGACCCGCACTCATACGTGTTTAGCCTCCCCTTAAGGATACTTCACACTTACTTGCATTCTCGGGCAAGAGTGAGATTCAGTGAGAATTTGAACACTTCCCATTTACCAATAGGAAGTGTTCAAATTCCATACAAACAAAAACAAATTTCCGTGAATTTTTCAAAATTTTCTTATACTTTTGAATTTTCCGTTTTTGAATTTTTTTTTAATGCCATAACTGCGGAACTGTCGCCGCAATCGGCTCGAAACTTTTTGTGCGTACCGTCGAATCTTGATACGAAAACATATCCGAAATTCGTGTATCGACATGGATTTTTCAAATTCTCAAACAAAAAAAATGTGGAATTGTATGAATATTCTGAAATTAAAAATGAGAAAATAAAAGGTTTTCTAATTTTTAACAATTTATTTTTAATTTGTTAATAACTTTTTGACTTTATTATTACGCAAAGTCAAAGGTTTTGACATAATTAATCCGCCTGATTTTTTTCAGATTTTTGGCATATCGCGAAGTACTGAAATTTTGATCGATCTAAACTTTTGTTTGTGAATCGGTGTGCGAAGCATCCTTAAGGTGAAACACTTTCTACGGCAAACTTGAGTGTTCGGCGCGTCATTCGGGGATCGAGTTTTCATAAATTTTCTTGGGTTTTAGGAGAAACTTTTGTCCGCGACGCTGCGCACTTTCGTTCAGAGAGCTAACGTAACGATGCGAGTAATTTACCTCTGTTGTCTACTGTCTGCGAAAATTTGTCCCAGCACTCGTTGATCTTGGGCGCCGTTTCGACACTCGGAATTTAATGACTGACGCGGAGAAACATCGTCGGCAATTCGGAACTCTAATTTTGCTCCTAAAACAGCTGGCGTGCGGGGGTGTTTACAAAGTGTGTTTGAGGTTGCCTGTGAGGGCGATTGAAGTTAGTCGCTAGTCGCATTGTAATATACGCATTTCTTTGACGAGACTGACCGCGCGCCAGCCTATCGAGGTGGATCGTTCAAACTTGAATTTCGGTCAATGTCGCACGGGCCGGAAGGACTTTGTAGATCCGTCAACATGTTTCGTCCTTCCCTTTTGCGGATTAATCGGATCAATTGCGTTGACATTGAGTGACGGGGGTATCGAAGAGTATGTTTGCCTCGATGTTCCGGTTCGCTCGGCGAGACATCGCGATGCCGTAGGAGGCGCGAGATGACTCAGCGCCGTTCGCCTTGAATACACACACGCGCGAGAAGGTTGTCGCGAAGGCGAGACCGTGTGTTCCTAAGTTCATGCGTTTCTTTTGTTTTTCGCCCGTTAGTGGCGTCATGCGCAAAATACACTTTCGGTACCGAAAACTCATTTTTCGACCGGATTCACATAATCTAGGGCAAATGTCACTTCCGGTTTGAAAATCCAATTTTTCGATCGAAAGTAACGTTGTCTAGGGGAAACGGCACTTCCCGTTTGAAAATCTCATTTTTCAAGCGGAAATGGCGACGTCTAGGGGAAACGTAACTTCCGGTTTGAAAATCTCATTTTTCGACGTATATATAAGATTCGGATGCATGGTTTTTCTCCAACAGATATTTTTTGGCAGAAATGAGTTTTGGCTAAATTCAATTTAGTGTGAATGATCCCTTATAGAGAGAGTGCACCATACTAATAACTCGTCGCAAATGTTTTGTAAAAATTAAAATAAAAGAAAAACGCAGATATCGAGGCTTTCGATTAATCCACGTGCTGCGCTAGGATTTATAATTTATAATCGACCGGCAATATACTGTTATTTTTTATATGAAGAGATGCTGCGCGCGACTTTGTTCGGTCGTACCGGAAGTGCAAACCCTCGCCAATTATTAACCGGTAGACCAAAATCCGGAAAGTTGCCTGCGATTATGTAGTTAACCTACGTTTGTACCGATTTCAGTACGACTTCCGGTAAAATCGGGAATGTCCAGAGGCGCTAGTACACGAGAATGTAATCCCGAACCGCCGAATCCTTCTGCTGATTGTCCACCGAAAAAACGCTGCTTCATGGATCTGTATCCGGTGCCCTCCGGCTGTTGGAAGGAAGATTACGATAGACGGAACGCCCTCTACAATCGTCAATTAATTGTAGCCGCTGGAATTTTTATCGTCACATCGATCGTCGTACGAATCTTTAGTACATTGGGAAAAAAGTTTGGAGATTATACCGGAAGTAATTGGATAATGAACGAAGGAAATGGTATATTCGTTTTCTGGTACGAATTCTTATAAAAAATCGACCGTGCCCACCAGTCACGTTACAATAACGAAAAACTTGAAGGCACCTTTGGGCGGTCTAGAACCGGAAGTACCCTTAAAAATTTCCCAGCCAGATTCCCAAAAAATACACATTTTTCGACTTCATCTCCAAGCTTGTTCTAGTCATCTCCAAACTCTTTTTTCCCTAAAAAAAAGTTTCCAATCTCGTCAATTAACAATTCCGTAGGTGAATCGTCTGGGCTGGGTGAAAGGATATCCGGAAGTAACGCTCTTCTGAGACCATCGCTCCAACCGGATCATGTTTTGGTAAAAATTCGGGTAATAATAACGAAAAACGCCAAATCGAAGGTACCTCTGCGCGGTATAGAACCGGAAGTACCCTTAAAAATTGCCCACCCAGATTCCCAAAAAACGCAACTTTTTCTACTTCATCCCCAAGTTTATTCCAGTCATCTCCAAACTCTTTTCTCCTTAAAAAAAAGTTTCCAATCTGCGACGCTCCAATCTCGCCAATTAACAATTCCGTAGGTGAATCGTCTCGGCTGCTTGAAAGGATATCCGGAAGTAAAGCTCTTCTGGGACCATCCCCCCCCACTCCTGCTCCAGCAATTTCATATTTTTACACGCACAATTGTCATTCTGCTCTAAAGAGCAAATCGAATAATTAAATCAAAGAATAAATATCGCAACGAACACCGACCCGTCTTTGCGAATCGCCGATCGTCGTTTCTTTTTTTCTCTCCGAATACCGTCAATTTCTCGTACCAAAAACCCATCTCGGTCCGCACCAAAGTTCCAACATGACAAAGAAAAAAAATTCCAATACGGCGAATCGACGCAATTGAAATTTGACTCGGACAAATGGCAGAGTAGAGTTAACGACGTTGGACCGGGTAATGGAGCTGACGAAAGATCGAGCGTCCAAGTCGCATCGGAGATGCGATAAAATAACAAAGCGGCACCGAGTCGCTCGTCGTCCCGATAGCGCAGGAAGCCCCGGCCGCACGCGCGTCCACCATATTGCGTAAGGTTTTCCGGGAGGTTCGGTGTGTCCGTGAGAAAAAAAAAAAAAAAACATGTTAAGCTGCGGCAAAGTCATCGGACAATTGTCGAGAATAACGAGAAACGCAAATCCAAATTTAATAAACCGAACATCGAAATACGTGGGTAAGTCTTCGCCGAACCTTTTTTTCCCGTCGTCGAGTACGCACGGTTAACTCTCCGTCAATGGCCTGGAGAGGCCCTCGACAGACCCCGTGGTCGACGAAACATGTCCGCGTCCACCGTTTATTCGTAACATTCTCCAAAGTCACGTTTCGCTCTCGCGCGACTTTCGACTCCGACACTTTTTCGTCCCGACGCGCGAACCGATTCGCCTGCCTTTCGAGCGTTCAGTCGCGAATTGTTTGCCGGTTGAAAAAGTTTGTTTACACGCTCGAAAGGCAAACCTGCATTAGGAAGGAAATAACATAACCTACAAAGTTTTCGTTGTCTATGCAACTGTTTTTTTTTTTCTTAATTTGTGTAAATATTTACGATAATTTTTTTTTTATGAAAAATTAATTTTTTAATTTTTTAATTTTAATTAAAAAAAAATGTTAATCGTTTTGGAATTTCGTTGATTTACAGGTATAAACAATCTGAGATTCGCCAGCGATGGAAAAAGTAAGAAACCGCGCAAAGCCGCCGGTACGACCCTGAAAGCGGAGGAATGCACGCCGGCGGCAAAATACAAAAATGCCGAAACTCCACGAGCCACGCCTGCGGCGGAGTGTCCGGTGCCGAAAGAGCATGTGCCGCGGCTCGAGAGCCCTTGCCCGCCGGATTGCGAGGCCATCTGTGGGAAAATACCACCCGGGGGTGCCGGAGACGGAGGACCTTCTAATCCGTTCAGATACTGGAAACAGTTGGTCGCGGCGTTGCTCATAGCTGGGGCTGGATGGTACACGGTAATGTCCCAAGATACCTGAAAAAGTTGCAACTTAAAAAAATTTTAGCAACTATTTATCCACAGGGCGAACCCCTTTACAAAGTTTTTTTTTTCTTTTTCACTTTTATCTATAAATTTATTCATTTATTCATTTATTCATTTATTCATTTATTCATTTATTCATTTATTCATTTATTCATTTATTCGTTAATTAATGAATTAATTTATTTATTTGTGGCCCAAGCTTCCGTGAATAAATAAATAAATAATTGCTTGAGCAGAGTTTCATATGAGACAATATTGTGTGCAGAGGAAGGTAAATTACAGAGGAGAAGAAGAAATGTTCAAAGGAAATAATAATCCGTAAAATAAGACTCAATTTTCACGACCGATTTTTTAAATACTTGTTTGCTAATATTCGCAGTTCAACCAGATGAGTTCCGGATCGGACTCCATACCGGAACTGAAATCCAAAAGTAAGAGCACGATCGTTCTCTACGTTTCGATTTAGTCATAACGTACCTACGACTCAGCGGTTCACTTAACGACACTCGTTTTTAGAGAAGAAAGAAAAAGAGAAAATAAAGCGGAGGGAGAGAACGAGAGTTCCAGCCGACTCCGGTTCGATACCGGCCGAAGTACCGTATCTGCTGATCGGCGGTGGAACGGCTGCCTTCTCGGCATTCAGGTCCATCAAATCGCGGGATCCTAAAGCCAAGGTATTCGTAAATTTTGCTAAGTCGACTCGGACGATCGCTCGTTTATTCGCAATTCAATTCTACACGAGCGGACAATTTTATCTATCTATCGTGTATCGTATCGAATGCTATCGTGAACGATATCATTGTGGATATTCTTCATTATGCATATAAAACCGTGAATGGAATCCTTTGCGAACGAGAGGTTGTCGATAAAGGGTTTCTTCGAAGCCGTCGAAGAAAATAATAATTTCGAGTTTACGCGTTGCAGGTTCTTGTAATAACGGATGAGAGCGATCATCCGTACATGCGGCCGCCCCTCTCGAAGGAGCTCTGGTACGACAAAGACAGGACAGCCGCTTCGGAACTGAACTTCAGACAATGGAATGGAACGCAGAGAAGGTTCCTACTTTACAGATCGACAAAATTATGCGACGAATCCATTAGTTGAATCGACAATTTTTTGTTTTTAATACTCCTATCGTGTATCGCAGTTTGTTCTACGAGCCGGCCGAGTTCTACGCCAAAGTCGACCAGCTCGTAAGTTCGGACAAAGGCGGAGTAGCCGTGGCTTCCGGTTGGAAGGTGACGAAGGTCGATCCCTACAAAAAAGTTGCCATACTCGAGGACGGTCACGAGATTAAGTACGACAAATGCCTCATCGCTACGGGTACGTTCGAAATGTATTTAAAAAGTTGAAAATTGAAATTTTCATGTGGCTTTCTCATAAAAGTTGCAAAAAAAAGTTAATGTTTTTAATTGCTAATTAACTATTTTTTTTAATCCACAGGAGCGACGCCGAAGAATATTCCAGTTTTTGAGCACGTCGACGACGCGGTAAAAGACAAAATCATATCGTTCCGTACCAAAGAGGATTTCCTCGAGTTGGAGAACAACGTTAACAAGCCGGAAGTTAAAAACATCGTTATCGTCGGCGGTGGATTCTTGGGTTCGGAGCTCGCGTGTTCGATGGCTCGAAATCGTGCGTATATCTTGAAATTGCTTAAGGAAAATATCGTCGTCTCGTCCACAAGCTCTTAATCTATTTGTCTTACAGTCGAGGGAACCAAGAAGCGGGTGTATCAAGTTTATAAGGAAAAATTCATAATGTCCCAAGTGTTGCCCGAATACTTGAGCGAATGGACGACGAAGCGAGCCTCCATGGAGGGGGTGATTTGCACTCCGAACACCGAAGTCGTCGATTTCGAGATGAAGAACGGACAATTGAACCTCGTACTTACTGGCGGGAAAACAGTGAGTGGAATTGACAATATAATGAGATATCTAAAATATTCGATAAAATTTAACAGAGCTGCTGGGCAGTACTTGAAGTACTCAAGTACTTTTTGGTACTTCAAGTACTTTTTTGGACGATTCCGAGAACCAAATACAAGTACTTTTTGAGTACTTTATCTATCTAAACTTTACGATAATATACCATATAATTTTACCAAGAATCTATTTAAAAAAAGCCATCACATTTTTTTTTATGAAAATTTTGATGAAAAGTGAAGAATAATTAAAAATAGCCTCAAAACAACGAATTCCGAACATTTGAGTTAACAATTTATTACAGTGACGAATTCATGTGCACATTACTTTGTACCTTTTTTTTAAAGCCTAGATAACCTTTATCGATACGAACCTAATTGCGAAAAGTACTTGTGATACTTTGTATTTTGTACTTGATTACGCAATATTGATATGTGAAAATAACAATGATTTCTCGATTTTCCAAAGCTATCGGCGGACCAGATAATCGTGGCGGTGGGAGCCGATGCGAACACAGAGCTCGCGGATGCCTCGCAGTTGGAGGTGGACCCGGACATCGGTGGTTTTCTCGTAAACGCCGAGCTCGAGGCGCGCAGCAATCTCTGGATCGCCGGGGACGCGGCGTGTTTCTACGACGTGAGGCTCGGCAGGAGAAGGGTCGAGCATCACGATCACGCAGTTATTTCCGGAAGACTCGCCGGTGAAAATATGACTGGCGCAGGTAATTTTATAGACTGTTGAAAAAATATATAAAGTATATTTTATATACTGTAGAAAAAAGGGAGCATCCTCGAAGGGTTTGTTTGTTGTGTTTATTAAAGTTAACTTATTCCGTGCAGGCAAACCGTACCTACATCAGTCCATGTTCTGGTCGGATCTGGGACCGGAAGTCGGCTACGAAGCCATCGGCATAATCGATTCTTCACTTCCTACCGTTGGAGTATTTGCTAAAGCTACGGAAAACGACACACCTCTCGCGGCAGTCGCAGCCTCGAACGACGGCATGAGGTCGAGCAGTCAAGAGGTATACCATTTTTTTCTCCAAATTCCTTGCGTGCAATGCGGGTGGAAAATCATGCGATTTCTCCCATGCAAAATGTCCACTCGGCAAAAATCGCGCGCTTCCCTCCCTTGTAGCATGACATACAAATTTTTGTGGAAATTTATATTTTGAGTCACTTTTTCACCCGAGGGACTGAAAAATAATAGTCGTAATACATAAACATTTTTTTTTTAATCGTAATTACAGACAACGGAAGTTACACCTAAAATGGACGTGAAAGCTTTATCCGAAAAAACGGAAACCCCAGCGAATTCCACCGGCGGAGAACGAAAAGCGGAGGCCAAAACCAGCGAACAAAACCCCGATTCGGCGACGAAAGCGTGTCCCGAGGATTCGAGTTCGACGACGCAGGACCTCGACCGCGACGATTACGGGAAGGGCGTAATTTTTTATCTGAAGAACGACATAGTCGTTGGTATCGTTCTGTGGAACATTTTCAATAGAATGTCGATAGCTCGACAGGTGAGTAATAAAAAAAAAATCTACGATTTATCCACGAAATTTTGGAGACAATTTTTGTTATTTTTCTTTGTTAATTGCAGGTTCTCGCGAGAGGGACCGAGTACGACGACCTCAACGAAGTAGCCAAATTATTTACCATTCATGAGGATTGATCACGTTCGCGGGCGGCGCGAAGTTTGTGAGTTGTTTATTTTTCGACGATGCTTCAATTCTCGGGTCACTGTCCTGTATATATTTGAATCGTTCACCAGGCTCAATTCCTCGTAACACACAGACATTTTTATTTCAAACGCATGAAAGCGCATTTGGAAAGGTAAATAATTCACGTCGAACATGTATCGAACGTGAATCTATCAGGATGTATGAAATAGTAACTCAGGTACGCGACAAGGCGAGTACGCGCGCGACCGGACAATGAACTCCCGTTTTTGAATGGTCAGCCCAGCTAATTCGAATCGTACAAAAGATAATGTGCATTTGTCGCCTCTCCCAAGGCCTCTCTCCAGGTGTGCATTGTTTAATAAAAAAAACGAATAAAAAACAATTCGTAACGAACTATAATCATTATTTTTAAAAATTATTCGACGTATTTTACCTTTGAAATTCATAGATTTGAATAAGAATTACGTACATTCGGTTGGTAATGTCAGCTTAAGGAGACACGTATATTAGACCGATTTATTCTTGCTCCGTAATTCTAAATTAAAAATCTAAAAATTCTAAAATCTGACTTAAATAAAAAATTATTTAAAAAATTATACGACGTGTTTTACCTTTTAAATTCATAAATTTGAACAAGAATTACGTACATTCGGTTATTAATATCAAGTTTTATTCTTGCTCCGCAATTATGAGTTTTCGACGAACTGTAACAATTCTTTAAAAAAATTATTCGACGTGTTGTACCTTTTAAATTCATAGATTTCTGTAAGAATTATTTACATTTGCTTAATGTCAATTTAGGGGGGACCCGCAAATCAGACCGATTTATTCTTCTTCCGCAGCTATGAGTTTTCGTTGCGTCAGAGTCGGCAGGACTCTGTTCACGTGACGCTTTCCGATCCGATCTATGAACGCCATGTGGTCGCGGCTCCGATAGTCCTTAAAATTCTGCACAAACAATAATCGACGATTAAACAACACCGCTCGAGACACGAATATTTTCCGAGCGGTCTTACCATGTGTTCCGGCCATAAATTTTTATTCGCTATGTTCTCCATGAGGCGTGCTTGACTGTGATGCAAAAGAGACACGCAGTAATACACGACGTAGTCCGCTGAGTAGAGAATGCAAATGGCAATGAAATTGACGATTTCGTCCCATGGCAAAACACCCCAGAAACACTGCGCCAGCAACCTGTTGCATATCATCCACCAGTGGACACCGCAATGGTTCTAAAATTCATAAAAATTCCATCAGATATAGAATCCTTTTTTTCTCGTTTACTGATTTCTTTTTTCAATTTTTTTTTTTACCTTGAGAGCGTAATTAACCGTGGACAATTCGTTGTCGACGACATCTTCCAAATGTTGAGCGAACAAAAATTGGGTCGCCATTTCCTCCCCGTTGTTCTGATCGATCGCGACCCCGAGTATCGGCCACACGAACATCGCGGATGGAAATCGTATGATTTGCTCGACAAAGATTTTGCAACTGAAATGGGACAACACGAGTATAGCGACAAAAATTCCAATGAATTTTAACAATTTTATGGCAATCAACATTACATTTTTTTTTTGTTTCTTTAGCAAAACTCTCGGTTGCTTTTCTTGCCAGTAACAATAATGAGATTATCATTTTCGAGTTTTTAGTATAAAGTCTTGAGTAGTTTATGAGTCTGTGATGAGCAAAGATAACTGGATCATACGAGCTACAAAGCCGGATGAAATGACCACCAAGTTTTCAATCTGAGACTCGCCTATGATGAACCCGGGTCAGTTAGAGTCGGCCTGGAATCTATGTGTAAATCTTGCTGTCTTCCCACGATATTTTGCTTGTTTCACGCAGAAAAATATCGCAGGAAATTATGCAGCTTTTTTTACAGTAGCAGGATCGATTCGCGGCCCTCTGAGGCACAGCACTAAAATGCAGCAACACGAGCATATAGCAGAAAATTAATTATACACAATTGACATTATAAGTAATCTCAATTCACCTATGCATTTTTTTAAAAGTTTGTTTAGCAAGACTCTCGGTTACTCCTTTTTGCCAGTAACAATAATACGAATGTTATTAAAGGCTTACGCAACAGAAAAATTTCGATTTTTTCCCCCTAATAGTGTATAGTGTCAAGAATATTCTGTTAAATTTTTATGACGAAATTCAACGAATTCCGAAAGTTAGAGACTGTTATGCGGAAAGTCGCGGAACGCTCGAGCGCAGTGCGGGAAAAAACGTTTTTCGCCGACGGATAAAAAAAAGATACGTAATAACAATAAAATTGAATGAAAAAATTCCGCAATGTTCTTTAATATATCATCCTTCAATCCTAAAAAAATTAAATCGATAATGCGTATATTTATCGAAGTAAAAAATTACGAAATATGCATGCCTTTCTACCGTTATGATCTACCCATCTACTGTTATGATTTCCAAGATTTTAGCATAAAGTCTTGAGTATTTTACGAGTCCGTGATGAGAAACGATAACTGAATCATACGCGCTACAAAGCCGGATGAATTGACTATAAGGTTTTTTGTCTAACACTCGCCTATAATGAACCCGGAGTCAGTTGGAGTCGGTCTGGACTGCACGACTAAATCTCGCTGTCTTCCCAGATATATTGGCTCTTTCACGCAGAAAAATTTCTCCCAGGGAATTATGCAGCTTGCTTTTTTTTACGATAAGAGGATCGATTCGCGTCCCTCCGAGGCACAGCACTGCTCACCTGTCCACCTTGCCCTCGCAGATGACGAAGACCGTCGCTAAGAACCAATCGAAGCCCTCGAACTTGGCCGGTTGCTCGTAGTTTATGAATTTGTGTGCAGCCTGGAAGAACGTTTTCATGTCTTCCTTGGCTTGTTGCAGATTCGCCAGTGAGCAATTGTCATTCGCGTAACGGAGCGCCAGATCGAAGCATAAATTTTCCTCCGGCGACCAGTCACGCTTGTCGCTGTTGCTCTCCCACTTGAAATTGTCGACCCATTCCGCAGTGGGAATAGCTTTTCTCATCTGGTCCAGTAGATTTATCACAACGGAGTTCTGAAATTAAATTACATCGAAGAATTTTAATTTTTTGTTTTTTTTTTTACAATTTAGTTCGCATTGATTTGACTTTCCTGAAATTATTTAATATCCGCTCTTGGCATTACCTTCATGGGCTCCGGTGAATTCTTGTGAGCTCTTCTCGCCTCCAAGACCCAGCCGCTGTCTCTGAGCCCGGGTTTGCTGTCCCTCAGGAAATCGCCCAACTCCGTGGAGGAACTCGAACGGGAAACGGCCGAGTGCCTGCGCGAATCTTGAGGCGGTGGGTACTCGGAGAAAAGCACACACTCTTCCGGGTCGTCGATCGGTTTGTTGAGCTTGTGCGCTATGTGGTAAGAATTCGTCAATATCTGGTGGCGCAGCATGCTGCAATTGTCGACCACGTACACGGTTCGCTTCTGGCCATCGTCCTCAACATCGTGGGCGCACAGACCTTGCAGTTTCAACATATTTTCCTTAAAAAATAAAATAAAATAAACTGAAATACAATACAATCATTTATGAGTACACCATAGATAAAAAAATAGAAATATACGGGTTAAGGAACCTCGGTCAATGGCCCATTAGCCTGAGGGAAAAAGAATAGAATCACACATGTATACACGCAATACAAACGGACCATGTATTACTGAGGCTAATAAAGCGCATTTAGAAATTAAATTAAATTAAATTAAAATAAATAAATGCGATTTCATATACTTCATAAAAGTTAGTATTTGAAAATTCAACGTTTACAACACAATCGTTTGTACTAACTTGAAAATTGCAAAAATGCATCAAGAAAACGTGTATGTCGAGATTCCAAACGAAGGCGTTAATCGACAGAAGCCCGAGGTAATGATATGGCGAATCGACGTTCGCTGAGTGTCTTATCAAGTCCCTCAGAGTGCGGGGATAGCTGTTCTCGTCGCTACCGTCCTCGTAGCCCGGGTCGGCCATAAAAGCGATGAAACCTATAATATAAAAGTCTAGTATTTTTTATGCTCAAAGTTAACATTTTAGTGAAATTATATACTTTTTACGTACATCGAGTACTGAGCGATAAGCAAGAGAGCAGATGAAGAAATTTGTCGAGATTAGCGTTATCCCAGGGGTCGTGAAAGTTGCGAGGATCTTCCAGGACCGTGCAGACTTCCTCCAAAAACGTTGACAACGATTGAGGAGCGAATTCGGTGAGGGTTTTGCTTCCGAGATTGAAGTAGGCTGCGGAAGAAACGAAGCCGACAATCTCGTTGGAGCTCCATGGAGCTCTGAGCGGAGCTATGGAGCCCCGAATTAGTTCCTGGAAGACCGGCGCCTCCGAGACCAGAGCACAGAGACCCAGAGGACTCGAAACGATCTTCAGAAGCATACTCTTCGCTGCGCTGAAGAAAAACGAAGAAATATTGTCACTATTATTATTATTTTTATACAATATTATTGTAATATTTATTAACATTATTATCATAATATTCTAATTATTTTCACCTTGCGAAATAAAATTTTGTACGATGCTCGTGCGAAAAACGTTTTCTGAACTCGTGTGATTGCAACACTCGTCAGAGAAAGTTTTTTTGCACGAGTATCGAAATGCACTACAATATTATTACCATAATATTCTAATTATTATAATATTGTTATCTTTATTATTCCGTTACCATGAGTAAAAAAGCCTTGGGATATTGAAACGGTAAATAGAAAAGTATTATACACGAATTAAATTTTTTGCGACACGTCACGGTCCGGAAAACTCATTTTCCGGAGCTCATTTAAGTATTCGGAATTTAGTTTCCGAAAACTTAACTTAAGCCGATCTCCAAAATACCTCAGTGACAAAAAAGAAAAATCCCATTAAAAAAAATCAATAGAATCAACTCTACCTATCGAGATACTGCGTCTTACTCTCGTGTCCAACGGCATACTTATCCATTTTACTGTAAAGATAACCGACCGCCGGGAAGAACTGCCTCCTCAGCGTGTCTTCCAAAATCTCGTAGACCTCGTGCACCCCGAACAGTCTCCCAACGAACGCGAACAGTTGCACGACGTGTTCGATGTTCATAACCGAGAAGGGTTGCCTGAGCAAGGCTGCGATGTGTTCCACAGCGGCGACGATCGGCGCTCGAGGAGGAACTTCATCGGCGTTGGCCGATCGAGCCCGATCCTCGCCGTTCAGGAAGTTGACGCCGTCACTCGTCTCCAGCATCTGATTGAGTATGTCCAGAGTGTGCGACCAAATCTTCCCATCGGCGCCGTTCGATCTCACGAGCGGTGCCACAGCCATGCCGTAGAATCTCGAATCGGCGAACGTCGTCGATCTTTCGAGGATGTACCGAAGAGCGTCCCGCGAGGAATTGTAGATTCCGCTGGTCGTCGCCGAGGAGGCGAGGGTGTTCAGAGAATTCAGCAGTGCCCCGGCGAAGTCCGAAACCGAGGGCGACGACTCGAAGGTGCTCTCCGAGAGGAGAGCTCGTCCAGCCGAGTAGCTCGACAATTGAGCGAGAAAATGCAGTCCGTGAAGATACGTCGCAGCCTCGACGGCCTCGCCGGAAATGAAGGCTTCGACCGGCTCGTCGGTGATCGTCAGAGCCAGCGAGTCCGGAGGCTTCTCGAGGCCCTTGCTCACGGCGCTGACGACGCTCTGCAGCAAGCTCGGCGACTTGGACAACGCCGCCACGATGGTCTTCCTCGTCGCCAAGCCGTGCATCCACTTCTTGCTCCATCCCGCCTGGGGCTCGATGACCGAGAGGATGTTCAGCGTATTGAGCGTCTTCGCCTGAACGGCGCTGCCGAAGGTGTGCGAGCTCAGAAAAACGACGAACTGCTCGATCATCTCCTCGGCGACTCGGTCGATCGTCCTTATCGACCTCAGGACCTCATCCTGATGATGAATTATCAGCCTCATAAGACGCAGGAGCTTCTCGTGAAGAAATATCTTGAAGTTTATTCCCGTGTTGAGGGTCGGCAGCGTGTCGTTGAGCTTACGAGAGTGAAACTGAGCGTTGAAGGCGCTCAGGAGATTCGTGTAGACGTCGTGAGAACGAGAGCCGTTGATGAGCTTCGCGTGGACTCGAAGACTCGCCTCGAATACCGGACGACTGTCGTCGGCGATACCGTCGCGAAGAGTCTTCAGCAGTATGTCCCACGAGCCGCTGTTCCCCACGTTGCCCAGTTCGCTCTCCAACAGCCTCTCGTAACCGGCGAGTCTAACGTGCACCGGCTTGTCGCAGCTTATCTTCTCGATGACGCAGGCGTACTGGTCCGCGGGCACCTTGTAGGGACTCCACTCCTCGCTCGACAAGTCGCTGCCGAAGGACATCGACGTCCTCGGACGAGACTCCATCAGCGCGGAGCTTCGACCGGAGAACCCGCCCTGGTCCTCCAGCGCGCTCCTCATCGATCTTATCAGGACTTCCAGCTCCGACGACTGCATTATCTCTTCGGCCACCGCGTACGTGCTCTTCTCGTTCTCCAATCCATCCTTCACCGTCTCCTCGAATTCCTCCTTCAGACACTTCTTTATCCACTTTCGCAACGCGGGCGAGACCGAGGCTTCCATAACGGGGGCGAGTCGGCGACTCGCGTGGCTCCTCGCGTCGCCGGAGTCCGGACGGACTCTGTTTCCTTAATCGGTCGCCACGGCAACCGCGGGCCGCCGTCACGCGAGACTCGTGGGCGCGCGCTCTGCGGGAACAGGTGTGTCGAATCAATTGAAACCGGAAACGCTTGATCTTACCGAGAATAATAACAACGAAAAAAAAAATAAGAGAGAAACTCGAGACTTATCTGTGTATATAAATTAAAAATTTTTCATACGATCGAGATCGTATGTGGATACACTGAACTGCCCGGGTATTTTATACAAGCTATCTAATCGTCGCGGAGAGTCTCGTCAACGAGTCGTCACCAATATGTTCGGAGACTTCGAGCGCAGAGCGTAGATTCCACCCTGCAGAGCGCAAACTCCGACGATTCCGCACTTTATGAGGAAATCTGCAAACTTCCAATTACATTTTTTTTAAATTAGTTTTAATCATCGAAGTGCAAGAAGTTTCTTTTTTGAATTCATCTACGTTTTTAGTATGCGGAGAAAGAAAAGAACTTACGAGAGCGTTGTTCTGATCGTGGGGACCCACGATGACGACGATGCGATCTTTCTGCTCGGCAAGCGGCTTGGCCTGAGGTCCTAGAGTATCGATGTGAGTGTGCGAGAGCTGCACGCTGGAGAATGGAATATTTATGCTTCCCATAACAGCTCCTCTTTCGTATCTATACATTTTTTTTTTTTTTTTTAGAATAAAGTTCTCAAAATCTCTGCTGGAATCGAAGTTATCGTAATGCGTTGCAGGTTTTGTTACTTACTGCATATTATTGCGTATATCGACAACTATCATTCTTTCCTGAGTATTATTTGAGAGATTCAAGAAATCTTCGATGCTTATCCGCGGCATTCTCTCCGTCTCGGGCTCCGGTTCGCTCCAACACGTTCCCTGAAGATAATTTTAATCGGTCATAAATTGTTTTGCGGACGCAAGAAAATTCAATTAAGGAGGTAGGAGTGTTTGACAATCGTCGAATGAGTCCTACATTTTGAAGTCGTTTATATTTATAAGTAAAAAAAAACGGATGATTCTTTGAAAAAAATTGGCAAAAACTAATTAATATTTTTGCAAATTCAATTCATGTTTTTCTAAGTTAGGAAAATCTGCTTGAATACAAATAACCATCCACTATAATCAATAGATGCACAAAAGTTTGTATAAACGACTCATTTGCCTAGTGTGAAGCGCTCCAACTTCCATAATGAAATTTGCGTACCTTTGACTGATCGAACTGGTGTCTTCTGTACGTGATGCTCGCCGGTGTTCTCTGGTACATAGTCATCGAGTCTTTGACGCATAATTCTATGTCGATTTCCGGCAGATCGGAGAACAGCAGGATGCACTCGTTGAAGCCGGACGTGAGCAACGAATCCCGAAGCTGTTTGAGAATCGCCAATCCTACCATGAGCGGAAAGGAGGATTCGCCCAGGAGAAGTTTGTCCCACAGGTGAAGAATCTTGTGAAGAGGAAAAACGTCTGAAAAGTTTTTAAAAAATTCCCATTATTTTATTTATTTTTTTCTTCGGAGTTTCGAGAATCAAACGTCGCGTCGATCGAGGATAAACTCACGTGAGAACATCGTGAGAAACCACGGTATGGCGAAGAGTTCGGGCACGAAGTTTATCGATCTCAGATGATTGGCCAGTTGGGGATCGTGAAAGGCGATTATCTGAGAGAATTTTCCCAGGTATTCCTGTATGACGGCGGAGTTGTCCTTGAGGAAAAATTTGTGAAGATACTTGGGTATGAAGGCCGATAGGCAGGCGAAGGCGCGCGCTTCGTCGTTGAAGTTCAGATAAAGAAATGGCGCGGTCAGGGAATCGAGACCCTGCCAGTAAACGTAGTGAGGATTGTCGCGCACCCAAGCTTTCAGCAATCTCTGCAGTCTCTCGTGGCCTGCACCGGAAGACAAGAGTTCGCTGTACTGATGGCAACGGGGAATATCCACTTCTATCTGTAACACGACATTATGAATTGTTAAGAATCAGAGGTGGGCAGCATTTCTTACTGGGCACTTGTTTGGTACTTAAGGACTCAAATACTTTTTAGCACTTCAAGTACTTGTTTTAAGAATTCAAGTACCAAGTACAAATACTTTTTGAGTATACGCTCGCATCAGGAAGCCAAAATTGATCAACGAAGTTTCTCACAGACAAAGTTGTGCTCAAAATTGTAATAAATAAGGAAGCCATGTGAAAATTACTTGAAACTTTTTTTTATCCTAGATAACGCTTAACGCTGCGAACCTACTTGCAAAATGTATTTTAAAAGTACTTCAAGTTCAAAAAGAACTTGATACTTCAACATATGATACTCTGTACTTTGTACATGCAGTATTTTTTGGTACTTTGCTTAACTTTCTTTAGAATGATCGGAAGAAAAATCGAAGAATTAGTTGTTTCGAGAATATTTGGAATTATTACCTGGCGATCCGTGTGGGTCGGAGTTTCCTTGTCGATCATGTCGTAACGCTTCCGTACGTCGCCGGTGACTCCGAGCAAAGCCGCCCACACGGCACCCCGCACTGGCGGTGGTATATCTTTGTGAGCCTCCCGAATAATAGCTTTCCTCGTTATCGGATAAATCTAAAAAAAAAAAAAACAAAAAAGGATCGATCAGCATAATTTTTTTTTTTTATCAATTTTTAGTATCCTTTACCTGCAGCAATCTGTCGTAAAGAACAATTCTGTAAAACTGATATTCCGTGTCCCTCTCGCGAATAATCAGAGGCAATTGAGATGCGGCGTCGGTGAGATCGTCCTGAGCTTTGACGTGCATTCTGCAAAAGATACATAATTTCATTACAGAAACGTAACGAAGCGATTGTTTCCAATTTCTATCCGTCGCTCTACTCACTGACTGGTCAAGCGTGGACAATTGGCTGTGTACGGAATATGAGACAGGCGTTGTCGCAACGTGTCGAGGGGAACCTTGACCACCCTAAGATCGAGCAGACCGGCCGTGTCTCGTCGCCCGAACATTTGCCCAAGTAGAATAACAAGACTGTAAATAAAAAATTCGTCTGAGATTTTCTCTTCGCCAAATCGATCGAAATGAATTTTGACAAATTAATGAATCTCAAGTGTGAATAAAAAAACATTCCGAGGCTTTCAACACCTCATCTTAATTTATTATTCTTAAGTTATTATTCAAATCTCCAAATTAGGATTTACTATATAGGCTGTAAAAGGAAAAATCCTTCAAATAAATTTAAATCAAATAAAAAATTTTAATTAGTCAAATGATTTTAGAAAAATTAAAACAAAAAATTTAATATGATAAATAAACAGAAAAAAAATGCTCGGCTCCGCAGAAGGTTTCGCGTACTTTGGGATAGAGAGAATCGGCGGTCTCGATCTGATGAGCCCTTGTCTCTTCAGTTCTATCGTCATATCACCGCCGGCGAGTTGCCACAGATAATACAACTCGTCCGTTTTCCTCACGATAACGTTCTTGTAGACGTTCTCGCGCTTCTCCTTGGCGTCGCTCTCCAGGAGGTCTTTGAACAAGGGCAGTCGCAGGAGTTCCTCGGAAGTTTGGCGCAAGGACGGTCGGATCTGAAGGCACGCGTCCACGAAATCTCTCACCTCGTCCGGCAGTTCCTGCAGCGAACAAAAAAAAATTACACGATACTTTTTTGCTCTTGCCGATCGCGTGATTGCGAGATTGCAACGAAGCGGTTAGCAAAGAGAAGTGAAACCTTGTACGCGTCGTAACGATCGTTCTCGCGAGCCAATCGCTCGAACACGCTGGTCTCCGAGTGCAGAAGGCTCAGAACTTTTCTGAGACACTGAGGTAGCTTCACGCCTGGCCATATCGGTTTTCCCAGAAGATATTCAGCGACTATCATACCGAGGGACCAAGAGTCGACTTTTCTGCCGCTGATGCTCGAACCCAGAAATACTTCGGGTGCTGTGTACTTTGGATATCTGTGAAAAAAAAGTAAAAAGTCCATTTATTTAATGTATGAATCTTCACGAAAGTTAAATACTACGAATTCTCGAAACTTTAGAGACGCGCGCTAATTTTACTGAAGAATGGAATAATAATACTAATGTTAGTAAGGATTAGTAAGCGATAATACGTGTTTCATATGGTTGTTTAGGTTTAAACGATTTAAAAGCCGAGATTGATGCTTTTTGAAGTTATCAATCATGCCTTTTAAAGTGATAATTAAGCAAATGATTTAAACAAAAATGTACATGTAAAAACTTCAGCCCGTAAAATAAATTTATAAATGAATGCAAAATGAATGAGCGTACCCAATTGGAAAAGAAACGTTTCTTCCGCAATCGGTCATGTAATAAAGTCCGTAATTGTACAACTGTACGTTTCCATTTTTGCTGATCAGTATATTGTCCGGACTGAGGTGTCTGTGCACCAGACCCAGTTCGTGAATGTGCTCCAGTCCCAGCAGACACTGGTACGATATCCTTATAATCTCGTCCGTGGAAACCGAGTCCTTGCTGCTCAAACGATCTCCGCTGTACTCCGCCACAACCACGGTACGTTCTGTAAAAATAAATAAAAATTTAATTAATAAAAAAGTGCTTAAAATAAAAAAATTGTTTAAACTTTAAAAAATGCAAAGCTTTGAATTTTTTTTTTTTTTTAATCATCAATACACGGATCGCATTAATCGTAGGCTTCCGAACACGTGATTGGACGTTCGATTACCGTGCTTGCTTCTGATTATATCCAGGTAAGTGGAAAGATGTGGATGCGACAGAGTTTTTAGAAATTGCGATTTTCCGTAAATAGTTATGGAGTTTGGCGTGAGGGGAAGGCCGTTGCTGCCGCAAAGTTCGGTCGGATGGCTCTGAGCGAAGAACGTCATGCCGCCCAGGCACCGCTCCTCGTTGTCCAAAATTGCCGGACACATTTTTTTTTTGGTGGAACGATGCTGAGCGATTATCGTCGCGATCCTTTTATACGTCCCGACGGGAACGAGGAATCATGAGCTACAGATAAATTAACCTTGCTGCGAGATATCAGACCGGTACTTTTCGCCGTTGAGGTTCGTGAATTTTTGGTGTTTCTTCTGAATTATTCATCAGCACTACGCTTTCGACTTTCGTGATCGTGCGTTACATTTTTTTCGGGTCTTCGCACTCCAACTTCGACGCCCCTCTCGTTCGAACAGCTGATAACTGTCAAGCCCAGCAGCAAGCATGGGCCGTCGTAAGGGCGGGTTTCTATCAATAAATTTCGTAATCAGGACCGAGTTCTAATATCAGCTGCATGACGCGGAAAATAAAATCAGCTGTTAAAGGGAAGTGAAATAACGCGGTCGGTAATGAAAACTGTAATGAACTTTTCTCAAGGGTGCTAATTTTTTTAGGAAAAAGCAATTTGAATGAAGGAAACTGGGCCGCTTAGCTTAAGGTGAAGTGAAAGTCACGTGACGGGGCCATGAGTGTGGGAGAGATAGTTGCAATTTTCAAATCAGCTTTATTCAATGGTGCTAATTTTTTTGAGAAAAAAGATTAATTAGGGCCGGATGCGAAATTACCGTGTGCATCCGGCTCGAATTTGCTTTTTCCTCAAAAAAATGAGCACCCTTGAGAAAAGTTCATTACAGTTTTCATTACCGACCACGATATTTCACTTCCCCTTAAGGTAAATGTCCCTATTCACGACCATGCTCCCTTTACCGACCATTTCGGCGTATAACGTCATTTACGAGGCAGCCCATGCATAAAAACGTTTATTAGTCGTCTAGAAATATTCAGAAATTTGTGTAGTGTGAATGGATTGTAAATTGCAGAGTAAGTGTAATAATTAGTGCATAATATTATCGCTTTTCTTACCGCACGTCACGACTCGAGCGGTTTCTTAGAAGTAAGGTTAAGGATTGTTGATCGAGTAAATAGTAAATATTTCGGTAAAAATCAGTTGTCAACAAATAATTCGAGCGTTAAATGGTTCGTTGTAGTTCGGTTTACATATTCCGAAAAAAAAACAGTCGGATAAACTTTTTTTTTTTAATTCGCCGGTCGGGATTGGGCACAGAAAAATTCTTGCCTGTCCCCATTACCGTACATGTAAACGTCAGTTCATTTCCACATAACCAATAAAAATTTAATACATTTTCTTTTGCTAAAACGTTTAGGCTAAGTGTGTACACAATGCTGTAGATTTCATGTTCGAAGTATGGATTTATATTTATTTTTTCTTTGCAACCTCGGTCATTCATGCTGTAAAAAAAGGTGGTTGGTAATGGGGGCCATGCCCGGTCGGAATTGGACACAGCTGGTCGGTAGATGGCACATGCACTAGTGCGGCTTTATTACGCTTTATCTAGGAAAATACTTGACGAAATGGATTGAGTCTACGATTTTTGGAAAGTGTATGGTTAAAGCTATCGATTGATGTGAAAATCATCCTCGAATTAACTTTTGTTACATTTGACAACGTCATTCTTTTCCCCGGTCGGCCTTATAGGGGTCGGGAATAGGGACATTTACCTTAATGCACAAAAAAAGCTTCCTTCCGTGCTGGCTCAGGTCGCAAACGAACTAGCCAATCAGCATTCCCCGATTTTTCTAATTGCCCCCACTACACGCCACATATCGATCGCGTGGCTGCGTGGAAGGGGAAACGCTGAGTCGAGCCCGACAGTGCCGGCGCTAAACGCGTGGCCTTTCACGGGCGATTCTGCGTCTAGCGGCGGGCGACTAAGGGTGAACGATGCAGCACTGTTCGCGTCGGCGGTCGATGCGCAGAAACCGTGTGGGCGGGGCAAGATGAAGCCTCGAGGTAGGGAGCAGAGATGCGGCGCTGGTCCCGTCGCTATTAGAAAAATTGGCGTCCTAAGGTGCTTTCGATTTGGCGTTTCTTCGTTATTACAACGTGAGTGCGCATGCGCACAGTCGCTTTTTGGTACGCATTCGTATCAAAAAGCGACTGTGCGCATGCGCACTCACGTTGTAATAACGAAGAAACGCCAAATCGAAAGCACCTCTAGTGTATCCGTAATTAAGGACTGATGACACTGGGTACCAGAAATGAAAATTGCAGATCGGTGTAAAGTTCGTTCAAAGCTCTATATTCATACATCCAAAAAAACTCTTCGGATAAAATTTAAAAAAATTGTCCTCTTTCAAATCGTTGAATGCACATAAAAACATGATATCTACTGATTTTTTCAACATGCATTTGTTTATTGACCTTCACGATGTTTTTTAAGTGCGTATTCGTCTCAATAGACACGGTCCAGCCTACCCCGTCGGAGCGTATTCATTAGTTTTACCCTATGCAAAAATACAAATCTGATCTGGAGTATCTGGACGTTTTCACTTAACGTTTTCAAGATCACTCTAAGATCCACGAGTTTTCTTTTTTTATCCCTCATTTATAGCCTCAGCTTCTGTGTGCCATCTAGCCAGTTCTTTCGTATCAATTTTTTTTCGACTTTCAATCACTTGTAAAATTCATGGCCGCAGCCGTTCCCCCCCATACTGTATCGCATTTGCACGAGGGTGCAGGGAAATTGCGGAAAACTCGTGCTGATACAGCCGGTCATTCCAATTGAGTCTTGATGTTCGTATTCGATACTTCGAGCTGGAATTTCCTCGAATGTTCAGTACCACAGAACTATCTACATATACTCAACTATAGTGATATTAGAATAATTGTGTAAAAGAAAGTTTACGTTCTGATTCATCCGATTGATGGTGATTCCACACAAGAAACACTGCATGGAACACTTTATGCAGATTTGTGCGCTCGATGGTCGTGAGAATATTTCATTTCATTTTATATTGAACCGCAGTCCATTCTGTTAACTTTGTCCATGGAGGTAGACATTTTTTAGAGTGTCGCACTTGTATTTTTTCACAGACGAAAGAAACTGCACGGCAACAACCCTTCTCCAACAAAAGCGGGGTTTCGATCTTGCGTTATACTTTAGTTTTACCGGTGTTCGAAAACATAATACAAACGTATGCAACGAGCAGATACACGTAACTCTTTTGCGTATAGCCAGGCTCACAGCGTCATCAGGATGCTACCGACGGGAGTTTTATAGAAAATGAATGTAGCGGAAAAGAGTGACGGGTTCATGAAATATGCACGGCAACCATGGGAGCTCGCGCAGGTGGTGGTGTGTATGATAGACTTCGTAATTACAGCCGCGTCAATCATTGTACGCTAGCGATATACATATTACATGAAAATTCAGCGGTACAACACCACCTCTGTCCGTGAATCAACTAGAGGCAGGTTTCTATCATGGCTCACCCACCGTTCTCAAGCACTTGTCGGAGGTTTCTATCTAGGAAACTTTTTCGAAAGAGCCTGGTGGACAGTAGAAATAGTAAGCTGTAGCCATGAGTTTCTTCGATCAGCCATACTACGCGTTAACCAAAGCTCACATGTCCCGCATGGGCATTTGGCCGTACCAGTCAAAATACAAGAGAATCATTCTGCCTTCGATCATGTTCACACTAATATTGACACTCGTCGGACCTGGGGTGAGGCGCCTTCAAAGCAACCGAATTCATTCATGCACTTGAGTGCTAGCCCATTCATAAACGTTGCTTCATCATTTTTTACATCTGTTCGTATCACTGTTCAATTCTTCAGTGTTCAAATATACAGCAGCGTTTCGAAGGGACTTTCGTTGGTACGTTGTCACTTATCTACCCCACGTTCCTTCTACACGCCTGTGCGTGTCGAAGGAATGACCATATGTTCAACTTTATACAAGATCTATGTGTTTCTGCGCAAACGTACACAAGAGTTAAACTGTTCGTAGTCGCTTCAAATGTATATATTAAAATCGGACACGGGCGCGCTAGCACATATGTACACATGTTGGTGTACCGTATTTGTATGTGCTAGCGTGGCGCGCCCGTGTACGATTTTACTACATACATTTGTAGGCACATTGGACAATTCAACATGATTATAAGTGACGGTGTACGTTTGCGCACAGAGACATAGACCTTGTGTAAGGTTGAAAATATGAACATTATGTGCGTGTAGAAGGTACACGGTGTAAATAAGTGAAGACGTACTAACGAAAGTCCGTTGGAAAAACTGCTGTATATATATTTATAACAGTGAAGAATTGAATAGTGACGCGAACAGATGTAAAGAAATGGTGGTGCAACGTTTATGAATGTGCTAGCACGCAACTGTACGATTATACTCTGTTGATTTGAAGGCGCCTTTCTGGGGTAGCAGTTGTTATCTGAGTCTGAATGTTCCTTTAAAAAGTTTTTTGTTTTTTTTACAATTTACTACGTTTAATAGCTTATTCGATTGCATGACGCTTGGCGAGACATAACCATTCTTGCACGAACCACGACAACTTTGCTGATAGGAATAGCAATTTTCGTCATCGTGTTGAGTTGTATACAACATGCTGACAATGTACGGTTCCGGTATATATATTTATGTTCTACGAAAACATTCATGTTTAATCGGAAATTCTGCAGATCAAATTGGTGTTGAACAAAATAGAAGAGCATTGGGAAATGCTTAAAAATACACCTGCAGCGATTGTCCTTGACAAGTACGCCGAACAAGGACGCTACATCACCGTCGTTTATACGAGTAAATAATCATTTCTATTTTTCCAGAATACACAACATTGGCTTCAATTTATCATTACTAATTTTTTGCTTTTGTATTCGCCAGCATGTATTTATGTCGCAATGACAGTCACCTTCGTCTTATGTTTATCACCTATAATACTTGACTTCGTCGATCCTGTGAATGAAACCCGGCCGAAAATTTATATTGTTGATGCAGAGTACGGTGTTGATGGGGATAAATACTATTGGTTCATAATCGCTCATACATATATCGTGTTGACGGTGGCGATCAGTATGATTGTTGCCATTGCAACAATGTACATTTTAGGTGTCGTTCATGCTTGTGCACTTTTTGAAGTTGTTGGGTGCGTATAATTGCATCTCGAATAATTTGATCGCTCCAGATTGATGCTTTTCCCCTTGATTTTCACCCAATCCAAAGACAACCTGAAAACTGACCGGGCAATTGGTGCGCCTAACTAACTGTTATCCCAATTGTGGTAGAAATTTAAAAACCCCTTGGCCGACCGACAAACGGACGAAAAATCGCTGGGTGTGTGCCGCTGAACCGACGGTCAAATGGACTAAAAATCGACTGATTTTATTCGACTGATAGGTCCACAGTTGGTCAATAGTCTATCCACATTCATCCAACTTTTAAGCTCCGCGGGCGGTCAACCATCAATCTACAGTCGACCTGCGGATTGATACAATTGTGGATTGACTGTGAACTGACCGCTGGACTAAAAAAATTGTTGGTTCTTGTTCGATTTGTCCTTCGATTCGGCAGCACAAACCGACACGCAGGTTTTCTGTCGACCTTTAGTCGGAGGTCAGTCGAAATCACGGTTGGTATTTCTGCCACGGTCGTTGAATCAGATCCTGATGAGGTTCGGAAGCAGCCTAAGGAGAGGCCCTGATGATACCCCAATTTAACACTTCGAAATTTTTACTAGGAAACCTTGCTGAGCTCGACTTTTTGATTGATCTTTCGAAACCAGCAATAATACAAACGGTTATATTTGTTGGATGGAATATTTCTTTGCGGTCGGGTTATAACAAAAGACCAATTTCTGATGCTATGCCGAGAACACCGATAGCTCCCGGCTCACATGCACATTGATCGGTTGGCATTACGACTGGGTTTGAAGAATCGACCAATTCGCAACAACTCGATCGGTTGGGTCCGAATCGATTGTATGGAAGCAACTCAAAACCAATCCAAAGTTACGATTGGGTAGTCCGCGAGAAGATCGTATAAGTTGAGTACCTACACCGGTTAACCTTGAAGAATGGGCAAAACCAATTTAGTCTTTGAACTATGTTTTTACCATCAACCACCCTCGACCGGCGCGGAACAATTTTGGAGGCCAAATTGAATTTCCCCTAGGACTTAGTGGTCGAAATAAATTGAAAAACGAAGAAAACAATCCCATTCTTGATCAACCCTAGTTCGTCCAGACTCTGCTTCCCATAGTATATATTTCAGTTAGTAGAGGGATAATGTAATACGATTATTAATTAATTGAAAATAGGATTACTAATGTCGATACAGATTCAATTTAGAGGTGATCGCAAATGAATACACGTTGAATAAAGAAAACGCCATTACTCTTCGCAGCGATTCGAGATATAAAAAAATATGTGACTGCATTAGTCTTCACACAGAGGCGATAAGGTAAGCCGGACAATTGAATGACCGTGCAGCTGGCCGTAGGCGTTTGACGTGGAGTTTCTTTGATAGATTAGTCTATTTTTGTTTAATATAGTTTTGCTGATTTAATCGAGGAAATTTGTTCTGGAGGCAACGGAGTGCTATTAGGCATTATTGCTATTATTACAGTCATCTCAGGAGTACAAGTAAGTTAAAACAACTCAATTTTGAAACAAATTTTGCATTCCAAAAAAAAATCCTGATCGACTATTATTTCTCATTGCAGGCTTTGATAAATTGGAAACATCCTGAAATGCTTATACAACAAGTAAGCTTGATAATTTGTCAGGTATTACATCTTTACATAATTAGCATACCTGGACAGGAATTGACGAATCATAGTGGAAAGATTCACACAACTGCGTGCGTATACACGATTTACTTCGAGAAAAAGTCTACTAAGTCATATTACGATTGCCCTTTTTACCCGTTAGTTATAATTTGGACTGGCAGGATATGTCAGCGATTGCTCAAAAACTCCTGATACCAATTCTGATGCGAAGTAACAAACCATGTCATTTTACCGCCGGAAAAGTCTACGTTCTGTCGATGGAAACTTTTGGCTCGGTATGAAATTATCGCGTGTCGATGATCAATCCCTGTGTATCGTAACAATCGATAGTATATTCGATGCTGTGGTTAAAATAAAATATTTTGAAACGTTTTTTTAAGGCACTGCGGATAGTGATATCGTACTTCACGATATTTGCACAAATGATAGAATGATCGTTCTACTCATCACGGTGCCAAACATGTTCTTTTCTTTGTAGTTTACAATAAAAAAATAATAATCTAGTGAGACGGCATGGTAGAGCCGGGATAACTTCGTCACGATCCCTACGGTATCGACCCGAGTATATACGGTATCGGCTCGGGGATCGCTACTCGGAGCACGCACATCAAAGGAGAAAGGGTAAGGGCCAGTGCCAGCGAGAGCAGACTACCGTGCCACAAAGACGGCACAGTCGTGAGTCACGAGCGCATGGAGAGGGTACCGCACTGCCGGGTATAAATGCCGGTGCAAAAGGCCCAGAAATCACTCCTCTTGGTTGAGTGCTGCAGTAAGGACGTGAACTTGGTAGGAAAAATTAAATTAAAGGAATCTGTACACGAGCACACTTCGAAACATGAAACGCTTGAATTCGACTAAAGCACTGCTTTAGTCGACTGAATCACGACGTCAAGAAGTGGAGGTGACCGCCTGTAAACACCCAAGAACAACGACAGATCAGAGGCCACGAAGATCGGGGAGCAACGTGACGCGGAAACTTCTTAAATAATCTAATTACTTTCTTTTTTTAGCGAGTTACTTTAAAAAATGGTAAATTGAAGGGTAACTCTTTCACGTTGATTTTTTGCTCTATTCCATTGGCCTGCAACCGGTCAAAAAAGTCAGTAACGCCTCTAAATAGCACCGTATCGTATTTTTTTCCGTAGAACACGATAATCACCTCCAATTTGAAAAATATAAACGGGGAGCCGAGATATCGTCAATTTGGTATTACAATCGGATTCTTGTTCAAAGCGACGAAACACTTGGAGAGACGTCGCTAATATCGAAATACGTCGCAAACTATTGAAAAAAAATGAATTCCATTTCATATGCTATAATTTCGTAAATTCTGTTAGCGTACAGAATGGATTTGGAAAATCCTTTCGAAATCCATATGTTTTGTTGTCGCTACGACACTAAAACTGTAGTCGTTTGGTTACCAATTTCGTCAAATAAACTAGATCTTGGGTTTGACACTTGTGTTTAAATTTGTTGTGTTGGAACTGCATTGGCTATTAATAGCTACAGGTATAGTGTTTTTCATAGAAAATAACATTTAATCTATAAAAAAAAAAAAACCAAATATCGAGATCTGAGGATACGAGCGCGAAGCGCGCTATCGTTGTTAGTACATATATGTTTGTAATATAATGAAAAGAGTTTTGCCGTAAATAAAAAAATAGAATAAAAACATCTGAAGTCTCGCATCTTTGTACTATTAGCGAAAATATATTTTACCTCATAGTGATGTTAAAATAATTGTGTAAAAGAAAGTTTACGTTCTGATTCATCCGATTAATGGTGACTCCACACAAGAAACACTGCATGGAACACTTTATGTAGATTAGTACGCTCGATGGTCGTGAGAATATTTTATTTCATTTTATATTAAACCTTTTATATTAAAACTTTTTCCATGGAGGTAGACATTTTTCAGAGTGGCGCACTTGTATTTTTCCACAGACGAAAGAAACTGCATGGCAAAATCCGTTTCCCAACAAAAGCGGGGTTTCGATCTTGCGTTATACTTTAGATTTACCAGTATTCCAAAA
Organism: Ichneumon xanthorius; assembly: GCA_917499995.1. Classification (NCBI taxonomy): domain Eukaryota; kingdom Metazoa; phylum Arthropoda; class Insecta; order Hymenoptera; family Ichneumonidae; genus Ichneumon; species Ichneumon xanthorius. The sequence goes on from OU824207.1 coordinate 4,477,649, forward strand.
CATAATACAAACGTATGCAACCAGCAGATACACACAACTCTTTTTCGCATAGCCAGGCTCGAAGCGTCATCACGATGCTAGCGACCTGAGTTTTGTAGAAAATGAATGTAGCGGAAGATAGTGTCGGGTTCATGAAATATGCACGGCAACCATGGGAGCTCGTGCGGGTGGTGGTGTGTATGATAGGCTTCGTAATTACAACCGCGTCAATCATTGTACGCTAGCGATATACATATTACATGAAAATTCAGCGGTACAACACCACCTCTGTCGGTGAATCAACTAGAGGCAGGTTTCTATCATGGCTCATCCACCGTTGTGAAGCAGTTGTCGAAGGTTTCTATCTAGAAAACTTTTTCGAAAGAGCCTGGGGGACAGTAGAAATAGTAAGCTGTAGCCATGAGTTTCTTCGATCAGCCATACTACGCCTTAACCAAGGCTCACATGTCCCGAATGGGCATTTGGCCGTACCAGTCAAAATTCCAGAGAATAATTCTGCCTTCGACGATGTTCGCACTAATATTGACACTCGCCGGACCTGGGGTGAGGCGCCTTCAAAGCAACCGAATTCATTCATGCACTTGAGTGCTAGCCCATTCATAAACGTTGCTTCATCATTTTTTTACATCTGTTCGTATCACTGTTCAATTCTTCAGTGTTCAAATATACAGCAGCGTTTCGAAGGGACTTTCGTTGGTACGTTGTCACTTACCTTCCCTACGTTCCTTCTACACGCCTGTGCGTGTAGACGGGATGGCCATATTTTAACATACACCGTCGCTTATAATCAAGCGTTACATTATGCGTGGTGCTTTCAAATGTAAATAGTAAAATAGGACACGGGCGCGCTAGCACATACCAATTTTGGTGTACCGTATTTGTATGTGCTAGCGTAGCGCGCCCGTGTACGATTTTACTACATACATTTGTAGATACCTCGGACAATTCAACGAATGATTATACGCGACGGTGTACGTTTGCGCACAGAGGCATAGACCTTGTGTAAGGTTGGAAATCTGGTAATTCTGTTGTGTGACAGGAACACGGTGTAGATAAGTGACGACGTACTAACGAAAGTCCGTTGAAAAAGCTGCTGTATATTTACAACAGTGAAGAATTGAATAGTAATGCGAACGGATGTAAAGATTTGGTGGTGTAACGTTTATGAATGTGCTAGCATGCAACCGTACGATTATGCTCTGTTCATTTGAAGGCGCCTTTCTGGGGTAGCAGTTGTTATCTGAGTGCGAATGCTCCTTTAAAAAGTATTTTCTTTTTTTTACGATTTACTACGTTTAATAGCTTATTCGATTGCATGACGCTTGGCGAGACATAAACATTCTTGCACGTACCTTGACAACTTTGCTGATGGGAGTAGCAATTATCGTCATCGTGTCGAGTTGTATACAACATGTTGACAATGTACGGTTCCGGTATATATATGTTCTACGAAAATATTCATGTTCAATCCGAAATTTTGCAGATGAAGTTGGTGTTGAACAAAATAGAAGAGCATTGGGAAATGCTTAAAAATACACCTGCAGTGATTGTCCTTGACAAGTACGCCGAACAAGGACGGTACATCACCGTCGTTTACACGAGTAAATCATTATTTCTATTTTTCCAGAATGCACAACATTGACTTCAATTTATCATTACTAATTCTTTGCTTTTGATTCGCCAGTATGTATTTATGTCGCGATGGCAGTCTGCTTCGTCTTATGTCTAACACCTATAATACTTGACTTCGTTAATCCTGGAAATGAAACCCGGCCGAAAATTTATATTGTTGAAGCAGAGTACGGTGTTGATGCGGATAAATACTATTGGTTCATAATCGCTCATACATATATCGTGATGACGGTGGCGATTAGTATGATGGTCGCCGTTGGAATATTTTACATTTTAGGTGTCGTTCATGCTTGTGCACTTTTTGAAGTTGTTGGGTACGTATAATTGTATCTGGATTAAATTAATCGCTCCGGATTGATGCTTTTCCCCTTGATTTCTACCCAATACAAAGGCAACCCGAAAACCGACCGGTGAATCAGTGCGTCTAACTAACTGTTGTCCCAATTCTGGTTCAAATTTCAAAACCCCTTGGCAGAAATATCGACCGACAATCGGGCGGAAAATCGCTGAACCAACTGGTACATCGACCAAGAACCAACTGATTTTTTTGTCGACTAAATGTTTACTATAAGACCTAAAGCTTTTCTTTCAAATCGATCTTTCAAAACAAGACATAATACAAACGGTTATATTTATTGGACGGTTTTGTTTACGGTCGGAATATAAAACCGCCCAATTCCTGATGCTATGTAAAGAACATGCATGTGAGTCGATAGTTTTTGGCTCACATGCCATTGACCAGTTGGCATTACGACTGATTTTGAAAAACCAACTAAATCGCCAGAAGAGAGGATTAGAGTTAGTTTGGCGCAACAAGTCCATCAGTTGAGTTGGAGTCATAAGGAAGCAACCCAAAACAAATACAAAGTTACGATTGGGTAGACCGCGAGGAGATCGTATAAGTTGAGTACCTCTACCGGTTGTCCGTTAAAAATGGGGACAACCATTTAGTCTTTGAGCTGCGTATTTACACTCGGCAGGCTCTCAACAATTTCAGAGGCCAAATTGAATTTCCCCAGAACATAGTACTCGAAATAAATTGAAAAGACGAAGAAAACGACCCTATTCTTGATCAACCGCATTTCGTCCAAACTCTGCTTTCCATAGCATTTATTCCAACCGCGAGAGAGATAATGTGATTAAATTATTAATTCATTGACAATAGCATTACCATTGCCCGTATAGATTCAATTTAGAGCTGATCGCAAATGAATACACGGTGAATGAGGAAAATGCTATTACTCTTCGCATTGATTGGAATTATAAAAAAATCTGTAACTGCATCATTCTTCACTCAGAGGCGATAAGGTAAGCGGGACAAACGAATGACTGTTCATAGCTCGGCCGTAGGCGTTCAAAGTGGAGTTTTTTTTGGAAGATTAGTCCACTTTTATGTAACATAGTTTTGCTGAGCGAATGGAGTACGGCTGTTCCGGAGCCTGCGGAGCGGCATTATGCATTATTGCGGCGCTTATAGTCATCTCAGGAGTACAAGTAAATTAAAACAATTCAATTTCGACACACATTTTGGACTGCAGAAAAAAATCCTGATCGACGATTTTTTATCATTGCAGGCTCTGATAAATTGGAACCATCCGGAAGTGCTGATACAACAAACACTCTTGGTAATCGGTCAGGTGTTCCATCTTTATGTAATTAGCATACCCGGACAGGAATTGATAAATCGTAGTGGAAAGATTCACACAACTGCGTGCGTATAAACGAATTACTTGGTGAAAAAGTCTGCCAAGTCGTATTACTATTGTCCTTTCTACCCTTCAGTTATAATTTGGACTGGCAGGATATGTCAGCGAATGCTCGAAAGCTCCTGATACTAATTCTGATGCGAAGTAACAAACCTTGTTATTTTACCGCCGGAAAAGTCTACGTTCTGTCGATGGAAACCTTTGGCTCGGTATGAAAAAATTATCGCATTTCGATGATCAATCTTGACGTATCGTAACAATAGATAGTAGAATCGATGCTGTGGTTATAATAATATATTTTGACACGGTTTTTTAAGGCAATACGGACAGTGATATCCTACTTCACGATATTTACGCAAATGATTTAATCGTCCTACTCATCACGGTGTTCAACATGTTCTTTTCTTCGTACTTTACAATAAAAATTAATAATCTAGTGAGACGGCATGGTAGAGCCTGGATAACTCTGGCACGAACCCTGCGGTATCCTGAGGCTCGGTGATCCCGACTCGGAGCGCGCACATCAAAGGAGAAGGGGTAACAGCTCCGTGCGAGCCAGAGCAGACTACCGTGCGACAGAGACGGCACCAGTCATGCGTCATGAGGGCATGGAGACAGTACCGCACAGTCGGGTCTAAATACTGGTGCAAAAGGCCCAGAAATCCCTTTCTTGGTCAAGCAGCGAACCAAGGTCGACCGATCTTTAAGCCTGAACTTGATGGAAAAAATTAAGGGCACAAGCTCACCTCGTAAAGCACTGTTTTAGTTATTATCCGAATAACGACGCTAAGAAGTGGAGGAGAACGCCTCTGAACGTTCAAGGACAACGACGGATCAGAGGCCACGAAAATTGGGGAGCAACGAGACGCGGAAACCCCTTAAATAATCTAATTCCTTTCTTTTTGTAGCGAGCTAAGATAATATTTTTTTCTCGTTGTGAACAATTTCCAAACACCAGCACAGGTGAAAGCAGTCGCCTTTGCAGTCCTTGGCGACTGCTTTCGTCTGAGTTCCCCGATCCTTAAAGCCAGCGCCGGTAACCACCGCTTCCGTCTCGGTTTCTTCCCTTAAGAGGTAAGGGAAATGACGTAGAATCGTGAGAAGAACGACCCACCATTCAACGACGGTACTGGCGACCTGCTTTGGAGACAGTCGTAACCGCTTTCATCTTGTGGCATGATGCGAGTCGGATAACGTAGAAGCATTAAAAACGACTTCTCAGTTGATAATATCGCCGGCAACTACCTTTGGAAGCACTGGTTACTGCTCTCGTCTCGTCAGCATTTGGTTTGAATTGTATAGAGTCATACATCCTTTAGATTGAGTCACCCCACCAAAATCAATATTCAACCGCAGCCGATTTTGTCAAGTTCTCAAGAAGTTTTTCAGTGTGTCGTACTTATTGTATTTTGCCACATACGCAACAAACTGTACGGCAAAAGGTTACAATCCCTTTGTCGAGAACAGCGGCAGATCGATTTTGCGTTGAACGTTAGATTCATCGGTACTCGAAAACATAATACAAACGTATTCAACGAGCTGATTCACCGAACTATTGTGCGCATAGGCAGGCGCAGCGTCATCACGACGCCGCCGACCGTAGTATTGTAGAAAATAAGTGTAGCGGAAAAGAGTGACGGGTTCATGAAATATGCAGAACAACCATAGGAGCTCGCGCGGGTGGTGGTGAGTATGACAGGCGTCATAATTGCAGCCGCGTCAATCATTGTATGCTAGCGATACATATTACATGAAAATGGAGGGGACCATCACCACCACGGTCGGTGATAGAACTGGAGGCAAGTTTCTATCTTGGCTCATTCACCGTTCTCAAGCAGTTGTTAGAGTGCAAAAAAAGTTGTATCCAGACAACTTTTTTTGAGGAGCCGGCAGAACAATAGAAACAGTAACCTGTAGCCATGAGTCTCTTCGATCAGCCATACTACGCCGTAGCTAAGGCTTACATGTCCCGAATAGGCATTTGGCCGGAACAGTCTAAATACGTGAGAATTATTCTGCCTTTGACAATGTTTGCCATAACATTGACACTCGTCGGACCTGTGGTAATAGTTATTATCTGAGTGAATTTAAAAGGTTTTAAAAATCATTTACTACGTTTAACAGCTTATTCGATTGCATGACGCTTGGCGAAACATAGACATTGTGGCACGTTGCACAACAGTTTTGCTGATAGGAATAGGAATTTTCTTCTTTCTATTCTATTGTATTCAACATTTTGACAGTGTACGGTTCCGGTATATATATCTTCTACGAAAATTTTCATGTTTAATCGAACATTTGTCAGATTAAAGTATCGTTGATGAATATCGAAGAGCATTGGGACAGGTTTCAAAATACACCTGCAGTGATTATCCTTGACAAGTATGCCGAACAAGGACGTTACATCATCGTCGTTTACTCAAGTAAATAATTATTTTTATTTCTTCACTATGCAACAACATCAGCTATAATTTACCACATGTTTATTTTTTGCTTTTGATTCCCCAGCATGTGTTTATGTTGGGGTGACACTCTGTTACGGCTTTTGTTTATCACCGGTAATATTTGACCTCATTGATCCTGGCAATGAATCCCGGTCGAAAATTAATTTTATCGAAGCAGAGTACGGTGTTGATGCAGAGAAATATTATTGGTTCATAATCGGTCATACATATGTCGTGACCGTGACGGTGATTAGTATTCTGATTGGGATTGAATCAATGTTTATTGTAGAAGTACTTCATACTTTTGCACTTTTTGAAGTTGTTGCGTACGTATAATTGTGTCTTGAATAATTGGATAGGTCCAGACTGATGCTTTTCCCTGGATCCTACCCAGTCCAGAGACAACCTGAAAACCGATCGGTCAATCGGTGCGCCTAACTACCTAGATAGTATTTTGCTGAGAACCCGCCAGCAAATAGGCAGCATATGTCCGCTCGGGATGGCGGGAAAATTGCAGCATGTGCGTCCGCATTTGCCTATGTTATCAGCAAGTTGGGAATAAATCGAAAAAGCGCATTATTTTTTATGGTTATCGAGGTATAATTTCGGGGAAACGAGTCAGATACGTACCCTCGTCGTTGAGCTATAATTTACATCGTTCGTACACCAATTAATGCACTTTTATTTCCAAAACATTCATTATTTGTTATTACACGTTCTTCATTATCAGTCAAACATTACACTTAGACAAACAAACTCTTAAATAACTCATTATCATGTAACGTAATTCATTATAAACCCACTATCGAACTTATTCATCGCATGAAAAAATAAGTTTCTGTTATCGTTAGCAATAAAGGTGATTCAGAATGTGTAATCAGAGATCGGCGTCTGGTCAGGAGGAACTTCAATCTCTTCCACGGCTGTTAAGAATGAGAAATCAGCTTGTAGCAACCGTTGTTGCATTTTTGCTACCAATATACTGCAATGTCGTTCTGGAAACTGTTGTTGCAATATTGCTGGCAAGCGAACAGCAAAGCTTGGTTGCAAGCAATTGCCTTTGTTTGCCTGTGCTACGCTTGGCTATCTATCTATTACAATGAAACGTTATAAACTTACAAATGTGTCACACATTGTAAGTTTATAACGTAAGTTTATAAAGTATAGAACTTTTTGTGGTGTAGCGAAAGGCGGTGGACAGTTTTTGATTCGATAATTAATCAAGTGTTAGACATTTGCGGTACATACTTGAACGGAGTTCTGAACGTTTGTAATTTTTTTTGCGGTGCACGATTTATTTCCGTAATATTTAACATCTGTTACGATTGAAGGCGCCTCTTAGTTTGGCACAACAAGTCGGTCGGTTAGGTTAGCCTATTGTATCAAAGCAACCGAAAACCAATCCAAAGTTATGATTGGGTAGTCCGCGAGGATATCGTGTAAATTAAGTACCTCTACCGGTTAACCTTTAAAAATATGAACAACCATTTAGTCTTTAAACTGGGTATTTACTATGGTACTATAGTACTATGGTACTATGGTACACTGCCGTTCATGAATGCCTGGTCAGTTTTCCTATAGCGGCCCTATTCAGATCGTCCAGGCATTCATGAACAGCACCGTACTATGGTACTATAGTATAGGTCGTTCATAAACGACCTTCGACCAGCCTCGAACAATTTCGGAGGTCAAATTGAATTTCCCCTTGGATTTAGTGATCAAAATAAATTGAAAAGTCGAAGAAAACGACCCCATTTCGTCCAGACACTGCTTCCCATAGTATTTATTCCAGTCAGTAGAAAGATAATATAATTCGATTATTAATACATTGACAATAGCATTACCATTGCCCATGCAGATTCAAATTAGAGCGAATCGCAAGTAAATATACTGTGAATAAGGAAAACGTTATTACCCTTCGCAGTGATTGGAATTACAAAAAAATCTGTGACTGCATCTTTCTTCATACAGAGGCGATAAGGTAAGTGGAATACGCGAATTACTGTGCATAGCTTGGCCGTGGGCGTTCAACGTGGAGTTTTTTCGGAAGATTAGTCTGTTTATGTGTAACATAGTTTTGCTGATCGAATTGAGGACGTTGCATCCGGAATCATGGGAGTGGCATTAGGCGTTATTGCGATTATTACAGTCATGACAGCAGTACAAGTAAATTAAAAAAATACAATTCCGAAACACATTTTGCAATGCAGAACACACATTCTTGATTGTCATTGCAGGCTCTGATAAATTGGAAACATCCTGAAGTGCTGATGCAACAAGTTACCTTGATAATTGGTCAAGTTATACATCTTTACATAATTAGCATACCCGGACAGGAATTGATTAATCGTAGTAGAAAGATTCACACGACTGCGTGTGTATAAATGAGATACTTGGCAAAAAAGTGTACCAAGTCGTATTATGATTGCCTTTTTTACCCGTTAGTTACAATTTGGGCTGGCAGGATATGTCAGTGAATGCTCAAAAGCTCCTCATACCAATTCTGATACGAAGTAACAAACCTTGTTGTTTTACGGCCGGAAAAGTTTACGTTCTGTCGATAGAAACCTTTGGCTTGGTATGTAAAAATTGTCATAGCGTTTCGATAATCAATCTCGATGTATCGTAACCATCAATAGTATAATCGACGCTATGATTATAATAATATATTTTGAAACGGTTTTTGAAGGCACTGCGGACAATGATATCGTACTTCACGATATTTGCACAAATGATTTAATCGTTCTACTCATCACAGTGTCGAATATATTATTTTTGCTGCATCATAGAGGAAATTTTGTTTTGGTAAAAAAAAAAATCGAAATTATAATATCAGAGTACTTAAAATAGTCTAAAACGTCGAGAAATGTGATTTTTAACTAGGTATCCGGATGCGAGCTGAAAGTGAAACTCAGTTGTGATGATTTGTTAAAATGTATTGTTTACCCTAAATCCTATAACCCTATACTATCCTATAACCCTAATCTAAATAATTATGTACTTGAAAGTTTACGTAATGGTTAATCCGACTGATAATACCTCCACACCAGAAACAGTGCATGGATACGGTATGCAGATTAATACGCTCGGTGGTCGTAAAAATATTTATTTTAATTTGAGGTTCGTAAATTCATAAGAAAACCAATATTCAACAGTAGGCGATTCTGTCAATTTTGTCCGTGGACGTAGAATTTTTCTAGTGTGTCGTACCTATTGTATTTTCCTATGTACGCAAGAAATTGAACGGCAAAAAGGCTACAATTCCTTTCTCAAAAACAGTGGGAGTTCGATCTTCCGTTGTACTTTAGATTCGTCGGTAATTGAAAACATAATACAAACGTAGGCTTCGAGCTGATACACACAACTGTTGTGCGCATAGTCAGGCGCGCACCGTCAACCGGACGCCACCGACCGGAGTGTTGTAGACAATAAATGTAGCGGAAAAGAGTGATGGGTTCATGAAATATGCACAACAACCATGGGAGTTCGCAGGGGTGGTGGTGAGTATGATAGGCGTCATAATTGCAGCTGCGTCTATCCTTGTATGCTAGCGATACATATTACATGAAAATCCAGCGGTCCAACACCACCACCATCGGTGAATGAAGTAGAGACAGGTTTCTATCTTGGCTCATCCACCGTTCTCAAGCAGTTGTCGTACGTTTCTATCCCGAAAACTTTTTCGAAGGCGCCGGGGGAACTGTAGAAATAGAAAGCTGTAGTCATGAGTCTCTTCGATCAGCCATACTATGCTTTAACCAAGGCGCACATGTCCCGAATGGGCATTTGGCCGGAACAGTCAAAATACGTGAGAATTATTCTGCCTTTGACGATGGTCGCCGTGACATTGACACTCGCCGGACCTGGGGTAGCAGTCGTATCTAAGTATGAATTTTCCTTTAAAACGTTGTTTTTTTTTTATTATAATTTATTGTGTTTAACAGCTTATTCGATTGCACGACGGTTGGCGAGACATAAACATTCTTGCACGTAGCACAACAATTTTGCTGATAGGAATAGGACTTTTCGTCATCGTGTTGCGTTGTATACAACATGTTAATGATGTACGGTTCCAGTATATATATTTTCCACGAAAATATTTATGTTTAATCGGATATTTTGCAGATGAGATTGTTGTTGAAGAAAATAGAGGAGCATTGGGAGATGTTTAAAAATACACCTGCAGTGATTGTCCTTGACAGGTACGCCGAACGAGGACGCTACATAACCGTAGTTTACTTGAGTAAACAATTATTTTTATTTTTTCACAATTCACAAGATCAGCTTCAATTTATCATTGCTTACTTTTTTATTGTGATCCACTAGCTTATTGCTGTGTTTCGACGATATTCTTCTTCGGCTTATGTTTATCACCTACAATACTTGACTTCGTTGATCCTGTCAACGAAACTCGGCCAAAAATTTATATTGTTGAAGCAGAGTACGGTGTTGATGCGGATAAATACTATTGGTTTATAATCACTCATACATTTATCGTGATGGCGATGGGGATTAGTATGATGCTTGCCATTGGAACAATGTACATTTTATGGGTCGTTCATGCTTGTGCACTTTTTGAAGTTGTCGGGTGGGTATAATTGTGTCTCGAACAATTTGATCGCTCCGGACTGATGTTTTTTTGCCTTGACTTACACTCAATCCAAAGACAATAGGTGCGCCTAACTAACTACTGTTTGAATTCTGGTAGAAATTTAAAAACCCGTTGGCAGAAATATCGACCCACAAATGGACGGATAATCGCTGTGAGAGTATGTGCCGCTGAAACGACGGGTAAATCGACCAACAACTGATTAATTTTTAGCGCGTGGTTAACCATCAATCTACAGTCGTCCTGCGGTCAACCGAGTGTAGATCAATTGTGGATTGATAGTGACCATCGCTACTACGCTACGTTTCTTTTTTTTTTTAGGTTTATTTATGTTTGTTAAGTTTATTTGATTTATTGAATTTATTACGATTTACGGCTGTTATGGTCATTTTATTGTTCATTATGTCTTTATGTTTACTTTATTGTTTATTATGTTTATCTACCGAGCTGCATGTATGTGCCTAGAGGACCCCTGGTCCTATCGTACAATAAATTGATTCATTCATCGCCCGACAAAATTTGTTCGTTCTTGTTCGATTTGTCATTCAGTTCAGCGGCACAAACCGACCCAGAGGATTTGGTATTTCTGCCACGGCGTTGAATCAGACTCTGATGAGGTTTGGAAACAGCCAACGGTGGTTCTGACGAGATCCCGAATTAACGCTTCGAAATTTTTACTTGTAAATCTTCGAGAGGTCGAAGTTTTGATCGATCTTTCGAAACCAGTAATAATACGAATGGTTATAATTGTAGGATCGAAGATTTATTTAAGGTCGGGTTATTGCAAAACAGTGTATTGCAAAACAGTGTACAAACTGTGTATTTACCGTAAACCACCCTCGACTAGCCCGAAACAATTTCAGAAGCCAAATTGAATTTTCCCTGGGACTTAGTGGTCGAAATAAATTGACAAAAGAAGAAAACAACTCCATTTCGTTCAGACTCTACTTCTCATAATATTTATGCCAGTTCGCAGAGGGATAATGTAATTCGATTATTAATTAATTGAAAACAGCATTACTGTTGCCCATACAGATTCAATTTAGAGCTGATCGCAAATGAATACACAGTGAATAAGGAAAACCCTATTATTCTTCATAGTAATTGCAATTATAAAAAAATCTCTGACTGCATTATTCTTCACGCAGAAGCGATTAGGTAAGCAGGCCTAGCGAATGACTGTGCATAGTTGGCCGTGGTCGTTCAACGTGGAGTTTTTTGCGCAAGATTAGTCTATTTTTGTGTAACATAGTTTTGCTAACCATATCGAGGACATTTGTTCCGGCGCCAACGGAGTTGTATTAGGCATTATTGCGATTATTGCAGTAATCTCAGGAGTACAAGTAAATTCAAATAATTCAATTTCGGAATAAATTTAGTCTTGCAGAAAAATAATCGACGACGTTTGTTTGTCATTGCAGGCTCTGATCAATTGGAAACATCCTGAGATACTGATACAACAAATAGGCTTGATAATTGGTCAGGTATTACATCTTTATATAATTAGCGTGCCCGGACAGGAATTGATGAATCACAGTGGGAAGATTCACACAACTGCGTGCGTATATACATGTTACTAAAAAGTCTACCAAATCCATACTACGATTGCCCTTTTTACCCCTTAGTTATAATTTGGACTGGCACAATATGTCAGCGATTGCTCAAAAGCTCTTGATACTAATTCTGATGCGAAGTAACAAACCTTGTTGTTTTACCGCCGGAAAAGTCTACGTTCTGTCGATGGAAACCTTTGGCTCGGTATCGTAACAATCGATAGTATATTCGATGTTCTGGATATAATAATATATTTTGAAACCGTTTTTCAAGGCAATACGTATAGTGATATCGTACTTCACGATATTTGCGCAAATGATTTAATCGTTCTACTCATCCCGGTGTCGAACATATCATTTTCTGTGTATTTTACAACAAAAAGTTAATCATCTGTAATATGACTGTACGATGCAGTATGCAGAGAATTTTTTTTTTGGAAATTCGTATAGCGTTGCATTGATTTCTCAAGTAAGAGATTCAGTATCAATTACCCCAACAGACGTATGACTGCTTAATGACAGCCGAAACGCGCCAGGCAAAGGCACGTCGTGACAGCACAAGCGAAGTAATGTATGGCCACATTAAGATAATTTTTGACGTCACATCATGACATCTCTTCGCACCATCGCATTTTGGGCGACATTGGCATCACGTCTTGACGACGGTCTCAGCACGCGATGGTGTCACTGTCGTGGCATTCTTGACACGCACACAATAGCGTCGCGATCGAATGTTAACACGATGCCACCTAAGTAAACGGTATCTTGAACTTTACTTATCAGAGGTAATTTTGACATTTAATTACATATAGAAACTTACTCTACTGATAGGCACAAGAAAATCCCGGACAAAGACTGTTGATTTTGATACTCGCTGAGGATCGAACCGACTCTACCCTAAGTCGTACAGTACGACCCATGGGCCTGAACTACGTTTTACTTTCATCAGCATTATTATTATCGGCCTTTAGGTCGAAAAAAATCATTGTCCATAATTTTTTTCTTTTTCAAGATGGCATTGCAACAGCAACATTAACATTAACAATTAATATTAATATTAATATTAATATTAATATTAATATTAATATTAATATTAATATTAATTGTTAATGTTTACGCAGAAATAAAACGTAACGAAGTCACCGATAAACCTGCCGATGTTGTGAAAAGAACAATCGGCATGGAGGAAAGATGTTTATTTATTAGTATTTTTCTTTTAGAATATTTTTAGATAGAAAAGTACAAAATAGATGGCCCTGGCAGTCACTTTCCCATCAAGCCGGTATACACATGGAGAAGAGCTCTGTGTTAACGACACTAGATACATAAGCAAAGATATTATAAAAAAAACAACATTCAATAAACTTTCCAGGAGAGTATTTCCTCAACTGCGCTTGAATATTCGTTTTTCCTCTATTAGGAAAGATGTAATTTATTTGTAAATTATCGCCAAGCTTGCCCCCCACCCGCCCGTCCATCCGAAGGTTCTATTTCGCCACACACATGCGCAACAGTTCCTGCGACGGTGCGATATTGTGATGGAATAAATAAATGTTCGGTGGTTCGGGCCACTTATTTTTTTTTTATTTTTATATATTTTTCAACGGTTTTCTTCGAGTTTCGGTGAACGAGGGAGACTCTCGGTGCTCCGTAGCCAAGTAGCTTTGTCTGCTTCGTGCCAAGGTTTTCCGAAAAATGCTCGAGTTTCAGACACTTGCGGTGTTGCTGTGCGCGACTGGCGTTCTAACCTCTTCTGTCAGCGGGACAGATGCTTCGCGGAATGAAACGCACGTAGACGTTAAAAATCTTCGCAATCCGTCGAGTGTTTCCGCGGAAACTGAAACACCACGCAAACTGTCGAATGTAAGTTTCCCCGAAATTAATTTTCCTCAAAGTCCGTTTCCAAGTTCCTCCCCAAGGACCATTCAATCGACCACGTAATCGACTCGACGGACAGAGTCAGCAGTTTTGCTGCCTTCAAGAAAACACTCGTACCGAAAACTTAAAATGGCCTTGAAAAAATGTACGATTTCGGTGTCTTTCAGAAAGACCCATCTAATCCACCCAGCGACACGGTTGGAAGTAACAGTTTTGGTACTGCAAAAAAAAAAAAACACTTGTATGTAAACATAATATGACCTTGGAAAATTGTATGATTTCAGGGTCTTTCTGGAAGAACTATTTATTATTAAAAACGAAAACCTAACATGACCTTGAAAAATGTATGATTTCAAGGTCTTTTTGGAAGAGCTATTTAACGGACCACACAATCGATTCAACAACGCACTCGGAAGTAGCAGTTTTGCTACTTAAAAAAAAAATATGTACCAAAAACTTAAAATGACCTTGAAGAAATTTATAATCTTGGGGTCTTTTTAGAAGACCCATTTAATCAACCACGTAATCGATCATGTAATCGACTCAGCGAAACACTCCAAAGTAGCAATTTTGCTACTTCCAAAAAAAAAAAACACTCCTACCAAAAATGTACCTTTTCAAGCTCTTTCTAGAAACCCATTTCAGAAAAGTAATTGATTCTGCCTGAGAAAGTAATTGATTCTGCCACGCAGTTGGAAGCAGCAGTTTTGCTACTGCAACAAAAAAAAACTCTTCCCAAAAACTTAAATGCCCTTTAAAAAATATATGATTTCTAGGTCTTTTGTGAAATCTTAAAAATACCCTAACAAAAAAATGTACGTTTTCAGGATAACGCTCGAACGATAATGGGGGAGGGAGGTCCGATCTACCAATCAACGGATTCTCCGAGAGGTGACAAAAGTTCTCCGACCTCCACAGTAGTGGCCGACGGCATCAAGATAACTTCGGAGGATCTCGTCCCGGCGGATTCCGAGTCCGGAGTACCAAAAATCAGGAATCCGTCCGTGGTTCCGCGAAAGGGTGTGGTCCTTCCTTCGAAGATCGCGGCCAGGAAGGGCGTCGGTCCGGAGTCCTTAGCGCAGAACGACTCCACCGTCTCGCCCGCCGTCGACAAAACAGAGAAGAAAAAAATTGACCGGGACGACGGCAAAAAAATTACCGCCGAGCCGAAGTCGTTGGCCGATCGCGTCAGCGTCGCGGTTTCTGCGGTCAGCAAGAATGCGAGCGACATTTCGCATGCGGGTAACAAAACCGCCACGACGCCCAAACCGACGAACGCGACTCCGACGCTCGAGACGAAAATTCAAAACTCGACGACCTCGCCGAGCTCCACGACTAAAAAATTCAAGCCTAAGCCCACGGTGACGATCGGCGAGATGGACATTGACAAACCCATACCTGCCTCGCCGACCAAAACTCCGCCGCTCGGCATGCCCCGAAAGATCGACTACATCGTGCCGGTCATTATAACGATAATGGCACTTCCGCTGCTCGGAGGTGCCGCTTTTTTCCTGTACAGGAGAGGCAGAGACTGCTGGGACAAGAGACACTACAGGAGAATGGATTTTCTCATAGACGGAATGTACAACGATCACACCAGCTGGAAATAATCGCTGCCACGATTATTTTTAACGAGCGTCGAATTAATTATGAAAAAACGCTTCGCTTTTTTTTTCTTTTTTTTCTCGTTATAACTGCGTTATAACTTCTACTGTAATGTTCGTTTTCGGTGTATCCGATCATTCAAAATTTAACGGGTTCGGCAAGTTCGACGACTAAAAAATGTTTACCGAAGTCGACGATCGCGATCGGCGAAGTGGGCAAAGAGAAACCCATAGCAGCCACGCCGACCAAAACTCCGCCGCTCGGCATGCCCCGAAAGATCGACTACATCGTGCAGGTCATAATAACGACAATGGCACTGCCGCTGCTCGGTGGCGCCGCTTTTTTCCTCTACAGGAGAGGCAGAGACTGCTGCGACAAGAGACACTACAGGAGAATGGATTTTCTCACAGACGGAATGTACAACGATTAAACTAGCTGGAAATAATCGTTGCCACGATTGTCTTTAACTCGGGTGTCGAATTAATTACGAAAAATCGCTTTTTTCGTTAATCGTGCGAGTATTAATTTTTCTTTCGCGAGTTTCGTTTACTTACGATCTCGCAACGAAACGTCGTAAACATATCCGGAATCGCATATTACGCTAGGAAACAAATTTTAACATCGGTATTTATGGGAGATGGACAAAATCTATTTTTTTTTTTTCATTAGTTTTCTATTTTTTTGTTATAAACTTTACGATACGCGACGTCTTTACGTAAATACGGATTCCATCGGCCGGGTACTCCGGTGTCACTGAGAATTTAAAAGATTGGTTTCTTTTTGTTTTATTTTTGCGTAATAAAAAAATTAGAGTTTGTCAATTCTTCTATACTCATGCTAATTAAATTCGATAAGTTTGATTTTTCGATAGATAACGTGTTACTCGACAATGATCAAAACAGCCTTTGATCATGTAGACTTCTCAGCGAAACGGCGACCAATGGCGCAATGAAAATAATCGAAACGAGTTCGTAATGGTTTCGTGTTTTTGTCGTCTCATTGGTATTTTCGCGAGAAGTCGAACAAATGAATAAATCTCATGTAAATATTATCGATAAAAGCGTAGCTAAACCGGCCTTATGATATACATTATACATATACACTGGTATCCGTCGTTACGGCGAAACGATAACGAAATACGCGCTTTTGATCGAAAACTATTAAACTTGTTTTTTTTTTTGTATAAAATTGTTAAGACGAAGGAGTGGAAAAGCATTTTCGTTGCGAAGGCTTCGAGCCAACATCGAACAATCCGTGACTTTAATTGTATCGAGCATTTATAACGTTATTTTGTATCCGAAAGGTTCCGTACCGGATTTATAGTAATTAGCTTGCAAAAACGCAGGACATACTGCCGAGGACGAAAGGCGCGAGATGTTTGTCATTGATCGCCCAATGACGCTTTACGCGCTTTGAATTTATTGCGAAAAAAAAATGAAATTTTGTCCTCGAGGAATTTTCGCTTTTGCTTCATTATATTGTATATTAAAAATCTATATTTTATGAATGTATAACGAAGCAATAATGACAGTTATTTTTATACAGTGTAACGAATCTTGTAATATATATATATATAGTATATATACACACGTATATACATACCGATAATATACTATCTCGTTGAATTGATAATCTGTTGAGCTTTAACATGTGGGAGAGGATTTATGTAATATATGCGCATCGGCGTAGCGATGCGCGAAAAAAAATCGTTTCGGCTGGTGTATTACTGAAAGTTTTATTGAGAAAAAGCTTTCGCACGACGTATACATCAATAAAAGGTAATGATAATATTGAAAATCGCAAATTTCTTAATCACAACAACGGACGAAAACGAAGAACAAGGATGGAACGAAATCGTTTCGGCTGGTGTATTACTGAAAGTTTTATTGAGAAAAAGCTTTCGCATTACGTATACATCAATAAAAGGTAACGATAATATTGAAAATTGAAAATTTCTTAATCACAACAACGGAAGAAAAAAAACAAGGATGGAACAAAATCTTTCCTTTCGAAAAGAGGATTTGATTTTCGAGAAGGGTTTGATTTTTTTTCCGCATAATACGTACGATAAATACAACGTTTGTTGGGTATTGGATGGATTAGCGGGCGCTTGACAATATATCATACTGTTCCACAGTGGTATCGTCGCTGTTAACAGTTCGAACGGTTAAACGTAACAATTATAATTCGAGGCTCGCAGAAAAAAAAATAACGAAATAATTATCTAATTCGAAGGTCTTCGTCGAATTTGTAAATACCGAATAAAATCTTTTTTTTTCTTTCTCAACTCACTGCCCAAAATATAAGATTTATCGGTAAACCAAACTACGACTTAATTAACGATTAACATACATGCCTCGAACGTCGTCGAGTCGATTAAAAATCTATACGAACATTTTTTTATTTTATTTAATTTTTTTCAAAAAAAATTATAATCGATTATCCTCACTGGCCCATCCTCGTCGGGCTAAGATCAGCTTACACCAAGCGGTTTGCACGGAACTCAGATGCAATTACTGAACATCATCTACGACGAACGGAAGTACAAATATAAAAATAGTATATTTTTTTCGTTTTGTTTTGTTTGTTTCAGTATCGGATAATCTTCGCAACGGGGATGTGTGGACACAGCGGAGAAAAGAACGCTGTTTTGTTGAGATTGTGCGTCGAGAATTGTGTTGGATCTCGTAGAAAAAAAATCTCAACTGAACGAATGAGTCCCAAAGCACAGTGTCGGGAAGTCAATTAATTCGCATGGAGTGAATGAAGTCAGTGATTGTCGTTCTACCAATCGATGGACGAAATTACACTCTTGCTAAATAGCATCGACATAGTTATAAAACAAAACAAAAGGTTTTAAAAATCATTAACATTTGAGCGTCCATACATTGGCTCATGCGTCCATTCACTGGTCCATTCACCTTAAGGACGCTGGGGCGCTTCACCCCAGCCAAACGAGTGCTACATTTTTAAAGTCGTTTATACAAACTTTTGCTTATGAAGGAATTTCGTCGCTGGATAAACAAAATACCGTAATTTTTACACGGAAAATACTATCGAATATCTGGACGGTGAATTTATAGGGCATCTTTCAAGGAAGAGAAATGAGCCGTAATACATCAAAATCGAGAAAAAATTACGGATTGTTCTTTCAACAAATTGAACGAATTCGTACCTTTGCAAAAATTGGCACAAACCAGTTGATATTTTTGAAAATCCATTGCAATTATTGTTTTTCTAAGTTAAAGACATCTGCTATAATACAAATAAATAGATGCGTAAAAGTTTGTATGAACGACTAAAAAAATGTAACTCATTTGACTAGTGTGAAACGCTCCAACCTCCTTGATTCTGTTTACACCCATCTTAATAATTATAATTCATGTGTGTATGTTTTTCTTTTCAATGTTTTTCAGCAGTTCGATATCCATCCTTTTCTGCATTTTTCCATTGACACGCTCGGATACAGGGTTCCGGATTTTTGAGAAACGCTGCATCGGAGGATCACACCGATTGGGCCTTAATCGTTGCGGATCCGGTTTTTTACGCCGGACGACTAAAGACAGTTTTGTTGGTTTAAAAAATAAATAAAAATAATAAAAACAAGCAATCCTGCATTAACCGCGGACCTAAACGTAGCGATTCTTGTGCATCTTTGTTTTCATACTTCCCGTGCCGGCTCTGTGGCGGGTAGATTTTACTTCGTTCATGAAATATATAGAAAGTCGTCTGATCGTACAAAAAACATTGATCACCCACATGATCGATATTCGCATCGCGCTTCGACGCCTGCGTGCACCGAATAATACTTGAGGTCGGGCAGCAGTAGGCCACTCTCGCACTTCCGGTCGGGATCGCGCGAGAAATTCGGAGCTTCTCCGTTGCCACGCTGAGTCCTCGAGGATCGAAGAAATTTCTTCCTCATCTTGTGAAGTGTGTGTGCATCCGCTCCGCGAACCAGTAACCGACCGGTGCCGACCTCCGAGCCGTACAATTCAATTCCAATTTTACTCACAAGGGATTTTTTCAAAAAATCCCACAGTTCGTGATGTTCGTCTACTTAGCTGCGGACTTGCTGTACTTCACTTCGTCCGGGAAGGCTTCCCTCGGCGGGATAAGGCTAAGCATCATGACGTGACGAGCGCAAGCTCTGGAATTACGGAACTGCGTGTCGGTGCCGTGAATCCGATCGAGAACACCGAGGACGCCGAAGCATTGATTGAATCTGAAATCAGGTTCGTAGAGCAATTAATTAATTTTTTAATGACAAATGAGTCGAAGAATTTTTTTTTTTTTAATGAAATAACTTAAAAATGTCTACTTTAGATGATGAAAATCGTGGGCTTCCGGCGACGGGAAGAACGGCAGATGATAGCCGGAATGGGCGTTCAAGGTTGAGAGAATTGCCAACGAGAACCACAGATAAGCCGTCGCCACGTGGGAGCCGACGATGAAAACGCCGAGAAACGGTGGCACGAGATTCGAGAATATATGCTCGAGAGGATTGCAGTAAATTGCTGTAACAGCTATCGGTGCCGTCCACTGATGGTGTTGCTTGTGGATATACTTGTAGAGGTAACGACTGTGCAGCATTCTGCAAAAAGATAATCACAGTCAGCGTTGTACTTTATATTTATGTCAATATTATAGTCCTGCAGGATCTAAAGCATGTGCGTAACATATTAATAATTCTGAATTGAAACTAAGAAATCGCCTCATCCCGTCGGTAAAAAAGGTAAGCAAGGAGTTAAAAACGGCTCCAACGTCCCCTTACGTCGACGATGAATAATCGTCCGAAATGTCGATCAAATTCTCGACGGAAAAAATCTTGATCGAACCTGTGCGAATAGTAGAATCCAATTTCCTCGAACAGTATGTGAATAGCTATTTCGGCGAGCACCCAGTGAAACGTCGGCAAGTCTCTCATCGGCGGATAGCCGCGCCACTCCATCAAATGGTAACTGCCATAAACAACCGGAAGTCCAACGACGATTTGATTGAACAGCACTTGGGCTATGACTTTGAAAAGAGCTCTGGAATCGACCGGCTCGTTAGTGCCCGGTTGGATCTTGTAACGGCGCAGAGCCACCGGCCGATTCGTTATGTCGAGGAGCGTGTAGATTCCACCGAAGAGCCAATAAACGACGAACGTCAGAGCCATGGATCCTGCAAGAGAGACGCATATTTTTTTTTAATGATACAAAAATGGCGAAGGAATTTTATTTTAATTTTTACATTTTTTTGCTTAACGTACCATAGACCCATAGCGTGACCGGATCGTCCCCGACCGTGTCCAGAATTTTGTCCCATCTGGCTTGCCAGAAATCACCCGATGCGCCCCAAAACCTCTCCAGATACCTGAAATTATTATTTTTTATTTAACATTTTTTTTTCTTTTCATTTACATTTGATTTATTACTTTTAGTGCTGTACTCGAAAAAATATCTTACCATGTAAGAGAATTACAAAATGCTGCGAATCCAACGACGACGGTTCCGATTACAAAGAGAACGCTCCTTAAACTGGAGAGAAGCGTAGGCTGTGTCTGATTCTTCGTTGCATCCTCCGAACGCTCCGGAACAGCTGAAACATTTTTTTTTTTTATAAAAAATGATATACCAAGGTTATTCCGTTTCACCGGACGGTGGTGAAGATTACGAGTCGCATTTGTTTTTCCCGAAACAAAGTAATCGTAAATAACTTTTGATTTCTCTGTTTATCGACGATTTATTCCAGCTCGGTCTTGCATCGGCAAACCGATGCAAGAATCTGCTCTCATATTCTGCAGGACGAAGCAATTAATTAATTAATTAATTAACTTATTTATTTATTTATTTATTTATTTATTTATTTATTTATTTATTACGTCTAAATAATAAATTCTCGCGATGGAAAATCAATGTTCTTAAACGCGAATTCATTGATCCTCGGTAATTTTGTTTTATCGACAAAAAATCGCCCAAATATTTTTCCGGGAGCAGAAAAAAAACCCTAGGTGCGAGTCGGCATCTCGATTTCGTGTCTTGTAATATTTACGGTACAAAGTTTGTCTCAATTGTAAAATTCGAAAATAAAATTGAAATTTTTTTTTCGCTTTACAAAATTTTTCAAATTTGCGGCGATATCGTTCGACTTCCGTGTTCGCGGTTATCTCCTTGTCTTTGCGGTCTCTCGCAACTCTCGCGACGTAATTTTTTTTTCTCATCAACGCTTTATCTCCGATATCTATGCCGTTCTGGAAATAGTGAAAAGCCTCGTAGCTCGCGCGAGATTAAAAATATATAAGCGTCGCGGTAAACCGCGCATCTTTATTGTTGCAGGCCGTTATAACTAATACACAGGTCGTACCGCTGCATATAGTCTTCATTACATAAACTCGTAACTATTGCAGGAGCGCCAATGACTGTACCGCCGATAATTTTATAGTTCCACCGGACTCGCGCATAAAGGTACATAATCCTGCGAGCACAATGTAATTTATATTTAACGATGCGCAGTTGGTGGATGAACAACCGGAAATTTCGAATGTCGCGCAAAGTTTCCGTCCAACAATAGCCCGAGCACCCTCGCGAGCAACGCTACTTTGGATCATTTTTAATGATTTTAATGGTTATCACAAAAATGTATCTTTATCAAGAGACGCGGTAGAGTTTCGATAGCAAATACGCATCAGTTTTTCATATTTTGCTACATGTATATATATATATATATATATATATATATATGTGTGTGTGTGTGTGTGTTTAAATATATACCTTGCATCTATATATGTATAATAAATAATAAATATCTATATATATAGGGACGGGTGGGGCAAAACGGAGTAGAAAATCCGGATCTATCGATGGGGCAAAATGGGGCATCGAATAATTATTCTAAAATTGCGTTTTGCCCCCCTATACCATTTTGCTCCGCTCTCAAATACTTTTGGAAAGTGGAAAGGATTTTTTTTCAACAAATTCGCACTACTGGACATTTTTAGAGTTTCCTATAAACAAATTAAATAAAAAAACAAATTAAAGAATATGTATTTTGGGTTCACTCCAAAAAATGACAAAAAGTTTATCTCGACCCCGTAAAAGCATATATTTCGGTCTAAAAAGACATCCCGCGAAAGGCGGTCGTTGACAATTACATTTAAACGATGCCGCATTTTTTGGGTACAAACGTCGAATGCGACTCTGCGAATTTTTAGCTAGGGACCGCCTTTCGTGAGGTTAAATTTTAGATCGAAATCTATACTTTCAAAGCGTGGGAGGAAAATTTAAAAAAAATTTCCCTTTTGAGAAACACCCTAATATACTTATTTCATAATTATTATTTAATTTATATAATTTTATTTTTAATTTTTCTTGAATATATATATATTTTTTTAATCCAAGCGTTTATTAAATCCACACCGACTCACGTACGCCCGTGAGAGGAACGAAGCTCTCACCGAGGTCCGAAACTATGAAAGTTAAACAAACACGCACGGAGAGACACTTGCGGAGTGAAAGCGCAGAATCGCAAATCCCGTTGTGCTGAACTCACGTTTTACCGCGCTGGTTTCCAATGTTTTTACCGAGCCTCGCTTGCTTTTCTTTCGATTCATTTCCGATGTAAGGACCGTAAATTAATTTTCGACTGTATATCGTTTTTTTTTCTTCTTTTTTCTATTTCTTTTTTTTTATTGCACATAAAATTGTCGGGATGACGAATACAGTGGTCCTTTGTGATCCAGACTCGCGCGACCGGTTCTCGTCGTGCAGTGGAAAATCGCGGACTATGCTCCATCGACGCGAGCACGGATATCCCCTCCCGCTCTTTAAACTTGAAGATTCGTTGTCACATTGCCCCTTCCCGACACGAACTCCACTCGAGAGGCTTGTCCCTCTCCCTCTCGGGGGAGTTACCCACGAAATTCAAGAGAAAATTAAGTCCATCAGCATTTTATTATAAAACAATTTTTTTTTATTAACCCTAAAAAAAAGTTTTATAGTTAAATTTTATTTTATAAAAACTAAAAAAATTTGACATGGCGCCCAGTGAAAAGTCTGTGCGAAACAACATTGCTCAATATCTCAATACGATCGTTGCATCCGGTTTCCATCGCTAGGTGTTTACGGTGGGGCAAAATGGGAACAATACTTCGAAATCGATTAAACTCGAGACAGCATTTTATTATAATGAATTTTTTTTTATTAAACCTAAAAAAAAGTCTTATAGTTAAATTGTATTTTATAAAAACTAAACAAAATTTAACATGGCGCCCAGTGAAAAGTCTGTGCGAAACAACATTGCTCAATATCTCAATACGATCGTTGCATCCGGTTTCCATCGCTAGGCGTTTACGGTGGGGCAAAATGGGAACAATACTTCGAAATCGATTAAACTCGAGACCACATCCGGCGCCGATAGTTGCGACTTTCTTTTACAACACTAAACACAAACAGAGAACATTGTTTTTGTCGGAAAATTCTTGATAAATATTATCGTCAAAGTAAAATAAAAAAACAAAAATGATAAGAGTTCAGCGGAAAAAAAAATACGCCGAAATATGTGGCAGTTCATTAAAAAAAAGACAAAAACATTTACTAAACTAAATATCCATTTTAAAAAAAACTCAAATTTTCGGGGAAATAAAAAGTTTAAGGACATTAGATGAAATTCAAGGTCATTCCAGGACTTTTTCAAGGTCAGGCAAAATTCAAGTACATTTCCAGGACTCCAAGGACTTCAAGGACCGCTGGAGTATAAAAAATGCGTTGTTTATTCGAGAGACTTGATACAAACTTGCACACTTAACCCGCCGTAACCTCGGCGTAACCCGGAAAACATAAAATGCCTTTATCGCCAATTTCAATTCGAATTTTTTTTTTTGTTTTATTCTCCGACGCGACGTCAACGGATAGAGCGAAAGTATTGACTTTTTTGTTTTGCTTCCTCATGAAAGCTATGTTTATTTTTGTTCGTCGGATGATTCGTAAATTTATTATTTTGCTCCATATCTCAATACGATCGTTGCATCCTCAAGTCATAGAAAGTTTGTAGGCGAGCCTATGAACTCTACCTTAACAGAATTCACGGTTGTTGAAGTATAGATACGGTATCGGGACGTGTCGAGAGATTGTGCGACGATAATAGCAGTGACTAACTGCGTGCATCGAGAGCGGGGCAAAACGGAACGCCCGCGTGGGGCAAAACGGACTGTTTTTACGAATTATTGTCCACAAACGACCACCATTTTTTATTCGTTAATTTTTGAGTTTTACGAACAAAAGTACAAACCAAAATTGTTAATTGGACGAGAAATGAAAGGGCGAGTTTGTAATATTCGAACCCGAACAAACAAGTTTGTCACTTATTTAACAAAATTATTTTTACGAAACTTCGTATTCCGATTTTACGAAATTATTTTTTACTGTGTGATTCGTAAATATATTAAGTTCGATATAACTTCGTAGAGTCACAGAAAGTTTGCAGGCGAACCTATGAACTGCCAGATTGTGCGACGAGCGTGCGTCGAGAGCGGGGCAAAACGGACCGCCCAGGGGGCAAAACGGACCATTCTTAAGAATTTTATTGACCTGAAGCAAAGAACGAAAGTGACGAGTCGTACTCGTCCGTTTTGCCCCCGGTGTTCCGTTTTGCCCCCCCCCCCCCCCCAAACAGGCCGATGTCTGTTCATAATTACCCTATCGGCGATACCTGTTAACCCGTTGACGTTCAAATTGCCGTACCGTTTTCGCAATAAAGCCAACGAAATTGTCTCATGAATAAAACACAAGCCTGTCTCATTGTCAATGACTTCCGTTGCCTTTTTTGTTACAGATAAAAAAAACCACACCGCAGGTCACATTTACTGCTGCGAATGCATAATAGTGCATTCAGCTGTTTCGGTTTGGCGATTCCGGTGCGAACATTTCCGTCGGCTATGGTAAAAAAAAAAAAAGAATTGCAATGTTTATCGAGCATTTGCGTTATTTCGAGACACGTGCCTCTAATTGCGCCGATAAGCGAGTGTGGAGAATATTTTTTAATGTTTTAACCACGTAACCTTTGCTGATCGCTCGACGCATTGTTTACACGCCTCAAACTCACGGGCTTCCTCCAAAGCTTCAAATTTTTGCGATTGTTAATAGTTATAGTTAATAACTTAATATAATTTTTATTAAAAAATGATATAAAAATTTAAAAAGTTAATAGTCATAGTTAATAGCGAAATATAGTTAAGTCGCCGGGTAACTTGTTGAAAAATTATTTTTATCGTTAATTTGTCAATAACATTTTGGAATTATTATTACATAAAAACGGTATTTGCAGCACCTCCCATACGGTTGATTTTTTTCAGATTTTTATTTCATCGAGAAATGTTTGCATTTCTCCCCGAAACTCATTTTTGGCGGGACTGAAACTCTCAGACTACCTTAACCGTGCGACTTCCCAGGTTTTTTTTCCGATAGTATTGAAGACGCAGTGCCTGTCCGAACAGTCACCCATTCGGATGGCAACGACGCAATTGATATTGTCCTCGACTATTTTGAACAGCAGCAAGGCAGCGATTCCATCGACTACTTGCATCTCCGAAAAGATAAACAGGTGATAGACGAAAATCGAAGGAAGTGCAAAAAGCAAACCAGTCACTGAGAACTTAAAAAAAAAATACCTTACGTATTATTAATTAAAAAAAGATCCAGTTTTGCATTCTCGTTCACACTATTCAACAATTAAGTGCAAGTTGTGCCAAATGTCATTCTAACTAGTCAATATAAAGTTGTGTCATTAAACATTATTGACTTACATACTGTATCGCTGTCTAGTTCTTGTTAGTCTAATATAAATCTTAAGACATATATTTTATAAGGCATATGTTTTTATACGATGTAACTTTTTATAACACAAGTTTTTTCATATGCAGCAACCGTTCGATTATACTGAACGTTAAAAAAATAGTTTCCTCTATATCGCTGCAATTTTTTTTAAAAGCAGGTAACATAATCGTCGTTCCTTTAACTCGAGCTCCAAGATCAGGCTCGATAGATACATTTTTGTTATTCTCTTTCCGCGTACGAATCGTGGAAGCGCTCGGACAAAGCCAAACTCTTGCACGCATTCCTCTACCGTGAGGCAGCGTTAATTCCGGTATTTACAATTTTACACCATGAGAGGGGTGTACAAAAAAAAGAAGTTGCAAAGTAGAGCGAGTCGATACCGAAGGGCTCTGGCCTTTGGAAAACATCGAGGTTCTCCTTAATCGTCAACATGCTCTTTCCTAATATTTCTCGACGAACAGTCCCGACACGGCATGTTGTTAATCGAAGCGTCGACTCGCGACGCAGTTCGAGCTTCGGCTTCGTCGCCAATTCGTTCGCGAACGATTTATATATACACAAAAAACGAGAGCACAACGTCCCGCCCGAGCGTCCCAACGGAGGCTCTCGATGTGCGCCACGGTCATTCCCTACCTTTGCACTGCATCTCCACCTCCATCTCTTCCTGCCGCATTGAGATACGTCTTCTTTATTTTTGTTCCGGTTCTATGCGAAAATTAAAAAAACACCGCGAACGTACAAAGAACGCTTGACATTTGTACTCTGACGATAAACACGGCGATAGACGCGAACGAGCGAGAGCACTGGAAAATGCGCCGTAGCGGACCCGTTCGTTCTCCGCACGGCTGTATAGCCAATACACGCGACCTTATAGATTGCAAGCTATATATATGCACGTAGCGGAGTCATCGGTGTGCACGTCGTAGCCCCGTCGCGTAGGAAACATGCGCGGAAATCCGTCTGACGGAGAGAGCAGGAAGGACGCAAATTTTTTGACTCGATCCGGCGACGAAGCTCGCCGAGCTCGCCGCGGTCGATGCAATTTTTTCTGTTCCGTCAACGTAGCTTTTGCGCCTGGTATAATATTCAGTTCGATCTTCGACGGATTATCGTTTCGAGCGTCGAGATAATGAACTGATCGCACGAGTCGTCTTTCGCCTTGCGCTCATTCGTCGAACCCGCGTCGAAGCGCCGATAGACAAATCGAGATTGTAAAAAAAAAACCTGACTCACCTTCTGCAACTCTACGTGCAATCGTCGATATAAGTGTAGAAACATGACATCTATATTAATGCCAATTGCTTTGTTCAATCGCCCCTTCCGACCA
Source organism: Ichneumon xanthorius (assembly GCA_917499995.1). Lineage (NCBI taxonomy): Eukaryota > Metazoa > Arthropoda > Insecta > Hymenoptera > Ichneumonidae > Ichneumon > Ichneumon xanthorius. The sequence goes on from OU824207.1 coordinate 4,505,217, forward strand.
TCCGAAGCTCGCTGCTTGCCGCTCAAGATAGTTCGCCGCAGCGCCGCGACGCGGCGCTGGCGTCGCTCTTGCGTTCGTCCAACTCGTCCAGCTCGATTTCCGGACGATGCGATGACCGATGATGATATGTTCGAAATCAGTGCTTGTTAATAAATAAATAACTTTCTTGAGTGTTCTGTCGTTAAGTCTCAGTGCAATTCGAAGATAAATCGAACGGCTGTTTTGTTAAAAAATGTTCGGGAGTGGACGCGCTTGACCTTACGAATCTTCGCGGACTCGTCGAGGCCAACTAAAAGTTATGTCTGGAAATCGTGACGTGTTACCATCTTGACATCTCGGGACTGTAAATAAAGGTATTTCCTCCGCAGACAAGTACGAGCTTTCGTTCTCTGGTCGATGCTGCCTTACACTGTTATATGGTTTACCGCCCTCGTCATTCGACCAGTCGCCAAAATACGCTTTAACTTTCGTAACTCTGACATAACCTCAATTCGCTTAACACGTATCTCTCTTCGCACATCGGATTACGTCACTTTGCCGCAAACGCACTCGAATTTTTGTGTCGTCGATGCCACGCAATTTATTCTCTAATGAAACGCCTCGCTGTCACGGTTCTCCCGTGCTCAAACTTTGCGTGCGACGTGTTTTAGGTTAGTTTTCGGGCGGAACGCTTCGCCCGCACGACGCAGCTTCGTCTATGATTTTCTCAATTTTCGTTTCTTCCGCTCGTCCAGATTTGTCCGATGATTTCCGCGAAATCAGTGTTTGACAATAACTCGCTCGGAGGTTTTTCGTCGTTAAGGGGAAGCGAAACAGCTGTGCGTGCGAGAGATAGTCGCAATTTTCAAATAAACTTCATTCAATGGTGCTAATTTTTTTGGGAAAAAAACGAATTCGGGGCCGATTCGAAATTGCTTTTTCCTCCAAAAAATTAGCACCCTTGAGAAAAGTTCATTACAGTTTTCATTACCGACCGCGATATTTAAATTACCCTTAAGGTGAAGTTGAACCGCTATGAGTGCGAGAGAGATAGCTGCAATTTGCCTACCCAAAAATCTCTCAAGCCATTTATCTCTTGGGAAAATGATGAGAATAGTGAACTGCAGAATTTCTGCACATAATTTATCCTTTTCGTATTTTTCCCTAAAAATGAACCTTAGAGAATTTTGGATTGTAGTTTTTGCTACCGACCGAGGAATTGCACTTCACCTTAAGAGGCTGCTGGTTCTTCCAGCTTTACCGACGAAATGAGGCAATTTTGTAGAATCGACTTTACATCATTAATACGCTGTGCAAATGCTTCAAATTTTGCAGGACTGTAAACTAGCCATAAACGCTTCGGCGTGCACTTAAATTTCGGTTGAAAACGTCCTAGAAATGAAGAAAATACGCTCAAAATTTCAACAGCATCTATTTTGTCGAATATGAAATATTCTCAAACTCACATACGTAAAACATTTGTAACTTCTGAAAAATTGCTACTTGGGAAAGTATTTATGGAAAATCGTGTTGCTGTCTCGACCTCTCGAACTGTAAATAAAGGTATTTTCATTAGCACATGAGAACGAGCTGTCGTTCTCTCATCGCCACTCGTTAGATTGTTGTTTATTTTAGCGTATTCATACATCGGATTGCGTTGTTTTACCGCAAAAGCACCCCAACTTTTATGTCCTCGATGCTACGAAACGTATTTCCACCAAATCGCACCGCTGTCAAACTTTGCGCCCGACGCGTTTTAGGTTAGAATTCGCGCCTTGCGCTCCGCCCGCTCGACGCAGCTTCGCCCACGATTTTTTCTCTAAGAATTTCTCGTAAGTTTCACTGCCGATTTGTCGTTGCAAAATCTCACGAAACTAGCACACATTAGGCAATAAACAAATAATTATCGACCGTGTATAAAAAAATAATAATTCTATTTGTAAAAAAAAGGGTTTAAACATAAGTTTCGTGAAATCGATAATTTATCGAGAGTTTGCGGTCGATAAATCTGCAACTGGTATCCGCGACAGTTGCGGTCGAGTTCTGACAAGGGGAGCGTGGAAACATTGTGCATCTATGCAAATGCTAATGCGATTAGTTTACCCCAGTAGCGGATATATCCAATTAGTTGAACTGGAAGAAATGAGAACAGTGGGTGAGACTGTGTCTGGTCGCGTCGGAGCAACTTTCACTGCCATTTGATTTAAATAAAGGATATCAACATTAAATAATTTATTAGTTTACTTAGAAGTTTACTTAGAAGAAAAATTGAAGAAAAAGATTTAACAACAAAGCGAAGATATGAAGTGGTTCATCCTGTTTTTGTTTATTCAGTTTACAATGTGGGGCGCTCCTGAGGAGCCTCCCGACGAAATGGAAGGCCCTGGTCCTTCGGACACTCCCGTCGGCGTGAAAGAAATATGCGAGGACAACAAGAGCCAGCTGGAGACTTTCAAAGACATCATGCTTAAGAACAAGAGCGACCTGAAGAAGAAGGAGGAAGAGTTACAGGTACCATTACAAAATTTAAAAAAGAATCAGTTTTCAAGAATTTATACGTTTATTTATTTATTATTAAGGGGAAAACTCTTTTACAAAACACGAAGTTAATGGTCTGTTAAGGTAGTACTTGCGGACAGTTTGCCTCCAGATGAGTTCAGAGAGAATTGAGAGAGGAATTGCGAACACTTCTCGATGGGATAAAAATCGACCATATGGAAGGTGCTAAAAATATTGATTTTGCATAATAATCATTCCAAAATGTTATTAACAAATTAACGGAAAAAAAATCCCAACACCTGGTTTGGGTGATTGCGTTTTTAGTTACTAAAAAAACGTAATTTTCAAAATTACACAATATTCTGAAAAAATTCATACGTATTAAAAAAGATTAGCAAATTGTTTTTATATGAGTGAAAGTTAAGTCGCCGGGGGATGTGTTGAACATTTTTTTTTTTCATTCATTTTTTGAATAACATTTTGTAATTATTATGACGCAAAATCAATCTTTTCAGCACCTTCCATATGCTTGATTTTTTTCAGATTTTTATCCCATCGAGATGTGTTCGCAATTTTCTTTGAAGTCATGTGAGGTCAAACTATTCGCTAGTACTACCTTAAATTTAACTTATGTAATACCATAAGGAAATATTTTTCGAGTACTTGAAAATCCTGTAAGAAACATGTATAGTGTATCACAGATCCTGTATATTTATTGATCATTATTTTTATAATCATTATTTTTATAATCATTTTTATTTTTCAGAAATCACAGAAATAGTGCATAATTACCGATAGTTGAGCCCACTTCTACTTGTCGTTTTTGTCGTTCTGATGGTTATAAAAATAACAAAAATTTCAGGAATACGCCAGCAAATTGTCGGAAATAAAATCGAGAGCCAAGCGCTCGAGACGCAGCAAGGATGCGGCCTCCCCGTCGACGGAAACGACACCCAGGTCGAGGGCCGAGGGCGGCCTGCCCGAGGTGGACGAGGACGTGGTCGACGACATTAGTCAGGCCAAGACTCCGAAGGCCAAGTCGTCCCTGCTGCAGAGAAAGCTCGCCGAGAATCGAAAGATATTCGAGCGCCGAAGCAAAGAGATGACCGAGAGCAAACGCGCTGTGGAGGAAAAAGTCGAAGCTATCAGACAGCAGATGGACCAGACCGATCTGACGATGGTCGAGGCCCAGAAAGATCCGCTGGCCGTCACGCCGGTCAGACCTGTTTTGGTCACGCCTCAGGTAAATCGTTTGTCATCCGAACACAAAATTCACAATTTTGTTATTTCGTTTGTTTATTTTGCTTCCTCGTAGAGAAAGCTACGATTTCGTTAAAAAAAAAAAAAAATGTCGCGATTTTAGTGTTAGACTAAACTGACATTTCGTTTTGAAATTTAGTCCCATGCAGATATCTTCAGAGTCATTAGTTCGCATTGTTTTTGTATGACTGCGACATTCGTAACACTGTTCTGTTTGCTTTGCAGCTAATTTCACCGCCGATTCTGTATGTAGGACAGGACAAGGACAACAAAATCGCCGAGCTGAGCAACAGAATTTTGGAGCTCGAAGCTTCATTGATAGATCTTCAGGACAATCTCAGAGAAAAAGATTCGGTGATAGATTCGAAGACGAAGGCGGTTACGTTGATGTCGGCGGATCTCTCGAAAAAGGGCAAGACGACGCTTGACACACTGGAGGATACGAAAGACGAGATGCGATCTATGCAAGAGAATTTCGTCCTCCTCGAGACGTCGCTGAGAGGCAAGAATGACAATCTCTTGGAACAACTGCACGAACGAAACGACAGAGTTGCTGAGTTGGAAGAGACGATCAACAGGTAAAGATCAACCACAAAAAAAATATAATTATTTAATTATTATCATTAATATGTTTTTTTTTGCACATATTTAGGTACGAGCAAGAACTGGAGGAGAAACGTGTAGCCGAAACTGCGAGCGCAAGCTTTTCTCGTTCGACTATGGACACGTTGGCCGATACGAAGGACGCGATGAGATCGATGCAGGAAAACTTCGTCCTCATAGAAACGTCCCTCAAGGACAAGATCGAAAATCTCTTGGGCCAACTGGAGGACCGTGAAACGAAGCTGGCCGAGGCTGTGGAAAAAATATACAAACTGGAGTCCGGCGCTGGTATAGTTTCGCCTCCGGAAATTCCGGATCTGCAGTACAAGATCGACAGACTGGAGCAGAGCAATCGCGCTCTTCAGGACGAGAAGTACGAGCTGCAGAAGAGCATAGCCGTGCTTCAAGAGAAGATCGTTGCCAGAGAATCGTCGAACGGAAACGGTCTCATCGTCGAGAAAGACAACAGAATCGCCGAACTCGAGAATCTCATCGAGGAACTGAAGAGTTCCAATCAGCTTCTGGAAGAAGAATCGAAAGCCGAGCTGCAGAAACAAGTCGTCGATCTTGCGACGAAGAACGAGGAGTTCGGCAGCAAAATCGACGAACTTGAGAGACTGAACAACGACCTCGAAATCGAGAGGAACGAATTACGAGCGAGATTGCCCGACGAGAGCGGCGCTACGAGAGAGGATGCGATGGTCCGAAAACTCACCAAAGAACTTGACGACCTCAACAAGAGTATGATTAAATTGAAAGCACAGCACAAGGGCAAGCTCAGGAACTTGCAGAAGCAACTTGAGAGCTTCAAAATGGTAAGCCTCATTCGTACTTCCGGTAAAAAAAAAAAAATTATATAAAAAACCGAACATTTTTCGATTTTGTTACTTTTTTTTCTTCACTCTCGTCAGGTGTCTGATGCAAACGCTGAGCTAGTCAAATTAGGAAACCAAGTGGCATTACTGGAGGAGGAGAAAGGTAACCTTCAGCTGAGTCTGGTAGACTTTGACGAGCTTAAAGGTAGGAACCAGGGCGGAATATTGTCGTGCCGTCGATTATAAATCGATTTATTCATAATATTCAATTTCCATCTATTAAATCGTTCGCATCGTACGATATTTTTGATTGATCCTCTTAGAAAGAAGAAAAGAAAGAAAATATATAATTCAATTTCGTTGACGTTCGCTAAACAATTTATTGTATCAAATAATCAGTCGTCTCTTTTATCGGGCGACGAACGCATTATTTGGTGATGCTTAATCATTTTTTTTTGTATAATTTGTACATACACGGGGTAAAAGCTTGTCGCGCGGTCCGTTGGAGTGAATATTAGGTTCATGCTTCCCTTTGATTTTTTTTCCTTTTTTTATTTTGGTGATGGACTTTCCTTTGTGCATTCGATTCGGTTTTACCTACGCATCCATTGAGATTTCATTCAACGAGACTAATTTTTTTTTTTATTTTTGTTTATCATATATATTAATTTTTTTTGTTACATTTTTCTATTTTTGATTATATATCTCAACACGTTTATGCGTAACCTGTGGTACCTACTTTTTTACTTGTCAAAGGTTGCTGCGCTCTAGATTTGTAGAAATAATTTACGTAGATTATAATTTTTATAACAAAATCTCCTTTCGTTAATTCCGATAATCCGACTGAAACGAACAGCGGAAAGGGAGATTTTTCCTTTTTATTTGTTTGCATGCTAAAAATTACGAGGAAGTTTGTGACGTCAGATGAACGATAAAAAAAAGTTTGAAGATTCTCACGATTTAGCGACCAATTGCCGTTAATCAGACTAAAAAATATAGCTTATGTTTGTTAACAGCGAAACTAATTCTAGTTAAGATAAAACATTGGATTGTCGCGTTAATCGATGCTGTAGCGTTTTTGCGTGTGTATAACGAAAAGTGTCCGGTCTGTTTAGACCACCCTTGAACGTTCGGTAATTTTGCTTTAAATATGAGCTTTGTTATTCTTTTTATTGTAAAAAAAAAAAAAAATGTCTTACGTACAAATCTGGGATATTGAACGGTCTGCACAGCTTCAGCCGGAGACTGGCAAGACCGCATTGCCGACCTTGAAAGTAGGGTCTCGACACAGACGAACGATATCCAATCGCACATCGAAGCTATCGCCATCCTAGAAAATCAAAAGCTAGATCTCATGCAAGGTAATGTAAAAAAAAAAAAAAATGTTGTGCTAAAAAAGATATATGAGGCATTCCATACCATTTCGACCTGGGTCTTTACATCTTGGACTGCAAGTTCCAAGAAAAAAATCTGTAATGGGTTATCGCTTAACCATTTTTATATGTAACACTGCATTTTTGGGCGTTTCTTCAAAAATTTCCGAACAATTTTTTATTTTAATTAACCTCGAAAAACAACTCTTTGGAAAAATCTGAAAAAATTCTCAAAAATACAGTGTCGCATATAAAATTGCTCAAGCGATAACCCAAAATCGACGGATGTTTTCGCCTAATTTTTTTTGCAAAAGATGTTTAGACCCAGTCGAAATCGTATGAAGTGCCCCAAGTACATGTGGTTTTTGTCTGTATTACAGTAAGCGTCGATTTTCATGATTTCCATCGATTTTCCATGCCCATTACTAAGCGTATCGTTTTTTTTAGAACTCCACACGGTGAAGCAGGAGATCTCAGCGCTGGAGGCCGAAAACGCCGAATCGGAGAATCTGCGAGTGACGGCAGAGATGAAGGTCGTCGATCTGGAGGAGCAATTGGAGTCTTCGCACAGATCGCGAGAAGCAAACGAGTCGTCTCAGCCGCTGGGTGAATCGGAGCGCGAAGAGTTGCTCCGGAGGATCGAGCATCTGACGAGCGAGAACAGCGACTTGACGCAAAAATTAGGGAAACTCGACGAGAAACCGTCGTCCGAGGCGGGCTCGACCGAGTCCTTCGAAACAATTCACGAGGACAGAAACGAGATGCTGAAGAAGATCGAGTCTCTGTCGTCGAGGAACAACGAGCTGGAGGAAAAATTGTCGAAGCTGGAGGAAGCGGCGCGCTCGAACGTCGGCTCGACGGAGTCGTTCGAGACGATAAACGACACCGACCGAAGCGAACTCGTGAAGAAGATCGACTCGCTCTCGCGCGAGAACAGCGACCTCGTTGCGAAATTGAACAAATACGAGGAGAAAGGCTCCAGCGACACCGGATCGACGGAGTCGTTCGAGAAGATTCCCGAGAGGAGCGAAAATTCGTCGAGAATCGAATTTCTGACCCGCGAGAACAGCGAGCTGGTTATAAAGCTCACGAAGCTCGAGGAGAAGATCGAAAATCTGGACGTCAGGCCAGCTCAGTCCGACGAACAACCGTCGTCGGAAGAATCCTCCGAGCTGGAGCGAAAGCTGCGGAGTCTCGTTAGCGAAAACAACGATCTGGTCATCGAGCTCACCAAGGCGCAGGAAAAATTGTCTCGCGTTGCGGAGGAGAAAGATCTTTTGGAGAAACGTTTGGAAGATTCGCGAGAGGCTTCCGACCTCGAGATAGCGCGTCAGGACGAGTTGAGGTCGCGGCTGGAGGCTCTGACCTCGGAGAACAACGACCTGATAATAAAGCTCGTAAAGCTGGAAGAGAAGAACCTTCAGCTGATCGAGAGTACGCAAAAGGTCTCCGTAGCCGAGGCCGATTGCCAGCGAACTCGCCTCGAGGAGAGCGAAGTTCAATCCGGCACGACCGTGACTGTCGCGTCGCTGGAGAGGGAGATCGAGGAGTGCAGAAAATTGATTGCCGAGCAGACGGACCTGATCGACGAGATGAAAACTAAACTCTCCGAGAAGGAAGCTGAATTGGCGACGAGAATCGAGCGTATAAACGAGTACGAGGCATCGTCCGTGTCGGTCGAAGAACTCCGATGGGAGCTCAAAGAGAGCTTCGGAGTCATCGACGAATGGAAATTCAAGTGTGCAGAAATGGAGCGAAAGATGGAAATTCTCGAAGCCGGAAAGGTCTCTATAGAGGAAGGTCTGGAAATTCTTCAGCAGGAGAACAGAGCGTTGGTGGAGCAGTCGAGGCAGAAGGACGAAGCGGCTAGTGCTCTCAAAAAGGAGCTCGACGGCACGATCGGCACATTCGAGAATCAACTGGAAACGGAACGAGCTCTGATGGCAAAACAGGAGGAGGAAATAAATTCACTTCGAGAAATCCTCAAGAGCAAAGACGAAGAGTTGCACGACAAGTATTCGATGCTGCAGAACGAGATGATAAAGATCGACAGTCTGCAGGAGGAGCTGAACGAATGCAGGACTCAGCTTCGCCAGAGCGAAGCGACGATCGTGTCGCTGAACGTGGAAATTCTGAGCCTGAACGACTTCGCTGAGAACAGCAAAGAGGAGATCGCCGTCCTGCGCGAAGAGTTGCTGACGAAGTCGGACAAGGAAGCGCGAAACGAGGAGCTGAGCAGAACGCTGAGCGACAAGGAAACCCTCGTCGACGAGATGCGAGCGACGCTGAACGAACAGCTGAAGGAAAATGCGGAGATGCGAAGCTCGATGGACAACCTTAACGCCGAAGTTGCGAAGCTGCGAGCTTTGTTGACCGAGAGGGAGAACGAAGTGGCCTCGATAACGGAAGCGAAAAATTTGGTGGAGGAAAACCTGCGTGAATCGACGCTCGCGAGGGCCGACGCCGAGGTTCGTCTCGAGTCGTTGCAAAGCAACTTCGACGAAAATTCGAGGTACGCGGACGGTCTCCGAGCGGAATTGAACGACGCTTACAGAATGTTGGAGCTCCTCAAAGCCAAACACACGGAGGACATTGAGATGCAGAATCGAAGATTGGAGGACCTCATCGAGGAGCTGAACGCCAAATCCTCCGAATTGGAAACCCTGCGATCGGAGTTGACATTGAAAACGAGAATGATTCAAGAGTTGGAGGCCAAAACCTCGGAGTTGGATCTCCTGAGGAGAGAACTGTCGGAAAAGGTGAATTCGATCCGAGAGTTGGAGATCGAGAAGGAGAAGCTCGTCGTGCAGAACTTAACTGAGCAGGTGAAGAGCGCTCTGGAGCAAAGAGTATCCGAATTGGAACTCAAGCTCGAGGAATCTTCGGCCAGCACTCAGGCTCAGCTCCAGAAGCGAAAGATCCTCGCTGCGAACTTGAAGAAGAAATCCTCGGAGGCTGCTGAGCTGGAAACTAAAGCGGTCCAGCTGGAGCTCCGACTGGCGGAACTCGATACGAGACTCGTCGAATCCGAGACGAGAATTTCCCACCTGGAGCCGAAATGCCTCGAGGCCGAGGCGAGAGCGACCTCGCTCGAAGAGAAGTGGACTCTTGAGAAGAGCGAGAAGGAATCTGCGAATCTTAGAATCCAGGAGATCGAGACGATAATCCAAGACAGGGACTCCGCGATACTCCAGCTGGAGGCGCAGTTGCAGAGGTCACGTGACGAAACTGCCTCGGCTACGTCGAGAGTCGACGCTCTCTCTAACGAACTGGAGAGTTCCTCGGAGAAGATGAACATCCTGACGGAGCAGGTGTGTAAAAAATTACGTCTTCTTTTTTGTTTTCTACGACTGAGATCAGGCGCAAAGGATAAAAAGTGCAGCTAAAAATTAGGGGTGTGCGAATACCAGAATACCAGAAATACCATCGATCGAAGGCGTCGAATACGAGGCGTCTTATTATTCCTTCCCGTCCTTTTTGCACACATATGGTGTGATGATGTGTGTACGATTTGACGTCCCCGGAGAGAAAGAGACCGATCGACACCGACCTTTTGTCTTCTAGCCGGATTTCAGTGTTTGGTGTTGCGCGTTACACATTTTGCCTGTCTCGCGTTACACGCCTGTCTCCGAATATCTCTCAAAGACAATAAATTTATACAAAAAATACAAATATCGACTGCCATATCGATTGCAGCGATTTCGATTGTCGACATTTAAATTAAAAAATTTCTTTCGCTTACAGGTGGCCGAGATGGGCGAGGAGATCGAGCGACTGCGAACAGCCTTGGATCTCGGTTCCACGGAGCTGGAGAGCGTGAAACTAGATCGGGAAAGATTGATCGCCGAAGGGGAGTCCAGTAGGCTGAGGATCGCCCAAGAGGAGAGTCAACGCCAGCAGGTTCTCGAGGAGGCGAAGGAGAAAGCCCGCGAGCTGGGAGTGCGAATGCAGGTGATGGAGGCCGAGTACGTCGAGCAACTGAACACGATACAGACACTCAGAACCGAGAACGGCATGCTCTTGTCGAAGCAGGCGCAGATAAGCGAGCGGCTGGAGAACTCCGAGAAGGAAGCGGCAGATCAGAGAATCCTTTTGGAGCAGTTCGAGCGTGAGAACGAGACGCGCGTGACGGAGAGTCAGAGCGAGGCTCCGAGCGCTGTGGACGACGTTCCCGAAGTCGAGGGCAAAGCCTCCTCCTCGCAGCCGTGCGATCAGTGCGGCCAGTGCGAAACGGTCGTGCAGGCGCTGGAAGCGAAACTCCAGGAACGCGACGCGGAGATCGAAAATCTGGACAACGAGCTCGCGAACTCGATCGGCAACTTCGTGCACATGAGGGAGTCTCTTCGGGTGAGCGACCTGATGAACCAATCGGGAGCGCGGAATAGAAGTCTTGAGGAATCTCGCGAGAACAGCGATCTCGTATTCCAGTACAACAGCCTCACGGCGAGCAACGCCGAGATAAGGGACCAGCTGAACACGACGATCCAGGAGAATTCGGAGCTGAGGGAGAAGATAGCGAGTCTTCAGGCGCTGAACGCAGCGCTGCAGGAGAGAATAGGCGCGGTAGAGGAGGAGCTGGTCGAGGGCCGGGAGGCGACGACGAGACTCCAGGCTGTCGACGCTCTGCGCAGCGAGCTCTTGGAGAGGTGCGAATCGAGGGAGAGGGAGTTGTCGGGTGCGCGCAGCGAGCTGGAGGCCGCGAAGCAGCGGCACGAGGAGTCGATGACTGGCATCCGCTCGCGGGTCGAAGAGCTGCAGATCGAGAACGGAGGGTTGGCGAGGCGATGCGACGAGCTCGTCGAGGCGAGAAATCTGGCGGAGAGCGAGATTAACTCGCTGAGGACTGAGGTCGATGATTGCAGGCGGAGGATACAAGAGTTGGAGAATGTAAGTTGCGGAAATATTGGAAAATACAAAATTCGATTACGACCGGAAAAATATAACCGTCAAGGACTAAAGAATCTGTAGAAGTAAATCGGGAAAAATGTTCATAAAAATCCATCAAGCCGTCTTCGAGATATCAGGGTCGCCGATTTTGAAAATCACGTTTTGAGAAAAACGCGTTCACAGGTCGGCCGGACTGCTTGCTCGAGCACTCCGCCACTTTTCACATAACGGTCTCTAACTTTCGTAATTCGTTGAATTTCGACTAAAAAATTTAATCGAATATTCTTAACACTATAAACTATCAGATTTTTTTTTACCAAGGCATAGTAATTTTACCCAGGCATATGCCTTTAAATTATCCGCGTCACGCCATTCTATACCCCATGTTCACACAATCACGCACACACAATCTCGTCGCTCGGATGAATTTCTTATTCAACAGATAAGAACTTATACGCATAATTACACACATAATTTTTTTACACATAATTGAACAGACAACAAAAATCGTAAAATAGTGATCAGCTGAGATTATTGCTCGAGCGATATATAATATAAAATATTTTTGTCTGCTTACAAGAACGAGGTCGAAGAGCACAAACTGGAGAAGGCGAGATTGGTAGGTGAGAGTTCGAAGCAGGTCGAAGCAGCGAGTTTCTTCGAGAAGAGGGACGACGGTCCTCAGCTCTTCGACGCGGCGAGGCTCTTCGGCTCGCCTGCTTCCGGTTCGGAGGAGCGGAAAGAGATCGACGCACTCAGGAAGAGCCTGACGGAAAGGGACCAGGAAATTCTGCGGCTCGGCGGGGAGATTCGCAACGCGACGGAGAGTCTGGAACACGCCGAGGCAGATCGACGCAGACTCGCGGACGAACTGGCGTTGCTCGGGCAGAGCCTGAACGAGAGAAATCACCAGATCGACTCTCTGAGCGCCGAGCTGAACAACGTCGGTGCGCGATTGTCTGCGCAGTTCGATCAGCGACGAGAAAGCGACGACGAGAGGATGAGACTCGAGCACGAGGAACTCACACTGAGGCTCAAGGAGGCCGAAGCTTCGGTGGAGAATTTAAGGGCCGTGAATTCCAAAATCGCCGAGGATTTGGAGAGATTCCAGCAGGAGAATGTTGAGCTTTTCGGAACCTTGGACTTCGTTTCCTCGGCGACGAAGAATCTCAGCGAGCTCGACCTGAACGCACTGTCGGAAATTTCTGACCCTGTTTTACCGACCGTATTGTCGGGTAAACTAGGGGAAATTTTGGTGGCTCTCGTCGCACTGAGAAACGAGAGAAACGATTTCGCGGCTAGAATTTCGATGCTGGAGGGAGAGATCGAGAATTCGAGCGACGCGACGAGAGTTCAGGAGTTGGAGGAGCGCGTCGACGCGATTCTGAGGGAGCGCGACATAAAGCAGCTGCAGGTGAACGATCTGACGAGATCGCTGGAGGAAATGCAGGAGTCGATGGAGAGCGCGTCGTCGAACGAGGAGATCAGACTGAGGAACCTACAAGCTGCGCTGGACAAGGCACTGAGCGAGCACGACTCGCTAAAGCTTCGGCTTGAGCAAGTGACGAGGGAGGGCGAGGAGAGAATCGTCGATGACGCAGAAACCCAAAGCGCACAAGGGCAAGGGCAGCCGAGCGAGGTCGAAGCCTCCGGTAGGGAAGCCGATGCGGTATGTAATGAAATTATTTTATATTTCATTTTATTTTATTTTACGGATTTCCTTCAACTATATAACTGGTTATCATTCTAGCCAAATTAATTGGTTAATATTCACAGCGATAAATGTCCAGATTTCATGAGAGATCAATTTTAAATACGATACTAAAATTAACGTTTATTAAATCTTTGAGCAAGTAAATTATAGTTAGAAGAGACAAGAGAATAAATAATGGCGCAATATTCATTTTTTTAATTAAGCACAACATTTTGGAAAGTTAAAACCCATTCAACTTTGTTTAATTTGAGATCGAAATCTATACTTTAAAAGGGCGGAAGGAAAATAAATAAACAAATGTTCTTTTTGAGAAACACCCTAATAATCGCTTCGACGAAACATCACTTCTACAGGCATGGGACGACGAGCCGAGGCTCGAGGTCGACGAGGAAATCTGGTCGTGGAATCCCGAGGATGCCGAGAGCAACCTCGCGGCGGCGCCGCTGATACCCAACCTGGAGATCGCCCTGAAGGCCCGAATAGCCGAGCTGGAGGACACGATAAAGGACCTGGAGCTCGAACGGGACAAACTTGCCGAGGAGGCGAAGAATTCGCAGCTCAGGAGCGGAAAATTGTTGAAGAAACTCAAGGAATTCAAGATCCAGAACGAGAGTCTTCAGCAACAGTTGAAGATCCAGAGAGCCTCGGGTGGCTTCTGCGATCTCGACTCGGCGATCGAGGAGGAACTCAAGTCGCAGATAACGAACCTGGAGAGATCGCTGAGCGAGTCGAGGGACGAACAGAGGAAGACCTTGGCGGAGCGCGAGAGTCACTCGAAGCGCATTGAGGTCTTGTCGGCGGCCAACGAGAGGCTGGTCGAGATGAAGGTGTGGATAATTACGTTTTCTTTTTTTTTTCTAAGGCCGAGATCAGGCACAGAGGATAAAATTTGCGGTTAAAAATACATCATAATAAATACACACAATATAAGATCCTTGCGAATAGTGTTCACTCCGCATAAGTTTCAGAGAAATGAGAGGGAATTGTAACAACTTCTCGATGGTATAAAAACTTGAAAGAAATCAAGCGTATTACAAATACTGCAAAGATTAATTTTGCATAATAATAATTCCAAAATGTTATTAACAAATTGATGAAAAATATAATTGTTCGACAATTATATTTTTGTACGGCGTGACCTCCATAAAATTAAAAAATGTTCAATTTAAGGACCACCCTAATGTCCCTGACTCGATCGACGGCCGTATCGAATATTAGAGGAATTGATTATCGCCATTTAAATGAAATTTCTTTCTCTTCCACAGGAGAGGCAGGACATGGAGGTCGAAGTTTTGCAGATACGAGCCAGAGATCTGGCGAGCAAGCTCGAGACTCTGGAGCGGCGTTTCAGGGAGACGTGCAACGAGGAACCGGAAGTTCGTGTTGCGCCGGTCGAGGCTCGAAGCGCGGAGTCCCTTCAGGATTCTCCATCCGCAGTCCCTATCGTGACGGAGTGTCTGTGCAAGAAGTACAGGGAGGAGATCGACGAGTTGCGCGACGAGATGGAGGCTCTGGCTGCGGAGAACGAGCAGCTCCAGAAGCTCCTCGAGGAGCAGCGAAACACGAGACTCTCGACGGAGTCGAGCCTGTCCGCGGAGCTCGAGTCTCGCGCCAAAGAGGTCGAACACTCGCGACTTAGGATCGAGGAACTGGAGAGGAATCTCCAGGATTCGAGAAACAATTGTCAATCCCTCGCGCACGAGTGCGAGAACTTGTCGTCGATAAAGCAGAGTCACGAAGCGCTGAAGCTCGAGATAGCCGAGAAGACTTCGCTCTTCGAGGCGGAAGTGACGAGGATGAGCGAGCAGATAGATTCGGCGGCGAGGCAGACGAGCGCGCTTCAGGAGCATCTTCGCCTCCTCATGGGCGAGAAGGAGGAGAGCGGAGAAAAATTGTCGGCAATGAGCGAGGCGATGGCGGAGGTGACGGATCTTCTGAACGCTCGTGTCCAGGAGGTCGCCGAACTGAGGCAGGAGATGCAGAAGCTCAAAGCGGACAGAAACGAGGCTCTCGAGACTGTCGAGGGTCTGGCACAAAATCACAGCCGCGAGCTCGCGGACAAGCTGAGCGTGGCCGAGGCGGAGCGAGAGGCGAGCGTCGTTCGCGTGAGGAATCTGCGCGAGGAGATCGAGCGGCTGAACGGGGCGCTGGTGGAGAGCAGATCGCACCGGGAGTCGCTGCAGTCCGAGCTAGCGAGCAAGGAACAGGAGCTGTTTGGTCACGAGGACCAGGCGAGGAACTACGCGGCTGAGATCGAGAGGCTCAACGAGGTCGTGTCGCACATGCAAAAATCGTCGGCGGAGGCGATCGAGGATGCGAAGAGGAAAATCCGAGAGATCGAGGACAGGGAAGCGAACCTGAAGAGAACGATTTCCGAACTGAACTTCCGCGAGTCCGAGACTCTCGCGCAGATGTACAGGGAGATCGGCGAGAAGGACGGACAAGTCTCGGCTCTTCAGCAGACGGTCGCGAATCTGGAGCAAAAGATTCACGAGGTGGCGAACGGTGGGCGTGGGAGAGATAAGACAGCGGAGATGGAGAGCGACGATATGCCGGTATGCAGGATGGCGGATGACGATCGTGAGCTGCGTAACACGGTCGATCTTCTGAGAGCCGAGCTGGCGAGGAAGGAGGAGGAGATAGAGGATTACAGGTATCAATTGAGCGAGAGTACTTATCCGTCTATAATACAAGCTCTGCAGGACCAGGTGAACATGCTGTACGAGGAGAAGGCCCGGCTGGAGGAGTCCCTAGCAGCGGCGACGGAGAATTTGAACGTCGAGCGAGGTCGAAAGGACGAACTTGAGGAGCTTCTGAGGCAGCAGAGTCAACAACAGAGCGAACTCGAGAGTCAGGTCGACGAGCTTGCGGGCATCGTCGAGGACGGAGAGAACAAGGATCTGGAAATTAGAAAATTGACGGTCCAGGTCGAGGAGCGCGAGGCGCGTTGCGAAAAGGTCGAGGCTGAGGTCAACGCGATAAGGGTCGAGCTAGCCTCGAGGGACGAGGAGATTAGCGTGCTGCGGAGAAAATTGGACAGCACGAGCGAGGAGTGCGAGCTTCTGAAGCGTATGTCGAAGACCGTCGTTCAGGGTGACGAGGTCGAGGAGCTTCGGAGAAGCGTCGCCTCCGCCGCTGCTTCGAGGACGTCGGACGAGGCGAAGATGGAACAATCGTCGAACGAACTCGACCTCGCGCTTTACATGCTTCATCAGCGGGATGTTCGCTGCGAGGAATTGACTCACGAACTTATGCAGCTCTTGGAGGAACGGGACACCCTGCAGTTGAAACTGTCGAACGCCCTTCGCGTAAGCGAGGAGCTGCGAAGGTCCCTGCCGGCCGACGCTCATCCGAGCGCAGAGAGTCTGCAGGGAATCGCCGAACCCGAACCGCTTGTCGAACAACCCTCGCCGTCCAGGTCCGTCGGACCGGTCGAGATCGCCAAGGAGGCCATCGACTCGCCGAGCGAAGAGAAAGTCGCACTCGCCGAGAAGTACGTATTCGTTTATCGAGGCCGTGATCTTCTCATCCTTGCATACAACTTCCTCGGTATAGATAGGTTGATGGTCGATTGTCGATTAGCGCAATTTCATTTGTTTTGAGGTTTTTCTTTATTTATTATTTTTATTTTGAAAGTTGAGAGTCGTATATGAGGTATTCCATACGAAATCGACGTGGGTCTGACCCATCACAGCTTGGGTTTGGACCGCGATTTTTTAGATGATTGAACTAAGTCTCTAAAGCACTTAGATATTTTTTTTCAGATTGTTTATAATCGTTTATAATTTAAGAAAGGAATTTTTCATCGCCACAATTTAAAAATCTGAAAAGATTCTGAAAAATCAAGTGTCACATATCAAAATTTTTAAGATTTGAGCCGGAGTGGATCAGCGCGAACGTCGGCCCACTCCCGCGGAAATTTAAATAATTCTTATATGTGACACATGATTTTTCAAAATTTGTTCAGATTATTTAATTATGGCGATGAATAAATTCCTATTTTAATTATAAAGTATTATAAACAATCTTAAAAAATCTAAAAACGTATTCGGTATGGAATACCTCAATGTATGCATTTTTTTTTCAATTTTGGTAGCTCTTATATATGAATTATCGTAAATCTCGATCTCCGTTAATTACTTTAGAGAGGCTCTGTTTAAGCTCGGGTGTACTTTACTCACCATGCTTTTTCTTAGTCAGCCAGCCTCGTCTTCCATTCCGAAACCCAAAACTCCTCAAGAATTCCCCCGATTGCCCACAACAGTTTTGGACCTCGGACAGAACGACTTGGACAATTTGAGCGCTACTGCGAGAAAGTGCGCCATCACCTTCCCAATTTTTCCTTGCATTTTAATATCGCATCCGAAAAAGATACGATTTGAAGACGAGTCTAAAAACGTTCGATTAGTCGAACGTATCGTCTGCGGATGAAGTTCGATCGTAATTATACGAGGAACCGCATTCGAGATGATAAAAAAAAATTGTAAAATTCTCGTCTTTAAAATTGTATTTATTCGTGAGCGATTCGTAAAGAACGTCGCGAGCTCCTGTATAAGCTAGCTGCTGTTCCTCGTAGGTTGTCGCAGTTGCATAACATGGGCCACAGAAGGGACGTTCGATTGATGGACGATCGTGACATGAGACACAATCAACAAATGTCGTTGCTCGCACACCGAGATGTGCTGAGCACGCTACCTCCGGAAGCTGCCGCCAGAATCGTCAACGCCAATTATACTCTCTGTACGTATAAATATCCCGCTAGTAACATAGATCAATCTGTAGGAATTTAATTAGCCAGACCCCGATGATTTCTACCGTACTGCTAGTAAAACATCGTTTATTATGTTCTTTTTATAACTTTTTTTTTTTCTTTCGCAGCTCGGGACGTACAGAGTCAGTCGAGCGTACTGATGAATTGGCTATGGGGTAAAAGGTAACAAATTTGCACTTTCATTATTACAGTTACGTAATATCGATATTGTTTTATAATATCGATTAAATTTATTCGTTGCTTTCTTCCTTTGTGACATTGAAAAAAAAAAAATAATAATTAGCATCCTCGGGGTGGAAGCCAACATTTAATTAATTTATATGCTCGTAAAGGAGAAGCTCTGCGAACGATGAACGTTCAAATTGAATTTACAATATTTTTTTTTGTGATCAGTAAATATTTTGAGGTTTATTAAAATCGGTAATATTTTTAAATAATAAAAATTTACAGTACACCGAAGGTAGTCCACATGTGATGGGAGGCCGAGAACGTTACTATCGACGTCTTCCTTGCCTTCTGGATACATTCCTAATGAAAAACGCCAACTGCCAAGATTTCTCGTCCGCGACGAGTGTGAGAAAGAAAAAAATCGCTCGACCTGCATCGTAACCGGTCCGTTCCAACGATGCCGAGGAAAAATCCAATTTCTCACGCTGTAGGCTCGAATTGCGCAACGACGAGTCGAGTCGACGTACTCGATCGAAAATCAACGCGGAAGAAGGTGCCTTCACATTTATTGTTTTCGAACCGCCGCGACTAAGGTTAGCACGTTTGCGAGTTATTGTATATTTAAAATGGCGAGGCGAATTCGTGTACGATAATAGGAGAAATATTAACGGAGTGCGGTTGTCCCGAGAGAATTGTATATTTCCGTTATTAATATATATAATATTAGATCACTGTAATAATTGGTAACGCGATGGTTTTAAGAATGTTGAAGTTTGCCGGTGTCGAAGGGTGGAAAAAAAAATGCTCGAGCAGAAGCCATACCGCCAACAACTCGCTGTTCCGCTTGTCCATAATTTATTCTGTTATTAATCGAGTCTCCCAGTTACTGATCTCTCAAAAATCCTGACGACCAAAACATAATAGAAAAAACAACAAAAATGATTATGAAATTGCGAACCATTAAAATGTCCCCGGTATACCTTGAAACATGTAGATAACTTTAAAAACAATGAAGGTATATTATGCATCGAAATATTTGAAACTTTATGAAAAAAAAAATATTGTCCATACACGGTCGGTAATTGGGACACTTATCTCACTGTCTCTGCACGATGATCCGTGAAAGCAACTTTGTTCGATGAGATATATTATATATATGCAATCAGCATGCTCTGGGATATGCTCTTAAACGTGTAATCCATGCTTCAGTGTGTTATGAAGAAAAAGAAACAAATTTTGTACAGAGGATACAAACGAGATGAAACAAAAAAAAATCTACAAGATTCCTCGACGAAATAAACGGCCGATTGTGGCATTTATTGTAAAAAAAGATCGTCAAAGATACATTATTTTCCTTCACGAAAAAGAATGATGCGAAGATTATCTGAAGACAAGTATATTTACCGTCGGTAAAATAATTGGCGAGACGCGCCCATGATTCCTTAACTCGAGCGAAGATGCATCACGTTTACCTTATAAGGTAAAGGACCCAGTTGTCTCTCTCACTTTAAGCGTGTAAAATCATAGACATAAACAAGGAGGACTAAGGGTCGCAGTTTGTGAGCCCCCGAACGCGCGCTACCCATTGGCTGCATATCGAATGGTGGGGGGAGTCGACTGTGCTAGAAGTACCCTCGTCACAAACTGGGTCAGGGTCAGAAACTGGGTCCTTTACCTTACGTTAGGCGATGTATCGGAATCGTGGAGTGACTTTCGCGGCCAATCGGGACCGTCCGTTTCATCTGCAAGCCGGTTACACCTAACCTAAAGCGTTTCCATAACGAGAACCTTGAGACGCGGAAAAAACTCGATGCAGCGCCATCGAGTGGTTCAGAATCTAGTTATGGTGCTAGAGATCCGGATAAAGTGTTAAAAAGAAGAAGAAGAAGAAGAAGAGTGTTTTAGAACACTGCCATCGAGTAGAGTGCGTTGTCGCTAGTGGAAGGGTGAAAATAAAAGGTTGCTCGTCTCCAGAGACGGCTGAGACAGGGATTAGCGAAACAGACAATTAATTTTATTATCGATGATTTCGAACTGACGCCGTGCTCGTGACAAGCTGAAACTAAAAATTACATGGTTGATTTACAGTGAGTATAGGAGTTTTTCTTTTTCTTCGAATCAACGACGATTCTCGAGTGATCAAATAAAAAGTAACTTGCACGGCAAGTCTGACATCGAGAATCCTTTTTTTTGTCGTTCGTCTCTTCCGAAAGAGCAACACTCGGCGACGTTATAAACAGAGTCATATCGTCCAGAGTGTTTTTTTTGTTAGTCAGTTTCTATCGTTATGAGGCGAGGTGACGCGAGTATTTGCTTAAACCGCTTGACGCGCAGGAAGACGCGGGACAAACAGTCGCTGAGGTATTTCGTTACTTTCAGTCGATTTCGTAAACAAAAGGAACTAAAAAAAAAGTTGTTCACACAATCTTACCGCCGTGCGACATATATAATTGTTATTGTCGTGGTGAGATTATTGTCGTTTCTCGCGCGCCTCGAACCCTCTCGTCAGTCGATACCTCTACCGTGTTCTTTGGTACTGTTCTGTTCCGTCATCGTTTGTATGCCTCTGCTGATTTTTTGCGAGATTCGCTCGTCGCTTGTGCGACCGGTCATCGGAACAGCCTCGTAGTCCGCCAGGGGCGAAGCGATGTGTTCCGTTTGGGACTGAAAATTCGTTCGTTTAGATTGTTTCAATGCGAGGAGTGTCATGGCGGCGACGAAAACAACGCCAAGCAATACGGCTATTATAGCTATCGTCGAACCGGAAATGCCCGAAGATGCCATTTTCGGCGAATCGATTGCGAACGGATTGGGATCTCTCCAATTAACCCAGATGCCCTTCCAGTTGACTGGATTAGCGAGAGGATCGTTATCGACGTTGGAGGCCGGTATGGCGGTTAGACGTTGCATCAAGAGGGCGTGCTCCAGTGTCGCCAGTATGACGGGCCTTCTCGCTGCGATGTTTATCTTCTCGCAGGGATCCTCCTTGATGTTGAATAGGCAGGGCGCCTCGACCGGATCACAACGGACCTGTGAGTAGATTGAATTTCATTATTTACCGGTAATGTATCATCGTAAAGATCTGTTAAGTGGATGCTGGAGCCATTTTTAACTCCTTAGGTTTTTTTACCGACGGGCATGGGCGATTTCTTACTTTCAATTTAGAATTGTTAATATGCTATGCATATGCTTCGAATCGTATGGGGCTGTAACAGTGACATAAACGCTTCGGCGTGCAGACGAATTGTCATTAACAGCGTACAAGGAATTAAGAAAATCGGATATTACAGTTCGCGTAAAAGTACGAACGTAGTTCACGATTTACCCACCGGTGGCGCCACGTCGTGCCCTGCACTAGCTTCGTGCGTTTTCTGTCGGCTGTGATCACTTTTCACAAATGAACAATAAACGCAAACGTAGAATACACTTTCTGTGGATTAGCAAGTGTATTTCGAAAACTCTAAATCCCAAATAGGATATCAGAGTGCATTTCGATCCTAAATCACTCCCATGTGCTATATTCTAAAGATTTCGATTTCTATAGCATATGGAAATAGATTTTGTGAATCCTAAGTCCCGTGTATCATATTGGAATGGATTTCAATCCTAAATCACTCCCATACCCTTGTTCACGTGATCGCTCACAGAAAGCTAAAGCCTTAAAAAGGGGAATAACGAAAAAAAAAGGCTTCCTCGTCAAGTGACGAGTTGAGAGCCCTTCTTTACGAACAAGACAACGGCTCGGAGATTGACGGACAGAAAATGCTAAGTAAAAATTGTACTTTTCTCCTCCAGTAAATTGGTACCTAGTTGTAGCCGTAACGTTGCGAATGCATAATCGTTACGAAAGCGGCGGTTGACATTTTCCTTTCTCATCGAACAAAGAAAATAACAACAGGCATTAAGTGGTGCTCACCTCCTGCTGCTTCCGCACGTTACAGCGGACAATAGCATCGGATCTGAGTCTCGCAATATCGTCTGCAGTCAAAACTTTCTTGTTTAATTTTTCGTCATCGCTGTCGAGCCATCCGCCTTCCCTGCGTCGTCTGAGACTCGTAACCTGCCCGGCCGTTATCACACCGCTGATAGCTATGCCGGCTTTGCTCTTCAGCACGGTGTCCGGACTGACCTCGGGCACTGCGATTTTCGACTCGTCAGCCAGTCCGCCCGATTCGCCGTACCACTCGTCCCCGCTCGCCGTGTGACCTATCACGTATTTGTAGTCGCCCCGCCTTATAGCTGCGTAGTTGTCGATGTCGTCGATGTTTATCAACACCTCGGCGCGCGGACTTATTCTGTCGTTCACCAGAGCCGGCCACAAGTCGTAACCGTCTATCGAACCCAGAGCTCTTCTATCCATACCTGCGAATTGTTTACGACGACTTAGATGGCGCGAAATGTATGCATAGACTGTACAAACATTTTGTTCGAAAATTAATGAACAGTACTGGAAACTTATTTACATAAAGTGTTTTTGAAATTTCAAAGACATGTGCGTTGCCATTTGACAGTAAAAGTTTTATCTTTAATTGAACGCTGTGTCTATTCGCACCCCTTTTTCCGTGACTCTAAGCAAGAGACACGAGACACGAGACACGAGTTTACGTGTCTCGAGAAGATCATTTTCGTGTCCCGTGAAGTTCGTACGCTTGGAGACACGACACAGCGGATACGACAGTTTAGTATCGAGGGCGCGTTTTCACTAACGGTATTGTAGTTTACAGAAATTTCAAATGATTTTTTATATGTTTCCGAATGCTCCTCGTACAAAGCAGCGAAATACTTTTTCTTTACGCATTAGGATAACATTTCTAGGTTATGACCATCGTCGAAGTAAATAATACGAAATATTAAATAAAAATCCATTTCACCAAATCCTCACGCAATCATTTCCAAAGATATTACACTTAAGGGGCCCGAGACGCTAACTCTCAATACGAGATAAGAAATAAGAGACACTTGTTCTTTTTCCTTCAATTTGGATAGGCTTAGCAATCTCACTGGGTGCCCGCTTGGCCACTGCAGAGCTCGTGTCAGTCAGCTGTTGGATACAAGACACGAGACACGAGACACGAGACACGAGACACGAGACACGAGACACGAGACACGAGACACGAGACACGAGACACGAGACACGAGACACGAGACACGAGAAACGAGACACGAATGGGCATTTTGTCAATATTGTCTACATCTGGAGACACGAGACACGAGACACGAGACACAAGACACGAGACACGAAACAAATAAGTGTCGCGTCGATTTGATCACGTTGAAGAGGCACAAAATTACGTGTTTCCCGCTCCAGTCTTATTTCACCGAATCTGCCGAAGGTGTATACCTCAGTATAAATTACATGTATAAATTAGATTACATGTATAAATTACAACATCGACGAAATTCTTTTTTGTAACACGTGCACAAAAAGTCTTGCTTTTCGTTCCTGTAAAGTCTGGCGAAAGTGGTGCTTTCAGAGGATGCGCGAAAAATGCTGTATATTCTATTTTACACGGTAGTGTCTTTTTGGCACACTTTTTTCACCCTCTAGCTACACAAAACGCAATTTCATGTCTGGTATTCGCGTCGCAGGGGACACGGACAATAATTCTTTCGATTCTGTGATCCAAATGACCGATAAACGATAAACGCGTCTATATTTACGGCAGATTACATGAATGCAACTACGAGAAGCATGCGATTTGTCACTGCAGTAAATAACGTGATTCTCGGACTATACGCATCCGTGTCTCGTTTATTCGTGTCTTGCGTCTCGTGTCTTGCGTCTCGTGTCTCGTGTCTCGTGTCTCGTGCCTCGTGCCTCGTGTCTCGTGTCTCGTGCCTCGTGCCTCGTGCCTCGTGCCTCGTGCCTCGTGCCTCGTGTCTCGAGT
Source organism: Ichneumon xanthorius (assembly GCA_917499995.1). Taxonomy (NCBI): domain Eukaryota; kingdom Metazoa; phylum Arthropoda; class Insecta; order Hymenoptera; family Ichneumonidae; genus Ichneumon; species Ichneumon xanthorius. The sequence goes on from OU824207.1 coordinate 4,529,174, forward strand.
CTCGTGTCTCATGTCTCGTGTCCCGTGTCCCGTGTCTCGTGTCTCGTGTCTCGTGTCTCGAGCCAGTAGATAATATAAACGAAATGCTTATTTCGTGTCTCGTGTCTCGTGCCCTACGCATATCTACAAGACAAGAATACTCGGAAGACACGGAACAGAATTTCGTCGATGCTGTAATTTATACACCTGAGGCAGATTCGATAAAAATAAGATTACCGCAAGAAACCCGTAATTTTACTCAGCAAGTAATAGCATGATGGTGAGTCCGTGCCTCTACATAGTGATAAAATCGACGTAAAATTAATGTCTCCGTGTCTCGTGTCTCGCGCACTACGGATATGTACAAGACACGAATTCTCAGAAGACACGGAATAGTCATTTCCCGCATTCGCGTGGGAAAGGAGACCATATTGCGTTTGTACGCATGCACTATTTTTTTCGCACGAGACGCGAGCATAGTACTTTTTGTGACGAGTGCACGAAAATTCCCGCTTTTCGTGCCTGTAAAGTGCGTGCAGGAAAATACCTACAGTGTCAGATAAGGGTACGTGACAGTAACTAGAGTGTTAAAAAAGTGTGCGCAAAAGTAGCTAGAGGGTGAAAAAAGTGTGCCAAAAAGACACTACCGTGTAAAATAGAATATACAGCATTTTTCGCGCATCCTCTGAAAGCACCACTTTCGCCAGACTTTACAGGAACGAAAAGCAAGACTTTTTGTGCACGTGTTACAAAAAAGAATTTCGTCGATGTTGTAATTTATACATGTAATCTAATTTATACATGTAATTTATACTGAGGTATACACCTTCGGCAGATTCGGTGAAATAAGACTGGAGCGGGAAACACGTAATTTTGTGCCTCTTCAACGTGATCAAATCGACGCGACACTTATTTGTTTCGTGTCTCGTGTCTTGTGTCTCGTGTCTCGTGTCTCGTGTCTCCAGATGTAGACAATATTGACAAAATGCCCATTCGTGTCTCGTGTCTCGTGTCTCGTGTCTCGTGTCTCGTGTCTCGTGTCTCGTGTCTCGTGTCTCGTGTCTCGTGTCTCGTGTCTCGTGTCTCGTGTCTCGTGTCTCGTGTCTTGTATCCAACAGCTGACTGACACGAGCTCTGCAGTGGCCAAGCGGGCACCCAGTGAGATTGCTAAGCCTATCCAAATTGAAGGAAAAAGAACAAGTGTCTCTTATTTCTTATCTCGTATTGAGAGTTAGCGTCTCGGGCCCCTTAAGTGTAATATCTTTGGAAATGATTGCGTGAGGATTTGGTGAAATGGATTTTTATTTAATATTTCGTATTATTTACTTCGACGATGGTCATAACCTAGAAATGTTATCCTAATGCGTAGAGAAAAAGTATTTCGCTGCTTTGTACGAGGAGCATTCGGAAACATATAAAAAATCATTTGAAATTTCTGTAAACTACAATACCGTTAGTGAAAACGCGCCCTCGATACTAAACTGTCGTATCCGCTGTGTCGTGTCTCCAAGCGTACGAACTTCACGGGACACGAAAATGATCTTCTCGAGACACGTAAACTCGTGTCTCGTGTCTCGTGTCTCTTGCTTAGAGTCACGGAAAAAGGGGTGCGAATAGACACAGCGTTAATTGAAATCTTTGCAAACTTCGGGTGAAAAATTTGTAACTTTAACATCTTGTAACTTTATTTTACAAAAAAGGAACTTAGCAATTTAGGAGATTTTAATAGTAAGCAAATTTTAAGATCCGGTACATTAAATTTACAATTGCTTTTTACAGTAAGTTTTTCATCGTATTTTTTTTTTTTTTTTAGAGAAGACTATGAGACTGTTCTCGACGCTTTGGGTTTTTTGAAAACTTCTTTGTCGCGATTTTACCGATAAAGAAAAATTCAATCATCAATTTTGAAATAATGCAGGTTATTCGCCAATGATATCTTTCTTTTTAGTCTAATTATTTGTAAAAAATCTGTTTCTTTAAATGAAAAATCGCAAGCAGTTATTTTCCACGGTAAAAAAAAGTTGAAAGAAAATATGTACAAACCAGCGGCGGACCACAGAGTCGGCAGCCAATCCGCTATTGAAATGAGCTGGTTGGAGACTCTTCTCGGTTTCTTGATTAGAGGGCTCCAGATGGCCGCGGCACCCCTGACACCGCCCTCCCACGGGCTGTCCTTAATCTTCGAGAAAAAAAAAAATATATATATATATACATCGCGGTATCAGGGAAGTCGCGCGCGGGTTCACTGATGCTTACACCACGCAGGGGATAGTTGCTGCCGCTATTGTTGTGAACACCCATCGTCGGTGCTCCATTGTCTGACATGAAGAGGATTATGCTGTTATCCAGCATCCCTCGGCGACGCAAAGCTGCCATTACCTCGCCGACGCTCGCGTCCAGCTTCGATACCATCGCTGCAAAAAAAATTAATTAACGACTGCATAAACAAAACGCCGGTACTTTTTTGCCAATTAAAAATAGTTATATAGTTATATAGTTATATAGTTATATAGTTATATAGTTATATAGTTATATAGTTATATAGTTATATAGTTATATAGTTATATAGTTATATAGTTATATAGTTATATAGTTATATAGTTATATAGTTATATAGTTATATAGTTATATAGTTATATAGTTATATAGTTATATAGTTATATAGTTATATAGTTATATAGTTATATAGTTATATAGTTATACAGTTATCATATAAAAAGCTTTCGCCGCCGCCGCCTTATTATTTTAAAGACTTAGAATAATAAGGGCTTAAGTCCATTTAGCTTAAAGGGACTTGGAATAATAAGGGTTTTATTATTCCATACATATTATACATAGTTTATACATACATATTATATATAGTTATATAGTTACCTGCGTAAACTCGTCTTTCGGGATCGTCGATGTGCGAAAATTTGGCGATTTCCTCGTCGGGTGCCTGATAGGGATCGTCTGTATTTCCGGCGTGAGGAGCGAGGTGGGCGAGATACATGAATAGCGGTATGCGGGCATCGTGCCCGTCGATAACTCTTACAGCTTCTTCGGTGAATATGTCAGTCGAGTATTTTCCCTCTGTGTCCCAAGCGACCGACATATTTCTCCTCATATCGAAGCCCCAGTACGACTCGAGCTGACGAACAAAGGAAGTTGCGAAGCATCAATCGTTTGCCGGAAACTCCCGCGGCGACCGAGACTCGGAAAAATGTCGCATCGAGAGTTTTTCAGAGGTCCCCGTTTCAGCAAGGGGACCTGAATTACCACGTTCGGTAACGAAAACTGTAACCGATTTTTTTTTGATCATCGCGTTCCGACGCGATATCCGTTTTCGATGAGACTTTTCATTTTTTCATTTTTCATTTTTTTTAGTACGCGCCAACCCGCCCAGTTATTACAGGTTTTGTTACCGACCGTGGTAGTTCGTGTAGTTTCGATAATCGAATAATTTGGACTTCACTAACGGACGACTGGACCGTGTGGGTGTAGTAGTCCTGGAATCCGTTCCAGTAGCCGAAATGCGAGTCGAAGCCACGATAAGTCGGCGTGTACTCTCTTTTGTAGTAACCCAGGTGCCACTTGCCGACCGCGTGAGTTCTGTAGCCGGCGTCTTTCAGGAACTGCGGAAACGCGAATCTTACCGATATTAATTATTCAACGGATCAGGCTTTGAAATGGTAACCCTTGGTGCGGGAGTACAGTAGAGAGTGCAAAGAGATTTAGAGGGAGTTTCCTGTTTTTGGCAGGGTCGGTGAACAGCACGTTACGTTGGCCATTGCACAGTGAATGGCCAGTAAAAAAAATATTAACCAGACCATTTTTTGGCTCGTTAAGCGTTCCTATGGCAATTTTTAAAAAACCTGTATTTGAGTTGGCTGGAGTGTCAATTTTGATGGGGTCAAATTTGGATGGGGTCAAATTTTGATGGGGTTAAATTTTGATGGGGTTAAATTTTGATGGGGTCAAATTTTGATGGGGTCAAATTTTGATGGAGTCAAATTTGGATGGGGTCAAATTTGGATGGGGTCAAATTTGAATGGGGTCAAATTTTGATGGAGTCAAACTTTGATGGAGTCAAACTTTGATGGAGTCAAACTTTGATGGAGTCAAACTTTGATAGAGTCAAATTTGAAAAAATATCACTTTTTGTTTCAATTTGTTAAATATCTAAGATTATGCGAAACACTTTCGATCTCACCTATCCCAGGCTGGGTCGGTAACAAAAACTGTAATGACTTTTTATTTATTTTTTCACAGAAGTTACCAACTTCCGTTTTAAGGCAAGTTCTTACATGAACCGAAAATTTCAGATTTCAACGTAAACGGTCAGCATCGTGAAAAAAAATTTAATTACAGTTTTTGTTACCGACCGCGGTATTTTACACGCTCTCGAGGAAAACTCGATGGTTTTCCGTTCATATTATCCGTAGTGGAAGAAAACCATCCTTAAGGGGTCAATAACTGTGCAACAGTGTGTCCTACCTCGGGAAGCAGCTTTTCGTTGAGCGGTAGTCCTCTGGGCTCAGGCTCGAGGAGCACGGAGTGCTGCATGCCGAGGTGAATCGGATGTTTCCCGGTCATGAGGGCAGATCTGCTCGGAGTGCACATCGCCGAAACGTAGTGGCTGTTCAGAATAATGCCATTGTAGGCGATCGCGTCGATGTTCGGCGTTGGGATCTGGTTGGATCCGTGAAAGCTCACATCGTTCCAGCCCTACACACAGTCCCGACGGGCCAGACAAGTTAATTCCTCGCTGCATCGGTAAATCCCGATAACAATCGTCAACCGTATATCTTGGGTACAAGTGGCAAATGTGGACCATTACAATTTTTGGACCTCGATCCCCCCTCTAATGTTTATTTAAACATTCACTTATTAAAAATAAAAATTCACTTATCAGAGATAAATATTAATTTATTAAAGATAAATATTTATCAAAGATAAATATTTATCAAAGATAAATATTTATCAAAGATAAATATTTATTTATTAAAGATAAACGTTTATTTATCGAAAATAAATATTTATTTATGTAAAAAAAAATAATTATCCGTGCCGTCTACAAAAATTACGGAAGCTCGTGTGATATTTTAAAATCTCATAAGGAGCAAAGTTCAACACTTAGAATTAAAGATTTAGAAGTTATCAATTTTTTTACATCCCCATCTCCTCTGGACACGCACCGGTCCATCTTGCCCCGGCCTCTCATATTCGCCACTTTTACCTCATCGACGCGGAAGCTCACCAGATCATCCGCGAGAATCATGACAATGTGCGGTTTCGTCGCCCTGCCGAAGTGGTTGCCGAAAGTTTTCGACGACCAGTCCTCCGGTCGAACCCCGGAGTTTGCCGGCTTCGGCCAACCACGGGGAATCCCCGTAGTCAGATGAAGAAACAGAAGGCTCACGGCCAGTCCCGAGCACAGCTCGCGCATCTTCTCCTTATCCTGAAAATATGTCTCTCGGATTTATGAAGTTTCGGAGGAAATGCGGTTCCAGCTATGCCGCGAAAATTAGCATGATCGGTTTCGAAGCCGGTGCAAATCGAGTTTCGCCCATCCGGAGTGGCCCGACTAAGTTTCCGGCCCGAACCATCGACCATTGTTCGGAACATCTCCGAGATACAGTTTTCCGTTCGGATTTTCGCGAAGTCTCGCGAACTTCGCTTACTTTATTCTATAACTTCGTGAAAACGTGTTATTTATATTATTTCAGTTTATATTGTATTATATTACACTGTAAAAAATTCGCATGAAGTTTTTATGCAAAAAGTGGTATAAAAAGTGATATATATGTTGTGTATAATTTTGATGAAAAATTAATGTTGGGTCTGTTAAAAACATTAGAAATACTCCATTTTTAATAATTTACTTTAATTTCATTGAAAAAGTATATTAATATTTCATCACAATAGGACATTAAATTTAATGTACCAGTTTTTGGATACAAAATTTCCAGTCCAGTACATTAAATTTACAATTTTTTTTGACAGAGTATATTATCAAAATTTATATTATATTATTCAAAGTTAATTATCTTTAAATACAATATAACAACGAATAATTTTTTTTCGCACCTGGAGCGTCCAATATAATTTTCGTTTTTACCCAATTTTAGTCGCAATTTGCGGTCAACTTCTTTTTTTACATGGTAGAAAAAAATAAAGAAAAAAGAAAAAAAAATTGCCGCCCCTAAAAGTTTTGTTTATTTTTGGCTTCGGCTTAACGATAATTTGATGAACAAGATTTGCGAATTGAGAGCGGAGCGCTCGTTGTGGAAGTGTGTCGAGCGAGCGTGTGTATTCGATGCAAATCCATTCAGTGTTAACAGCGCCGCCGAAAGCGATAAAACAATTTTGAATATTAGTTGGGCAAATAATGCCCGTCTGTCTCGTACAGCGATTGCGCAGGTGTCGCACAATTTGCTCGCCAATTAATATTATGACCTTCCGTTATGCATGTTTCTCTCCATCGGTAGATGCTCGAACGAGGCTGTTGTGTACCGGGCGCACGAAATACTATATTACACGGCCACACGCAGAAAAATAATTTATTCATCGGCCACCGTTTATTTGGATTAAGCAAAATATTTATTTTATTTAAAATAAATATTTATTTAAAATAAATATGTATTTAAATCAAATAAATATTTTACTTGAACCAAATAAACGGTGGCTGCCAAATAAATTATTTTTCTGGGTGCAATGTTGAGGAAGGTCAAAATCGTCACCGTCATCGTGGAACTTTCGCTTCAAGGAGTAAACTGTTCGCATTTAAACAACAGTTATTTATTTTTTAAATAAAAAAATCAAAAATTGTTTTTAGAAGTTAAACACAAAAAGAATTAAATCTTCGTTCTGGTCGTTGATATTAAATATTAAAATATCTGCTAAAAATCTCCCGGACAGAAGTAGAGAAATGTAGATAGAGAAATGAAGACTGGTGGAGAAACAGAAAAATCGTAATATAGAGAGGTGCGGTGATAGCTGGGAAGGAAAGCGAAAGCATGCGATGAACTTTGAGTAAATGAGTCGTATCGACGGAGAAATAGAGAAACAAACAATAATGAGAGCGTGCGGACGGCGAGCGAACGGCCGACAGCAAGCGCGCGATACTTAATAGAGTGCAAGGAAAGCGAAAGAGTAAAAAAACGTACTCAGAGTACGTTTTTTTAAACGAAAAACGAAAAACATTTTGAAACCGAAATATATGGCATAAAAAAAAGAAGCTCGCCACCTCTATATCGATATAGTGAACTCCAGATGATTTTACAACCGGATAACCAGACCAGTCGGTTACATGCAATATCTTTGAGAGCGCATTTTCCAAAACATACATACGTATTCGAATACGTATTTATGTATGTTTTGGAAAATTCACTCTCAAAGATATTGCACGAGCGTTTTGTCGTTTGATTAATGTTACAGTCGAATGTCCTTCGATAGTGTAATATTTGCAGATGCATGCTCATGAAAACAGGTCAACCGCTTTCTCTAATCTTCGAGCGGTTGATAATAATACTTGATGCGGGTGCATATGCGCGATATCCCAATTTACAATGGTAATTTACAATGGTGTGCATAGATTATTGTCGTTGTAACGAGCGTATCCTTATCGAACGCTTTTCAAATGCTCGCTCGAACAATTAACTGCACGTGGAAACATCGTCGATGAAAATACACACGAGAATCGTGGTCGCTCAATCTCAACAGAAACTTCTTTCGAAGGTTTGATATTCCCGGCCCGAAGTGGTTTTAATAAAGTTTTAATGGAAATACAATATCGCCGATTAAAATTTTTAAAAGACGTTTCGGAGCGCGCGGAATAAAAAATTTAGAGTGGCGTTGATTAATCCAGATTTTTGTATTTTTAAAAATTAACCAATCAAATCGTCGCCTCGAGATAATTCTTGAGGGGATTTCGATCGAACCTCCCGAAAATTTATATATAGATCAGGAAAACACTTAAAATTTTTTTTTTATTTATAATAAAAAATATTATTTTTCTTTAAGCTGGCTGGACGGTAATTTATCTCGGGGCTTTCGATCGAGATTGAAATTTAAAATTGTTCGGTGAAAATTTTGTACGAACTTTAGCTTACCGAACGCAATAACAGTAGCGAACCGCCAGATAGCCCACAAGAGACTGTCGAGTCTTACGCTCGGAAAGCTTTCCGGCAGCCTCGATGTCACTTTTTCGCCTTTAACGTCGGAGACTCCACGGAATGGAATATATATTTCCGAGTGGGGACTGACGAATTCACTGATTGTAATTTTTTTTATGTTTTCGGAAGGGAATTTTAAAAGAACGTAAACATTCGGTTGTCTCGTTAACATCTCGAAAAAGTTATCTCTACGGCGAATTGAAATATCGCGAAGGTAAATTGTTCACTGATACCATTTTTTAAACGTAATCTGCCACGGATCTATTTCGACCAAAATTGATCGCTGCTGGATCATAAAAACCTCAAAACCTTGGTGAAAAATGTTTAGCGTTTTTCTGATCAAGAATTTTTTTAAACATTTTAACCGTCATAGCTCATAATCGACGCATCTGAGGGCATTTTTACAAGAGACCTTTTTTGTAGAGCACGAAAAGTTTGACAAAAAAGGTCTGATGAGTTTTAGTCGTAGGCGCAACCGTTTTCGAGAAAATTCTTATAGAAAATCTTTGGGCGACGGGATAGAAATGAGCGGGAATTGCAAATACTTTTGTATGATGTAAAAATCTGAAAAAAATCAAGCATATTAAAGATGATGAAACGATTAATTAATTAACTTGTTTTATTAGTCGTTGCGCCGAGACTATATATAATATATTTTTCCATTATGTATTTTATTCATAGATGAATATTTAATACGAAAAATTGCGTCTAAAATAAAGTACCAATTTTTCACGAAATTTATAAAATTCAAAATAAATAAAATATGACCGATTGTTTCTCGATGTTTGGAAAAATCTAAACACGTTTTCATTAAAATCTCAAATTTTTGTTTTTCACTAAAACGAAGCTCCGTCGATGGGGAAGCAAAAATAAGAACGTACTAAAATTATAACTCATGCACTTGTTTCATGAAAACGAATTTTCTCGAAACAAACAAATACGTACAAAAATGGCGACTCATGCACGTGTCTCACGATTTTCATGCGAATGCGTTTTTATTTTATGGTTAACAAAAAAAAAATATATAAAAATAAAATGAAGTACCTCGCATGTATAATGGAAATCTGTCAGTACGAATGAATCTAAAAGTTTCCCAGTTAATTGCTTACTCAACGATCATTATTGGATCTCATAATAATTGTATTCGAGATATTTACGAGTTTGAAATAACCTTGTTGGAAATAATTTCCAATCGTGCCGAACGAGTGAAATGGTAGTATAATTGTCACGCCCGTGCCGTCTCGCGGGCCGAGGTCCCGTGCCGATAATAATGATTTTCCATGCTTTTGCCGCGGCCCGAGCAATTAGAAAAGCCTTGAATGAACCGCGACCGCCGCGCGAGAAACGAATCGAACGCTACGATAATTATCGAACGCCGGCACTGTTGGTTGGCGAGCGTGAAGGTCTCCGCAAAAAAATGTACACCTTACAGATCACATTTATATTACTAACGATGATCTGATGCAACGTCGGTAATCGATAAGAAAAAAAAATCACACAATAAACATTTACTGATTAATAATAAAAAATAGAAAAATTAAATATTAACATTTATTAAAATAAAAAAATTGAAAAATTGCTATTCTGAAACCGGAATAATTTAAATCAATGCCGATAGCAAGTTCCCTTGATACGTATGAGATGTTTTATACTTTTTATGTTTTATACTTTATATACCTGCAATTTGCAAAAATGGTGATAATAATTAGAAAAAAAGATTTGAAACAAAAAAAAGAAAAAAAGGTGCATGCTCACTACTCGAATCATCAATGTCGATGATAAGTAAGATTTATAGTCAACATTGATTATTCGAGTAGTGAGCACCTCGCAACCATGTACTTCTAAAAGTTGTCTCGTTAAGTAGTGGCGAGCATTTTTTTTTTTTGTTCTGCTTCTGATTACAGCGTGACTTTTATGTACCTCGACAACGGATAGAAGATAGCGCGCATGAACTTCTTGGAAACATTGTTACAAGCGCGAACGCGGTCGCGAGCTAGAATTATCGAACCGAGAGTGTCCTTGCGAGTCTTTTTTTTTCGTGGATTCTAAACCAATCTTTCCGATTTATTTAATCGTCAAATGAATTTTTATCGTGTTGCAAGGTCTCATTGCACCAGTCGTACTTGCTCTTAAAAATCTCGGAGTAAAATAATTGTTATATTCGTGATCAGCGGGAAAAAACATTTCGAAGATAGCTTTGAAACAAAAAAAAATCGAATGAACAACGATTTTTTAAATGTTCGAGCCACTTTTGGAAAAACGTCGATTTTCGCGATTTTCAAACGTCGATATCTCGGCTCCCAATGGAGGTAGGGAAAATCCGACCCAACACAATATAGGGCTTTGTCGTCAAAGTTTTAGAATCGTTTTATCGTGCCGTTTGAGGACGTTGAAAAACGGAAAAAATGGACTCGAAAGGGGGGGGGGGGGGTTGCAATTTTTTGACGAATTTTTTTTTCTTTTTTAAAAATTAACTGCCACGTATTCCACACTTTCCCTTCCCTTTATTTATTTTCTATTAACATATATGTTTTTTACGTTATTTTTGTTACCATTTTAATTAATTTTTTTTACGCTTGTTTATTTTTTGATACGGCAATGCGTGCGTTTAGTAAAACCCGTGTTTATTAACAACAGAATCTACAGATAAGAGAGTCTTGCCACGTTCGCGATATATTTGCAAAAGGATGTTTTTGTTTCTCTTTCCCACACCTTTGTCGAGCCAGCAATAACGTCACAGTGGACAAAGAAAAATCTTTCGACAGTGATCAAAATAATGAACATATCGTTTCTCCAGAATAACGAACCGCGACTGTCACGGCGGTCGTTAAATCTTATAAGCACCGATATTTTTTGCCCGTAAACTGCAGCAGTTGGAAAATGAACAGTATGGTACATCGAGAAAGCATCGGCGGGACGCTCCATCCGCCGTTTACGACGAGGATTTTCATTCCACTCGTAAACCCTCGATCCGTTTACGGCCTCGTCGTTTTGCCGCTGAACAACGAATTTCGTCCCGAATTATGCACGAATCGACAATCCGTTTATCGGGCATTTTTAAATCAGTTTCCAGCGACGCAAATCAGTTATCCAACAGTCGCAGAGTCCTGGAGCGATGTTTCACGATCTTTTTGAATTTATTAATTTTTTTACATTATTTATTTCTTTACATTTTACATTTTTTAAATTTTTAAAATTTTTTACATTTCACTATATTTTTAAAGTAACATTTTTTTCTTAATTATTCTTTTCGATAATTTTTTTTTCTCAATTTATTTAGCCGATAGTTTTCCAAGTTCCGGGTTAATTAATCGATGTTTTGCAATACATTTATTTTTCACATTAATTTATTTTTTAACATTTCTTTATGTTTTTCCAGTAATTCTTTTAAAATTTATATCGTCGATAGTTTTCCGAGCGCCGATGTAATGAATCGACGCCGACAGCGGACAACTTTTCCAGCTGGGAAGTTCCGCGAGGATTTGCTCCAACGATTTCTCGCGAATTGCCGAGCGTTTGAGGAGAAGAAAAAAAAAACAGAGCCAAGGTCTTCCAAACGAAATGGTTTTCGAATTCGTTCGAAAGTTGGGCGAATGAATTAAGATATATTTCTTCTTTTTTTCCGATTCTTTTTTTACGCCATGTGCCTTCTCGACGTCTCCGCAATCGGAGCCGCCCAACGAACTCGTTACAGGAACGCGAATCGAACGAATGCGGTAATTAATTGAATTCCAAGTAATTTAATCGGGTCGGGTGCGATGATAGCCGGCGCGATAGCGTGCGAAATTCTCTCCGGATCGCCGTAATCCGACGAACTGCAGGATACTCCCTCGTTTCCAGATCCCGCTTCTTCCTCGGTTTTCCCCGAGGCGGGCTGCGCATTATGATGTAATTCCGGGCACGAATAGCCGGTTAACAGGAGGTTCCTCGACGCGGGACAAACGTATCTCTGAAATAAAGTGAGAGAGCCCGGAAGGGTTTCTCGTCTCCTATTATCAAGTGGGCAGACAATGCGAAGTCCTCTTTCAAAAAATTTCAAAACCTTACAACATTGACGCTCTTTCCGATCAAGAACTTTAACAAATATTTTAGTCGTCGTAGATTGCAAACGAGGGATCTGAGGGCGTTTTTGCAAGAGACCTTTTTTGTAGAGCACGAAAAGTTTGACAAAAAACGTCTTATGAGTTTTAGTCGTTAGACACAACCGTTTTCGAGAAAATCCTTATAGTAAATCTTCCAGCGGGATACTGTCGGGCGAAACGCTATATAAGTATTAAAAAATATATTGTAACCGTTATAGCTCATTAACGAGGCATCTGAGGGCATTTTTACAAGAGACCTTTTTTGTAGAGTACGAAAAGTTTGACAAAAAACGTCAACTGAGTTTTAGTAGTTAGACGCAACCGTTTTCGAGAAAATCCTTATAGTAAATCTTCCAGCGAGATACTCTCGGGCGAAACGCTATATAAGCATAAAAAAAATATATTGTGACCGTTGTAGCTCATACACGAGGCATCTGAGGGGATTTTTACAAGAGACCTTTATTGTAGAGCACGAAATGTGCCAAAAAACTGGCCGATTAAAGTTCAGCGCGAAAAAAATACACCGAAGTCGCGCTTCATTTTGTCAAATTTGTGCTCGGTGCGAAAAAATACATGGAATTATACGTTTCTGAATTTTTTTTCGCACTTTCAATTTTTACTCAAGAAATTCAATTGATTTTTTATCTAGCTTTTTCAACCCCCATCATCTTGTGTGTTTCTTGTCGATACTCCCTCATTTCCAGATCCCGCTTCTTCCTCGAGTTTCCCCGAGGCAACCTGCGCGTTATGATGTAATTCCGGCCACGAATAGCCGGTTAACAGGAGGTTCCTCGACGCGGGACAAACGTATCTCTGAAATAAAGTGGGAGAGCCCGGAAGGGTTTCTCGCGAAGGGACACGCCAGCGCGTCGGAATCTATTATCAAGCGGGCAGACAATGCGAAGTCCTCTTTCCATCCGATAAGAAATGCATCGGGCCGATAGCATTCCGCGAACTTTTCATGCAACCTCACGCTCCGACGCGTCGCGTCGTATATTGCTGAGCTCTCAACGCGAATGTACATTTATTCAGATCGACCCATTTTTGTCGATCGCGGAGATTACTTCACGATGGTTCGGTGGGGGAACCGTTGGTGCGGAAATATTTTTTTATATTCGTGTGTACATTCTAGCGGGTTGTTTTGGCCCGCCGCTTCGCACTCTCGCTAATAGACTATGGGATTTAAAAAGCGGAGATTTAGATTTCCGGTGATATACCGGAAATACGTCACTTCCGGTTTGAAAATCTTACTTTTAGACCGGAAGTGATGTATTTCCGTTATGGCGTAATTTCCTGTTACAAAGTTTCATTATTCGACCGGAAGTGACATTATAGCGTTCGACCGGAAGTCCGTCACTTTCGGTTTGAAAAACTTAATTTCCGAACGGAAGTGGCCTTATACCGGAAATACGTTGCTTTTGGTTGTAAAATCTGTTTTTCGACCGGAAGTGACGTCATATCGGAAATACGACACTTCCGGTTTGAAAATCCCATTCTCCGCTGGGAACTGACGTCATACTGGAAATACGTCACTTCCAATTTGAAAATATAATTTTTCGGCATATTTTCGTGTGACGTCACCTTCGGTCGAGAAATTATATTTTCAAACCGGAAGTGACGTATTTCAGACTAAAAAAGCAACTGCTTGCAAAAAGGAAAACAGTCAAGGATTCCGTTGAAGCAACGTTGCTTACTTCTGTGCCGTGTTAAAATCCGGTTTCCCGTTAGTGTTGCGATATTTGTATTGGCTATACAATAATTAATATTACGAAATTTGCATGAACTCCGTTGGCAATCGGGCCAAGGTACGCCACCTTGTCGCGAGATAAATTAGCGGCCGAGCAGAATTAACGGAACGCCCGTCAAGTTGCCAAAGCGAATTCGATCCGGTTTTCAGCGACGAAAGAAAACTCGGGCTAAGTGGGTAATTGATTTGTTTGAAGTGGAAAAGCAAGCAACTTTCGGAACCTCCTTTCACCGTTTTCTCTCCGCGCTGTGGCTTGACGAAGAATCGGCACAGTGAAGGGTTTTAATGGGTTTTCTGTTTGGCAAGCTGATCGAGTTTCGTATAATTATGAGAAACGAGTCTTACTTTTTGTTGAAGGCTCCTAAAAAAAAAAATGGTAATTTAATGTACAATTGTCACGAAAAATTAATGAACTTTTCGAGTGAAATTAAAGTAAATTATTTAAAGTAAAGTATTCATAAAGTTTGTAATATACTGTACGCTAATTTTTCATCATAATTGTACATGAAATTTAATATACCATTTTATGCATAAAAACTTCCAGTACATTCAATTTTAGACGAATTTTTTTTATAGTGTGCCTCTAAGTAAATGGAGATAAATGGAAGAGCGTTAACTAGCAGAGTAGCGCAATTCGGTTATTGTATTTATTATAATTATATTTATTGTTATAATAATAAAAAAAAAACTTCGAGCGCCGTTTGCTAATTTTTGTGATTAACCCACGATCGGTCAATAGCTGAGGTAGCGAAGTTCTGATAAGACCAATTACCCTGCTAATCGGAACGAGTCGAACTGCTGTGGGATGGTAGGGGTGTGATGGTCAATTCGTTCACCTGCGCATAAAAAAATTTCCAGTATATCGGTGAAAGTTAAAAAAATTATAAAAATACCGATGAACAAATATTTGTAAGTATTAAAAAAATATTAAACATATTCTTAAAAAATATTATAAATTTCTATTAATTTTTTTTATGTTTCGTTAATGATAGGGATAATTAATACCTGGACGTTCGGGGGAGTCGCCAGAGCGTAGATAACGGCACCGGCGATGTCCTTGGGCGAGAGTATGGGAATTCGATCGAGAATCTCTTCCGGAACTCCGGCGCATACGATCATGTCGGTGCGCACCGCTCCGGGGCTGATACTCTGAATTTAATGAATCATACATTTTGTGCGTTATGAAACTTTAATTCATTAATAATTAATTAATTAATTATGAAACTTCGCAGATTTAATCCGCAACGAGGTCTCTTCGAGATTTTTAATTTTTAATATTATTTAAACATCTTTATATGCTACAAGATCTCTTCAAGGTTTTTAATTTGTAATCTTATTTAAATATTTTTGTCTGCTGCAAGACCTCTTCGAGATGATTAATTCTTTATTTTATTCAAACACCTTTATCTGCTATAAGATCTCGTCAACATTATAAATGTTTATTTTATCTAAACATTTTTATATCTTCTACAAGATTTCGAGAATGTATTTAATTTTTTTAAATTAAATTTATTATTAAATTTTTTCTTCTCTGCCACAAGATCTTCTTTTTTTTGTACTTTTAAATGAATTATTTGGAGATGACAAATTGGTCTTTAATTCCTTATTATATTTATTACAGCGATGAAACTTTTATTTTATTTTAGTACCTACAATGCTCTCGACGAAATTGTATTGAATATTCGATCACTCACTGTAACTTTGATATTCAATTTCGCCGTGGCCAATTCGTTTCGGACGGAATGCGACATAGCGGTGACGGCGCATTTACTGGCTGTGTAGAGATTGAGCGTCATAGGAATTACCTCCGCGTGGTGTCCGACATTGCTTCGAAATGTGTCAATGATCAATTATATTTCAACCGGACACGAGACCAGCCAGATAAAATTGCACCGTTTAAAAACTCCCAGTCACCTGTTGATGTTAATTATGTGGCCGGGACGTCGATGCTTCCTCATCGAGCGAACCGCCTCCCTCGTGCATATCGCCACTCCGATAACGTTCACTTCCATTATTTTTCGAAAATTTTCAGTGCAACTATCTGCGAACGGAGATTAGAAATTAAAGATTATTTTCACATAATTGAGACATTTCACTGTGACAATTCTAAAATTTAAAACTTTTTGAATAAATTGAATATGCATTTGTATTAAGATATTTATATTCATTTGTAAATATAAATTTAATATATTAAAATTTTTAAGACATTTTTGAACTGAGTGATTCTGTAAAATTTTTTGGAAAATTATTTTTTTCTGATTCGAATGCACTTAATTGTTTTTTTTTTAAATAATAAATTGAAATTTGCATATCGCTTTCTCATAATGTCCCTTTATACGCAAAGCTTCTTCTACGACAAAGCATCGCGAATAAAGGAACATTGTGAGAAAGCGATATGAAAATTTCCATTTTCGACATTTTGGAATATCCTTAACACGTTTTCATTAAAGACTCGACATTTTTTTTTTACCAAAATAAACCTTCCTCTATGAGGAAGCAAAAAATGAGCTTTTTGAAAGAAACTCAGTTGGCCGCCTTCTGGAAAAATGACTGTTTGTCATTTTTCCAAAAGTGACAAAATCCAAAACAAACCTTCCTCTATGAGGAAGCAAAAAATGGGCAAACATTTCTTTTGGGAAGAAACGCCCTTGACCGCCTTTTGGAAAAATGACTCGATTACATGATTTTTATGTTTCGACTCTGGCACAAATTACAATTTTAGTCTTACCGATAATCGGCTCTGGCGTGAGGAAACCGGCGTTGTTAACGAGGATGTCGACTCCGCCGAGTTCTTTCTCCGTCCACTGAAAGACCCTCAATACATCCTCTTCCTTCCTTATGTCGCATTCCATGGGATGGAGGGTGCCCTTTTGACTCTTCAATTTTGTAGCCAGCTCTCTGATCCTTTGAACCCGTCTGCCGACCCCGACGACCCTGATACCGGCCCTGACCAGGGCCTCGGTTATGGCCGCACCGATGCCGATGCTCGCACCGGTCACCACAGCTACTTTTCCCGACCATCGATCCATCCCCGTTATAATGCACTAAAGAACTCCGACTCTTTTTCCTCAAGCAAAAGTGCTCGGATAGCCCAATACGTTCTTTGAAACAAAAAAAAAAAAATAATAATAATAATAATAATTAAAAACAGAGATTGGACGAAAACATCTGAAAATCAGCCGTGTTAACGATGTAGAGGCCTGTGGTTTTGCATAATAATAATGCCAAAAAGTTATTAACAAATTATTAAAAAATGAATTGTTGAAAAAAGAATTGGACAATTTTTAATTTTTTCGTTTCAAATGAATTCCTTGATTTTTTAGAATTCGTATACATTTTTGAGAATTGTGTTGCAATTCAATTTTTTTTTTGTTTTTTTTTTCGAACATTTGAAAAATCGATGTAGAGGAACGAATTTCGGATGTGTTTGCGAATGACGTTTCCACAGTACGCACAAAAAGTTTCGAGGCGATTGCGCAGAGTTCCGTAGTTACGGACTTAAAAACATTTCAAAAACGGAAAATTCGAAAATGTAAGCAAATTTTGAAAAAATTCATGTTGCTTCTAGAAAATCAGTGAATTCGTTTCAAAAGAGAAAAAAAACAGTTTGCTGATTATTTTATACAATTTTTTATAGCAATTTGTTAATAACTTTGTGACATTATTATTATGCAAAATTAATGTTCTTGGCACTTTTTATACAGTTGATTTTTCTAAGATTTTTATACCATTAGGAAGTGTTTAAACTCTCACTGAATCTCACTTTTGGCTGAGAATGTATTTGTGAAGCACCCTTAAAATTTGACTCACCGAACTCGTTTCAAAAAATGAACATTCGCGCTCGAACCGCAATCTCTGTTCGAGAACTATTGTCGTTGTGCAATTAGTCGCGTGCAAAGACCTTACACAAATTAAATGATAAGTGCGTTTGGTACTGGTGTGAAAAGTAGTTTAAATTTTTAAATTTTTATCGCGTTTCCGCGTAGTAGGAAGGAAAAATGTTTGAAACTTTTTATCGATTTTTAAAATAAATCGTCGATATTTGTTGATCGGTCGATGACTGGTCGCTCGAGTGAATCGGTTCACCGTTTTATGCATTCTCGAAGGTTGGATGTGAATTCAATATTTGATGCTAATGTGCCCAAAGCTTTCCATTGTATTCACAAGACAGCGCGCAGTTTTCGCACGCAAATGTTTTCGGATCGTCAGTATTGTTTCAATGATTTCATGGATCACGCGATTTTGCACCGGAAAATTGATCATTCACGGACATTCACGGACTGTTTGCTTAGAAACGTCCGTAAGCAGGGATAACGGTCTGGCGGATAGCGAGTGGGTTAAAGAAAACTCATAAATTACGCTAATCGGCGTAAGCGTTGATGGTCGATGCGCAGTTTGAAGAAAATCGGATATCGTGGAAATTGTTGATTTTTCCATCTGGCGCTCATTGATAGGACGCTCAATCATCTTGCAATGAGCTTCCTGTGACGACTTCAATTATGCAACAGTTTATAGAAAAAAAAAAAAATCAAAAAATCTAAACGAAAGAAATAGATTTTTTATTATTAAAGACAGATTTTTTTATTCGCGATCATTATCATTATGTAGGGCTCTAAGGACATTGTACTCAGCCTTAGTACGGTCTCATAATTATATTATAATATTTTTATGTTAACGTACTATTTCGATAATTATTATAGTCCTGTAAAATTGTGAGGCATATTAATGATGTAAAGCCAATTCTCCAAAAATCGCTTCGTTCCGTCGGTAAAACAGGAAGAATGGAGTTAGATCGATAAATTTAAATCGATCAAGTCAATATAGTTTTCGACAAAAGTCGTAAAAATCGTCGATCAGCTGGCCAGGTAAACGAGATAACATGATTTGTATGAGTTGCGTGTCTTTAAATCATGTATCATACCATCGGAGCAACGCGTCTGCACTTCACTTTCCCCATCTACTTGCGCGCGGCGCTGAGGTTCCGGGGGTCGCCGGTAGCGCCAGTGCGCAGACTCTGTAGATCATAAGCGTCGGTAAGGTAGGGATCTTAGAAAAAAAATTATTATATTATAATTAACAATTAATATTAATATTCAATGGTAATTAATATTATTTAAAAAATAATATAGCAGGTGGTTTCCTAGAATCTCGACGCTTAAATCTAAATTATTTTCTCAACGTACCGTCATATTTTATCAGTTTATCACTCACGAGCTGAACTCTGCAGGTTTTTTAATCGCCGCACTGACTAGATAAATCCGAAGGACGTTGAAGATTGTACTGTCCGCGACGTAAGTGGCGATCCGCTATAGCTTACTCTGTTACGTATTGACTCTCGCATAAAAAATCTTGCAAAACAATCTTCGTACACCTCAGCGATGTCAGAAAACGATCCAACCGACTTCTCGTTCTATTAGCGATTATCCAAGAATGGAAAAATAAAAAATATTCATATCATCAACATGTTTATTTGCAAAAAGGTACAAAAAGATAATGATCCTTCATAATTCTTTACGGCTTGTTCAGAGACACCGATCAAGCCGTAATCATTATATCATTTATCAGAAAAGATCCAACTGGCATCCAAAAATGGAAAAATGCACCTAGAAAAATAATTTATTTGACGGCCACCGTTTATTTCGTTTAAGTAAAATATTTATTTGTTCTAAACAAATATTTATATAATGTAAGTAACTATTTACTTAATTTAAATAGATATGTATTTAAAACAAATACATATTTTACTTAAACCAAATAAACGGTGGCCGTCGAATAAATTATTTATCTGGGTGTGAACAATATTAATTTCATACACATGTTTATTTACAAAATGGTACAAAAAGATAATGATCCTTTATAATTCCTTACGGCTTGTTCAGAGACATCGATCAAGCCGTAATCATTATAAATAGAAAACAAGTAACCAAGCTAACGTCCCATAGTTAACTATAAAGCTATGGATTATTTTTTTTTCCTTCGATGGATCACAATTTGCGACGCAGCGGAGTTATCCGCACCTCGTCCACCTGTAAGTACAAACAAAAAAACCAGTTTAAAAAAGATTACCATTCGCTATCGAAGAAGAATGCAATAATTGCTCGAACACTTACGCGAACGCCCGGACCAGCCGATAAAGCGAACATTACGCCGTCGGCGATGTCTTTGGGCTGAACGTACGGTAAACGGTCGAAAATTGCGTCGCTACCGCCAGCTGCGCTGAAAATGTCTGTCTTCACCAAGCCGGGAATGATGCTCTGGAATAAGTCCGAAAATGAAACTACAACATTCGTCCACGATCACTTTACAGTCAAAAAATTATGATTGTCACGATTTGCTGTTCGTCCGAAGAAAAACAATGGAAGTAAAATTTTCTTTCGTGGTTTGTCCATCCCTCGTGAGAGAACAAACCTCTTCACGAAGATGACACAAACATTGTGTCTCTAATTATTAACCATTATAATTAATTATTAATTATTAATCATATTATTTATTTAAATATTAATCATATTATTTATTTAATTATTAATCTAATAATAATTAGATTTAATTATCAATCTAATTATAATTACTGGAAAAAAATTCGCTTGCGGGCTGCCAAAGAAAAAATTGTTATTCTGATTCTACTTTCAATTCTTACAATTCATATGATATCGAAACAACGATGGCAAGACTGTCATGGTGGCATGTTATCGTTTCAATGCCGTATGGAATTGTAAGAATTGAAAGTAGAATCGAAATAACCATTTTTTATCTTCGGCAGCCCGCAATTGAATTTTACTTGAGTCAATGATTTTTTTTTTCGGTGTACGATTATAATTAGTACCGGTAAAAAAAAAACATTGAAAATCTCGTCATTTCTTCTTGTTCTTCGACCCGCTCGCAGTACTCACCGTTGTTCTAATGTTGTCGCCGGAAAATTCAATCTCTTGCGCGACGTTCTCGACAAGTGCTCTCACCGCGTATTTAGTCGCTGGATAGATACCCATGGGTAATTTCGTGAACACGGCGTTGTATCCGAGAACACTGTAAAACGATAGGACGAATTACATGTACTCGCATCTCGCATCAATTTACAGTTCATCTCGCTTTCTTATAAAAGTTGAAAATCCAAATTTTCCTATCGCTTTCTCA
Organism: Ichneumon xanthorius; assembly: GCA_917499995.1. NCBI lineage: Eukaryota > Metazoa > Arthropoda > Insecta > Hymenoptera > Ichneumonidae > Ichneumon > Ichneumon xanthorius. Next base: position 4,550,269 of record OU824207.1, read on the forward strand.
TAAAAGTTGAAAATCCAAATTTTCATATCGCTTTCTCATAAAAGTTGAAAATCCAAATTTTCATATCGCTTTCTCATAAAAGTTGAAAATTGAAATGATCACATCGCTTTGGGGTGGTCCTTAAGGTAGTACTAGCACAATGACTGACGCCGCCTAAGTTCGAGAGAAAAAAGACAAAGATTACAATCAAACACTTCTCGATGAGAAAAAAATCTGAAAAAATTCTAGCATATAAAAGGTGCTGAAAAGATTGTTTGTGCATAATAATAATTTCAGAATGTTCATAACAAATTACTGAAAAAAAAAATTGTGCAACAAATTACCGGGCAACCAAATTTTTTTTCATTACGAAAATGATTTGTTAATTTTTCTGAATAGGTATGAATTTTTTCAGAATTTTATCTAACGCTTGAAAATTACGATTTTAAACAAATTTTAACATAAAGGAAACGAATAACATTTTGGGATCATTATTATGGACGAACAATCTTATCAGCATCTTCCATATGCTTGATTTTTTTCAGATTTTTATCCGATCGAGAAGTGTTTGTAATTCTCTTTTATTCCTCTCAAACTTAGACGGCGTCAGTCATTGCGCTAGTACTACCTTAAATTCAACATTTTTGAATTTTCTGCGGCCACCCTATGTAATCGTGGGGTATAAAATAAAAATGCGACGTTTATACAAAATAAAAAAAAATAAAAAAAATAAAAATTGCCTCATCACAAAAAAGTATTGTTTATCCAACTGTGCGTTCTCCACCAACCTGTTCAGATAGAACAAGTGTCCCTCCTTGCCCCGCGCCCTCATGGACTTTATAGCTTCCCTCGTGCAGATCACGACCGCCAGTACATTGACGTCCAGAATCTTTCGAAAATCGTCCGTGGAGCCCTCTGCGAAAAATTGCACTCTAATCGAACGCCGATCGACGACAATCGATGAAACGGAGTCATGGTCGACGATGCCTTACCGGCGATGGTCGAGACCGCTCCGACACCGGCGTTGTTCACCAACACATCGACACCGCCGAGTTCCTTCTCGGTCCACTCGAAGGCATCGACGATGGATCGCTCGTTGCGCAGATCGCACTTTACCGCGTGAAGTTTTCCCTTGGCACCTTTGAGGCTGTCGGCCAACTCTTGGACGAGCTCGACTCGTCTGGCGAGGCCGACAACCTGAAGACCGGCACCGACGAAAGCCTTGGCAATGGCCGCGCCGATACCCGCGCTCGCTCCCGTCACCAACGCTGTCTTACCGACCCAACGATCCATGATCGACGAAATCCGACGGAACACTGCACGCTCGCTGCGAGCGTATTTACTTCGGATTCCACTCGCGTAATGAGCTGCAGCTTCTCTATATATACACATATGTATATATGTATATAGAGAGGGCAGGATGGCTTGCACGACGAGCCCCACTCCTCGATTCTGGTCGCCGACCAGAATCGTGTCTAAATTATTATGCTTATTGTGCTATTATGAGTTACGCAAGAGCTCCGACGACAGCGCTGTATACTTCGTTCTTTTTTTTTTCATTGATAGACGAATAGTATATATAGCATATATAGATGAATACGATGACACGACGAATAGTCTTGCAATGAGTGGCGACAAATTTCGAAAGGATTGAGACATATTTTATTTATTTATTTTTTTAATCTGGAATGATTTGAGATAAAATAGAGAAATGAAATATTTTGCGATAAGAAAGCGTAGAGGAAGATAAGATCGCGAGTTTTGATCTTTGGAGCGTGCAGAGCAAAAAGAGTTTGTACTTTTTACAAATTATTGCAAACGACTATAATTTTTTATTTGTTTATTTGGTTTTACGGACAAAAGTAGAAACTAAAATTGCCGATGGGACGGGAATTAAAAGGACAGATTTTTATGTTCAAACCTGAAGAATAGAGTTTGTTACTCATTGAATAGAATGATTTTTTTTACTGTGGCAGCCACGGAGAACTGGATGCTGGACGGAGTTGAGACTCCTTGGTCCGTGCACAGTAAAATGGGTAGCAAAGTTTCTTGAAGAAGCAAATTGAAGAATCAAACAGTGGTGCATGCAAATGTAAATAAAGTGTCGTGCACAGATTATAGATGTTAACTTACACCCGTGTAATTACCATCGGAGCAACGCGTCTGCTCTTCACTTTCTTCATCTACTTGCGCGCGGCGCGGGGTTCCCGCGATTGCCGGTAGCGCTAGTGCGCAGACTCTGTAGATCATAAGCGTCGGTAAGGTAGGGATTGTAGAAAAAATAATAATTAATGTTAATATTAAATAATAATTAATGTTAATATGGAATAATAATTAATGTTGATACTTAATAATAATTAATGTTAATATTTAATATTAATTAATATCATAAAAAATAAATAAAGTAGCAGGTGGTTTCCTAGAATCTCGACGCTTCAATAAAGCCATCGTTTTTTTTTTTTCTTTGATGGATCACTATTTGCGACGCAGCGGAGTTATCCGCACTTCGTCCACCTGGAAATAAATATAAAAAATCAGTTTAGAAAATTATCATTTGCTATCGAAAAAGAGTGCAATAATTGCTGGAACTCTTACGCGAACGTTCGGACCAGCCGATAAAGCGAACATTACGCCGTCGGCGATGTCTTCGGGCTGAACGTGCGGGAGACGATCGAAAACTGCTTCGGTACCGCCAGCTGCGCTATAAATGTCTGTCTTCACCAAGCCTGGAATGATGCTCTGGAATAAGTATGAAAATTAAACTGCAATATTCGTTCACGATCGCTTGACAATTTAAAAATTAAGATTGCCGCAATTTGCTGATCGTGGTACAAACGCTGTATCTGTAATTATTAATCATAATCACTACGATAATGATTACCGTTAAAAAAAATTGCAAATTGATATTTTCATATGGCTTTCTCAAAGTCAGCTTGAGACTTGCCCAACCAGCCATTACAAAAATCGCACGCAAAAGTAAATCGCACGCAAATTCAGTCATGGCTGCAAAGCGCCACTTACGCCACTCTCGGCAGGCCCGGCAAGTAGCGCTCGACGTTTTGGACTATTTTTAGTACGGTGACACAAAAATGTCGAATTTTTTGTTTTTACAAAAACTTCCTCTATGAGGAGGCAAAGGCATCGGAAATCCAGTAATTTCTTCTTGTTCTTCAATCCGGTCGAATTACTCACCGTTGTTCTAATGTTGTCACCGGCCGAATCAATCTCTTGCCTAACGTTCTCAATGAGTCCTCGCAGCGCGTATTTACTCGTTGGATAGAGACCCGTGGGACGTGTCGTGTATAAGGCGTTGTATCCAAGGACACTGTAAAACGATTGGACGAATTACATAATCAATGTTTTTTTCTCGAGTCTCCGTCACTGATACCCGAGCCAACGGCATCAAATTTCATTGCGGTTGATAACTAAAAAAAAACATGAAAATCGAGATATTTCTAAAGGTTCCTCATCTAATCTACTTTCATGTACAAAGCTTCTACGAACAATCATTTTCTGGGATTATTCTTCATCGAGGAAGCTTTGTCGGTAAACGAAAATAATAGCGTTTGAAAAATTTGGCTGATTGAAAATATAAAAAAGTCCCTAATATTTCGCAATATTCACTACAAAGATTCCCTATTACATAATAGTTATTTGTAAGTGTTAATTTATTCTTAACTCGACACTTGATACGGAAATTCGCATCAGAAATAAAATACAATTTTTTTGATAAAATTCAAAAAATCCAAAATCTCATCAATCTTAAACGGTTCGATCGATCCTCGCCAAATTAAATAGGACTAAATTAACTCATGGTATTGGAAGCTTTTTTACACAAACCGTTTCCAAAATTCCAAGCCCATATGCGTTGCCCAATTTCACAGTTAAATTTTTATTCTTAATTAACATTTCTGTAATTTTTCCGGCAAAAGATTCGTAATTTTAATATCTGCAATTTTTTTTCTACAAATAAACTACAATAATGTTCAATTAATACAAGCAAATTTCAAGTTCGACTACATTCTATTTACAAGTTATTTTTACAGTCGATTCAGACAAACGTGATACGATAAAAAAAATTGAGCTATAATATCACCAAAAAAATTGGTTACAATGTGCTGTCGACACCGACCTGTTCATGTAGAGCAAGTGTCCCTCGTTGCCCCGCGACCTCATGGACTTGATAGCTTCCCTCGTGCAGATTGCGACCGCCAGTACATTGACGTCCAGAATCTTTCGAAAATCTTCCGTGGAACTCTCTGCGAAAAATTGCACTCTAATCGGACGTCGATCGACGACGATCGACGCAACGGAGTCACGGTCGATGATGCCTTACCGGTGATTCTCGAAAGCGCTACGACACCTGCGTTGTTCACCAACACGTCGACACCGTCGAGTTCCTTCTCGGTCCACTCGAAGGCATCGACGATGGATCGCTCGTTGCGGAGATCGCACTTTACCGCGTGAAGTTTTCCCTTGGCACCTTTGAGGCTGTTGGCCAACTCTTGGACGAGCTCGACTCGTCTAGCGAGGCCGACAACCTGAAGACCGGCATCGACGAAAGCCTTGGCAATGGCCGCGCCGATACCGGCGCTCGCTCCCGTCACCAACGCTGTCTTACCGACCCAACGATCCATTCTCGATAAAAACTGACGGATAACTGGACGCTCGCTGCGAGCTTATTTCCTTTAAATTTCACTCGCGTAATAATCTGTAGCTTCTCTATATATACACACATGTATATATATATATATATATATATATGTCTCTATAATATAAAAAGACTTCGCCGCCGTGTCAAGTATCGAGGGGGGGGGGGGGGGGGTAAAACTTAGAATTATAAGGGCTTAAGTCCATTTAGCTTAAAGGGATTTAGAATAATAAGGGCTCAAGTCCATTTAGTATAACGGGATTGGGAATAATACGGGGGGGAGGGGTGGTTAAAAGACTTAGAATAATAAGGGTTTACGTTCAGAAACAGGTGCGAGCGCGCGAGCCACAATAATTGACGATTCCGTATTGACGATTCCGTATTGACGATTCCGTATTGACGATTCCGTATTGACGATTCCGTATTGACGATTCCGTATTGACGATTCCGTATTGACGATTCCGTATTGACGATTCCGTATTGACGATTCCGTATTGACGATTCCGTATTGACGATTCCGTATTGACGATTCCGCATTGACGATTCCGCATTGACGATTCCGTATTGACGATTCCGTATTGACGATTCCGTATTGACGATTCCGTATTGACGATTCCGAATTTCCTGTTTCTTCCTAATGGAAATTGTGATCGGTTTTACGATCACCCCGAAAACCGACTTGCCGATCATTACATTGAATACGCCATCAGCAACTTCTTCAATGCGAACTTTCGCACCTGGTCCACGGATAACTGGATGTCGTACGGGTTTGACGCCTCTAGTTCCATATGTTGTTCGCAAAAAGTCAAACAACCCGGGAGTTGACTTTTTGCGGCTTTTTGTTCGAACCAAATTCCAGAACCTGCCTTGCCATGTTAGTCCCGCGTGTCATTTTTCGCGATGATAGATCACGAATTTAAGTAAACTCCCTTAACAATTTAGGTACTCTGTAGTTGATAAAAAAATACATATACAAGGTGACAATTGTAAAGTGGCCACCCGTATCAACTACGGGTGGCCACCTTATAATTGTCACGCCGTATATACAAAAAAAATTCTGGACTAAACTTGTGACGGTTTATAGTCACGAACGAAGTGAGACGTCGTAAAATTCATCGCCCGGTTTTCTCGCGATTCACGCGCTGAGCTCCGAAGTTGGAAAATAGTTTTCTGATTGCGTGATCGCGGAATAAAGTTCAACTAAAAAAAAAAAAAAAAAAATAGGAAGAAAAATGGAACAATGCAGAGTCCACAATTGGAATCGATCCACTCGTTCCTCCCACGCGTCTACAAATTGTTCCTTTTATTTTTCGCCGATGGAACGAGTGTTCGCAAAATTCGCGGCGCGCAGTTTTAATCGCCACGTGTACTGCACTTGAGATGAGGAATAAAAACAACAAGTGGACGTTGTAAACCCCGCTCGATCCCCGATCCGTGTAATTAAACGACATCGAAGAGTCGTTCTTTTTTTTTCCTCCCATCAGCGAGGATTTTGGCCCTTGAGCCATCGCAGCTCGTTCACCGTTTCCAAAGTTTATAATTAACTTTTTTTCATTCCGCATTCGTTGACGTCGTCGCGAAACTTCGTTTTTTTTTTTCCTGCCGCAAGCAAGCAGTGGCCGCGGTGTGAAAACCGAACGACGAGAATTCGAGAGGTTCGGTCGGAGCACGTTATATCATTCCCCGGCGTATAAATTCGAGAGGCAGTCGAAAGTTTTCACCGCAACTTTTTACCCACATCCCTTTTCCACTTTTCCCGCACCCACCCTCGTTCGCCGTGCGCGAGATAAAGTACGAGTTGCCATCGGCAAAGTACGTCTAATTATTAGATTTGCCTCCCCTTTTGCACTGCTCGGTTCTGGTAGTTTGACGTACCGGTTTTATTCTTTAAAAATAAAAGTTCCTCTGATTTCGTTTAATTGCACGGATCGGGGGTCGAGCAGGGTTTACAATACACGCTTGTCTTTTTTTTTTTCTATAGTGACAACAGGCTGATTTAAACCACGTGTCATGAATTTTGGGAGCGTTCGCTCCATCGGGCTAAATAAAGAGACCGGTTTGCACGTGAGAGTGGATCGATTCCAATTGCAGACATGGTTCCACTTTTTTTATTGAACTTTATTCCGCGATCATGCAAAGAAATATTTTCTAAGGTGGAAAACCTTAGCTTTCTCGCTGTTCGATCGGTAAGCAAAGATTTGGGTGGAAAGTACCAAAAGTCGTTTATTTCTTGCAATGTTGGCTTTAGAGCCGATTCTAACTAAATTTATAAATTTCACTCGTGCATATTGTAAATATAGATTTATAATAAATTTTTTAATTTTTACAATTATAAATGTATAAATAACCGAATCGATTTCTTAATTTATTTATTGGATTTTTATATTTTTGTACTCACAAAAATTAAAAAAATTAAATCAATGCATCGATAACAGACAAAAATGGTCATCGCAGCTCCGGTAAGGAATTTTTCATTCAGTTCCCATGTCCGCAGACCGAAGACGTCGTCGATGTCGAATAGGATTAATTCTGTCCAGAGGCTCTTCCTTCGTCCATACCCGACGGTTGTACAATTAAACTCAGGACCGAAAGTCAAGACCCATTCGAGCTAAGATGTTTCGAAGAAGCTCGAATCTGCCGTGCCCGAAAGCTCTTCACGGGATTACCTTAACCCTCTAAAGCCCGAGACCAACAGGGCTTGGTGTTCCAAATACGCCACCCTCGACCCTAAAGGGGTAACGTAACATCCCCGTAAAGTTAGCTTTTATGGAGTTAAGAATTTGGGCGGATTTTAACCCTTCACGTACGGGATCCTTGTTTAACGAGGACCTAGAATTTGCCATAACGCAACCTTCGAACGATTCGAATAACAAGTTGGTGTGCTCACAAAAATTTGTAAAAATTCACAGACGTACCTTACAAGTACCTTAAGTACTAGAGCGACCGTAAAGTACAAGGAGCGTGCGTAAACTACAAGGAGCGTGCGTAAAGTATAAGGAGCGTGCGTAAAGTACAAAGAGTATGCGTAAAGTACGAGAAGCGTGCGTAAAGTATGAGAAGCGTGCGTAAAGTATGAGAAGCGTGCGTAAAGCACGAGAAGCGTGCGTAAAGTACGATAAGAGTGCGTGAAGTAAAATCGGCGCGATGTGCGCATGCGCCGGGTATTTCTAGTACACTTGGCTGTGAAGCGCCATTTACGCAACTCTCGACAGGCACGAAAAGTAGGACTTTTCGTGCATGAGTTACATAAAATTTATTACGAAACATCCGTATCGTTTTTGTGCTCAAAAGAAGGCATGGACGTTTCCTTCATGGAAGGCTCTCGGCAAACAGTCCTCTGTACTTGAAGGCTTAAAACCGATCTTTGTATGGACCGGAAACTCCCGAACGGAGTCCCCACGGCTATGCTTATGTCGAGTCTCTCTCTCGCGTACGAAATGCAAGGATAGGGTGTGCAGTCCCTGAGGGACGAACGGATACTGGGAGGCGGACGAACGCATCATATATCCACCGCATACTTACCCCCATCGGCATGCCGGGCACGTCCCCGGGATCAGAATTTTTCCACCGAGATTGCTGGCTCTCCGGCACGATTCACGATGAATCCGAGCGACGATACATCCGGAAAGAGCCCCGGGAATCACGTGCAACGCGAAGGACGTTGTTACGGAACATTTTACTCTTAATTCGTCAACTTTAGCGAATGCGAGTTGGAATTTTTCGTAAGTGCACAAAAATTCATACTTTTTTGAGGGGAAACACTTTTTCACCCTCAAAGAATGTGAACACTAGTTTATTGTTAGATAAATAATAATCATAACAATTTACGACACTAATTTTTTATCTAATTAAATTTTTATCTCGACCATTTCATAATCGTCAACCTGTATGAAATTCGATTCTAAATTTTTTTTTAAATAATCGTATACACAATACTTTCAATAAATTTTATAATTCGAACCATTAAAAAATCCCAATTATAAATGATCAATTGTTAATAATCTTTATTCGAATTTTTAAATTTATTTTCTTAATAACAATTTTTATTTCGACTATTTTATTATTGTCGAACCCTGCAGAATTCGACACTCTGAAATAAAAAATTTTAAATCAGATACGCACGATACATACTTTCGATAAATTTTATAAATCAATAACGTGTCTCCGCTTATCGAGTTTTTTCCGGATGAGAGAGAAACGAGAGGGTGTCGTTATAAACCGGCAAGGGGGGGGGGGGTAGAGTATGAGAATGGCGTATAATTCTGGAACAGCGGAAGCTCAATCGTTCCAGTCGATTATCAATACGTCAGCGGAGTGAGTTCTCCGGATACTCGCGAGAATCGCCTCATCACCGCGATCCCGGGTGTGAAATTTTGACGTAGTGCCCCTCCGCCTCTGCACGTCGGAATTAATGGCTTTCGCGTCAATCTTTCCACCGGCCTCGGTGAGAAGCGTTCGCGGCGAGCGCCGAACCAGATACAGCTAGGTTCGCGGGGGCCGACGCAACGAGGCTTTTCTGGCGCGAACAGCTTGGCTGTCCGATCGCGATGTCGAATTACCACTGAAGAAGAAAAAATGAAATTTATAGGGCGTTTTATTAAATTTTGTCAAATTGGCGTACACATTTTTTATTTATTAAAAAAAATGTATCGAGAAGTTTACCGAATTTTGTCAACTTGGCGTATAAATTTTTTATATATAAAAAAAATGTGTCGAGAACTTGATCGAATTTTGTCAAATGGTCGTATACATTTTTTTATTTATAAAAAAAATGTATCGAAAATTTTATCCAATTTTGTCAAAAAAGCGTACAAAAGTTGTATTTATGAAAAAAAAAATTATTCGCCGTCTTCCGACTTTATCAAACTTGCGTAATTTTTTTTATTTGTAACATTTTTTATTAAATGTATCTAGGGTTTTTTCAAACTTTATCAAAATCGCATAACAATTTTCTATTCATTGAAGAGAACAAAAAAATTTAATCCAGACATTTTTCAAACATCGTTAAATTTGCCTAAAATAATTGCTGATGAATTTTCATCGACAGAATCGGGAAAAAAAATGTGTCAAATTTAAAGACGCGCGTTCCAGAAGAGACCTTGGGTTTGTCGACAATGTTTTGTCGCACGGGATTGCAAAATCAGGAACGTATAGGAATGACGGAGAGACGGTAAAAAAAAAAGAAGCCCTGGGGGGAAAAAGATTGCATCGTATAGGACAAACAGTTTTCTTGGCATGACTCCGAAGGGAACGCCAGTCCCTTCGTGCATCACTCGCAGTTTCCAATCTACCGCGTAGATATCATATTCCGTAAGTCGTATTCAGAAATATGTGATACACAGAGTCGATCGGCGTAGACATTGAATTTCTGGAACCGAAAGAACGACCCACGCTATATTGCCAGTGGAAAAATCTAAAACGACGGCAATAAAAATAAATGACGAAAAAAAAATTTAATAAGAAAAAAATCTCGCACGCCCATACACATGTGTCTTCCGACATTCGGTGAAGTAAAACCCCCACCAACGAACACTCGATAATTCTCCACGATTTTTTTTTCATTCTGTCGGTAATCTTTAATATATACTTTTTTTCATTCCCTTAATTTTCTCCAAGAAAAAAAAATGTATTTGACCGACGCCCGCAAAGAAATATATATTTAGTTTTAATAAATATTTATTTGAACAAAATAAATAATTATTTCCATAAAGTAAATAACTATTTGAATTAAATTAATAATAATTTGAGTCAAATAAATAATTGTTTGAATAATATAAATATTTATTTTAATTAAATAAATAATTATCTGCGGGGCGCCTATAAAATAAATTATTTTTTGGGTGGAAAGTTGTCCGTTTTCTCGGTGTGTTTTATCATCCGAGAATCCGGAGTCCGCGTCTTGAGGAACAATGGCAATCTCTCGTCGGATCGTATGGTAATGCGGTAGTTGTGGGCAGTGGAAACGGGAACGAGGGTGGTTGCAGAAAATCTTGGGCCTTGTCGGGTGGAGAACCGTGTTGGCATAGAATCGCGCGGAAGCCGGTCCGGCTCGTTGCACGTGTCGTCGCACACGAGCTGAAATCCGCGTGAGCGCCGTAAAGCTCGGTCTCTCCTCTCTGCGCCGGTGCTTTCACCCCGTCGGGCTAAAACCCCTCATTCAGCGAACAGCTGCATCCACACTCGAGTGTGCAAGACACACGGCGAAACTTCCGAATCGGGCGTCACGTTCGAAGTCTCGTAACAACTTGATATATTACATTTCTAAACGAGGAAGTTCCATCCCCCTCCCCTGTATGAATGACATGGAAAAGCTCGTTTCAATTTTACAGACGGAAATTCAACGCCAGGAGTTTCGCATTGGAAATTATGCACACTGCGGTTAAAACTGCCGATATGAACACGACATGTTTGGAATAAAAGTGGTAAATACTACGCGGTCCATGTATTCGTGCATCGAAATGCGTCACTTCCGGTAAAAAAAAATGAGATTTTCAAACCGGAAGTGACGTATTTCCGGTATAACGTCACTTCCGGTTAAAGAAATGAGATTTTCAAACGCGAAGTGACGTATTCCTGGTATGGCGTCACTTCCGGTCGAAAAATTCGATTTTCAAACCGGAAGTGACGTATTTCCGGTATGGCGTCACTTCCGGTCGAAAAATTCGATTTTCAAACCGGAATTGACGTATTTCCGGTATGACGTCACTTCCGGTCGAAAAAAATGAGATTTTCAAACCGGAAGTGATTTACTTTCGGTATGAAGTCACTTCCGCCAACAACATTAGATTTCCAAACCGGAAGTGATGTATTTCCGGTGCAAGGTCGCTTCCGACCAAAAACTGAGATTTAAGAATCGGCCATGTCGTTTCCCCTAGATTCATTGCGGAGGTTTTTGTTCCCGGTGACTCGGTGTTTCGTTCATTATGACCTATAGATCTCTCGCATGCTGGACCGGCATTAGGTCCGGAATCGCGTTACCTCTCCACCGGCGCTAATTTGTATCCGAGTGCGATGCAAATCGCGGGGATTCCTCGCGAGAGCCCCCCAAAAGGCCGAACGAAGGAGGAGCATAAGGTACGTAGGTATGATAGCAATTGCTTCGTGCCTACCAGCTATGCCAGCCCGAACATCTGCAGAGTTACACGTGCACGGTAATGCGGCTAAGCTCACCATACACTCCCCCCCCCCCCCCCCCCCCCCGCCCCACCGAACGGTTCTCGTGTATGCCCACATAGATTCGCGGTACGTACCCTCCGCGTTCTACATCAGAATTTCAAATGGATTCAAGTTTATTGAGTTAGAGTCACTTAGCATAGAGTGGTATTCGAATGGATGAAATCGGGACGGAGCACTTAGGTCAGGGGCGCTCGGTTTCCGTCGCTGCAGCGTCGCAACCTGCTCGGGCGGTTCGAACCGGTGCGAGGCGGTTCGAGCCGGTGCGAGGCGGTTCGAGCCGGTGCGAGGCGGTCCGGGCCGGTCGGTGCACGGCTAATGCCGTCGATCCACTCCGCTCATGCATCCGCCGATGATCCATCCACCCTACACCGAGTCACACGGTCGCTCGATCCGTCGGTCGACTCCCGCTGACCCAATTTAATTTCGTCTCGGCAGGTGGACGAGCCGACCGGACATCGCCTATTTCCGAACAACGGCGAGACTCGCGAGCAACACCGATGCCACTGTAATGCGGTACCGGGCTCGCACGCCTCACGCCTAATCCCATCCTGATCCACCACTCTGTCCCGTCGAGGCGATTTCGGTCCTGCGGCTGGATGGCGATTAAACGCTGCCAGGGCAAATCTCACTGGGATCTCCGCTCAGCAAAGAGCGGAATTCCTGCGTCTAATCTCGGAGACTCGACATCCGTGGCTGGGTGGATCAAGGGAGGTTTTCAAAGTTTTCTGTGGATTGGTCGTGGTTGAGGCGCAGGGAAAGTTCCTCAGCCGTGCAAGGGCTCGGTTGGTTTGGAAAATTGACGGAGAAAAATCATTTTGTTGTCGCAGCTAAAGGTAGTTTTCTAAGCATCTTTCTGTTGGAACCGCTCATTCATTTTGCACATTTAGCAATGTTGCCCTGTCGGCAAATGACGTTTAGTTACGGAAACGAAAAATGCAGCTTTTGGATGACTTGCTGGCCCAGTAAACGATTTGCTATCGGGATTTATTCATTTTGCTGGTGAACCGAATTAGTGATAAGGGCACTTGCACTTTCAGCAACTGAATTTTCGCTACAGTGACGACGTTCTAATTCGTCAAATTATTTGTACTCGAAGCAAATCGAATGCAACAAATAAATGTTGTGCTATGGGAGCAGGCAATTCTGCTGTCACTATATTTGCTAACAATTTTTGCTGCGACAACCAATGTGCTGCTGCTGTAACAAAAATGTTTTTTCCGTGCTGATATTGATTTTTTTTTGATGGGGTGGAAACCACTTCCGGTTTAGGAAAATTGTTACGCGGACATCGTTTTAGGTTCATGTTGGAATTTCCTTTTGAGGATCATATACGTATGAATTTTCACTTTGAATTTTTTTATATGGGAAAAATGTGTAGAAAGTCACAAAATTCAGAGTGAATTTGAAAATCTGAAAAAATACATAGGTATTCAGAAAAATAGACGAATCATTTTCGTAAAAAAAAAGTAGGCTTCCGGGAGATTTGTTCAACAATTTTATTTCTCATCAATTCGTTAATAACATTTTTGGAATTATTATTATACCAAATTAGTTTTTTCGGCACCTTTGATATGCTTGATTTTTTTTCAGATTTTTATACCATCCATAAATGTTTGCAATTCCCTCTTATACCTCTGAAACTTATGCGAAGTGGGTTTTCGCAATAATTCCCTATGAAACACTTCCGGTTAAAAGTATATAGAAATTTTTCCGTCGGAAAAATTTCCCTAATCTTTGACCTTAAATTTTTTATGAAATTCAAAGTGTATTCACGGCATAGCGGAAAACAAAAAACACTTTGGCAAACCAGATTCTCCGGCCTGTCTGATCGCGTGCGTATTCCAGCGGCTAATTAATTAATTAATTAATACGATGAACTGAAGTGTAAATAATTAGTTGGGCTGGGCGGTAGTTGGGTTGGGCTCGCTTAATAGGGGCTGTGGAATTTGTATCGAAAACGTTGCGCGGGTCGGAGGGGAAGGAATTGGTGAAGCGCCATCGGCCACAGTATTGCAGTTACGCGATGCTGTATCTACAACGTAGTACGTAGTGTGTCAAGGGACGAAGTGGGCGAGGGGTGTCGAGAACCCTCGACAACTGATCGTTGAACTTTCGGAATCTCTTGGCTATGTAAACACGAAACATTACAAATTAAACTGCGGAGCCATCCGCGAGCCATGTCAGGCTGGGCGGAGGAAACTCTGCGAATGAAGGCTTAGATATTTCGAAATTCGATGTCTCGCGAAATTTTTTTTTGAGCTCCAGCCAAGATCGGCGGAAGTTATTTGGGAAAGAAAAAATTTAATTCGGAGCAAGACCTACTCGAAAATAAGGTAAATATCACTTTCGGGACCGGTCGGTAACCAAAAGTGTAATTAATTTCTGTTCGCTGTTCGCGACCACTTCCGGTCAAAAGCAAATTTTCTCTCAAACCGGATATCCACTCAGCTTCGCCTGAGAATTTTCTTTATTATACGCTTAAAATTATAGGCTTAAAAAATAAAACAGTTTTTGTTACCGACCGTCGTAACTCACATCCTCTGAAAATATGACGTAATTTTGATATAATAAAAACTATGATGTAATTTTGATATAATAAAAACTATGACGTAATTTTGCTATAATGAAAAATATGATGTAATTTTGATTTAATAAAATATATGATGTAATTTTGATTTAATAAAATATATGATGTAATTTTGATTTAATAAAATATATGATGTCATTTTTATTGAATAAAAAATATGACGTAATTTTGCTATAATAAAAAATGTGCTGTAATTTTGATGTAATAAAAAATGCGATGTCATTTTCTTAGGGTGAAATTGGCGAATGTGGTCGGAGTCGGCACGGAAAGGCATGCAAAAAAGGTGGTCCATTCCCCCCTCCACTTTAGCCTGAACGGTAACGCAAATATTAACGAAGGACAAATTTTGACGCAAATATTAACCAAGGGCAAAGCTCGTCGGGGCCCTTTCGTCTCTTCCGCTTCCGGCATTATCAACGTCCTCCTGGCTGACTCCGGCGCTCGACGTCAAGAGATATGTATTTTACGCGCGTATTGGCCCGAGAGCGTGAACTTATACACGCCGAGTGATCCACCGTACGCGCACACGGTGGAGAAACAGCAAAGAGGTTCTCGAGATCGCGAGGTGAGGTCGACGGTTTCCGTAGCGAAACCTTGCAAATTAGCGTCCCGTTGAATGGCTTTTCCCCCGATGCTGATGTGCCTCTTCTCCATCCCGAGGTAAAGGACGGCGCAACGAAACTCAGTCGTGTTTAAATTCTACTTGGACGAACCTCTCCCAGTTCTCACACCAAGGAGCTCGCTCGAACGTCTGTTACTTTCCCTCGTCATAATATCATCTTACTCGGGGGAACAATGTTTCCCGCTCGGCGATACATATATCCATAACCAAGCGCCACTGGCTAATGAAACATTGCAACGGACGGGCCAATTTGCAACTTTTCTGTCTAACGTCGTTTCAATTACATCAGAAAAATAAAAATATGAAATATTTATTAAAAAATTTCAAATAAAGACTCATTAAATAAATGAAATATGTTAAATGTTAGATATTTGTTTAATCACAGTATATTTATTTATTGTATAATAATTTGCAAATTTTATGTCGTTTCAATGACAGAAAAATATTAAATATTCATCAATAAATGTCAAATGAATACTCATTAAATAAATACAAAATATTAAATGCTAGATATTTTTTTAATCACAGTATATTTATTTGTGTATAATAATTGTTATAAATATTATACTTTTATTCGTCAAATGGCATGTTAAAATGGCATCACTAAAATTTTGTGTTCTTTCGAATTTTCGTTAAAAATTTCCTCCAAAGTCCCACTTCAATTTTCACCCAAACAGGCTCATATATTCAATAATGGTCCTTGGAATTTCCCAATAACCGATTGAACTATATAAATTATCTCACAACAATTTTTTCCGAATTTACAAAAAAAAAAAAAAAAAAAAATTATAACTTAGACCTTCAATTCAACAAAAATCGAATCATCCTCCAAAACTTCCGCAAATAAAAAAAAAAAAAAATCGGCAGATTACCGGTATTCAATTTGTCGAAAATCAGTGCATGCGTCTTAGTGGAGAGCGACAGTGCAGTAACAGGCGAGCGATGTTCATCGGAGCGCACCGACTACAGAGGGTAGTTTTCGTGCTCTGTTTTTTCAGTATTCTTTTTTTTTCAACCCTCGTCTGTTCCGACCGCGCGCAGTCACCGCCTTGACTTCCGTCGGTGGGGGTTCGCCGAATGTAGGTTATTCGGATCGAGGGTATAAGGCAAAGGGTGAAAGCCGAAGAGCGAAAGGGTGGGGGAGGGGGTGGGGGAGGGGTGGGGGGTGATTGAAGGGGATGAGAGGAGGGGGTTTTCGAGCATAGCTTTGGAAGATCGCAAGGATGAAAAAAGTTGCGAAGAACCCGAAGAGGGGGGAGGGGGAAGGAGCGGGGGAGGGGGCGAAGAGGGGCGGCGCGGCGCCGAGGGCTTCGACTGCGAAGGGTGAGGCCGGAACGACAGAGATGAAACAGCAACCGCTAGACGGAAGTGCAGCAGCTTCTGAATATCGCTGATGGTGCCGTCTTGAAGTACTCTTCGCACAGAGCTTCTCCGTCTAACCTTAGGCCTATTTTACCCTCCCGACGTACCATCCCTCTAAACCTCTACCACCCCCCCCCCCCCCCCCTACAGGACTGCCCCCCCCCTCCCTCGGCATTCCCCGCCATCCGATAGTCTTCCTCTTCCGTCGCCTCATTCTCATTATCTCTCGTCGTCATCGCCTCTCGCCGGCGGAAGTGATTTCGACGAAGCCCAAACTCTCGTAGGTGATCTTTCGGCGAATTCCGGGCCGTTCGGAATATACTCCCTTGGAAAGAATAAGGCTGGTGGAGGTTATTTATTTAACGTAATTTTTTTTGGTTCTTTTTTTGTTAGGATTAAATGTTGAATGTTAACATTAAATGTTTAACGTTTATAGTATTAAATATAGAAAACAGTTTCTATATTTTTGGCTTCTAATAAATAAATAACTAAATAAATAAATAAATAAATAAATAAATAAATAACTAAATAAACATTCTAAATGTATAAATAATTTCTACTGGTCCACAACGACACGATCTTGTGTCCATCGAAATATAATTTTGTATTTAGATTAACTCTTTTTTTTATATAAAATTTATTTTGTATATAAAAAACAAAACCAATTTAGTGTACCGCATCTTCTCGAACTACGTACGAGTAAATAAAAATAAATAAAAATTCTGCGCTTTCTTTCTTTTGTTCCTCGGGCAGACATCGCGCCGTCGGACGAGCATTGTAACATCTCCAGTGGGAATCGCCGCGCGGGTCTGAAAAAAATCGCCCGGCGGAAACTCAGTTTGCTGGAACGAACTTCTCCGCTCTTTTTTTCTTTCACCGTCATCTCGCAGCCTCATGCAGATGAGTTGAAAGACGAGTGATGAACTCTTCCCCCCCCCCCCCCCCCCCCCCGCCCAACCCGACCCAGTAGTCGAGCCAGAGGAACAGGGGAATCGAATTAGCGAGGAATGAACTAGACGTAAAAAAATTTAAAAAAATAAAAAAAAAAACTTATACGACATAGAAAACGAGGGAAAGCGTAGAGTCGATAAGTGCTGCTAACCGCGAGCTGATCGGTTCTTTCCATACGGCCCCGGTCCGCTTCCCGAGCCAGATCGTGTCAAGAATCTGTACCGTTTTAATTACGAGAGCTCCGAGCACCGTCGGGGGTTCCCACATTTTTTTTTATTCCTCCCCCCTTCACCTCCGAGCACGCTGGGCGATGCTTCCACGAGCATCAGTTGTTCATCGTGCCAACGAGGACTCCTCTTCCTCTGCACACCCCCTCCCCCCCCCTCTCGCCCCCCGCCGTGCTATATGAAAGTTCTGCTCTGGAGATGGGAATCGACGATTTAATTTAAAAAACGGTCCTCGGAGACAAACAAAAATAATCGGGCCGCGATAACTATCCAGGGAGGGATATTTTACACTGCTAAAAAAATTGTAAATTTTATGTACCCGTCTAGGGAATTTTTAGGCGAAAAGTGGCGCATTCAATTTGGTGTTACATTTCGATGAAAAATTGATGTAGTTTCACAGTGAAATTTAAAACACATTATTGCGGTTGATTTATATTAATCATTATTTACTGGAGCACTTTTATAGTAAAATTAAAGTAAGTTATTAGACATGATGTATTTATAAAGTTTTTAATGTACTGTATATTAATTTTTATCAAAATTGTACATTAAATTTCATAAGTGATTTTTTTACAGTGGAGCCTGAGAGGTATATTGTATATAGTAAAAGAATTGTAAATTGAATGTACTTTTATAGTGAAGTTTCATAAATTATTGCAGTTAATGTTATTTTATGGCAAAATTAAAGCAAACTGATAAATATAAAGCCCCGTTAAAAAAAAAATTCTTACGAAACTTAATGTACTGTTACTGTAAGTTTTTATGCATAAACTGGTACATTAAATTTCATGTACAATTGCGATGAAAAATTAATATACCTTTCCATTGAAATAAAAATAAATTATAAAAATTAAAGTACTTTCACAGTAAAATGAAGAAAAAATATTTAAAAAATAAAGTATTCCATGTTTTTAATATACTGAACATAAATTTTTCATCACAATTGTACATGAATTTTAATATACCAGTCTGTCCATAAAAACACCCCTACATTAAATTTCAAATCAACATTTTTTTTTTTCCATTGTACAGACACCTCGCGAAACCGCGTAGAAAGGGGTTCGAAAGAATGACCGAACGGTCGATGGACACGCCGTATGGATGGATCAATTGCCAGGCCATCCCTCATTAACATCGTCGAGCATCGGCGCTCTCGATCAACGGCCAAGGGGCTTTAATTTTCACCCGTCATCGTCATTCGTTAGTACCCATTATGTGGAACCGAGGATTCGACCATCTGCGGCATGCGGGGAATATGAATATGCGCGAATCGGCACTGGAAGCCCGCGGGCTTTGTTGCATTACGTTATAATTGTCCTGTAGGGATATTAAACGCGCGCCGGCTCTGGCGGCGACCGCATGTGTAAAGCGCGCCCGAGCGTATGTGTACAGCTTGCCCGATGCGATCAAACGACATTCAATGCTGGAAATTCGCGGGCTCGACGGGCGGACCAGCTGTGGATCAGCTGGAAAGCTTTGCCGGAAGCCAATGTTGGCCTGCTCGGATGACGCCGATCACGCTCTTCCGACTCGAACACAGCGAGACGCGCGATTCCGTGAACCGCGCCGAATCAATTACCGGAAATACCCTCTCATTTGGCAAGATCGAAGGTTTCGATCGCCAGGACATGCAATCATGCGACCCACATGCGCGCCTCCGCGGGAATACGAGTGCAGTCAATTTCAATACTCTGCCCACCGCATCGACGAATTGTTGACTCTTAATTGACCGTGCCGACGCTATGCGCGGTGAATAATTATGTTTACACGGGAGAATCGAGTGCGTTGCATGTTACAGGCTTTCCCGTTGGAAATCACTCTGGAGACACTTTTTTTTTACACTTCATGGCGCGCAACGCTTCCGCGACGGGAACGAAATTGCGCTGATGAATATTTTTGGGATTTTTCTAATTTGGGGATGAAATGTTTGGGAAAGGGTAGAAATTTAAAACATACAGCCCGATTAACCGAGAACATCAAATAAGGACTTAAAAATAATACTGTGATGAATATTAATTTTCTGATGAGGAAAGTAAATCTGTTTATTTTGGCTTTTGCTTGTTGCAAAATGAAAATGAAGAAAATAACCTTACTTAGGTCTTTGCTACTGGATAACGGATCGCCTATGTGTCTGTGTGTGATGGTTTTTTTACGCATAAAATGGTTTTGAATGTCATATTTAAATAATTTGGTAAATGTCGTTCACGACTTTTCAAAATTTATTTCTGCAATATTAACCATAAACATAGGTATTGTCGGAACTCGATAGGAGCTCGATATCTAAGTCTCTAGATACAATCGCCAATACCTATTTACATATTTACCGAGCAGTTTGAGCTTAAGCTGCTCGGCTGCTTTGATTCCGTCAAATCAAAGATATGTATCATATTATATTTAATATATATATCGAAGTATATATAAAATAAATATATAGGGACATGTATAATAGTTACAGACATTATTATATATGACGCATTTGTATTATATTTATATTGACGATATCATCAGATATATCTCAACATATATTACTTAATATATATAATATATATCCAGTATATATTTAAAATATAACATTGTACACCCAGATAAAAAATTATTTGACGTCCACCGTTTATTTTACTTAAACCAAATAAACGGTGGCCGTCAAATAAATTTGTTTTCTGGGTGTAGTATATCATTTTAAACATGGCATACATAAATTGTATATCTTTCCATACATCTGACATATACGTCATTTCCATGGGAGATACGTCCTATTTTTTTTGTCGTGAATATCGCTCGAACGAAATATTCCATTTTTTTAAAACAATATTACGACATGCTCTTTAATACATTTCTAAGAATCTTGAAGTTGAACCGGCGTAACGTCGATGCATGAAGTTTTTTCTCGCGAATATAAGCAGGATGTAGTTATCTCGGTACGGATTATCCGTCGAAGGCTTATAGAAGTATGTTAGGCCATTATAAGCGGATAATCCATTGTATAACGAGAATGTGCATTGCGGGCAAAAGAACTGGCGAACTTTGTTCCGAAGTTTGAAGTATCCTCGGGATCAGAAGAGGAAAGAGGAGGGGGGGGGAGATATTAAAAAAAATATATCCATTGTCGACATTGCATTAAAGAAGAAGGCTCGGATCTTTCTCGCATTGAATCTGTAGTCTGGTCTCTGCGTATTCAGCGGGTCATCCTCGACAATGGAATTGTCGATAGCAAAACCACCGACGGATCGAACTTTATTAAAATTCTCACGGATTCTCGATATATCTTTCGTGAAGAAAAGCGCTCATCCAAACGGAATTAAGTAACGTAAATACAGCAGAGACGAAAAAAAATCTGAAAAAAATTAGCTGGTCGATTACAAAATTTTATCCATTCGAGATAAAATTCTTTTTTTCTTCAATGTTTGATTTACATCGACTAATATTATATGCAAGTCTGACCAAAGTCTCCCGTGACCACTTGTCGAAGTCGGCTCGTCGGCGGAGCAGAATAAATTTAAATCCGGAAAAAAAATTTGCCCTCAATTAAAAATAAAAAATGTTGCCCTACTGGACGTAAAATTTCGATTTTTTATTTATTTTTTTCCTATATCCGATTTACAAGAACTACTATTATATGCAAGTCCGACCAAAACCTTCCGTGACCCCTTGTTGAAGTCGGCTGATGGGCGGAGCAGAGTAAATTTTAATCTGAAAAAAAGTCAGCCGTTCGATTAAAAATTGAAAATTTTGCCCTACGGACATAAAATTCGGATTTTTTATTTTTTTTTCCTATATCCGATTTACATGAACTACTATTATATGCAAGTCCGCCGAAAACCTGGCGTGACCCCTTGTCGAAGACGGCTTATCGACGGAGCAGAATAAAGTTAAATAAAAAAAAAAAAAAATTACCCCATTCATTAAAAATTATAAATCTTATCCTACGGAACGTAAAATTCGGATTTTTAATTTATTTTGTTCTATGTCCGATTTACATGAACTAATATTATATTATATCATCGGCGGAGCAGAATAAATTTTAATCGTACATAGATACGATTTTTTAAAAATTGCACATAGCTGAATATCGACTTGAATTTAGCTGAATATAGCTGAATATAGTCGTTGAATTTATGCAAAGCCTTCAAAGCAGCAGAGGCGCCCTTATTCAAAGGTACACGGCATACGCGTGTAGACTGCATGTAAAATCTGTCCATACCTCCATATGGACGTTTGACGGCCCGCCTTTGAATACCCAGAAGATACGTTTGAACGTTTAATCGGTACCCAATTGGGAAACGTACACTTAATTTCATGCGCCGGTGGCTGTACTAATTTGACGAGCCAGGATCAAACATACCGCGAAACGAGGATTGGTAACAAAACAGTATAAAAAAAATCGCACGAAGAACCGAAACGTGAGAATTTTTACATCCCATCTCTCGTTTCCCTGGGCATTATCGCAAAGGTCGTTCGATGGCTCACTTTTCGCTGTGAAGAGCTCAAAAAAGAAACTGTTTTCTATTGCATTTATATCGTCGTTCTGACTTCAATTTTATTTATTTCATCGTCCCTTCAAAAATTTCAATGATAGTTCACTTTTCTGTTATCTAAAGAAATTTAAGTCATGTCCGCAAATTTTTTTAAGACATTTTGATCGGGGACACGTTCGACCATTTAAAGTCTTAAAAAATAAAAAAAAATAAAAATATACACGTGTGTATATTTTTTATTCTTCCGAGCTAAATGGACAAGTTCGCGCGCTCATAATTTTTTTCATAGATATAGATGCCCTTAATCTTGGTAGCCACTTAAGTAAAGATTTAATTAAAATTATTTATTTTATAAGTATATTATTTTTACTGCTGGATCAGTACGAATGCCGATCCAGCACTCCTACTTTCCGTCCGCAATTACGATACTTTTACCGTCACTTCCGGTTTCCGCCTTCGAAGCATATATACCAGCGCCGATAACCCATAACTAAAAAAAAACAAATCCTCCAATGCGCATGTATAACATACATGCGTAAGGGAGCGTCTCTCTCTCCTGCATTACTCGCAATGCCCCACTAAATTTAAACCGTAAAGTCCTCCGAATAGTATACCTCCCGCTAAGCAATAACGCACATCCACCGAGTCTCCAATATGTAGGGGAGAGCGGGGCAAAATGGGACAGTGGGGACAAAACTCAATTTTCCAATAATTTTTCAATGCCCCATATTACCCCAATGATACATCCGGATTTTCAACACCGATTTGCCCCACTTACCGTCACCGCCACCATCCCAAAAGTTATTGGAAAATTGAGTTTTATCCCATTATCCTATTTGGCCCCACTTACCGTTATCGTCACCATCTCAAAAGTTATTGGAAAAGTGCGTTTTGTCCCATTATCCCGTTTTGCCCCACTTACCATCACCGCCAACATCCCAAACGTTATTTTAAAATGGTGTATTGTCCCATTAGTCCTTTTTGCCCCACTTACCATCACCGCCACCATCCCAACAGTTATTGGAAAAGTGCGTTTTGTCCCATTATCCCGTTTTGCCCCACTTACCATCACCGCCACCATCCCAAAAGTCATTGGAAAATTGTGTTTTATTCCATTATCCCATTTTCCCCCACTGTCCCATTTTGCCCCACTTGCCATAACCGCCACCATCCCAAAAGTTATTGCAAAAATGCGTTTTGTCCCATTATCCCATTTCGCCCCACTGTCCCATTTTGCCCCGCTCTCCCTATTCCTCGTATCTCGAAGAAACGACACTTCATTTTTTTTTTTTTTTGAGCCCGCGTCTACGCATATGATCCAAGAAGGGTTTTACCTAAGTAACGACATCGTTTTGCAGCACATAGGGTGATGTCGGTCCGCTCATATCGGCCGCCATCGATCTCGCCACCCCCCCTCCCCTTCCTCCCTTCATCCCATTCGGAAAGAGAAACGCGTATCTCCGGCTGGTCTCTCGCCGAAGGTACGATACACGTGGGGCCTCTCTCGGGTTATTTGCTCCATCGACGATGTCCTCGCCATCGGAGGACTCGAACTCTTTCGCTCCCATCCCGCTCCGTTCGGAGGCGAGGGAAAATATCGCGGTCTCCGTAAAGACGTGACAGTAACAAATGCAGCCTCCGAAGGTGCAAGCTGCATGTTACGAGCGCGGAGGACCGCGGGCCTCGCGAGTTTCCCTCGCTCTCACGTGCGCGAGTAAGTAAAGTGAATTTCCGGAAAAAAAGTAACTCGAGCGCCCTTAACGTCGGATAGAGAAACGCTAACGCGCGCTGCGAGGCATACGTGTGCGTGTGCGTGGGTTGGGTGCATGCGCGGAGCTTGAGGGTGCTGACTATCTATTGGACGACGATAATGGAAAATACTTAGGGGTTCGCGAATCGCCTTAAGGGACAGGGGCAATGTGCTTATTATAGCATATGTGCTCAAATTTGGGCATTTGGCTTGGAGAAATTGGAAATATGTACATGCGGGGATATTTTTATTTAGGGCTAGTTTAGCCGAATCGATATATGTATATCGATGAAACTTAATTTTACTTCCTCATAGAGGACGCTATGTTTTCGAAAAAAAAAAATGTTCTATTTTTTTAATTCCTTCTAATTCCAACTAATACATTAGTTGTTAAGTTTGTAAGTCTTATCCTTCTTCTATATGCTATACCACTTCTATATGCTATGAAAGCCGAAATCTCGAGAATATAGCGTATGGGGGTGATTTTGGATTTTTTTGTTTTTTTCGAAATCCACATCTGTATGCTATGAAAGTCCAAATCTCGAGAATATAGCGAATGGGAGTTTAGGATTTTTTTTTCGAATTTTAGGGAGTTTAGGATTTTTGAAATCCACTTCTGTATGCTATTAAAGCCGAAATCTCGAGAATATAGCGTATGGGAGTGATTTCGGATTTTTCGAAATCCACTTCTGTATGCTATGAAAGCCGAAATCTCGAGAATACATACTTTAGTTTGAAGTTTCTAGAGTTGGTTACAGTAAAAAATGTTAAAGTTCAAAAAATCTTAAACCTCCAATTTTCGTTGTTTAAAAAACCATCGCCATATGAACCCGACTTGCCCTATCGTACGTATCTCCGATCCAAATGAGGGTGAAGGTGAAGTAGGTGAAGTGAATTTCGGAAAAAAAAAATTTACTTCGAGCGCCCTTAATGTTGGGTAAAGAGACGCGAGCGGGTGCTCCGACGCGTTGGTATGCGTGTGTGCGACTAGGGAGAGTACAGTGTGTCGGGTGGATGCGCGGAACTCGAGGGCGCTGACTATACGTTGGACCACGATAATGGAAAATACTTAGGGGTTCGCGAATTGCCCGAAGGGCCCGGAGCAATGTGCTTATTATGTAATATGTGCGAGGAAGACACGTTGGGCGCGTTATGAATTCTAAGCGCCACCATAGTTTTCGCCTCGGTAGTTCCGAACGACAAACATAGTTCGCGGAGTCACGGCCGAGTGCGGGCTACGTGGAAGCTGCGAATGCTGAAAGTACCGCGGAGAGTCCGCTTGAGCGATGAAAAATGTACAATGGAATCGATTAATCCCTCACTTCGGACTTATTTTAGCGAAATAAAAATGATATTTTTTTTTCTACTTTTTAATCTGAACGAAATGTTTGTGTTGAGGTAATATTTTTTTTTTTTTTTTATAGACGACCCAGTTGGAGCGAGGTTTGACGCGAATAAAAATACGAAATATTATCGTGAAAATGTGGAGCATCAAAATTACTATTGAGCACGAAAAATCGACCGAGACGAGAAATTTATTGGAGAACCAAACGAAAGCATCGTCGACTTATTTCGGTCCAAATGGAAAATTAAAAAAAATACTTTAACGAAGCAACAGGATAAGGGTGGGGAGAGTGGGGCAAAAGGGGAGAGACAATCGGGATGTATCGATGGGGCAAAATGGGACGTCCTAAAAACATTGTAAAATTGCTTTTAAAAACACAGCTTTCCAATAATTTGAGGACGTCCCATTTTGCCCCAGTGTCCCGTTTAGCCCAGCTCCACCCTATTCATATTTCGTATATCATATTTTGTAATTAATAAGACATATTTATTACAGATAAAATAAGTATTAATAAATAATATAAAAAATAATAATTTTTTTTATATTCAATAAACAAAAAAGTATAAGTTATTTTCCATTAAATTTGAACTTAAAGGATCAGTTAATTGAAAAGTAACGAATGAATCAATTTTTCAATAAATGTAATGAACTTTCTACCAAAAAAATTAAATAAATAAAAAAATCCCTACCGCGCGCATTGCAATTCCATCCTCGACGAAGCAATAACAATTAACGATGTACCCGAAACATCGAAGAATGTAGTTCACTGTCAATATGGATTCCGCCGGTGACGACTAACGAAATACAACACGTTGATCTCAATCGCATTTCGTGCGCTGATGGAATGAAAAAAGCTATGAACGTTCGATCGATCAAGAGTGCTTTTCCGGTTTATCGGTCCGTCCGTCGGTCCATCGGAGGCTTGTACTGCAACCCCCACCCTGCAACCCCAAAGTTTACCGTAGTGCATACACACAAAAAAAAATCACTTTAACGACGCAACGGCAAAAAGCGTATTCATATTTCATACATCATATTTTATTATTAATATTTCACATTTATCGTTGGATTTGATTTGAAATGATATTTTTTTTATTAATGCCTTAGTAGTACTTTGAGGCAACATACAATTTGAGTTGCGAAACAGCAAATTAAACTATAAAATAAAAAATAAAATAGAATGTAATATGTGATAACCATAACAAACCAATAAACTAAAATAAACTAAAATAAAATAAAATAAAAATAAAAATAAGAATTAATTGAGAACCTAAGCATGAGATTACTCTTATAAGTAGAATCCTACATTATTACCCAGATAGCTGTAGATGGATGCATATTTCCAAAAATTTAATGAAAAAAAAAGAATGGAGTTCACTGCCACTGTAAATGTCACCGACGACAGCTAACGAAATAGAACACGTTGATCCCAATCGAGTTTCGTGCACGGATGGAATGAAAAAAAGCTATGTACGTTTCATCGATCAAGAACGATTGTCCGGTTTATCGGTCGGCCCATCGGTCCATCGGAGACTGTACTTCAACCCCCACCCTGCAACCCTAAAACTTGCTGTAGTACATACAAAAAAAATAAAACAAATAAAAAAAAACTTTAACCGGCCACGGCAAGAAGCGTATTTATATTTCACGTATCATATTTAATAATCAATATTTCATATTTATCGTTAGATGTATAAATACAAAAAAAATTAATATAAAAAATATATTTAAGAATAGAGTTCACTGTCACTATAGAAATACAACACGTTGACCCGAATCGAGCTTCGAGCGCGGCCGGAATAAAAAAAGCTATGTACGTTTTATCGATCAAGAATAATTGTCCGGTTTATCGGTCCTTCCCGTCGGTCCATCAGACGCTCTACTTCAACCCCGACAACTTCAGCCCACGCAAAAAAGAAATAAATAAGAAATATACTTTAACGAGGCTACGGCGTTTGTGCCGTTGCCTCGTTAAAGTATATTTTTCATATTCATATTTCATATTTGTCGTTGGATGCACAAACCCAAAAATGTAGTATTAAAAAATGCATATTTAAGAACGGAGTTTCGGATGGGATTAAAAAAGCTATCGACGTTTTATCGATCAAGAATGATTGTCCGGTTTATCGATCGGTCCATCGGTCCATCAGAGATGTACTTCAACCCTCAACCCTGCAACCTCAAACCGTGCCGTACTGCATGCAAAAAAAAAAAAATCGCGGCAAGTGACCCGAAGTTTGATAAAAATTCAGAAGCATCATTTATTTGGGGAACATTTTTTAGGACCCATCAAATTGGGTTTATCGGTCGGTCCATCGGTCCATCGCAGGCGTACTTTAATCCCCACAACTTCAGCACACGCGAAAAAAAAAAGATATATATATCATATTCTATAAGTAATATTTCATATATAATATTTTATAATTAATATTTCATATATAATATTTTATAATTAATATTTCATATATAATATTTTATAATTAATATTTCATATATAATATTTTATAATTAATATTTCATATATCATATTTTATAATTAATGTTTCATGTTTATCGTTGGATGCACAGATACAAAAATGTAATATTCAAAAATATATATTTAAGATGGGCTGAAGGACTTATGTCGATAGCCTATCGGCAATTGCAATAGCAATATGCAATGTAAATAATCTTTTAAATGTACCAGCATCCACACCGTCTATAAAATATTGTCAATAAATATTGTTAATAAATACATTGACTACTACTACTATATTCAAGAATGGAGTTTCGAGCGCGGATGGGATGAAAAAAAGCTATGTGCGTTTTATCGATCGATAACGATTGTCCGGTTTATCGGTCGGTCCATCGGTCCATTGGTGGCGTACTTCGGCACACGCGAAAAAAAAATATATTTTTGATATTCATATTTCATAATCTATAACTAATATTTCATATATCATATTTTAACTACTATATTCAAGAATGGAGTTTCGAGCGCGGATGGGATGAAAAAAGCTATGTGCGTTTTATCGATCGATAACGATTGTCCGGTTTATCGGTCGGTCCATCGGTCCATCGGTGGCGTACTTCAACCCCGACCCTGCAACCCCAAAACGTGGCGTACTACATGCAAAAAAAAAAAAAAAAAACACAAATTCGAGGCAAGTGACCCGAAGTTTGATGAAGCATCATTTATTTATTTGGGGGACATTTTTTAGGACCCATCGGCGGGCACTCGTGGCCGATGATGTCCGCGATCCCGAGTGAACCTCTTCGGTCCTCGCTATTGCTATTGCCGATGCTGCTGCTGCTGCTGTTTCTGGTACTTGGAAAAACGTGGGTCGTCGAGGGGATCCCTCCGATGTGTTACCGGGGGTGGGTTTCGGCGAGGGTGCTGGCGGCATCGACGGAGGTGGAAGAGAGCTGCCGCTGCTCCGCCTCCTCTTCGTCAGCTGTCCGACTGGATGCCGAGCGTCAGTACGCGTCGTGGCCTCGCCACGTGATTCTCGCGGGTCCATTCCCGGGTTCCACCTCGCGACTAACCGGTACCGCTTTCTTACACCCGGATTATGTCAGCCTTCAGGACTTTGCATGTACCACTTGCCAATTTTTTTTAGGATTTAAATTTCTTGAAAATAATACAGAAAAAAAAGTTAAATAAATTTTTCTTTCATTTGGCGTTAAAAAGAATTGATATTAATTTGGCGTTAAAAAAATTGATATTAATTTGGCGGTAAAAAAAATTGATGTTAGTTTGGCGTTAAAAAAAAATTGATATTAATTTGGCGTAATTTGGTTTGATTGAAAATTGAAATTTATATTAGTTTGGTGTTAAAGAAAAATTTATATTAATTTGGCGTTAAAAAATTTATATTGATTTAGTGGTTTAATTCGATAATTTGTTAAACTTGTTCGGATTGGTGAATTGTATTTTTTTTGTTAAATGAAGCGCCGATTCGAGAGACGTTGACAATGACTGTGTGATTGAAATTGGCGCGCCTCGACTGTGCGACGATAATGACGATGGGCATGACGGCTTCGCCGATTTTTTTCTCGTGACCCTCGAAGTGAATCGCCGCTGGTATAGACCGCCGAACTACCGGACAAGTTGACGAGACAATTTCGGATAGTCGCGATGGAGCCACGCCGGAGGGGAGGATCGGAAACACGACGATGGTGATGATTGTTGGCAGCATCGTCGTCGGACACTGTCCGCATGCCAGGAGCGCCCGCTCGGTATGTAGACATATCAAAAATTGTACGACTTTTGTTCTGCATTTAAAGTTCGGAGTGAAAACCGTGAAAAAAGTTTGAATGAAAATCATGGAAAAATTTGAATGAATATCATGGGAAAAAATTTGAATAAAAATCGTGGAAAAAGTTTGAATGAAAATTATGGAAAAATTTGAATGAATATCATGGACAAAATTTGAAAAAATGCTCAAAAGTATTTGCGGAGCCGACGCGTACATCGTCAAAATTCGATGATTTTTTAGCGAGCCTAAAGGTGATTTTTCCTCCATAAACCTACCTATTTATGATCCTAAGGTGCCTTCGATATATATATATATTTCATTAAACGTTATTATTAACGTAATTAATTACATTGAAACTTCACCGTTTTTCGATGCTGTTTAAGGAGCGAATCGCGTGCGATCCCTCTTGTCAGATTTGCAGCTTCAATGGGGCGGGGGAGGGGAGGATAACCAGACGCGGATTTATCGTTTCGGTCCCGCGGGAATAAAAGGTCGTGGGGTAAGGGAGCGGCGGCAAAGTTGACGGAAAAATTCTTGCCTCGTTCGTTATAAAAATCACTACGTGCGGGGTAGAACACTCGAGGCGTTTACATTTTCACCGGTGTGCATATTATCATAACGCATATCAATAGAATTGCTTCGATTTACTGCGTTGCCTGAATAAAAAAATAAAAAAAATATTTTTTTTAAGTGCGCGATGTTTGCCTTTATGAGCACATGTGTATTGAATTTAAATCGAATGCAGGCACCATAAAAAGAAACTAACTTTATAAATTAACAGCAAATCATTTTTTATAATTAGGGTCGATTTTGCTTTTTTCAACATTTTAAAAATTAATCTCATTAATGAATGAGAGTAATTTTTAAAAAGTTGAAAATATAGAAATAAACTCGATCCTAGCGATGTTTTAATTAACGAAAGTAATTGTTAAAAAATTAAGAAAATAAAAATAGATTCGATTCTAATAATATTTTGATTAATGAGAGCAATTTTTGAAAAATTGAAAAAATTAAAATAAGTTCGTTCCTGGTAATGTTTTTTGTACTAATTGTTCATTTATTTAAAAAAATCAAAATCGATCTTCGTTCAACAGATTATTTAAACGAGTACCTTTTTAAAATTATTTGGATTCTCGGAAATAAGGATGGTTCGTATTACCCCCCGACCCGCGTTTCCCCAAACTCCCCTGCGAGAGTATCGCGCGACCTTCCGATCTCGGGCGAATAATCGAATTTCATTTTTCCCCATCTCGTCCCTCGCGACTCCTCGCGCTTTAGAAAGAAGTGGTAATCGAACTATCGCGAGTGCCCGTACGGATAGCGAGAAAGGAAAAAAAAAAAACACACAAAAAAAAAAGAAACGGGTAAACGATTCCACGAAAATTCCGGTACACAGACCGGTCTGGATATAACTGTGCGATAAGTCGTAATTCAAGCCGAGCGGTGGAGAACTCTCGTGGCGAAGAACTTTTATTATAAAACTTCGATTTCGTTATTCGAACGTCTGGAGAGTTGAGATTTTTCAATTGGACATTATCGAATTATCAAGTCCCGCGAGACGCGAGCTTCTGCTGTCTAGAATATGTTGCGATTAAAATAAAAAATAATAAATAATCTGCCCGGATTTTATTTTTTATTTTTTTAAATTTTCTATATAATAATCAATATAAAATGGAATTATTTCCGGTTTCAGTCACGGGATATACGGATGGCTCATGCTTTACGATATCTCCTTCGCCCTGCGTGGGATAACGAGATATCAATTTCGGGAGGCTTTCGATCAAATTCGCTGATGCACCGTATCGTAATTCGAGACATAAAAAAAAAATGATGTCGGACCCTTAACGATAATAACGTGAACCCTATTTTTCGCGTCAGCAGCCTTAAATCGAATCGGATCATGTTTGACACACCGTATCATATCCGACAAAAAAAGTATGCAAAAAAATAATATATATATTTAAAAATATTTAAATCAACAAATTTTTTGAGCGAAAATATATGCACGAATATTTCCGGTTTGAAAATATAATCTTTCGACCGGAAGTGACGTCATACCGGACATACCTCATTTACGGTTCGAACATCTAATTTTTTCACCGGAAGTGACGTCATACCGGAAATACGTCACATCCGATTTCAAAATCGCATTCTTCAACCTAAAGTGGTGTCATAAATTTCCGGGTGATATTCCATATCACCCGCATGGTTAGGGTGATATGGCCGATCGCAAATATATATTTTTAGAGTTGCAATTAAATCACGCTTCGAAAATACCGAAAGTCTGAGTGAATTACTTGAGTTCGATGTTTCCAGAGTTGGTTGCGACCAATATTTAAAGGTTTTTTTTTTTAACTTAAAACCTCAAATTTTCATTGCTTAAAAAATCACCCCGACTTACCCTAGGTATACTTTTTTATTCATGGGCAATCCCGCCGTCTTTGCTCGATTACTCAAAAGAACTCGAGATCGCGTGGATAATCCGAATAAACTGTGCTTCATTTTCCTCGCATTATTCGGGAAATTAGGTGACTCGCGCGACCGCACGCTTCACCCCCGAATCGACTTCCGGTCGCCGGCCCTCGAGTTTCCCTCGCCAGATAACGACTTCCCTCTGAGTTTACACATTTATAATTACTGCTTATATATTTGCGGCAATTTATTCCCCCCCCCCCCCCCCCCACGGCACTTTTTGGCAAGGGCACCAGAGAAATCCTTTAAGATCTCGTTCTCGAGATTCCGGTTGTCTGACGTAGAGCGTCGTTTTGTTAGCGAGAGCGGAAGAAAGCGATCCACGCGCCCGGTGGGGTGGCCGCGTTTAGCTGGCGTCGACCCGCGGGGCTGTTTCGAGATCTCCGTGTAAAAGTTATTCTCCGCTTTTAGTTCGAGCCCCGACGGGGGGTGTCGAGCCGGAGAGGAAGGACCGACCGGATAAAACAAACCCGACGGGGCAACTAATTTTTCATTTTTCTACCGTTTTTAGACACTCACTCCTTACATGCAAAAAGTTGCCTATTGAAACCGCTTTTTTAACATATTTTAAACCCTTCGGACGCTCGTGTACATCTTCGCAACAAATTTAGCCAATTAGTATTTAATGAATTAGACACATAAATATATTTTTCACATAGACACAACATTATTTTTCACTCACTCCTTACATGTAAAAAGTTGCCTATTGAAATCCCTTTTTTTATCATATTTTAAGCCCATCGGACGCTCGTGTCATAGTACATCTTCGCAACAAATTAAAAGAATTAGTATTAAATGAATTGAACACATAAATAGATTTTTTATATCGACATGAAATTATTTTTCACTCACTCCTTACATGTAAAAAGTTGCCTATTGAAATCGCTTTTTTACATATTTTAATCCTATCGGACGCCTGTGTCATAGTACATCTTCGCAACAAATTAAACCAATTAGTATTGAATGACTTAGACCCATAAATATATATAGGTAGACTCAATAGTTAAGGAAAAAATCTGAAAAACAGGTTTAAATGCTAGCAATGAAAAAAATTAATCGATAATACGCTCCAATTATATAACACGATTATTACCACTTTTTAAACACTTTTAAACTTTTTTATGTAACTTTTTTTTTTATATACTTCAACTGTTTTTTTACGCTTTGAGGGAAAACCGAGAATCGATTGGCTTTTACTCTCGGGAAGCAGAAACTGAGGTTTTTGCGCGAACACTTTCTCGTCTCAGGTCGATCGTTTCTGTAGTTTCCGAACGGCTAACGAGCCAATGGAGAACGACGATTGGACGTGCCGACTTTCATCGGAGCAAGAAAGACATCACAGAATGCGGTGTCTGCGGAATACGATACACCTGAGTCGTGGGATTTTTTTTCGCGACTTGCCTACCGTTTTAAGCGGGTCAAGAGCGAAACGGCGTCGTTTTTTTCTTCTGTTTTTAACGTCCCCGGGAAAGACCGCGAATTGTGACGGAAGAATCGCACAAAATGCTGAATTCCTCGCGATTATTCCGGAAAACATTTTTTTTTTAATGTCTAAGACGTAAAAAAAAAATTATGGTGCATTAATGACGGGTCAAGAGTGTTTTTAACGTCCGCAAGAAAAACCGCGAATCGGGACGGAAGAATCGCACGAAATGCTAAATTTCTCACGATCCTTCCGGATACTTTTTTTTTACTTCCGAAAAAAAATCCATATTTTGGTGAATCAATAACGGATCGAAAGCGACCCAGCATCTTTCTTTTCTTTATTTTTATCATCCCCAAAAAAGTCCGTGAATTGTGACAGAAGAATCGCACAAAAACACCTGACGATTCCTCCGGAAAGCATGTTTTTTTGAGTCGTTAAAAAAAATGGAATTTTGACTGAAGAATTGCACAAAATGGTAAAAAATGTAATTATGGCTGAAGAATTGCACAAAATGCTAAATTCCATTTTTTTTAAGTCCTTAAAAACAAATAAAAATTTTGGCCAATCAATGTATTGTCTCGACAGCCGATCTTCTTGTTTTTAGTTATTCTGCTTCACTGTGTGTACAATTAAACTGGTAGCATATAAATTTCAACTCTATCCGGGCCAAAATGCGATATTTTCCTCATAATCATATTTGAATTTCGTGACAGCGTGAAAATGATGAATGTGGCCGGGACCATTTATAATTGATTTACGCGTTAATCACGCTGGGGAGAATTTCCCACTTTTACTGTACACAATGAATATGACTCAATCACCAAACATCCCCGACAGCAACGTTTGCTGCGCTCAGAATTCTCACAGCACTCGTGACAAAACCGGAAATTGTTCTGAACCCAATAAATTAATTTCCTTGTGACTGCAGATTTCTCTACTATTTGTTTAATTGAAAAAAAGTAATAGACGAATTAGCGATCACGAAAAAAATACCAATAAATCAATAAATCAGTTGATCAATTAAGATACTTGATTTTATAATTCGTAAAAATTTTATATGAATAATATGCCTCAAAAATCAAAGACCGAATAATGCTCATCCACGATATTGTTCTTCACATATTCAGTCCAGATTTTTTTTTGGTGCTCCACAAATTACCAAAGCGAAACAAAAACTAAATATTCACGATCACAAAGTTTACTCTGCTTACATACCTCGTATTTTTTTCCCCTCTGTGATGTCTTTATTAACATCCGGGAAACTCTCGGCGTATTTAGGTTACCGCAGAAGGGCAGTGGGGGAGGTCGGGGAGAACGGGGAATGAAGTAGTGGAAGGCTGAAGAGGATGAGGTACCACGAGGTATGCGCGACGCGGTCTCCGGCATCGACCATCTTTGAAGAACTTCATCGAGAGGGTGTACTCGTCCCTTCTCCATGTCGTTCGTAGCTTTGAAAAAAAAAAAAAAGAAAAAAGTGCTGCATATCACCGAGCCAGCTCGCTCCTGCTATTAGGACCGGAAGACGGCGCTGAAGTGTGCTCATTGCAGCTTCCACGTCTCGAATGTACACGCTATAACCACCGTGTTTATCTGTAACGACCGAGCTGCGATTACTCGACTAGAGTTACCTTCGGCAAAGCTTTCGAAGCAGCTATCCGTCAACTACTTGCACAGTTCTTAATCTTATCCGGAAAGGAATATTTCCATGGGCGACAAAAAAAATTATAGACCAAGGATTGCTTTATCGGGATTTTGCTTTATTAAGATTAAAACTGGCACTGGAAATAATAAATGTGGATATTTTGTACGGATAAGATTAATTATTGTTGTATGTAAGTGTATGCGCTCACCAGGGCAAACCCCATGGAAAAAGAGTCTAAACTGTAATATATTTTTCATATATTAAATATATTCTTTACATTTTTTAGTATAATTCGTATGTTATACTTCTGAGTTATATCCGAGAAAATGTTTTGCAATGTAGATTTTCGCGTATATGAAAAGTACATAATAATAATTAATACAGTGTATTAATTAGTACATAATTTATACACGTAATATATTTTTGGAGGAAGAACGGGATGTTTTTAATATATTTTTCGCACATATTTTTTCCGTGCGAAAATCCAGCACTTTTAATTATTACGTAAAAACCTTGGTATCTATTTTTTTTCAATGCGGAAACTCGATGGAAGTGGCAAGTATCAGGATCGAGCTTTTATCAAAAATACGATGAAAAAAGAAGAAAAAAATGTTGTAAGGTCTCCGCACGTGACGTTCAACTCGACGACTTATGTGGCAGTGAATCTTGCGATTTTCCGGAACTCGCCACCTTTTTCCCGGAATATGCGATTTCCATCAAGTCCCTCCGATAACCCACGACACATCGCTCCCTCGAATGTTATTTCGCTCCGCGAATATCCCATATTTGTCGAACACTCAAACCGCCCCCGATTTGTCCACTTTGAACGTGAACTGTGTTACTTTTTCCTCGTCGGAGCTTCCCATCGGTTAACATTTCGCTCTTCACGTTTTTTCCTCGCGCACCATATCAGTTGAAGTAATGCATCCGAACGCTTCACTAACGGATCGGTAACTTTACGAGATTGGTACTGAAATTATTTTTATTATTTTTTAGGCTCTTTGAGAATAATGGAGCAGAAGTTATAGTAAATTTAATAACTAAAAATGTAAATATCGTCCTTATTTTTTTTTGTTTTTTGATTTTTAGTCCCCATTCTTTGAGAACAATGGAGCAGACATTACAGTGAAGTTCGTAACTAAAAATTTAAATTTAATTCTTTAATTTAAAAAAAAATCATTTTCGTTCATGTAATTTTTTTTTTAATTTTCCTGATTTGTCTCTTTGGACGATTTCCCTTACCGAACGCATCCTTTTCTCGATTTGTCGATTCTCTGATGTAAAAAAGGACTTCCAGTAATGGACGTAAAGTCCAAAGAGCGGTAAAAAAAAAATACCATAAAAAAAAGTTGAACAGAAAATCATTCGAAATCCACCATTCCCATGATTGGCCAGTCCTGTCTCTCGCTTCATCCTCTCGCCTTCCGAGGTCAGTATCTGCATAACTGAGCAGGACCGCC
This sequence comes from Ichneumon xanthorius, assembly GCA_917499995.1. Lineage (NCBI taxonomy): Eukaryota > Metazoa > Arthropoda > Insecta > Hymenoptera > Ichneumonidae > Ichneumon > Ichneumon xanthorius. Next base: position 4,586,632 of record OU824207.1, read on the forward strand.
GGACGGCGGAAGTGCCCCGGGGATTCCAGTTTCGTAAACGGAAGCGCTATGTCGTCAAAGCCGATAAACACCGAAAACCTCTCGTACAGTGTCTGCCTCTGAAAAATCTATCAGTCGACTTTTCCCGCCGGGCAGGGCGGTGTTCCGCGGTACATTAAGGGTCGAATCCTCGACCCTCCAAGAATCACCCAAAGTAAGAATTGCCACGAATTTATTTTATTCACCGACAAAAAAAATAAAAAAAATTACAAAAACAAAGTGAATTTTCACAGGACGCAGTGCGATTTAGTGGATGGCGTTTCGGAGCAACGGGCTGCATCGAGGGGCGTTGAATCGCACGTCGGACGATCGGACAATGGCGGAAGAGCGCCGAGGAGTCGAAACTCCGGGGAGAAAAAAAAAATGGTCGTTGCTGAATTTGATTGATGAAATTAGAGGGAGGATGAAGGTTGCTTTGGTGGAGCTTTGAGATGCGCGCCGTCCGTTCGATCCCGGGCATTTCCGATTCACTCGGTTCCTTGATGTTCGGGCGGCGTGCCGGCTCTCTCGACGTCTGCCCGATCCTCTTCGAGTTCCATGCTCTCGTTGTCGGCTGCGTCCTCGTCCATCCCACCTCGCCGCTCGTCGGCCTCCTCCGGCGCCGACTCCTGCCTGCTGTCTCGCTGCCTCTGCTGGCTTCGTCTTCTCGTCGAGCGCTTCGACGACTTTCTGTGACCCTCGGCGTCACCGTCGCCCCGTCTCGAGGGGCTTCTGCTCTCTGTCGAACGAGATAAAGGGCCACACGATCCGTAGCACCGGACATCAAAAGCGATCAAAGATCTCTTCGTTGTCATTCATTTTTTTTTTTTTTTTTTCCATTGCTTTACTAGCAGTTCATACCGATGGTGGGTCTTGGAGGAAATACGTCACTTCCGGTTTGATAATCTAATTTTCGTACCGGAAGTGACGTCACCGCGGTCGAAAAGTGGGATTTTCAAAATGGAAGTCACTCATTTCCGGTATGACGCCACTTCCGGTCGAAAAATGAGATTTTCAAACCGGAAGTCACGTGTTTCAGGTATGACGTCACTTTCAATCGAAAAAAATGAGATTTTCAAACCGGAAGTGATGTATTTCAGGTATGACGTCACTTCTGGTCGAAAAATTAGATTTTCAAACTGGAAGTGACGCATTTTTCGGTATGACGTCACATCCGGCCGAAAAATTGGATGTTCAAACTGGAAGTGACGCACTTCCGGTGTGATGACACTTCCAGTCGAAAAGCAAGATTTTTAAAATGGAGGTGACATACTTCCGTTGTGGCGTCACTTCCGATCGAAAAAATGAGATTTTCAAACCGGAAGTGACGTATTTCCGGTGCAATACCACTTCCGGTCGAAGAGCGAGATTTTTTAAACGATACTAAACGGTAACGTGCTTCTATTACGAAGTCACTTCCGGTCGAAAAATAAGATTGTCCGAACCGGAAGTGACGAATTATTGCCCTCCCAGCGGATGGGTCAAATATACGAACAATCCCACAATTTTCTAATACATGTAACACTTTTTTTTACCGTTCGCCAAGTGCTTAGATCTTCGACTCCTGTGTTTCCCCTGGACCGAAGCGCTGTCGCCGGAGACATCCGAATATCTGTCCTCGTTTACGCTCCTCATCTTGGGGCTCTTCCTCGTGTTTCTCGCGTCCTCGTCTTCCTCCTCCTCCTCCTCCTCATCGTCGTCCTCCTCCACCTCGTCGTCATCGAATCTCTTCGACATCATTCGTCGCTTTCGGGTCGGCCAATCCTCGGCCTCATCGGCGTTGCTCTTCCGTCTCGCACGCTTGTTCAACTTTCGCGCTCTTCTCTCCATCGTCGCGGTACGCCGCTTCGTGACTTTTCTTCGGTTAGCCCGCGTCGAACTGCGCCGACGACTCTTTCGCGCGGCACGCTTCCTTCGACTTGGCCTCCAAAAATAATAGACAATTGGATCAACAGTATTTCCTTTTCCAGAAAATTGTCCCGTGAAATTCAAGCGATTTTTTTTTTTTTTTTTTTTGGTACTTTTGTCGATCCTGAACTCTTCGGGATGGATCGGTACCGCCGACCGGCGGCTCGTCGCTCATGTCGTTCAGCGGGTCGGCGCCCCTGTAACTGTCGACCTCCTCGTGACGACTGTGCTGATGATGCTTCACCGGATTCAGGGCTATCTGCATCTTGTATCGGCCACTCTTGCAACGGAGCAGACCCGCGTTCACTGCGTGCTTCAGCGCTCGACGGACCTATCGATTATAGATCATTATTTTTTACGGACTTATTGTTCGGAAATGGTACTTCTTTTTTACCTAAAAAAGGTGTCAAGGTGCGTTAATTGACGAGAAAAATTGCCAAAGCCGCCGTGATCTAAGTTACGTATGAATAAAAAAATCAATTGTACAATATTTTGATCGGCGTGTTTCAGAGCTTGACAGACCTTTCGATTATAGATCATTCTTTTTTAGAGACTAATAATTCGTGAAAGGTGCTCGTTTTTTACTTAAAAAAGGGCTCAAGGTGCGTTAATTGACGAGAAAAATTGCGAAAGCAGTCGTTATCTAAGTTACGTATTAATAAAATAAATAAATCGTTTTTACAACTGATCGGCGTGTTTCAGAACTTGACGGAGTTATAGATTATAGATCATTATTTTTTATACATTAATAATTCGGAAATTATACACAGGGACTTTTTAAAACTAAAAATGTCTATAATAAATAACTAAAAATAACCATAATTTCATTTTTGCAACATTTTTATGACATACATTTTATTCCGTCAGGGGACATTTTCGGGGATAATAATCAACGTTTTTGGCTCACCTGCATGGTGAGGTTTCTCGGCGGTCCCGAAGAATTCCGTTTGACGAAGTCGAGGACGTCTCTGGTCAGCGAGCCTTTCCCGTCGCCCAGATGGGTCACGGCTTCGAGGACCCGCGCCATGAGTTTCGGATTTGACGGACGAACCATCTTTCGATTACGGAGCTTGGTCGCTCCAGCAGAACCGGGGCGAAGAAGAGGGCGCGTGTCCGCTTCGCAATAATCCAGAAGGTTCAGACGAGAGCCTCGCAGTCGAAAATCGGCATTGACACGATCATACTTAACGAAATAAATAATTAAATAAAAATATAAATAAATAAACAACAATATAAATAAATAAATAAAAATATAAATAAATACATAAAAATATAAATAAATAAATGTTCTCCAATCCGAAGATTTCCTCACCCGACGGAAGGACGGACGGACTTGACTGACGATGAAAAAATAATCTCCAGGAAAAAAATTTAGCGTCACGACGAAACTTCTCCCAGCGGGTATTGAAAGCTTCCCAAAAAAACAGCGCACTGCTTTTCTGTACAAAAACAGCGATGGAAATAAATAAATTGAAAAAAATAAAATAGAGAGAAAAAAAATGGAATAAAATAGGCCGAAGGACGGAGAGGTTCGGGACTGTAGAATTTGACGCGAACCGGAATTTAATCAGAGCACAATCTCCAGGGTGCCTGAAGTTGAGAGTGAAACGAGAATCTGTTGTTACCGGTTGCCAGGCTCTCCCATTCGCCTGTCGATACTTCAGCGCGGTCCCTCTCTGAGCTTTTGTTTTTTCTTTTTTGTATTTTTTTAATCTTCGTCGAGCGTCCTAGAAAAAGTTTTCTCGAAAAGTTGAAGGGAATTCACGTCGTAATATCTTCGAAAATCTGGCCCAATTTTATTTTTTAATGTAACTTTTTAATAACGATCTAATGTTATTTCAGAAAAAAAATTGTACAAAGTAGTCTGGAAGAATAAATTTTTTAAAAAAGAATGTTGCTTTTTGCGCTTCACCATATGCAGCTCATGCTAATTGACACAATTCATGTATCTCGGAATCCACGGACAGAAAAAATTATTAGAAAATCTTTAAAAAAGGCTTATTCATTACTTTACAATACTTGTAATTTTTAGTTCCAAAAATTAGTTGGGAAATTAGTAGTATTCAGAAAATTGAACGAATCATTTTCATTTAAAAAAAAGTTATGTTTCCGGGAAATTTGTTGAACAATTTTATTTTCTATCAATTTGTTAATAACATTTTGGAACTATTATTGTGCAAAATGAATCTTTTCAGCATCTTTAATACGCTTAATTTTTTTCCGTTTTTTATACCATCGAGAAGTGTTTACAATTCCCGCAAATTTCTCTGAAACTTGTGCGAACTGAACATTATTCGCAAGGACTACCTTAAAAAATATCGGACAAAATAAATGAATGAAAAAAAAAAATTGTACAAAGGGGGAATCGCGAGTGGCAGAGAAAATTCACAAACGCGCAAAGAGCAAAGGGAATGTTCGCGATTTGGCGCCTTTGCAGTAGGCCGGTTTTCTCTCCCTCCGGTGGTTAACTCTTGCTGGAACGCTAACTGCACAGTCCGCAGCCGCACGCTCTCCGTTCGTTGCATGCGGCGTGTGTGTGCTTGTGAACCGGAAGTTTCCTCTGGCGCCGAATCGAGCACCGCCCCGAGAGAGCACCAACAAACTCTCGCTTCCAGAGTGCGCAAATAGTCCTGATTTTCACATGTCACCGCAGTTCCAAATTACGTATCAAATTCTACTCGCGGATGCGGAAGTAGTAGTAGGATATTAGGATCAGACACCTCCGAGGGTGCCGATTCTGATTGCGCGGGGACACACGGATGCCGTTTCTAATTAGGAACGAACAAGTTTTCCATGCTAATCTGTGCGCAATTTATCGAGGGTCAATTGACGATGAACTAATGATAGCGGGAAATAATGTAAACCAGCGGTACGCAGTTTAATGAATTTGTACGCTTAACGAACTTTTTTGTCCACAAACGGTCAAAATTATTTTCATGGGCATTTTACTAAAAATATTGTGAGGTTAACAGACTTTTTTGCAAATGGACATTTTTTTGTAAAAAGGACATATTTTTTGTAAAATGGACATATTTTTTGTAAAATGGACATATTTTTTGTAAAAAGGACATATTTTTTGTAAAACGAACATATTTTTTGTAAAATGGACATATTTTTTGTGAAATGGACATATTTTTTGTAAAATGGACATTTTTTTTTTGTAAATTGACATACTTTTTGTGAAATGGACATTTTTTTTGTAAAATGAACAAGAAAATAATTGTGGACGTTGGTACCTATTTTTACTGTGTAATGATCGATTAAGTATGGAACGTGGGTTTGACGCATAAAAATGTGGCTACCCCAGTGGAAGCGTCACACAGAGCCAGTATTGGGGCAGAGCACGTGTCCCGCATGTGGCAATTCCACCAGCGCAGACTGTTAAAGTGGTGACATATTTTGAATTTTTCTGCCAATTTTTTTTCTTCGTAAATAAATGATCATTTGTTCACCCAAAGAGCTCTGCAGGTGAAAAAATAAGTTACTCGGCGGCAGTTCGAAATTTTATATTTTTCAGTATTTTTTAAATCGCATTTAAGTCACATTTTTAACTAAAAACAAAAACCGATTTATCGGTATCCGCTCGAGCGCTTTCAAGCGGCGCCCGACCTGCACGCGCAGGCACGCGATAAGACAATTATAATAAAATGAATGAACAGCGATACCGTCGGAAATTCGCGAGCGAAAAGCGCCGAAAATAGCTTTCCGAAGGGTAGAAACGCAAAGGGTGAAAACAGCCAGAGGCAGCAAAACATTCAACGCTGGAAATAAACCGTCCCGAGTGCGCTTTGATGTTCGCCACTTTTTTCGTCCCGTTTCCCACTATCTGTTTATCCCCGCCAGGCCGAGCCGCATTCTTCGCGAGTGTTCTCCAATTCCGTCCCTATTTCTATTTTTTCCCCTAATTTTTTCTCCCAATTTTTTTATTTTTATTTTTCATCCCCTCGTCACCTCTCACGATTTATTCGCTCGTCCATCCGGCGCCTCGCCGCTCGCCAATTACAATTTCAAAAGAACAATAATACCCGGGGCACGGATTGAATTTCATCCCTCGATCAGACACGATCGAAACGCTTCGTACACAATGCAAAACAAATCGCGCACCTTCGCGCCACGATTTTTCAAACATTTTTTTTTTTTTTTTTTCATCCCCTCGCGACGAGTCTCGCCTCTCTGATTCCGCCGATTGATCCGTCCGGTAATTTCATTGCTCGCATCGATACATAGGACGACACTTTTTATCCTCCCTCACCCGGGTCCCTCCTTCCCACATCCCTCATGTATTTACATACCCATTTTTTTTTCTTGTTACTTTTTTTTTATCGTAAAGTTTATGCGATTGCACGCGCTGGTTGCTGCGAGTACGAATATTAAAAACCGTGTAGCGTACACGGTTTTTTTTTTATATTGTTGATATATTTTGTGGGGCTGTGTATTGGAAGTAAAGACAAAAAAAAAAATTATTCCACACGGGTCGGAAGATTGCATTGGTCGACACACCGTTCGGGATTACCGCGGCGTGTCGCTCCGCTGGGAGAGCCCGACACCGCGCCGAACGAGCGGTACTCGCGAGGGTGGCGAACGGGGTGGATGGAAGAAGAGCTATAGATGGGTCGTTGGATTTACACGAGAAACTTCCCACGGGGAAAGTATATACTCCGGTAACGCATTTCGACGGGAGCCGCGACGAACTGGCGTGGATACGGCAGGCGCAAAAAAAAAAAAAAAAAAAAAAATGAAATAAAAAAAAATGCATAAATATCGGTGTCTGGTGGGACGGTTAAAAAAAAGAGTGCGAAAAACGGCGGAGCGAAATTTGGTGAACATACAAGTCGATTTATTTGCTTTAACGACGGGGACTGCAATTTCGGGTTTTTTTTTCTTTTTTAAGCGGAAACGAAGAAAACGAGAATTTAAGTCCGGGAAACTCTCGTGGCGTGCGAAAAATTAAAATATATCGATTTGTTTACTTTGAGGACGGGGAATGTAATTTCGTTTTTTTTTTATGCGGGAATGAAGAACATAAAAATGTAGCTACGAGAAACTGTCGTAACTTAAAAGCGAAAAATTTTAAAGAATTTAAACCACGTCTGTTTGACCTTATGTGAGTTTCTTTTAAATCATTTTTCGTGATTCTTGACCAAACTATTCAACTTTTTTTTCAGGAGATCAGGTCGGAGAGCCCCTCGGCTAAGTCGCATTGATGAACGGATCGGCTCGCGGAAGCACAAGCACAGGGGGATTCCCGTTGGAGCGGAACAATATGAGGCAACGAGTCCTGCTCGCCGTCGCCAACCTCATCACGTCGTATGCCTCGTTTGCGTAAGTTTCGCGTTTTTCGTACATATGTGACTGGCAAGTTATTGTCATAGTCCATCGCCCACACTGTGGATTATTGAATTTTTCGACCGGAAGTGAAGTCACACCGGAAATACGTAATTTCCGGTAGAAACATAAAATTCGCAAACCGGAAGTGACGTTATTTCGGTACAACTTCACTTCTTATCGAAAAGAAAGATTGCTGCACCCGAAGTGACGTATTTCCGATCGGTATTTTCGGTATTCCGTCACTTCCGGTAAAGAAATACGATTTTCATCACTCGGTGCGGAAATGGCCACTTTTCCGCCCGCTTCGCGTGCGTAAAACCGCCATTTTTGCACCTTGTGATGAAAAATTTCGTTTTTCTCCCTCGTGGAGTAATGTACTATTTCATACCGGAAGTGATGTATTTCTGGTAGGGCCTCATTTCCGGTCGAAATATGAGATTTTCATACCGGAAGTGACGTATTTCTGGTACGACGTCATTTCCGGTCGAAAAATGAGATGTCCAAGCCTTAAGTGACCTATTTCCGGTATTCCGTCACTTCCGGTCAAAAAATAAGATTTTTAAATCGGAGGTGAGGTACTTCCGGTATTCCGTCACTTTCGATCGAAGAACAAGATTTTACTACCAAAAGTCGTCATTTCTGGTCGAAAGATGAGATTTATGGACCGGAAGTGACATACTTTCGGTACGATGTCCGCAAACATCTGCAGAAATTAATTTCGACGAATCGCGACACGATGCGATTTCCATCCGTCCCTTCTCGTGCCACGCCGTACGCCAGAAGTTTCGTGATTGAATTTCAGTAAACGTCAATGACGAATCCGTGCGATAAACAATGGGTGCGCGCAATATAGATAGCGGAAAGCGAGAGGGACTGTCGCGGCTAATCGACCCTTAACCCACCATGGGGTATCGCACGGATGCCCGACCGGGCTGCCATCGGAGTGCTTTGAACGCGATAGCGAGCCATGCCGGTACATGCGTTCGGTCGACCGCGGAGGGAAAGAGCTAAGCCGCGGGACGCGGAGCCGGAGTTCATATGGAGGATAATATATCTCCCCCCGCGAACCTCCCCGAACCCGCTGCATGCCGACGGAACGATTGGTAGATGCGTGACGCTCGATTAATGCTGCAGATCGCCCTCGAATCTGTTCTCATCGAATCCCCCACACCCGGGTCGTCGGACAATTAACCCAATTCTCGTTACGAAACTCTATCGTGGGAGAAGAGAATTTTCTCTGTAGAGTGTAGAAGTAAATTGCTAATTTAATGTACCGGAAGTTGCAATTTGCTCACATTAGTTGCATTAATTGAAGATCAATATACTTTTTTTTTTGCTTGAAATAAAAATATCCGGTATTAAAATAAAAATATCTTTTAGCTGAAGTTTTACCAAAATTTCGTTAAAGAAACATACAATTTTAGTGTAAAATTTATGGACTTTTAGAGTTAAATTAAAGTAAATGATTTGAATCAAAGTACTTTTATATTTAAATTAAAGTAAATTATTTAAAACAAAGTTTTTCTACAATTTTCAATTATACCGTACGTTAATTTTTCATCACAATTGTGCATGGAATTTAACACACGAGTTTATGCGTAAAAACTTCCAGTACCGGTGCATTAAATTTCATACGAATTTATTTTACAGTGTATCGTATTACGTATCGTATTACGTATCGAGGACTATTCGTGCATCAACCACCGAAAAATGAAAAAAATTCAAGCATAAAAAAAAATCGTCACACGCTCTTCAACGATACATACAAGGGTGAGAAGCTTGAAAAAAGTACCACCAATGTCCACTCACGATTCTCGTGGCCAACTTTCGGTCGGCTTTCGGTTCTCTACCTGTTGGTCTGACAGCATGCTTTAACCCCTTTGGCAATCGGAATCGGATATCGGATATCGACTTCGGACATTCATCCTCGCGCCACATTGTCATCCCGTTCCCAATCTACTTCTTAATGCCACCCGCTCAGTTTCGCGTGGTGAAAATGAACGGGCTGAGATGAATTCCAATCTATCCATCTCATACAATAATAATAATAATAATAATATATTATATTATATTATATTATATTATATTATATTATATTAATATAATATAATATAATATAATATAAATAAAATCACACGGTACAATTTTTTCTACCTATCCAAGTATTTCATGTTGAGAACGAAAATGCTAAACGGCTAAAGCGACAATCGGTCATACCTTTTGTATCTGTATATTGTAAATTGGCATCGGCACCAAATTATGTGTACGAAAGCGTTAGATTATAAGCAGTCCGCTATGTTAATTTTGTTAATCCTGCAAAATCTGATAATCTCGTCAATTCTGTTTGTTAACTTTTGAATTCCTTGCCCCTTGAATCTCTGTATCCGTATACGTGCAATAAATACTTATGCCATATACTTATAATAATAATAATAATAATAATAATAATAAAAATAAAAGCGTGTCTATGTACTGGTAAAAAAAATTGGCAAGCGTGATAGATGCATTGTTGAGAGAAAAAAAAAATGGAAAGCGGAATGATAAGCGGCTCGAAGAACCAGCACAGCGGACGGGCAGTTCTGATTTATTGAAAAAAAATGAAAAAAAACAAAAAATGGAAATGGATGTTGAGAGAGAAAAAGCGATGTTGGACGCTAGGTCCGGCATCGCCGAAACTAGGCTACACAGCCAGTAGCTCCTCGAATTCTCTCGCTCCAATTTCCGGGTCCCGCAACGACGTATCAACCAGAAGCGATATGTGAAGTGGAAGTGAGTCCTGTACCATCATTCCACCCTTTGCAGACAATCTCTCGACGCTCCAACTTCCACGTTCCATCCCGAATCGTACGTTGTCTGCTCCCGCCGTATCGCGGCCGATTGCGATATAACGGCGAGCGTTTTCCTCTTCGCCCGGTTCCATCGCGCGTCCCGTCGCGAGATTCTCCACCCGCGCTGTTACTGGCAGGTACGCGCGAATGCCTCGGCACAACGGTGGTGTGCGCGTTTTTCCAGTGCTTCTGCCTCGCGATAGGACAAATGAAAAATTCTACCGTGTATGCACACCAAACGTTTAGCTCAAGGACACGTGAAACGACTCAGTCGGTAACCAAAATCTGTAATGAATGCGATTCAGAGACTTTTCGGGAAAAAGAAAAGCATTAGCGGATGCACAATTTAATGCCGAGTCCGATGATGCTTCCATTTAATTTTTTTTCGTATATATCAAACGTCAACCGGTTTGAAATGGCATTGATTCGAAAAATGCATATTATTATTATTATTATTATTATTATTATTATTATTATTATTATTATTATTATTATTATTATTATTATTATTATTATTATTATTATTATTATTATTATTATTATTATTATTATTATTATTATTATTATTATTATTATTATTATTATTATTATTATTATTATTATTATTATTATTATTATTATTATTATTATTATTATTATTATTATTGGCACGTCTCCCTAAGCGATATCAGCGTTACGCGTCGAGTAGCCGATACCAGCATTTTTTTAATATTTTACATCAGAATTTTTATATCTCATATTTAACGACGAATCGATTTGTTCCCTGGCAGACATCGAGGGATGGTCCTTATCTAGGCACTAAAAAAAATGCCGGCACCGAGGCAAATGTATGTCCTTGCCACAGACTGAAACGTTAAATGGTCGATTTCGTCGAGTAGTCTCGGTACCACGTGCGTTATCGACGATAGATTAACTCCCTCTATTCTCTATATCGGAAACATAAAAATTAAAAAAATATTTAAAAATTAATAATATATATATATATATTTATTATTTTTTTTATCTTCAGGGCGGTGACCGGACCAAGACCATCGACCCGTCAGAGGACCCAGAGCAACAACCACGGCAACATAAGCGAGCTTCTGGACAATCTGCTGAGAGGCTACGACAACAGCGTGCGTCCGGACTTCGGTGGACCACCGGCGACCGTCGAGGTCGACATAATGGTTCGCAGCATGGGCCCAATTTCCGAGGTCGATATGGTAGGGCACTTGTAATGATCGAAATATTTTTCATGCAAGGTGGACATAAGAAATGAATATAAATTTTTAACGAAGCATCAATATATCAAGGAGCGCTCTTAAAATAACGAGGATTTGAATAATTATTATTAGTGGATGAAGATTTGCAACTACGGTTACGTTGACCCTATTTTCGATGTTCCTGATTTTATAATGCAGCGAATTAATTAATGTGCTTAGAGACATTTATTTGGTTCAGTAAATTTTAAAAATTTTATAAAAAATAATATTTTGAAAAAACGAGGTCGATATGGTATGGCACTTATAATGATTGAAATATTTTTCATGCAAGGTAGACAGAAGAAATAAATATAAATTTTAACCCAAGCATTAACATATGAAGGAGCGTTCTTACAATGACGAGGATTTGATTTCTAAAAACACGTCTACCTCGTTTGCCTGCTTGGAGAGAAGAGAACAGGCGGAGAAACCGAGTTATCGCGATAGCCAATCTCCATAAAGGCCCATCAATGTCCTCCGTGTCGTCGCCCTTACCTTGAATTTAAATACTCTAGAGGTGTAAAACGATGACTCAGTAAAAACAAAAAAAAAACAAAAAAATGTGAGCATGAAACCGGAGGATAAGGAGGAAACTCGATGTAAGCCAGGCTTGCTTACTTTCGCCGGAATTTTTCTTCGCTCCTTTTCCAATTAAGCTTCTTTAATCGAAATTCGATCGAAACCCGAGAGCGCACTTCCGCTATCCGTCTTCCTTCCTCGCCTTCTATATATATGTACGTAAGGGGGTTCTATAACTATATATACATATTTCTGGAATGGCTCAACCGATGCTTCTGCGAACACTGAATTGCCCCCAGTTCGGAGCCAATGCCTGAAGCCATAGCTATGTATATAACTATATTTATGTATTATATTTTAGTATATATGTACAGTGTATGACATACGTCGACACATCTATGTCTCGTACGTTTTCTCGTCTGCAGACGTACTCGATGGACTGCTATTTCCGGCAATCCTGGGTCGACCGAAGACTCGCCTTCCAGGGTGGAAAAGAGACCCTCGCACTGAGCATCTCGATGCTCGCGCGTATCTGGAAACCCGACACGTATTTCTATAACGGAAAGCAGAGTTATCTACACACGATCACCAGCCCCAACAAGTTTGTCCGGCTCTATCAGGATGGCCGGGTACTCTACAGTTCCAGGTAATATTTGTTTGCCGCTATTGATTCTCGACTAAACTAGATCGTATAATCGAGAGACGTTGGTCCGATGTGTGCTTGCGCTGTTTTTTTTTTTTTTTTTTCGAACGACTACATTGTTGTAAATAATTGCCATTATTTCGGTTCAATCTGTCGATCGTATTTTTCTGAAAAAAAAAAAAAAACACATCAGGCCATCCGCTTTGTATTTTTCTCATTGCACTTTTTTTTAATATAAGGAAAATAAACTATTCAACTTTTTTTTCTTCTTTCACGGGCAATAGCATTTTCCCATTACTGTTGGTCGCAAGAAATTCATCGATACAATTTTTTTTTTATTTCGTAAGAGCGACATGTGAAATAATTTCTATCGAAAGTCGTTCGGTCACCAGATCGCAATGATCGTTTGCGTAAATCGAGATAGTTTCCTCGTGACCGTCGACGCGAGTTTGCGCCAACCGGAAAGGCGGAAAAAGCGAAAAGTTTCGAAACTCGAGAAAACGCATTTTTGCATGTCCTGCACAGTTATATCGCGTCGCTTTGCTGTCGAAGGGACATTCGTGGATCGGCTCCTGCCGGCAAAAGTACCTCGTGAACGAACGCGCGGTCTCCGAACATAAACGAACGTACGAACATCTATCGCTCGACTCTTGCCCGCGCCGGGTTTTCCGAGTTCCGGTGAAACGAGGACCATTTGCCGGATAAAAGTTGCAACCCTCTCCTCTGGGAGCGTTTCTGAACCCATAAACTGAAACTGCACTGTACAATACTTGTACATACGTATTTATAAATAAAAAAAAAACGAAACCCAAGAAAAAAAATATACGATTGTATATCATTATTTTTTTCTCAGGAAATTATAGAGTCGCGAAGACAGTTTCGATCGCAGAAGCGTAAAATAAATAAATAAATAAATAAATAAATAAATAAATAAATAAATAAATAAATAAATAAATAAATAAACTTAACAAAAATGTTTTTATAGTTTGACCGGCTAAGCCGTTTTAGCCGGCCAAACTATTTTAGCCGGCTAAGCCGGCTTAGCCGGCCAAGTGCATAAAATCGAGCCCCTTAATGTCGCATTGTACTTTAGGCCAAAGAGGCCGGCGGATTCGTGTTCAATGCACAAAAATACGTAGGTATACATGGCAGTTAATGCCCTTTCCAGTCACTTTTTTACGTTTTTCAACGTCCTCAACTACCACCAAATAAATAAATAAACGAAAATACAAGACACTCTTTCGTCACTAATGACAGCGATGGAACGACCCTGTACTTTGCACGTTTGCAAACGAGCCGGTTACCCGAAACGAATCTCAAAAAAAAAAACTCCCAAAAGAAAAACCCCTGAAAAAAAACCCCGGGTCATAAATTGATTCGCGTCGGCTCGCTGCATTCGCCGCTTGCGGCCGACGGCACTGTCGCCTCGCGCGATGTGTGGCAGAATGGATGGCTGAAGTCGATTTTCCACCGGCCCGGTGTTTTTTTTCACCCACCTGACCATTATTTTTTTTTGTTTGCCCGCAGTTCTAAAAGCATAAATTATTCGATGACTATTGGAAATTTACCATTTTCACGGAGCAAAACCCGAGTAGAAATTTTGACGCGTTACATCGGGCCCTGATAAGATCCTGAGAAGGCCTGATAAGGGCCTGATAAGGCCTTATCAGGACCCTATCAGGGCCCGATGTAACGCTCGAAAATTTCTACTCGGGAAATATTCCGATGTAACGCGTCAAAATTTCTACTCGGGTTTTGCTCCGTGAAAATGATAAATTTCCAATAAAGTCATCGAATAATTTATGCTTTTAGAACTGCGGGCGAACAAAAAAAAAAGTTCCGTCTTCGGCCTCCTGCGGGGCCGAAGACGAGAGTGATATTAATATCACTCTCATCTTAGGCTCCGCATGAGGCTGAAATGCACTCGGCGGAGTGTACGACATCCGTGTATTTTCTCGTCGGCAAAGCTTTCGGTATTCTGTGACGTCGACGAGAGCCCGTGAAGTCGCGAGCCGTCGCATTATCGCAGACATTTGGGCTGATCCGACAAGCGGCTTTGGTGCCGTGAATAGAGGAGGTTTATACACGGGCGACAACACTATCGATATCCACGGTGGCACAGGGTGAAGTACGAGGTGACGACCTCGTAACAGCCGGCATGAAGTCGCCCGGAGCGCGAGGTCGGAACTCCCGTGCCGCACGCGCGCTTATGTCATATGTGTATTATGTATTTCGTATGTGGCTCGAGCTTTAGCCTCGGCATTCAGCCGCGGGCGAGGCGAAATTCACCGCTATACACAGTCGCCTCAACGACGTGAACGTAGTTTGTTTTCTTTTTTTTTTATCGGGGAAATAATATGAGGTAAAGGTGATGAATATGGCCCGGCACGTACGTCAATGAATCACGTGCCGATCGACTATTCACCACTGCCACTATACTGTGCCGCACGGAGGATCGATCATCTCTCGACGCACACAATAGTCGAACTTAAATAAATTGCAAGGCTTTTTTCTTTTTTTTTTTTTTCGTTGGACGTTGTATGTTCGTATTCTGAAATTTTAGAGTTTTATTGATGTTGAGAAAAATAAATATCAGAGGTCGGGAGAGGAAAAAAATTGATGGAAGAAAATAGTTTCTCGTAACAAAATAGTTTGACGTAACAAAATAGTTTGTCGTAACAAAATAGTTTGTTGGAACAAAATAGTTGATCGTAACAAAATAGTTGATCGTAACAAAATAGTTGATCGTAACAAAATAGTTGATCGTAACAAAATAGTTGATCGTAACAAAATAGTTGATCGTAACAAAATAAATGTTCGTTTACCTGACAAAATTGTAAAATCACCAAGAAAAAGAAGTGAACGTTCGTGGCCAAAAAATGTTTGCCAAATGCAGGACTTTATTTTTATTACCGTGTACATACTTTTATCCCTCATTCGGGGAGCGAAATCCATCCGGAATGCGACGATGCCCGCGAAATTTCGGCAATCTCAACGAAATCGAAACCTTCGAATGGGAACTTTCGAGAAGGGTCTCTCGACCGTGCTTCGTTCTCATTTCACTACGCGGGAGCGAGTGTCAGAGGAGGACGAAAATGTGTTTCACGTTTTATTGCGGTTAGCCGTGAGCGCAGTGGCTGGACCGGGTGGGCTCCGGGGGTCTCGATGTTTAGATAGGTAGCCGAGGGGGCATCGGCGAGCACGGTCGGCCTCCAGCTTTTGCTAATAAAGTGCCGAGCAAACAATCCGCCAGACGTGATCGGCCATTCTGCAAAGCTCATCGTCTCTATCCGTGGGTTATTCCGAAAGCCTCGGAGCTCCGGCGAACTCGGAGAACATTCGCACGGGAACGGAGATCCTCGTCCTCCTCGGCGTCGATCTCTGTGGAAACACAGCGTGGCCCGACGACGCATCCTGTGTGAGATTAGCTCAACTGTGAATCTAGAATGATCGTCCGGACAGATCGGCGCACATCGGCACACAGCATAGGCTATTGTGACGGTGCAAACACTACGCGACTATCCGCAGGAAGGAAGAGACAAGCGACGAGTTCGGGAGACTTTGTGGGTGCTTGATGGAATAGTACTGGGGAGCGGGGCAAAATGGGACAGTGGGACCAAAACCGGAAAGGAAATCGCGATGCATCGATGGGGCAAAATGGGACGTTCTAAAATTGTTACAAAAGTGCGTTTTTAAAAGGCTGGGTTTTTAGAAACGTTTGGGGCAAAACGGATCGGAAAATCGGGATTCATCGATGGGGCAAAATATAACGTCCTAAAATTATGGGAAAATATTTCGGTTTTAGAAACGTAATTTTTTCAGTCATTTTAGAACGTCCCATTTTGCCCCATCGATGCATCCCGATTTTCTGTCCCGTTTCGCCCCGCTCTCCCGTACGTGGATGGCGGTACATCGAAGATTTGCGTTTCCGTGTTTCTCCAGTGGTCCGACATTGATCCTTGACGAGTGCGATCGTAGTCCAGACAAAACTGTTATCGGAAGGCACTGGTGATTCGATGGCCTGCTGTTGTCTGGCGGCAAACAATCGGGCATCTGTTGATATGTTGATTCGTCGTACTTGCGTATGCTTGCGATATGTTGATGCGATTTGTCGGAAAGCTCTGGCCCATGACAGAAACCAGAAGTGACGTTTCCGGTACAAATTGAGATTTTGAAACCCGAAGTGACATTTTCCCGTGTGACGTCACCATCAGTCATAGACCCGACATTTTTAAACCGGAAGTAGTGCCTAACACGTTCTACGGGAAAAATACACAGGATAGGCAGACAATTTCGAAAATCAACGTCTCCTGGCCAAAATGATTAAATGTACTAATTATGAATTATGAAAGTCACGAATACGATCTCCCCAAAACTCCTTATCATGAGCACATCAATTTTTTTTGATGAGTGGTCTCGGATGCCCAAATCGTAAGGTCAGCCTCGGAAGGGTCAATGAGAGGCTCGGACGGCCGTTCGAGGAGTTTTCGCTTAGCCACTCTCTCGTTCGGGTAATATTATCATACCGTTCTATGCATGGCTTGAACAGTGTCACGTCGGCTGGAAGATGCGACTGCACGTACAGCCCGTTCGATAAACGATCTCTCGTCCGTTGCGCTCTCGTCGATTACCCTATATTTGTACAACGCACCGCTGTCTCTCCTCCACGCTCGATTAAACACGAGTGACCGACGATGATCACGCATCGCCGACCTCGTGACCAATTTCGTGGATTCGGCCGCAAATGTCCCGGCGATTGGAACCCAGAGTTACCCCCTCTCCTCCGGTCGGTCCCCGTTCCATCGGCCGATTATTAAAATGAATTTCATCTCGATCGAATAACGGGTGGCGGCGGCGGCGCAGATTTGCCGAACGACCGTCGGACAACGTACCGGTCGTGCTATCTTTCGGCGTTAACGATTAAAAATGTTTTAAATATAAAATGTTTAATATATAATGCATATATAAATTTATGAATATATAAATTTATAAATATATAAAAAGCAAAGATAAATATTAAATATAAAAATGGTATTGAAATATTCTGAAAATTTGTCCTTTTTTCTTCGCAAAAATAAAATATCCTTCGCGAAAGCAAAATTAATAATCCAAAAAATATATTAAAATAAATATATATAAATATGGTAATAAATTACCTAGAAAATGGAAAATTTTAATTTTTTTTTTCCTTAAAGCAAAATGTCCTCCGCGCTAGTAAAATTAATAATCCAAAAACTGTTACGTGAAACGGGGCAGGTCCCCGAAGAGATGAACTCGGAGAATTTCGGCACGTCAGCGACCGATAAAAATGAATTTCATCTTCGTCGAATATCGTGGGTATTGAAAAGCCGCAGCACAGATTCGTCGAAATATCTTTCGGGGTTAATGATTAAAAAACGTTTTAAATATAAAAAAAACCTATGGTATATATATATTTAAATATAAAGTTAAATATTAAATATATATAAAAATTGTATTAAAATTGAAAATTTGTAATTATTTTTTTTCGCGAAAACAAAACATCCTCCGCGAAGAAGCAAAATTAATAATCCAAAAAATGTTACGTGAAACGGGGAAGATCCCCGGAGAGGTGAACTCTGAGAGTTTCGGCACGTGAGCGGCCGAAAAAAAAATAAGAAAAAAGGATCAGAGCTGCGAGGGATTCGTTGCTCGCGGATCCTTTCGGCACAGCGTTAAGTGAAGCTCGTGATTTGCATATAAATTAATGGGCTGCTCTCGGGGCCCTTGGGGTGAACGCGACCGAGTACGGCGACGGCACGTATAGAGCGCCGCATTTTTGTCGTACAATTTAGGACGAAGGGATTCGCGGCGAAGGGGACGGAGAAAACTCGTCGTTTCCGTCTTCATCCGTTTCGTTCTCTATTTCGCCCGCGTTAAAGCCCGACCAACGATGCACTCGCGAATTGTCGCGCTTCGCGAAATTAAATCGCTCACGTATTCCGATATTTCTCTTTTTATTTGGAATTTTGTCGCAAAGCAACTCTGCAAAATATTCTGGACAAACGGATTACCGACAACATATATTTATTTTTTTTATTTTTTTTACAATATTTGCGGTATAGAATACAAATAAAAGAGCTGTTTTATTTGTACCCGTTTTACCGTCGGACAAGAAACGCAGCACCTTAAGGTAGTCCTTGCGAATAGTGTTCATTAGCTAGAGTGTAGACAGACTTTTTTGATCAATTAAAAATCGTGTACAAAAAAAAATGAAATTTTGTAAATTAAATTTTCAAGAAATATTGACTATCAACCACACATGCTGCGAAGTTTCAGCTCGATCGCTCGAGGCATTGTCGAGTACACCCAGAAAAATAATTTATTTGACGGACACACAACTAATTATTTAGTTGGTTTAGATAAATATTTATTTAAACTAAATAAATATTTATTTACTTGATAAAATAAATAAATTATTATAAAATAAATTATTTTTCTGGGTGTAATAGCGGTTTGAATTTTTCGCGCGGAGTCACACACACACACACATGCATCCGGACATTTTTTTCTGAATGTGACATTTCGATGTTCTCGAACATTCTGAACACGTTTTCATTAAAATCTCCACATTTTTTCCCCCCAAAACAAAGCTTCCTCTCCGAAGAAGGAAAAAGGCAAAATGAAGTTAAATCCACCTGCGTCCCTGCGACCATTTCTCTTCGCCGAGAATCTCTGGAAGGCCCTTCCTCTATTTCATCTCCCGCAACGTCTCACTATTTTTCTCGTAAAATAATGTCTCCGCTTCCCACTCTTTTTGGCCCGGTGCCTCGCTGACAGTGCCGAAAACCATTCCCTCCCCTCGTCCGGACGACCCACAAATTTCGCTTCCCTTTCAATTCGTTCCGTTCCTCAAAGTAAATCTCCGTTGATTATACGACAAGTTTAATTTTTCCGGAAAGGAGAATTTTTTTTTTTTTCAAATCCTGTCGGTGCTAAATTGCGAAGCTATCGCGATGAAAATTATCTGAGAATTTTCCGTGCATTTGAGTATCATACTTTTCGATGCGTATAATTCCTGCGAGTCTGCGAATAAACCTTTGGCCATTAAGGTTGTCGGAGCGGTAAAGTCCGCCAAACGTGTGTTTCAGAGAAAATTTCGAACACTTCTCGATTCGATAATAATATGAAAAAAATCGAGCATATGGAAGGTGCTTCAAAGATTGTTTTTGCGAAATAATAATTCCAAAATGTCATTGACAAATTAACGATAAAAATAATTGTTGAACAAATTACCCGGCAACTTAACAACTTTTTTCCATAAAAATAATTCGTTCATTTTTCTGAATACGTATGAATTTTTATAGATCTTTAAATGAATTTTGTGACTCAGTACACATTTTACTTATACAAAAAACAAAAAATTCAAAGTGAATAAAAAAACCAGAAAAAATTCATAGGCATTCAGAAAAGTGAAAGAATCGTTTTTATAAAACAAAAAGTTAGATTTCCGGAAGATTTGTTCACCAATTAAATTTTTCCTCGATTTGTTAATAACATTTTGGAATTGTCATTATGCAAAATTAAACTTTTCAGCATCTTTAATATGCATGATTTTTTTTTCAGATTTTTCCCTCATTTCAGAAATTCCCTCTCATTTCTCCGAAACTTACGCGAAGTGAACGCTATTCGCAAGGACTACCTTAATTTCTCGAGATTTCGTGGACACTTCACCGGCTCGCCGATGCGCCGAAGGCGCATCGGTGAGCTTACCCTGCCAGCGGGGTAAACAAGATCCGGGACGGTAATCAGTTTTCGCCATTCACGCGCGACTTGATACGCGCCGTGAGGTGAGACAGATACGACGATCTCTCGAATCTCCGAAGGTCGAGCCCCGTCCGGTGGAAAGATCCGGAGACCGTGAGACGCGTCTCTCAGGCAGAACGGTGTGAATCGCAGAGATTGCAACGCCTCGCTCCGCCGAGAGCTCGCAGAACGCGATATCCGCTCGAGTGCACTGAGACGCGATCGCCGTTTGTATATAGAATAAAAGAGAATCGCGGAGGAGAGATTTATCGAAGTGACGAGCGTGCAGTATTCGAGATTCTTTTCGAAATTCGGCCCTTTGCGCTCGCAACGCTCGCGAGAGGCGGCGCGTGACTGCATTTACTACTTGCCGGCGAACCGGGTATTCGGGAAAGAGGCACCAGTTTGCAATAAAATAATAAAAAGGATATAAAGGAGAAGAGCTCCTTAGACCGGGGATGAAACTGTCCAGTATGGTTTTTTTTTCGAAATTCGTGCGTTTACACTCGCATCGCTCGTAGACAGTAAAAAATAATTTCGTAAAATCAGAATGCAAAATTTCGTAAAAACAATTTTGTTAAAAAAATGCCAAACTTGTTTGTCACTTATTTGAATATACGAAGCGGTCCTGTTATTTTCCGTGTCATTGACAATTTTAATTTGTACTTTTGTTTGCAAAACTAGAAAATTAAGAAATACAAAATTGTGGCCGATTGTGGACAACAAGTTGTTGTAAAAAGTACAAACTTTTTTTACATGACGACGAACCGGATAGTCGGCGAATAGTCGAAGAGAGTTATCGAAGTGACGAATATGTAGTATAGTTTTCTTGTCGAAATTCGTGCCTTTGCACTCGAATCGTTCGCGAGACGTGGCGCGTCTGCGCATGACTGCCTTTACTACTTGGCGGTGAACTGGCTGGTCGGACGAGCTCGGTACCAATTTGCAATAAGGTAAAAAGGAGAAGAGCTCCTCACACCGGGAATAAAACCGTCCAATATAGTTTTCTTTTCCGAAATTCGTGCCTTTGCACACGAATCGCTCGCGAGACGCGGCACGTCTGTGCATGGCTGCATTTACTACTTGCCGGGGGAACTGGACAGTCGAACGAGCTCGGCTCCAATTTGCAATAGGGGGGAGCGGGGCAAAACGGGACGTTGAAAATCGGGATGCGTCGATGGGGCAAAATGTGACGTCCTAAAATTATTGAAAAATTGTGTTTTTAAAAGCATTTTCAAAAACGCAATTTTCCAATAATTTTAGTACGTCCCATTGTGCTCTATCGACGCAACCCGATTTTCAATGTCCCGTTTTGCCCCACTGTCCCATTTTACCCCGTTCTCCCCTAAAATAAAAAGAAGAAAAGCACCTCATACTGGAGGTAAAAACATGCAGTATATTTTCTTTACCGAAATTCACGCCTTTGCACTCGAATCGCTCGCGAGACGCGGCGCCTCTGCGCGTGAGTGCCTTTACTACTTGCCGGTGAAGCGGATGGTCGGAGAAGCTACCAATTTGCAATAAAATAAAAAGGGGAGCTCACACCAGGGATATGAACGAAAATGCTAACACGATAGAGATCATAAATGTTAACCAATTTAAATGCCCAAAATGGAACTTTAAATTATAAATTATAAATTATAAATTATAAATTATAAATTATAAATTATAAATTATAAATTATAAATTATAAATTATAAATTATAAATTATAAATTATAAATTATAAATTATAAATTATAAATTATAAATTATAAATTATAAATTATAAATTATAAATTATAAATTATAAATTATAAATTATAAATTATAAATTATAAATTATAAATTATAAATTATAAATTATAAATTATAAATTATAAATTATTGGCGGAACGGAATACAATGATCGAAGCAGATCGAGGCGAAGGGTTTCGATTCATCCTATTTCTACTCGCTGAATCCGATCGCAAACGCGTGAACGCTCCTGCAGTGCCAGCACCCGCAGTCGCCGCCGGCAGTAGTTACAGCAGGCCCGTGTCAGACCGCATCGCTGTCGGCCGACAATCGGCAGGCATTCCATCAATCACTCTCTATCCATTATCCGGGTCTGCGAGTCCCAAAGGAATGAAACAAACTCACTGGCCATGTGATATGTCTATTCTGCGGAATCATTTGTATCGACGGTTTTTCCATATGATAAGCGAAAGCTGTCGAACTGCAGTCCTCCATTGCGCTCGGAAGCTCAGAGCGCTCGAGGCACGAAAACAAATGGTCTGACTTTACTGTAAACAATTGTGAGACGATCCTACACGCGTATTTTTCTTACGAATCGAACTCGAAAATTGAGTGTTGGAAAGTTCTCAAGGGGCATAAAAAAAATGACGAATGAAAAAAATACATAAACGACCTTTGTCATTATCAATAAAAAATTTCATTTAACAAAATTCGTTTTTAATTCGACAATCGTACACGGGTATTATTCTTACGAATCGAACTCGAAAATTGAGTGTTGGAAAGTTCTCAAGGGGCATAAAAAAAATGACGAATGAAAAAAATACATAAACGACCTTTGTCATTATCAATAAAAAATTTCATTTAACAAAATTCGTTTTTAATTCGACAATCGTACACGGGTATTATTCTTACGAAACGAACTTTAAAATTGAGTGTTGAAAAGTTTTCAAAGGGCATTAAAAAAATGACGAATAAAAAAAATACATAAACGACCTTAGTCATTATTAATAAAAATTTCATTTAACAAAATACCTTTTTAATTCGACAATCGTACACGCGTATTATTCTTGCGAATCGAACTTTAAAATTGAGTGTTGAAAAGTTTCCAAAGGGCATAAAAAAAATGATGAATAGAAAAGTACATAAACGATCTTAGTCATTATTAATAACAAATCGACATAATTTAACAAAATTCGGCTTTAATTCGTCGATCGCTTTCGGGCCATGAATGCGATACCGAACAACGAATTCAATTACCATAATGCAGCGGAAAAAAATTCGTACCCTCGAGTACAAAAGCATCCGAAAAATAGTTTATTCCAGCCGCTGACCGTGATAATCCCACTTTATCCGAGATAGACATGAAACTAGCGGGCAGAGATAAAATAGAGACGAAGATTGCGAGGAGTTCGGGTGCTGCAAATCTCGGCATTCTAGGAGATCCCCGTCTATATATATATGCATCTATACACACATGTATATACATATATACCTTATCTATATAAGCCCATTTTTTTAATAATCTTATCGAATACTCAGCTGTCCCCATTTGATAATTCAAGGTCCGGTGGGCAAAATAAAAAAGAAATCCGCTTCTTCGCGCTCCAATATTTCCACTACAGATTTTCCTCATCCCTGTAAAATTTGCCGATCTTCAAAGTTAAATCGGGCGCTAAAATATTTTTTGTTATGTTTCAATAATTCACCAAATTCCTCAAAGTCCCTTAATGACAATTCCAGGCCTCGCGCTCGAAATGAAAAAATTATTTTCGTGCTCCAATATCCCAGCTGCAGATTTCTTTCATCCCTGTAAATTGCCCGATTTTTCAAAGTTACATCAAACCCAAAAATATTTTTATTTATTTTTTGCATGAGTCACAAATTCCTCAGATCCTATAAAATAATACAAGGTCTTAAAAAGCGCTTTTTCATGCTCCAACATCCCATCTGCAGATTTCTCTCATCCCCGCAAAACGTCCCGATTTCCAAAGTTACATCGAACACAAAAATATGTGTTTTTTTTTTTAATTTTTCGATAAGTCACAAAATCCCTCAAAGTCCCTCAACACGGAATTTTCTCAACCGGAAGTCCTCCGTCGCAGTGGGCGAAGATTCGCGTGTACGACGTCGCGTTGGGTGCAGAGGTACTCCAGTTCATCTCTGAATATATCCACGGTAGGCGTAATAAATGGAATATCGTCTCTGGCACTTGCGCCGGGTTTGGGGTCGAGCGGTGCAGTTGTCGGCACAGTGACTGGCTTATGAATTTCGCGCGGTAACGAGAGTGCTCGAATGTGTGCCAACGGCCGGTTGTCGCCGGTAATTTCGATGGCCAATGACTGGGCGACTTCCGGTCCGCGCAGTGTGCGCCCACGCTCCGGAGCAGACTTAACGCTCGAGCTGGTGCTCCCCGAAGCCGTCTGGTAGATCCTCCTCCAGAAGAGGCGAACGTCGAGTTTCACGTGCAGAAACGGCAGAAGCCAGAAAGCCGCATTCCCCTCACACGATTCCCTGCCGCCCGATCGTCGTTTCCAGTCATGCGTGCGTTCTCATCCTCTTCCGGCCCGACTCTCGCTATCTATACGGCGGTCTATAGAGATTCAGACTGCAATTTCCAAAGGAACGAGGCTTTCGACGAGGACGATGGGGGGGTTTTTTTTTTTACGTGTGTCATCGAAGTTTGTCATGGTGCGGACTAGGGTAAAAGTGGGGAATATGGCCCGGTCCATATATCATTGATTTACGTGTTAATCGAGGTGGGCCATATTCACCACTTTTACCCTATAGCGCACCAGCATGTAAGCTAGTCATGCCTCGCACTTGATTGGGCCGGCGATGCTCAGATTGGAGAGTTATTTCGCGGTAATGTCGTTTCAGAAAAATCTTAAAAGTGAGATTGCGAATGTGTCTCGGAGATGGGATGGGTTATAGAAGTTTTTCTTTTCTTCAGATTTTTCGTGATCAAGTCTGCGCGGCGTCGGTGAACTTACGCCCGTTCGCAGGCAAGAACTTGGCGTGCTTGTATATTCAATGACCCTTGGGGGGATTATTGAACTTTTACCATGGGAGTGATGGTTGAGTTGGAACTAATAAAAATTCATAATTCCAAACGTTGGGAATAAAAATTCTCGGATGGGCGCGCTTGTGACGAAAATTTGTCACGCGCGATAGACAATCGTAAATAGAAAAACCTTTTATCGAAAAATATAGTATTTTAATTGTACAGTTCCAATGGCCAGTGCTGGGACCTTAACCGCCAGTCAGCCCACTATGTCCTTACGATCAGAACAACGAACCCAAAGGACCCTCCTAAAAGGACCCTCCCAAAAGGACCCTCCCAAAAGGACCCTCCCAAAAGGACCCTCCCAAAAGGACCCTCCCAAAAGGACCCTCCCAAAAGGACCCTCCCAAAAGGACCCTCCCAAAAGGACCCTCCCAAAAGGACCCTCCCAAAAGGACCCTCCCAAAAGGACCCTCCCAAAAGGACCCTCCCAAAAGGACCCTCCCAAAAGGACCCTCCCAAAAGGACCTTCCTAAAGAGACTGTCCAAAGGGACTGTCCCAAAAGGACCATTTGGGAGCCATTCCTATGGCAGAGACGAATCGGATCTTGCACATATCAAAGCAGGATGCCATAGGACCATTCGCGAGAAACTACTAAAGGACCTTTCTTGCGAATCGTCCTACTGCATCGGAATGGCTCGAAATGGTAGTCGGGATCTCCTTTTGGACATTTCGGTTAGATTCGACTTGCTTTCAGCTCGTTGGTTTACTATTAAAAACCCACGTGTCCTGACCCACGGTCAACGTCCCAGCACCCTCAATTAAGACTGGGACGACTCTTCAGATTTCAATCCCACACCCTCCTACGCAATTTCAAAGTTAACGAACAACGACATCGAGCGTTTCGATCCTCGACGTTTGGAAAAAAAAAAAAAAAAAAAATAGAAAACCTGATCTCGATTTCAATATCGTCGAATTGCTATACACCCTGTCTGCCCATTCATCGCAGCGGGTGTACCATTCGCGCTATCGATACACCTCTGTTGGAAAACTGTAAGCTCCAATTACCGGTGAACAATCGAAGTCTAACGAGGCGCTTCGGATCGTATGCATGCAGTACAGCATCGCCTCCTGCAATTGCCGCAGCGGGAATGCCTTTACATGTATACATGTATACATGTATAAATGTATACATGTATAAATGTATACATGTATAAATGTATACATGTATATATGTATATATGTATACGCAGATGTTCTCCACTCCCTTCATTCGTGCCACTTTCACTCGACCCCCCCCCCCCCCCCCCTCGCCATCCTCTTATTCTCTCCATCGTTTTTTTCCCCAACCCTTCTTTATCGCCAGTTGCGAAGAGTTCACCCCCGAACCACCCCCCCCCCCCCCTCTTCCCTCTCCCGCCTCTACCGAGAGAACGAATATTTTTCGAGAACCCGCTCTAGCCCGCCACTCGACCGCTTGCCGCTTCCGGCCTTAACGAAGCCAAACTTCGGGGGCAACACGCTACCGCCCTCGCGTTTCTGTCTCTTCAACTATCTATCTCGCGAGTCAGTTGATTAATATCCCCCGACCGTCGACCGGGGTTGGCGGATGTACACTATAGACGTCGCGGACCCCGACGACTCGCTCGCCTTCGCGCTTTTGTCTCCGTACCGGACGATGCAGAATAAGCCTTCCGGCTAAGAAGAAGATTAAGAAAAAAATGTAAACATTAAAATTTGTTTGTTCAATTTTTTGCTACCGAGGTGTATTGTTGGTCGGGCTGAGATAATAAACAATATGTAACGTTATTGCTCGAACATGAAACGTTTGGGCGCGATAAATTTTCCTCGCAAAGATTAAGTAAACATTTTGTCAACTTTGTTTTTTTTTTTTATTTGGCTGGATCGAAATCCACTTCTTAGGATCGAAATCCACTTCTATATGCTACGAAATCTGAAATCTTAAGAATATATCGTATGGGAGTGATTTTGAATCGAAATCCACTTCGTTATGCTATGCGGGATTTAGGATTTTCGAAATCCACTTCTATACACTATGAAAACCGAAATCTCAACAATATAGCGTATGGGAGTGATTTAGGATTGAAATCCACTTCCATATGCTACATGAGACTTAGAATTTACGAAATTTGTATCAACTTTATTTTTTTTATTTATCGGATAATTTGACAATTTATCAAGATCGTGATTGTTCACATTTTTTTCGGGAACTCAAACCGTACTTTTCGAGGCATCGAGACGATTAGCAGATTTTCTTTTTCGTTGAATCGGTGAAAAAAAAACATGTGCGAAAGATAAAATGTTCGCGTGAGGAAAAATGTTTTTATTGTGAATGACTCTGTAACCCTCGGATACAGAGAAGCTTCGGGAGACGGAAGAGTCGTGGCAGCTTGCCAGATGCTAATCCGTTCCTTCCCGCTCCAGGTACGCTCGCGGTCCTTTCGAACAGAAGAGCATATTGCGTTTGCATTCTTCGACGAGTTTCCTGCATCGCATCCGAGCCGATTTCATCGTCGAAACACAATCTCCCCCGAAGATCATTCATTCCACGAGAGAAACTTTTTTTAGAGAAAGAAAAAATCTGTACCGAACCTTCGCAACTAAGAAAGTTTCTTTAATGACGCTAATGAACTGTGAGAGCGTTCGAAAGGGTTAGTGGAAGCCCTTGAAGGGTTGAAACTGTAGCGGAAGGAATGTCGAGAATTCGATGTCTTTATCGTCTTAAAAAAAAAAAACCAACAGACTAAAAATAAAATAAAAAAAAATCCTTCAGAGGAATTATTGACATTCTCGGTATTTTCCTGAAGATCTTCTCAATGTTTATCGAACAAAATTACAAAGCCGCTTACGATGTGTATTTTTGTCTCTCGATGAGAAAATAATTATTTTCCAACGTCGATTGGATGGAATCGTTAATGCATAGTTGTATGGCAAGGGCGTGGAATGGGAGTCAGGCCATGCCATTCATATAATTTTTTCCCAACAAATTCACGAAAATCAAGCTTTTCCTTTTTGGCAAGTGTGCGCAGAATGTTAATTTACGATACTGGTGCGATAAAAGTTTTTCTGACGAGTGTGAGTTTGTAGCACGATGTTTTACGCACGCGTAAAACAGCTATTTTCGCACCGAGTGTAATAAAGGCACTTTCTCGCACTAGTGCGAGAAAAAGACCATATTGCGTTTGTGCGCATGCGCAGTATTTTTCCCGCGCGCGATGGAACGGTAATCAAGATTTTACGTGCATGCGTTAGAAAAACGATTTTACGTTTATGCGACCCTGTTTTACCGACGGAGTTATTCTGCTCCACCAGTTTCAAGTCGATCTCGGATGAGCTTCGACTGAACTTCGGGTAAAAGCTTCCCCGTACCGTCAATTCCATGCGACGAGACGCAACTGCGAATACCGCCAGTAAATTGACGCACGGAATCTTAACTTTTCTCGTTAAGAGCGCAGGAGATTAGTATCCGGTCGTTGGAGCAGCATCGTTTCGGTAAGAGTGCACGTCGATGGAGCTCTTCGTCGTTACGCGCGGGAGAGCTATCGGGCTAATGTGTGCCGCCCTTGTGATAGAGGATGCGGAAGCTATTCCAAAATGTCACCAAGCCCACGTTCTACGATTTCGTGTTGCGCGTTTCGCTCGCACCGGAAAAAGGGTAACAACATTTCCAGTTCACAAACGTCCGTAATTTTTTCATTCTTAATTTTATTTTTTCAAGATGTTAATGTTACAAAATATTTGTCAATTTTAAAAGAATATTTGTCAATTTTAAAAGGATATTTGTCAATTTTAAAAGAATATTTGTCAAGTTTCCAAACATGTTTGCCAAGTTTCCATAACTATTCGTTAATTTTACAAAAAATATTCGTCAATTTGGTAAGAATATTTCTTAACTACACAAAAAAAGTTGTTAATTTTTCAAAAATATATGTTAATTTAAAAACCAAAGCCCTTCACTTCACAAATGTTAGTTGCTTATACACATTTTTTTGTCCAACATTAAGAATAATAGTTAACATAACAATTTGAAGATATTTTATCGCGATTTTGTGGACGGAAAAAAGTGTGTCGAGAAATGCAAACCTTTCATTGCGATGCAAGGACTCGAAGTTCGTCTGTATGGGGTTCCGTTGTGAAAGAGATCGAGCAGGAGCTTTGCGGTGACTCTCGCCCCGGATTAGGGGCGGAAGTCGGCAATTACAGTGTACGGGAATAATTCGCGTGGGGGTTAGACTGTGGCCGGGCCGCCGGTTTGTGGGACACCGGGACAGCCTTCAAACCGCGTTCGCACACTAGTTGAACACCCCGAGGACCGCGAGGATCACCGGACCAGTGATCCTTACGGTCCTGCAGACCTCCTGCGGGAGGAACTCCCGTCTCCAAGTGTCCCTCGGTTCGTCGCTCGGGAAGCGAGAGCACGGCAAACAATTGCAATTACCCCGACGATGTGGGAACTTCGGTACAAGCCCGAAGAGCGATACGATGAGGGACTTGATCAAAGGCCCACTCTTACCGGGCGACGCTGCACAGTGTTCGCAACTCGCGGCGTGCTCGTGGCTGAGCTTCCTTGCCTCGTTACCCGACAAATTTGCGTCACCGACAAATTGTTGCTCTCCTCGACGGTGTTATCCGGAAACTGTTTAATTGTTGCTCATAAGTTTAATGCGACTTCCGGTCCTTGGGAACGATAGAAATTACAGCAAATTTTATTCCGTACAAATTGTATTATTACTATTATTATTATTAGTGGACATTTTTTTAAGGATGCTTCATTCCCAGCCGAAAGGGAGATTCAGTGAGAATTTGAAAAAATCAACTGTATTAAGGGTAGTAAGAACATTGATTTTGCGTAATAATAATGTCAAAAAGTCATTAACAAATTGCCAAACAAAATTATTTGATAAATGATCAACAAATAATTATTCAACAATAAGTAAACCTTTTTTTCTCTCTTCAAGTGCATTCGTTGATTTAGAAGCCACATGAATTTTTTCAGAATTTTTGTACATTTTAGAATTTTCCGTTTTAGAATTTTTTTGTAAGGCCATAACTGCGGAATTATTGGCGCAATCGTCTCTGCACATTTTGTTATTGTCGGAATTACTGTCGAATTCCGATACGCGAACATATCCAAAATTCTTAGCTCTACATCGATTTTTCAAATTTTCGAAAAAAAAAATTATGAAATGTAAGAAAATTCTGAAAAAAATCATACGGATTCTAAAAAATCAAGGAATTAATTTCAAACAAGAAAATTAAAGGTTTTCTAATTTTTTTTTCATAATCTGTGGGCGCGCAAACATTCATGGTGTACACCTGATATACTGCCGTCCGTCCGTCCGTCCGTCCGTCCGTCCGTCCGTCCGTCCGTCCGCCCGTCTAGATCAGCACCGCGTGAATTCTCGGAGGGGTGCCATAGGTTCCTAATTCCTTTGCTCCTGACGAAGAGCTTTGGGTTTCCTCCCTCCCACCCTTGCCCCTCTACGTCTCAACAATCTTCAGATCCTAATACGATTGACGAAACCGGTGCGCGCGTGCGCGCTCGCCCCACGGAGATGCGCTTAACTGGGCCACTTCGGCACGTAGCCGAAGGTACGATCAGCGAATGCCTCCCAATACATACATATACGCGGATACCCCAGGAGGTCCGATCGAGTTAGGCGTTTATGCAGTCTCCGCCAGCCCGTGCGGTTTGACCGGGTCCTCTGTGTAGGTTCTCTACCCAGAAGCCAGTTAACCCCGTAGACCGGGATCGAACCTCCTCAGACTATAATCGAATCCGTCATTCCCCCAAGTTTCATGCCTCTATAACTGATCCAACTGTTACCGTCGAGGATTCTGCACGAGGCCGGAGGCGTCTCGTAATTGACTATGTTATATCATGATATAAGCTCCTTAACGGCAATCGGTTTACCACTGGCTTCGGTGACTTCCGGCATAACTCCGTTAAGATGGATCGCGGATTAAGATATCAATATTCATTGCGGTTGGGGCGAACTTCGGCGTGTTAGATACCGTGAGACTGCTCTGCAGAGATGATGTTCGAACCGGGAGCAAAAAATTTGTCACTTGATTTGATCTCCGATGGATTGATATTTGAGGAACTTTAAAAAATGTAATATCTGTAGCTGTTGGTATGTTGTTTTTTAGCCAGCCAAGACGGCTCAACTGTATAGCACTAGGCTGCACACCAAGTCAACGGTACGCAGAAGAGGGTGAAGACTCTACCAACTGAACACTCAACAACTGCATACCAATTACATACTTCAGGGAGGTGGGGCTATTCTCGAGTAATAGCCCCATGATGGATTACGACATCACTACATAAGTGATACTACTCTTGAGGATAATCTATACCTCCAATTGCATCATAATGTTCATGCTCCAATTACGCGCTCTTGGTATTGCGTTGCGAACTAGCGCCTCTTATATTATCACAATAAGACATGTGTATTTGACCCAGTGGCCTCAAGCGGTCTGCACCTGTGTTGAGTTGTCGAGTGTTCAGTTGTTGGGGTGTTCAGTTGTTGGGGTGTTCAGTTGTTGGGGTGTTCAGTTGTTGGGGTGTTCAGTTGTTGGGGTGTTCAGTTGTTGGGGTGTTCAGTTGTTGGGGTGTTCAGTTGTTGGGGTGTTCAGTTGTTGGGGTGTTCAGTTGTTGGGGTGTTCAGTTGTTGGGGTGTTCAGTTGTTGGGGTGTTCAGTTGTTGGGGTGTTCAGTTGTTGGGGTGTTTAGTTGTTGGGGTGTTTAATTGTTGGGGTGTTTAGTTGTTGGAGTGTTCAGTTGGTAGTGTCTACACTTTCTCGGTCCTGATTTGACTTGGTGTACAGCCTATTCGTGGTCATATGTTTGGATGCCAACATTCACGGTGTACAGTCTTCATGTCGACTTACTCTGTGTTCACCTGATATACTGGCAACGGACGAAAGGATGGACAGCCGGACATAGCTAACCGTTGGGAAATTAACCCCACCGGCCCCGAATAGACTAATACCCTCCAATATCTAATCGATTCGTGTTTGAATGATCTTCTTGCAGGCTCACCATCAAAGCCGGGTGCCCCATGAATCTCGAGGACTTCCCGATGGACACCCAACGATGTCCCCTCAAATTCGGCAGCTGTAAGTCCCTTGACGCTTCTCTGGATCGATCGCCTCGAAGTACCCAATACCCAAATGTCAAAGATAACCATTTAGTGGTTTTCTGTTCATGATTCTGCCATGAACCAAAAAAGAACAGATCGTTACTAAAAAGACAAAGTTGTTTAAAGTAAATGAACTATCTGAACCTTCTACTCTGCCGAGAGTGACTGGACTGTCAACCATGTCAGCAGTGATTAAAGTCTGGGCAATGATTAAAAATCGTGTCAACATAAAGTAAAATCCAAAGATTCGACCACACTCTGATAATACCTAGTAGGAGCGACACACAGGGCCAGTGTTGGCAGCGCGTCGGCCGGTGCTCGCCCAACATCGGCCGGCACTGGTCCTGTCTGTCGTTCCTACCATGGTGATTCAATAAAAATCATCGATCCACGATAGCATTATCCATGGACCAACACCTGTGATACTTTGACGAACTTGCAGTTGGCTACACGACCCGAGACGTGGTCTACAAGTGGAACAGCGCGCGCCAGGTCGCGATAGCCGAGGACATGAAGCTCTCGCAGTTCGACCTGATCGCCAATCCGACAGCCAATCAGTCCAACGCCGCGGCACTGTCCCAAAGTGAGTACCGAACTCCGTTGTCGTACTTGATATTGGATTAATGAATCAAACGAGAAGTCAGACGAGAAATACGAAAATTCTGGTCATCAGATGGTCATTTTTGTATCAATTGACCTCACTGAGAATTTACGGTCATTGCCGGGAGGGAGGTTAAAGTGGGTCAGTGTTTCTTATTGGATCAACGAATCAAACGAGAAGCCAATCAGGAAACTTAGGACGAGAAGCCCCGGAAGCAAAGAGTTTTATTCTTCTTCTTTGCCGAGCGCGCGCTGCGGGGTTTGAAGTGGCGCGAAGACAAGGCTGATAAAAGAGTTAAGGGTAGTTTTAACCCTGGGGCGGACGGATGAGCGGAATGTGTAGGACCCCCATATGCAAAAAATCGATCGAACAATGTAAAAATTCCGTTGAGTTCAATGAAATTTTTATTATTCAAATTCAGACTTTTTCGTTTAAAAATCTGCCCAAATTTGTAAAAAAAATGACGGTAATTGCACAACTAGGGTAAAAGTGGGGAATATGGCCAACCTCGATGAACACGTAAATCAATGATATATGGACCGGGCCATATTCCCCACTTTTACTCTATATGGTAGTTTGACCACATTTCTGACGTTTTCTGACAATTACCGTCATAGTGTCAGCCGGTCATTTTGTGTCAATTGACCTCACCGAGAAATTCCAGTCACCGTCAGTCCTTCATATTCGATCAACGAATCAAACGGCGAGCCAATCAGGAAACTTCGTCCAGAAGCTCCCAAAGCAAAGAGATTTTTTTCTGCTCCGCGCCGCTGGGTTTGAAGTGGCGCGAAGACAAGGCCGATAAAAGAGTTAAGGGTAGTTTCGACCGTGGGGCGGGCGGACGAGCGGAAGGTGCGGGGAGACTCCGTCTGCTCGTGGGAGTTCCTAATTGTTCCTTGGGTCGGAACTCCTTAGACAAAACAGGGTCATTAAGCTTCTTCAATCTCGGGCTCATCTTTTCACCGACCCCTTCCTTCGTCACCTCGCGCGCCGCATCGACACACGAGGATCCCGAGGAGGCGCACGGGTCG
The DNA here is from genome assembly GCA_917499995.1 of Ichneumon xanthorius. Classification (NCBI taxonomy): domain Eukaryota; kingdom Metazoa; phylum Arthropoda; class Insecta; order Hymenoptera; family Ichneumonidae; genus Ichneumon; species Ichneumon xanthorius. The sequence goes on from OU824207.1 coordinate 4,620,392, forward strand.
TCAGAGACGGTGACGGCGCGCACTCGAGATAGAGTATTCATTGGTGGGGTGTAAGGCCGGAGTTCCGGAGGCATCTAATATCCGGCTCGTGAGTGGAGCCGCGAGTGGGCTTTCGAGGGAAAGTGCGCTCTCGGGACGGCGGACCTTCGCACGAGGGCGACGCTGAGGAAAGGGCACGAGGACGCTGTAATTGAGTCAACTTTGCATTTTTTATTAACATTTTTTTTTCACCCGACGAGAGGGAGAGAACTCGGCTGGAGGCGGCGGGAATTCCGCGAAAGGAAATGCATGGACGAATGTCCGAGGGTTGACGCTTCTTCAGGGAAGGAGATATTAATCAAGGGGGTATTTTGAAGTGGCTTAAAGGGGATGGAATTTAATTGGCTAGTCTGGTTTCAGGGTTCTAGAAATTTTTTTTATTTTTTTATTTTTTTTTTGGACTTGGCGAAATGTTTATCAGACACTTTCGCGATGCTCTTGCGAAGCTCACGGTGGGAAAAGAAAAATTGTCTAGGATTAGTGAAGGTCCAGATGGAATTGAATTAAAAAAATCAAGTGTTAAATCAATTTTTTTTTTTGTAGCGGAAATTAAAATCTGATTGGTTAGTCTCTGGTTCCACGGTTCAAAGATATTCTCATTTTTTTTAAAGATATAACGAGATGTTTATCGGAGACTTTAGGCGACCCTCTTGCTCACAGCGGGAAAAGAAAAATTCCTCCAGATGGAATCGGCTTAAAAAAATCAAGTGATAAATCAATTTTTTTTAAGCGAAAATTAAAATCAAATTGATTGTATAGTCTCTGGTTCCACGGTTTGAAGATTTAAAAAAAATCAAGTGTCACGTCGAATTTTTTGTTCCGAAAAATCGCCAGAGTTTCCAAACATTTTTAAATAAAATATAAACGAAACCGACTTGAGGAAAAAAGTGTATCATTTTTCTTTAAAAATTCTTTCACAAGAATTCGTTCTTTCGCCCTCTAAAGTAAGAAAGTAAGTGGGCAAGGAGAGGTAAATAAGGAGGTAAAGCGACTTCACCACAAAAAAGTCTTCTCAGGATTTAACTAAATTTTTCCCCGTACATCGCAGTCTCGTCGAGTCAGCCACTTCGCTTAACGTATCAACGATTGAGATACCCGTCCAAGGGTTGCTTCCGGTTCACAAAAAAAAAAAAAAAAAAAAAAAACTTCTCCGAAGATATAAGTGGCCTCAGCGACGAGTTATGGTTGTAAACCCGTAGATAAAATGTGACAAAAAGCGTCGCTCGGGAACTTTTCCTCTCTCGCTCCCTATCGGGGAGTTGAAAAGTTTTTTCGCCGTCACCCCACGAGCGGGGAACGACGTCAAGTACCGCACGCAGTTCTTTCTCCGCCCGGAAAAACGATGGTGTTATATGAGCGGAAGAGAAAAAAAAAAAAAAAAAAAAAATGAAGAAAAAAAGAAGAAAAAGAAGGAAAAAAATTGGCGAGCCTCGAATGCTCTCTTCGCCGAGCTTGAGAGCGCCGTAGGAAAGTTGACGGCGTGCCCCGACCCGGTAGGAACGTTGAGGAACTGCCGTTACCGAGGCGAAGGAAAGACGGAGAGGGAGAGCGAAAGAGGTTAAAAAAAAAGAAGGAGAAGAGAAGAGAGCCGGACTAATTGCGACTCGTTGAAGCCGATTCAACGCTTTCGTGACATCCATTGTGAAGTTTCTAGCTTCGAAGCTTCAAGCATCGTTTCGCGAAGCTCGAAATTAACGGAGTCGCGCTGCTTTACTAAGTGTATATATATATATATATTATATATATGTTATATATATAGGGGAGAGGGGGGCAAAACGGGCACCGGGGCAAAACGGACACCTGACTGGAAATAAGTATTAGGGGCGAAGCGGGCACCGTCTTAACTTTCTTATAAACGACTTATTTCCGTGTTCTGACGTTCCTTACTTAAGAAAAGTACGGAGAAGACAAAATGTTCATGTTAAAAAATATATATATATATAATAATCCTACCATAGAAAAATATAAGGGAAGATGACAAACAGATAAAAAGTTGCGGTTTTATCTGCATCATTGTATTGATAGCAATTGATCGAAAGGAGGCAGCCGAAGATCTCGGAAAATGGGAAAGGAAAGAGCCAAGGAGAGACAATGGGAAAAAGTGCCAGTTGAATTGTTCCCATGAATTTCCATTAGGATCCCATTGATTACCTTTCAAAACCAATCATTACCATTAAACTTAAAAAAAATTAATTAAAATTAAATTAAAAAAAAATTAAGCCAAAATTATAATTTTTCGTCTTGCCCGTTTTTCCCCCCTCTCCCCTATTCATATATCTTCTTTTAGTGAAGAATTTCACTGATTTTCCGCCCTTTTCTTATATACGGGACGTCAAAAAACTGAAATAAGTCGTCTATAAGAAAGTTGCAATGATGCCAGTTTTGCCCCCAATCCGTATTTTTAGTCGACTTGCCCGTTTTGCCCGCGTCTCCCCTATATAGGGTAGAGCGGTGCAAAATGGGACATTGAGCAAAACGCAAGTTTCCAATCATTTTTGGATGTCCCATTTTGCCCCATTGTCCCATCCAAAAATGATTGGATGGCGTTTTGCCCCACTGCCCCATTTTGCCCCACCGTCCCGTTTTGCCCCGCTCTTCCCTATATACTTAGTAAAAAATAAAGTATATATATAATATCTTCAGCCGTTCGGGCCTCGGATAGCAAGAGCTTCGAGCGTGTGATCTCGTTAATCGAATCTCGTTCGATTAGCGCCCGGTTCGTGAGGCGCCATTCGTACCCGGGACTTTGTACTCGCAACCACCGGTCCCCCGCCCGGTCTTCCTCGGTGCGCGACGATGCACTTCAAACCCGGTCGGGGGCGCCGCGGCGGGGGCGGACGGGGGTTTTCTGTGATTTCGCAGCTTTCACCCTGCTTTTTGTATTTTCTCGTTTCTATGGGCTCGCTCGCGCAATCAACTCCGGAGTGCTCGAACAATTTGTGCACCGAGAGCAAACAGTTCCGGGGCTTGAAGAAAATTGACGAACTCGCCTCCCGACAAAACGCCGAGTTAACGAGGCAGTATCGCCGCCGAGACCGAATGGAACTTTATGCACCGGCGATAATTAGATCGGGGCTAGTTAACGAGAGCGATACGGCTTCTGGGGATTTTTTTTTTCCCTAACGATAACTGTGCACGATATTGTTCTCCCGCAGCGGAGTACAGCATGCTCCTCGTGTCGTTCCATCTTCAGAGGCACATGGGGAACTTCCTCATACAGGTGTACGGGCCGTGCACACTCCTCGTCGTACTCTCGTGGGTGTCGTTCTGGCTCAATCGCGAGGCGACGGCCGATCGAGTTTCGCTGGGTAAGGACACAGTAATTTACGACACTAGTGCGATAAAACTTTTTCTGACGAGTGTGACTTTGCAGCGCGAGCCGAAGACGAGTGTTGCAATCGCGCGAGTGATTGCAACACTCAATTTTACTTCACAAGGTGTGAAAACGGGGTTTTGCGCACGCGTGCGTAAAACTGCCATTTTTCCACCGAATAAAATAAAGATAATTGCTTACAAGTCGCTCACTTTGGGATTGGACAAAAAAGATGTTGAAATTTGGATGGACATGTTTTCGAAAAAAAAATTTAAACGAGACGTGAGAGACCATTTTTATTTGAACTCGAGTTTGAGATGAATTGCGCTGATATTTGGGAACTGGCAAACGTTTATTTATCGAGATGAAGATTTTTATTAATCTTTTGCAGAGCTATTATTTACAAATAAAAGTGTAAGATGAATCGTGTTGAAATTTGGGAATTGAGAAAAAAATTGACAATTGTTGAAAAAAATGTTTGGTGATGAATAGTCGAGAATCGATCGGAAATTAAAATTTCATCAAAATTAGGATTTTTAAAAATAAAATATTGTAAAAAAAAAAACTTGTCATCAATACTTTGAAAAATATTGATTTATCGATATGAAGATTTTTATAAATTTTCTACAGAGCAGGTTCATCGGCTAGATATCAGTTGGTAATGCAGATTAATGTTTCCAGGTATAACGACGGTCCTGACGATGACTTTCCTCGGGCTGGAGGCCCGAACCGATCTGCCAAAAGTTCCTTACCCGACGGCCCTCGATTTCTTCGTTTTTTTATCCTTCGCCTTCATCTTCGCGACGATAATTCAATTCGCCGTTGTTCATTACTTCACTAAATACGGTTCCGGCGAGTGTTACTTCAGTTCGGACTTCAGCGACACGGACAGCTCGAGCGACGAAGAAATAGCGCGTCGTCCTCGTAAGCGCGAAACGGTTTGTATCACGAAGAACCTTCGTCTTCCTTTGATCTCACGCCACGTTGCATTCGGTTCCCGTTTCAGGTAATCCTTGCGAATAGTTCACCGCGTTTTTATACCACCTTGAAGTATTTGCAATTCCCTCTCATTTCTCTGAAACTTAAGCTAAGTGAACACTATTCGCAAGAACTACCAAGAGTTTACGCCGCAGTACACAGTAAAAAAGGTACCAACGTTTCTTGTCGACAAATGTCCACAATTATTTTCTTGTTAATTTTACCAAAGAAAAATCGTGTCCATTTTGCAAAAATATCTGGCAATTTTACGAATATTTTTTGTAAAATTAACAACAAAATAATTATGGACGTTTGTGGAGGAAAAAGGTTTCTTAAATGTACAAATATTTTTAACTGTGTAAATGGGTAAAACGCATGCGTATTTCGTGATTTTTTTTCTCGGTAAATGTACGCTTTATCCATGTAATTTTTTTAGGGTGGGAAGACGATATATTAAAGAACACGTAGAATTTTTTTTGTTCAATTTTATTGTTGTTGTGTATTTTTTCCTATCGGTCGGCATAAACAATGTTTTTTTGGAAGTTCCTTTACGGTGTCCCTGATTTTAACTTGTAATTGTAGCTCAAAGAAACGGATTTAATTGTTTCTTAACTGAAGCTTCGCGAATAAAGAAACATTATGAGAAAGCGATATGAACATTGAAATTTTCAACATTAACGAAGAGTAAGAAGCAATATGAAAATTTCAATGGATTTCAAAAAAATTGATTGCTGTAATGAAAACTGTAATGAACTTTTCTCAAGGGTGCTAATTTTTTTGAGTAAAAAGCAAATTCGTGCTGCACACGGTAATTTCGCATCCGGCCAGAATTCATTTTTTTTTCTCAAAAAAATTAGCACCATTGAATAAAGTTAATTTGAAAATTGCAACATTGCTCTCACACTCATGGCCCCGTCACGTGACTTTCACATCGCCTTAACGTTACTGCTGGATTGATAAAATTTTTGTTTCTTTCTTTTCAGATCCGAAGAAAATCGTCGATAAACTCGTCGGGTCGAAGTTGCGGAAGTCGAAACTTCACGATGAACGGCGACGGTATTATCGAGGTGATACCGCTGTCCGCCCTGCCGGATCCGGAGAGAAGACGCTCCGGTAGCCAGTGGCAAATGTCATGCGTTCCCAGGAGTCCACCGGCGCCGTTGCCGCCGCCACCGAGACGGCTGTCCGTCAGAAGAAGACACCGAAGGGCCCCGAGATACAACTCGGTATCGAAAATCGATCGTGCGAGCCGAGTCGTTTTTCCGCTGCTGTTTCTCGCCATAAACGTATTCTACTGGTGGTCGTACTTGTCGAGAAGCGAGCGCATCTCGTAACGTCGCGTAGCAAGTTTCAACGTCGGGAAAACGAGAGTCACGAATTTGCGAAAAAAATGGAAAAATTGTTTCAGAAAAAGAAAAGAAAATAATAATAATTTTTAAAAAGTCAAGCAAAGTTCTAGCGAGAAAGCGAGAGAAACGAGGATATCAGAGAAATCCGTCTGGGTATTACATTTAGCCGACCAATTTTACAATTAAATTGTCATTGTACATAAAGGGTACCGAACTACGATGAGATCACCGGTAATTTAAGGCAGTCCCTGCGAATGGTGTTCACTTCGCGTAAGTTTCAGAGAAATGAGAGGGAATTGCAAACACTTCTGGATGGTATAAAAATCTGAAGAAAAAATTGGGCATGTTAAAGGTGTTGAAAATATTAATTTTGCATAATAAAAATTCCAAGATGTTATTAGCAAATTGATGACAAATAAAATGGTTCAACGAATCTTCCGGAAAGCTAACTTTTTTATGAAAATGATTCGTTCAACGAATTCGCGAGCCGATTCGGTTTTCTGAAGACGTATGAATTTTTTCAGAATTTTAAATTCACTTTGAATTTTGTGACTTTCTACGCATTTTTCCCATATAAAAAAAATCAAAGTGAATTAAAAAATCTGAGAAAATCCATACGTATGCAGGAAAGTAAACGAATTTTTTTGTTAAATAAAGTTAGGTTTCCGGGAGATTTATTGAAGAATTTTATTTTTCACCAATTTGTTGATAACATTTTGGAATTATTATTATGCAAAGTTAATCTTTTCATCGCCTTTATTATGCTTGATTTTTATACCATCCAGAAGTACTTGCAATTCCCACTCATTTCTCTGAAACTTGCGAAGTGAACACTATTCGCAAGGACTACCTTAATTTCACGGTGTTTGAACCGCAGTTTTTTTTGAGGCGCTTGGATATGTAATTCTCGGCGCGTCGAGCTTGAGGCCGAAAGCCACGTGGTCGTAGAACCGAAGTCCTAAATCAAAGACATACTGAAATTACGTTTTCGACGAGAAGATACATTTTTTTTATGTTGACGGGAATATCATTGGCGGGCTACCCTTGAACCGGCAAAAATTATCGGGCGATTAAAAAACAAACAAAAAATTGTTATTGCTAGAAAGTATAGATTAACTTTTTTTTATATAAAAAGAATATTGGGTAGTCTCGAGAAATTAATATCTGCGAATCGTCAATGATATTTTCTTTGTCGTCCAATAATGTAAATTTTCGCAGTAATCTAAAGCGTTGAAACTGGAGCCGGAAACCACGTGGTCGTAGAACCAAAGTCCTAAATCAAAGACATACTAAAATTACGATTTCGACGGAACGATAAAATAAGTTTTTTTTTGATAACGGAAATATCACTGACGGGCTACCCTTGAACCCCCAAAAATTATTGGGTCGTTGAAAAACGAAAAAAAAATTATTATTGCAAGAAAGTATAGATTAAATTTTTTTTATATATATATAAATAATTGGGTAGTCTGGAGAGATGAATAATAATTGCGAATCGTCAATGATATTTTCTTTGTCTCCCGATAATCCAAAGTTTCGCGAAACCATTGCCGATTGTCGGTTTTAGTCGAGAAAAACACGCGCGAGCTGTATAGAGATATTACTCACATATGTAAATACGTTACGATATTTTTTATCTCTCACTCATCGCATGCAGGATCATCGACGGGTTAAAGGGGGATACAGAGTACACACCACGGCTCCACATTGTATACTAAAATATGTATTATAACAGAGACATGTATAATGTGTATAATGATATAAAAAAAAAAACAAACGTCCGTCTATCGAAATTACATAATCTTTCGTTGTACTTATCTTATAAACTTAAAAAAAACGAACGCCCGTCTATCCAAATTAGATAATCTTTCGTCGATCTTATATTAAAAAATAGTAAGAAAAAAAAATAGAACGTCCGTTTGTCCGAATTAGACAATCTTTCGTCGCTCTTACATTAAAATCGTAAGAAAAAAAGAAGAAATCGAGACGTAGGCACGTAAATATATCACGGATTACATAGTATTAAATTTTCAGCCGCGAGGCAAGTTCGGCGAGATCGTTGGCGTGTAAAATAGCTTCGGCAGGATTTTCGTAAGATTTCTGGGACGATCCGGAAATCGAGGTGTAATCTTTGTTGACCGACAAAAGATCGTCCAGCCCGTTGAATTGCGTCAGACAGATGTCGCCGTTGCTTCCCGGTCCGATAATCAAAGTTCTCTCGGGGACGATGCGATAGCCGTCCATCAGGGTCTCCTTGATGAGGGACGGTGAGTCCTCGAAAATTAGAGCTTTTTTCTCGGAGCACGTTTCGATGCAGGCCACCAGAGCAGCAGCGGTCTTCGATCGCTCGCTACCGGCAACGAGCACCACCTCCGGATCGCTCAAGTACGAGGCGGCTCGCAACATTTTCGGATAACTGAAGTGCTCGTCGAAGCCGACAACTACGGCCCCGACCTCCGGGTCATCGACGAACGAATGCACGAAGGTCGCCAAGTCCGTCGTTAATGTGTCGGGCTAAAAATAAAATAATTGGCTTTACCTCATTATCCTATCGTAGCGTAAAAATAACCGTGAAGATGTTTGATTTTTTAATTACACATTGTTTAAATTATAATTTTTTTAATTTCTATCCATGTTATTTCGATGTGTTACTTCTTGCTATTTTTCTGCGATACTTTTATATTTCTATCCATGTTATTTTTACGGTGTTCTCTACATTTCTATTTGCGTTGTTTTTGCGAGATCCTCTATTTATCCTACTTTCGTTATTTATACTATTTTTTTTATTCTATTGTATTTCTACTTTATTTTGTATTTCTTTTTGGCTTATGTGCGGATTATTAGCGCGATTTGGTACCAAACACGAAATAAATAAATCAATCTATCTAAAAAAAAATGATACCTTTTATAAAATTATACTTTTTTTATTATAATTTAAAAAAAATTGTTTTGTGTAATGAATCGTACGTACGCCAGTTCCGAAATTGCGTAGACCGACCACGTTGAGCTCTTCGCTGATGCCCGGGGAGCCGACGACGTATACTTTTTTATCGTCCAGACTCTTCTTCAGATACTTGGCCATCAGAGACGTTACGCAGACGATTTCGTTAGGTTTCAGCTCGTAATTTGTAACGCGCATTTTTTCACTTATCTCGCGACGAGATTCCGTGCAGTCCTTGCTGAAGTACAATATCCTTTTGCCGTATTTCTTCAGAACCTCGATTGCCCCCGACGAGCCTGGTATTTCTTTGTCTCTTTTACTAAGTACTCCTAAAAAATTGCGATTTTTTTTAACACAACAAATTGACGAATTACATGCGAATCACTGATTTTTTTTTACATCTGAAAAGTGAATTATGCACGAGTGGTTTTACACCGCAGCCTTAAATCGAAACGGCCCTGAGGCTGTCTGCACGACAAGAAATTTCATCTTTGGCAAGTCTTTGTCAATGCGCTGCTTTAGGAAGAAAAAAATGATTCACTTGTAGAAATTTATTCTCTAAGTAAAGTTCACCGATCGAAGTGTGTGCGGTGCAAAACGCGGCCCTTATAACTCCCAATATATAACACCAATATTTTGAAATTATTTTAGAAATATTTTCAATCTTTCAAATTTTCCGAAATATTTTTGAAACATATGATAATATTTTGAATCTTTCAACACATTGGACATTTTTCTGAAACATAGTGATAAACATTTTGAAATATATCTTTAATTTCGTGTTTTACCGACATTCCAAACAAATAAACAAGCGCCTACTCAAAAACTATCATTGTAATTACAGGTACGAAAAAAATTGCGCGGGTCAGGGTTTTCGTCCGTTCTATATTGGAGTTCGATGCCCCGGGGACGCGTTCAGCGCAAATTCCAATTTCCCATCGCGTGACCAAAATCAAAAGGCCTCGATTTTGGTCACGCGATGCAAAAGAACTCAATGTAACTTTTCAAAAAATGATTATTCCCGAAACGACAAACGGTATTTCGCGAACAACAATCTTCACGAATAAATACCTTCGCAAAACGTGATAACGGTGTCGAATGACTTTGCGAAAATTTCCATCTCCTCGTCGCTCAACTGGCTCAATAATTTTTCCGGCATCTTCGACTCTCAATTGCAAAGAGAAGAAAAAAAAAATACAAAAAAAAACCACAATGTATTTTTAAAGTATAGTAATATATATATATTTTTTAATGACGTTTTAGCAGCACACTGAATGATGAGAGAACGTTAGCATGGTGAGCTCGTGACACCAAGAGACGAAAGATACTGAGTGTTGTTGCGGACCAGGCGGACCGAGAGATTCTGCCCGGACACTCGATACACTCGTTCGCCGCTCTCTCACACCGAAACGCTCTCGTGTACTTATGTATTACACTCGTACTCGCGAGGTTCCCAACCGAATATACCGGATCTCGCGCTGTACGCTCGCGGCGTCGACGACACAGGTGCTCCTCATATGCCTCTCCGCTACTTGCGCCCAAATTGTTTTTATTCCTCCTGGCCAGATCGACCCGCTTCGAACGCAGTGGATTTGGCCGTGCGAGGTCAGACGAACCTTTCATACCGCTGTAACTCGCTATATAAATAATAGAAATAATTTATAATAATCGTATATATATTTTTAAAAATTGTGGATTTGTTTGATGGTTTGGATTTTTGCTCCCCCCCGTTTTTAAAGCACACGCAGAACAATTATTTATTTGAGGGAGCCGCAAATAAATATTTATTTGGTTTAAATAAATAATTTTATTGATTTAAATGAATACTTATTTAAATAACTATTATAATATAATATAAAAATTATTATTATTATTAAAATGAAGATATATTATCCATATATATATATACTTGTATATGAATAGACGGATAAGCGACCGTCAGCAGGCAGGAGATAGACTATCGTATTGTCAAGGTCAGTACGGTTCAGCACTGATGAGGCAGTCAATCGTTTAAGGCTACCGCACTTTGCACCGTTCCCTCGGGCTGTACCCGTGCGTGACATGTGGGAGCGCTTCTGCGAAAAACAATAAGATTGGATGGTGGACTATATTTAGAATAACTTAAATAACCACAATTGACGCGCCGACCTCGAATCGATCCAGATCTTTATTCATTTTTCTAATCCAGACTTTCTTGGACCAGCCAAGAACCATAGCTGTTACAGTGGAGAGACAGACTCATGGGATGTTTTTTTTCTAACTTAAGGTGATGTGCGGACCGGCCAGATGCTCGGTCAGTAAAAAATCTCTTTCCCCATTTTCTCCAATACTGTTTATGTTTTTGGGAACATGCAAATCCCGTTTTCGTAGGCGATAGACAGACTCATTAAAACTTTTTTTTACGTTATTTCTTTTTTACGAAATATTGGTAGACTCGGAGAAAATCGAAAGGCGACTTGTTATCGACTGAGCTTTTCACATGCCCTTAAAATTCAGTGCATTTGCATCGTAAATATATATCGTGTACTTTTACGAGAATAATTCTACGAGTAAAAACATGATTACTTTTCTAAGATTGTGGAGTGATTTTTAGCGCAAAGTTTATCCCCTCAAGGTCGACATCTTTTTGAAAACTTTCTAATAATCGACAAACATCGGATAGAGTATCGGTATGAAAGTCCAGATCGATGCTCCGCTCCTCGGGTCTTAATTTGTTCTTTTTTAAAGATATATATTGATGTTCTTAGAGAAAATGGAAAAGCAATGTTGCCAACTGAGCTTTTCGCATACTCATAATATTGTCTACCAAAACTTTCAGGAGGAGAATTCTACGAGTACAAACATGGTTACTTTTCTGAGATTTTTGGGTGATTTTCAGCGTAAATTGTAAATTTTGTTTTGTTTTTTTGTTTGATCAATTTTCTAATAATCGGCAAACATCGGATAGAGTGTCGGTGTAGAAGTCCGGAACGATGCTCCTCTCTTCGGCACTGGGGCTTTTGCTGCGAGCGATAACGTCCGACTCCGTTGTAACGCCGCTCAGCACGAGCAGAGTTTTGAAGCCGCATCGCTTCCCGAGAAGTATATCGGTGGTGCAACTGCGTTCGATAACAAAACAATGGAAACCCGGGACGTTGGAAAAGTTGATAATCATATCGGAGCAAAATAATAATCTTATCTCGACGAGTATTTGCAAACAAACGTTCAACTCTTACTTATCACCGATCATTAGCGTTCTGGCAGGATTCAGACCGTAAGTTCTGATAAGGTGCTCGCTCACGTACGGTTCTGGCTTCCCGACGACGACTGCCCTCCTTCCCGCCGCGGATTCGATCGCTCTGATAAAGCATCCGGTTCCTGTTATCGATTAATCGATTCAATTATTCGTCCACCGGCCAACATGTAACGTAACGCAATGTAATGTTCCAAACTTTATCAACACATTTCACGGTCTGGGGGCAATTTTTTTTTAGATCTAAGACTCGGAATGCAAATTAGAATACATCGTCAATTTTCATATTTTAGTAAAGAAATGGTATTATGATATTCAAAGGAGTTAACTGAAAATTAAAAAATTCTGTTATAAATTGAATATTTGTTTTTACTGAGGGTCATAAAAATTGGTAATGATTTAGAATTCATTTAAAAAAATGAACAATATTGTAAAAAAAATCTGAAATTTACTTAGGATAGTTTAGTAACAATGGGTTTTCGTTTTAAAAAATACAACAAAGCTTCCTCTATGAGAAAGCAAAAATTGAGATTACAGAATCGGAGTCCTTCAAATAGTTTGTCAAAAAAAAAAAATTAAGACGCATTTGGGAAATAAAATTTTTCTTTTTTTTACACCGACACTCACCTGGAAACTTGTTGCCGTTTGGGGAGGGTCTCTCCCTATCGGGATTGGCGCCGACAAAATGCACCTCCGGATCGGTAGCGTAAGTTGCAGCCTTGACGAGTTTCGGATAACTGAAGTGGGTATCGAACCCAACTATCACAGCGCCGACCTCGGGATCGGGCTTGAAATTTTCAATCACGTCCATGGCGTTTCCCTCCATTATGTCCCGCTGAATAGAGAGAAATCGATTTTTCCTTTCAGTCAACCGCCGACGGTACTAATGAAAAATAAGAATTCTGCGACGGAGTCTCGTCGCTCGCCATAAAATATTAACCCACCCCTAAACCCGTATGGGATATTCCAACGGCGTCCAATTCTTTCGCTATACCATTGTTGCCGACTATGTAGACTTTTTTCTTGAAGCCCTTATCCTTCAGGTAGATCGCTGCCATATAACTGGTGCAAACAATTTCGTCCTGTAGGTTAAAAAAAATAAAAAAATAAATTATTCTCTGGATGCGCGGTTTGCAGTGATTAAATTTTTTTTTAATATAACTTATTGTAGTCAACGCTATGAACTTAAGAGACCAATCTATGTATATCGTACCGGAGAGGTATTGTAACCCAGTCCTTTGCACTTTTCCGCAAGCTCCTCCCTCGTCTTATCGTTATTATTTGTAACGTAGAAGAATTTCTTGCCGCGCTGCTTGAGCTTCTCGACACTTCCTGGCGAACCTGGTATTACTTCGGTCTCGCGCCAGAGCACACCTTCGGTTCCGAATCAACAACAAATCGCAGCGTTTGGATGATTTTATAAAACGGTTAATAAGACAAAAAATTTTAACATTTTCAATACAGCATCGAGATGATTTTCTAAAACTCTTAATTAAAAATGAATATTGCAACATTTTCGATACAACATCGGAATGATTTTATAAAATTGCTGATAAAAAATAAACATTGAAACATTTTCGACACAGCAACGGGATGATTGTATAAAATTGTTAATGAAAAAAAACAAAAAAATCTATAGCAAAATCGATCGCCGATTCTCTGCCGATCTTCGCTCAGACAATTTTTTTCTATCGATCCACCGATCGGTCCGCACCGGCCATGCATTCCTGAACGCTCCGCGTTTGGCCGCAACAAAACCGGAAGTGCAAGGAAACGTTCTCACACAATCTCGGAAATAACAATGTCGAAGCGACTCACCATCACAGTCGCACAGGACAACGTCGACGGACTCCAGGAGTCCTTCCAGTTCATTTTTCGAGAGTGACTTCAAGCTTCTGACGGTCATCGCGAAAGATCCTGCGAGCTCGAGCGACGCTTAGCGAACTGTGAAATATCGTCGTGAACTACGTGCACGTTCGCGCTCGCTCTCAGCATCAATGATTCAGACTTCCGAAAGAATTAAAGCGGGCACGAAACAGCGTCACGATGTGGCTCGGTGCCACGATCGAGAGCGAGAGCTCACTGCCGCGTGACCTTGCTTATGCAATGTTACGCAACAGACGCAATTGTCCGATCCCATGCGAACGAACACCACTGATTCGCAACGTGAAAATTGCAAATTGGGGGTTATTATAAAAAGCTGATACATAACACGGCGTGGAATTTTTTTTCTTTTTTGTTATACGAACATTTTTGTTTCACGTAAAAATTGCAAATTGGTTGTTATTATAAAAAAATCTAAGACATAGCACGGGGTAGAATGTTTTTTTCTTGTTATACGAAATTGTTTGTTTCCATCACGTGAAAATTGTAAATTGGGGGTTATTATAAAAAGCTAATACATAACACTGCGTGGCATTTTTTTTTCATACCAACATTTTTGTGTCACGTGAATATTGCAAATTGGGTGTTATTATAAAAAGCTAGGACGTAACACTGCGGGGATTTTTTTTGCGATACTTTGGACCGAACACACAAGGCGTTTTAAAGAACGAGGTGATTAATGTTTGTTTGCGGACAAGATCATATACAATGCGAGTATATGTGTTGTTTTTTTATTTAGTCATAAAACGCTGAGTAACACGAGGGAGTGCGTGTGTTACACGTGTACGAAACGTACAAAACTGTTCGGAGACTTAATAACTGGTCGTGAACGTCGATCGATCGATAACACGTATCACGTGCTTTTGTTATGAGAGCCCGTGTCTCGACGAGACCCTGTCAACAGAATCGATTTGTGTCCAGCGTCGAGAAACGCGACGCTTTGTGCTTTGAGCTTATAACGAGCGCGAAACTATAAACCGTTATTTCTAAGCTTAAGTTCGACAATCTGACTTGTATATACATAAACGGAACGGCGGAATGTGTGAACTCGAATGTTCTCCTGGGAGGACTTTGTCAGTCGTGCGTCAACGAGGACTGATCGGAAAATTCCTCGAGAGCCGTGATTAAGTCACGTGATTCATTTTATGCCGGAGAGCTTGATAAAAATTGGAAAATCGGTAACATGTGGTTTCGATATCTTTTTACGTACGATTCTGTTTTCTCACCTGTTGTGAGAAATCCGAGAATTAAAAATATTTTTTAACTTGTTGATTAAAATTGATTAATTGCATTAATAAACTCGAATGTTCTGCCAGGAGAAATTTGTCGGTTGTGCGTTAACGAGGATAGTGCGAAAAATTCTTCGACACCCGCGACTTAAAATTTTATGCGGGACAACCTGACAAAAATGGTAAAATCGGTAACATTCGATTTTCGGAGATATCTTTACGTACGATTGTTTTCTCAGGTATTATAAGAAAGCCAATAATAAAAAAAAATCTGTTGATTAAAATTGATTCATGGATCATTGATTAATTGTTAACGATTAAAGCAATTTTTACTAAAAGCTCGTAGGTGAAAGAAGTATCGTTTCTGTTCGGCCCCATTGACTCAAAAGGCTCATTTCGAGCAGTGAAAATAATATTCGTCGCTTACTCTTTAATAGTCAATAAATTATCGTTAAATATGGCAATAGTTGTGACAAAGTTTTTTTTCCTGCCGGTGAATTGACTTTGCAACGGGGTTTGTAAGTTTGTTCTCGAGCATTTTTTTGTGTTCTTTTTTTTCATAATAACTATGTTTAATATGTATATCGAACCTCGTCGAATGGTCGATAAACGCCGTGGCGCGTTTCAGTCCTTTAAGATAGACGATAAATACGCGGTTAATTCAATAATAAACGTCGTTCGGGAAATCACGATTTTTGCCTGTCCTGCTTGTATCGTTGAAGATGCGGCAGAAGATCGCCCAATTCCTCGGTGTAGTAGCTCGGCAGGCATTCCTTGTGCTCATGGCTTCCCGACTGTCGCCAGTGCTCGATTTCCTCCAGGCTCGTCACCCCCGAGAGCACGAGGAGCGTCTGAAAGCCGCAGCGCGTACCCAGCAGGATATCCGTGTTTGCGCGGTCGCCGATCATCAGAGTCCGCTTCGGCTCTATCTTGTGATGCTTCCTCAGCATATCGGCCACGTAGGTCTCCGGCTTTCCCATCACCACCGCCTTGCGCTCCGCGCAGGTCTCTATGCAGCGGACCAGACTGCCCGTGCCTAAAAAAAAAAAATTATGTACAATAATATTACTATTCTTATTATTTTCTTATCATTATTCTTATTATTATTTTTTTTCTCTCTTCGATAGCCGGGATTAAATTGCATATTCTATTACACTGCCATTTATTGTATATTGGATCGAGTTTAATTTGGATCGATATACTGACAGGTGATGGTGCACTTTGCGCTTAAAATAATAATTTACGATACTAGTGCAATAAAACTTTTTCTGACGAGTGCTGGAATCACACGAGTTCAGACAAAGTTTTTTCGTTCGAGTATCGTACCAAATTTTATTTTACACAGTGGCAAAATGGGGGTTTTGCGCACGCGAAGAGTGCGTAAAGCTATCATTTTCGCACTGAGTGCGATATAATATTATTTGCGATTACATGATAGTGGTGTAGTCAAGTGCGTTCTGGCTTTGATAAACGATGCTTCCACCTCTAAGCAGAGGCTTAATAGTTCTTACGGTGGGGGGAAAAAAATTGACATTTCTTACAAAGCGGGAGCAGCAGATTTTTAGTTAAATAATCGTCAATCCAAACTAGGCTCGGCCTCAATTGATTCGGATAATCAAGGTTCTACAATAACAGATGACTGATTACATAAAATATGGATGTAAAAATGGTTTTCCTGAAAAATAGATAAATAAATAATTAAATTATAAGATAATAAATAATGATTAAAGTATAAAATAATAAATAATAAATATACTATATTATATGTTCTGTAAAAGTGTTATTCCCGTTGAATAAATGAATAAATAAATAAATGCTAAAATAATAAATATCTAATTGTCGTAAGTAAAACAATGTCGGCGTGAAGCTCACCGGGAATAACCAGGCTGCCGGACGTGGGAAACCTCTCGTCCGTGTTAGTGGCAATGAAGTGGACGTTTTTATCTTTCAAATAAGAAGCGGCCTTCATCATCTTCCTGTAGCTAAAATGCTCGTCGAAGCCGACGATGACCGCTCCGACTTCAGGGTCCATCTCGAAGGCCTCGTAGGGCGAGTTGTTCAGCACGGGATCCGGTCCGACGCCGATGTGGCTGATGCCCACTCGGTCCAGCTCCTTCGTTATACCTGTCTCCGCAAAAAAATACATTTAACCAAACAAAAATAAAATAAAATAAAATTGCAATAAAAAAAAAAATTAATTTTTACTCACGACTCACCGGTAGAGCCGATGACGTAGGCTTTCTTCTTGAAGTTCATGTCGCGAAGGTAGCAAGCGGTGAGATACGCTGTGCACAAAATATCCTCCGGCGTGGCGACGAAATTCAAAACTTCGCATTTCTCGCCGAACTCCTCGCGAGTCTTCGTGCTGTTGTTCGTTACGTAAAAAACTTTTTTACCGAGATCGCGAAACGTGTTCATGACATCGGCGGCGTTGGGCAGTGCGCTGGTGTGAAACCAGAGAACGCCTGAAACCGAAAGAACATCGACGGTGAAAAATATGTACATTTTTTGTTTCTTAGAAATACACAAAAAAATAAAATGATTTTCTTACCGTCGCAATCTGTCAGAACGGTGTCGAAAGAGTCGAAGAATTTTTCGACCTCGGCGTCGCTCAGACTCTTCATGTCAATCGCAGCCATTCCGTCGTCAAGGATGAGAATCTTACGACTGAATCGTCTCCCAGTGTCAACGACGTCCGTGACAAGTGCGTCCCGCGGTTGGTCGACTCGAGCTATCGAAAAAAAAAAAAAAATCGTTGCGAAACAACGCGAGAGCGAAAAAGATCGCAAACGTCTGACGAGGTCGGTGTCCGACGGCTCGGCCGATGACGAGCGAAAAAAATATATAAAAATAAACGCTCGACTATAGACGAAATTTCTAACGCCGCAGAGTGATGTGCCGGCTTTATCTCGCGTGCGCGCGATTCTAGCGCGCCAATATTTCGGATCTTTTGAATTTCACCGAGATGTAATTTCTTCGATGAGATGATAACAATAATAATATGTTCGGAAAAGCGTTTCGAGCTCTCGATGTGACTTCGTTCGAGTGTATTCGACTATTCAGCGCAGAATTCTCTGGTACAGCCGCGTGCGGAAAATACGATCGTTCGAAGAGTTTAAAGTAGGGAATAGTGAGGAGGTAAATTTCATGAAACATGAGATGTTATCGTTCCTACGATTATGCACTGCGATGGTTGCAATGAGCTCAGAGTAACGAATATTGCCAGCAAGCAGGTTAGAATTTCATATTTGCCTCGAGTATTATTATCTAAATAATAATAAAGTTCATGTCGATTGGAGACTCACACCGATACTCGCAGATACACTCAAGGCATTCGCAGTAGTCACACGGATACTCACGGATACTCACAGATACACACAAGGCATTCGCAGTAGTCACACGGATACTCACGGATACTCACAGTACTCACCGATACTCGCAGTACTCACCGATACTCACAGTACTCACCGATACTAACAGATCCGATACTAACACAGAAACTCACAGATCCGATGCTCACAGGCATTCATAGGGATATTCACAGGTACTCACAGACATTCATAGGGATATTCACAGGTACTCACAGACATTCATAGGGACACTTGAAAGTCGTCGTTTATCGGTAAAGGGTTAATCCGAATGAAGGCAGAAAGCCGCAAAGAATCAATTTACGTTTCTATAGTCCTATCGTTATATGTCTAATTAGCGGTACCTAGTGGTTATAATAATGAACGAAAGCGTCGGAAAGTTTTTATGGGATACTGTACATTCCGATACGCGACCTTGTCAGCGTTTATTTAGCAATACCGGAAGTCGGTAGATAACGCGGAGCGCAGGCAAAATTTTCCGAGTGTAAGTCGCGCTAAAAATCGGACACTGACTCGCTGACGTCAACGCATCGCGATCGTTGGCATTTCGTAAATTAACATGCTGACCCCACGTTCGAGGACGTATTATTTCGCGATTATGAGAATTCGATCAACGGAGACTGCTGCAATTTGCTGATTGCTAATCGCTACCGCGTTTTTTCAAAATAATTAGCTGATGGGAGTAAATTTAAATGAAAATAAATAGCAAAATATTTGCAATCGATAGATTGCCTCGTAACGTAAAAAAAAATGGGTTCTGGATAACGCACGGATAGACAAATCGTTTTAAACGTTAAATAGCTTTTCTATTTGTAAACATCGGTATCAAGGCAACTAATTCAGGGTCTCTTTGAAGATCAATGGGACAGTTACTTCGACCGAGTCGGTCGTCATCCATCGCGATATCTCCTCGCAATCTTGTTCCGACGTAACGAGCAAATCCTCGCCGTATTGTGCCAAAACTATTGGCTTCGCGCTCCGCAGCGCGTTCGTCAAAGGCGTGTCGTTCTCGAGATCGTCGATCAACGAGGCCCTCGTCGCCCGGTCATCGCACTCGGAAGCTCCAAGATATTTTTCCGCGACCTTCGTCGGCGCTTCGTTCTCGAGGTCGTCGACCAACGAGGCCCTCGACGCCGGGTCTTCGCACTCGGAGGTCTCAAGATATTTTTCCACGACCTTCATCGGCGATTCGTTCTCGAGGTCGTTGAGCAGCGCCGACAACAATTCCTCCTCGTTTTCGTCCACATCGAAATTTTCTTCGACGATCATCGACTCCTCGCTGGGTAGCGGAGAATTTGCTTCTTCTTCGCTTTCTTCCACGGCCGCATCGAAATTTTCTTCCACGATCGTTGGCTTCCGACTCGGCAGCGCAGACTCTCTTTCTTCTACGGCCGTATCAAAATTTTCTTCGACGATCATCGACTCCTCGCTCGGCAGCGGAGAATTTGCTTCTTCGCTTTCTTCCACGACCGCATCGAAATTTTCTTCGACGATCTTTGGCTTCCGGCTCCGCAGCGCAGACTCGCTTTCTTCCACGGCCGCATCGAAATTTTCTTCGACGATCCTTGGCTTCCGGCTCGGCAGCGCAGACTCTCTTTCTTCCTCGACCGCATTGAAATCTTCAACAATCATCGACTTTCCGCTCGGCAGCGGAGATTCCGTTTCTTCCTCATTTTCTCGACCGGAAGTCTCGGCAATTTCTTCCACAGGCTCCGACCTTCCGTCCTCCACTCCGGTGTCGAAACTCGATCCTATTTTCTCACTTTCGCAGCGAGAACTATCGGGAGATTCCTCCGTACATTCTTTCGAGGCAGCTGTACTTTTCCTTTGCGCTTCGTTCAACAAAGATGGCAATTTTTTCTCATCTCTTTCGGACCTTCCGGTACGGCCTTCGAAAAAATTTTCCAAATCTTCGAGCCTCGCGCTCTCCGCTGCATCGGCCAGAGAAGACGACGTTCCGTCGCTTATTTTTTTGTCAGTACCATCGACTCTCTGCAAAGTTATTCGCGGCGATCTCCGCAGCACGCGCTCTTCCAGCTCGCGCGGTAATTCGATGCCGGCGAGTTTCGTCGCCATGCTTCTTCTGTAAACGCCCGCGTCCTTTCTTCTTCGTTGCTTCTTTCTCCTCGAAGGCCCTATTCTCCTTTCCCCGTGGACGACTTGGATGTGCCGGGCGACCGTCGACTTGTACTTGAAAGACTTTCCGCAATTGTCGCAGTCGAATCTTCGGCCCAGATGAACGGTCATCACGTGCTCGTCGAGATTCTTCAGGTAGTAATAGAAACGCGGACAATTCTCGAACGGGCAAGACTTTACGATTCCCGCCCTGGCGTGGGCCGCTTTGTGAGTCGTCAGGAGCTTCTTGTGCTTGAACTTCTTGTCGCACTGGTCGCAGCTGTGACCTGCAACGAGAGATATATTCTTAAAAATCATCGATGCTCATATAGCGCGAAATATTTTGATATCATCTTAGAAATATTTCTAGAATATTATAAAGCTAATAGTTTGAAATATTATAGAAAAATATTCAGAGGAAACGTTTATTAAATGTTTCAAAAGCGCACTTAATCTTTCAATACGTATGAAATATTTCTGAAACATAGGGATAAAATATTTTGAAATATTTATTATTTCACCTTTCACCGAAATATTTATACTAATGTTCCGTGTTTATGCGCGTGTGTATATGAAATTTCGCATTGGTGATGCAATCTTTGACATGTCTGAAACATCTGAAACATTTCACAAATATTTTCAATATTTCAAAAAAAATGTTATTGAAACCTTTCAGAAATATTTCCGTGCTGTGTGGATGACGATGGTTCGACCGATCTCGAAAAAAATGTACGGTGAAAGATACGTTTGTATGAGCGCGGTCGTTCTGCAAATATTAATGTGCCATGCGCGACATTGGATGTACTCGAAGAGCTGGATCGAGGATTATCGGGTGGAGATAAAATACGGATTACCGTCTCAGAGGGCGCTCGCCGAGTACAGCTTGGAAACTCACAAGATCGGCGTGGTACAGAGGGAAGACGAGAAGTCTTTGGACGAGGGAGGATACGACTACAGGGAATCTTCGACGATCTTCGCGACACGCAGGAGTCTTGCTGTATGCAATAAAGGTGAGGAATTGCTTCGTTGATCGAACTATTTTTCTCAAATTCGTGTTACGTGATTCTTGAGCTTAAAAACAGAAGATGCAGTTATTATAAGTGCGATAACTATTTGTCAATTTGCGACATAAAAATCAGAATGGCACGGACTATTAACTTCCCTAATTCTGTGCGATAATTTCCATAAATGCTTTTTGGAGTACATCATAGAAAATTTAATTCGTCAGTTTCCGACAAATCTGGCCTAAAATTGCCGATTTTGTGTATTTCATCGGAAAATTTAAATAACTCAAATTTTCCATTTTTAATCTTAAGTCATGATAAAAATGATTATTAAAATGAACATTTTAAGGATTTACACTTGCGACGAGGGTTTCACGCACGTCTCTTGTTTCTCAGCCTCGTCTACAACGAATATTTCAAAAAATAACTAGGTGACCGCTTCGAGGGTCGTTTGGTCTCCGATTTGATAACGGTACCGAGAAACGTGACGCACGTCCTTCCGAGTCTTCGGGTCGACATTGTGCTACTGGAGAGGGCATCCGAGGAGGCCGTGAATTTTATAGGCCTATTGGATTCTCCGATAAACGACGGATACTCCAGTTTTTCGGAGAGTCTCCGACACGGCAAGAAGAACGCGTCGGTCGCGTACGAGTTCCTTTTATGCGGAAATTACCTCAGAAACGATACTTTGTCTATCGGTTACATGCACGTCCATCTCGACGGCGACTCTACGATAGATCGTTCGATCGCGCAAGACGCGGCTGTAATCGATCCGTATTTATTCATGGTCGTCATTAGATCTCTAGCGGTGAACGGTACGTCCTTGGCATCGTGCGGCGAACTAAACGCTCGAGGAGCGATATTCGATAATACCGTGCCCGGTGAGTCACAAAAAAAGAAACGAGATGGAATTTGGGATGGTATAAAATTCGGAAAAAAATCAGCCATATTAAAGGTGCTGAAAAGATTAATTTTGCATGATAATAATTCCAAAATGTTTTTAACAAATTGATGAAAAATAAAATTGTTCAAACTTTACTTTGTTTTTTATGAAAATGATTCGTTCACTTATCTACATACGAATTTTTTCAAATTTTTTAATTCACATTGCCCTTTTGTATATGGGAAAAATATGTAGAAAGTCACAAAATGCAAAGTGAATTTAAAAATCTGAAAAATTTCATACGTATTTAGAAAAATGAACGAATAATTTGCATTAAAAAAAAAGTTTGTTTTCCGGGACATTTGTTGAACAATTTTATTTTTCATCAATTTGTTAGTAACATTTTGGAATTGTCATTATGCAAAATTAATCTCTTCAGCACCTTCAATATGCTTGATTTTTTTCAGATTTTTATACCATCGAGAAGTGCTTGCAATTCCCTCTCATTTATCTGAAACTTATGCGAAGTGAACACTATTCGCAAGGACAA
This sequence comes from Ichneumon xanthorius, assembly GCA_917499995.1. NCBI lineage: Eukaryota > Metazoa > Arthropoda > Insecta > Hymenoptera > Ichneumonidae > Ichneumon > Ichneumon xanthorius. The sequence continues at coordinate 4,643,277 of OU824207.1, forward strand.
CCTTAACAAAAATTGATTGTCCTATCGACGATCTGCAGGCATATATTTGCCGTTCGCGATATATACGCGATTCATGCGCGTTATCCACGCTCACGCGACGGAGCACGATTTTCCACGGGACATGAAAATTTGGGAACGTCGAACTCACGCTTGCTACGACGGTCCTGTTGCGTGGATGAAAATTATTCCCGAAATGAGCGTGAGCTTCTTTGCGAGGGAGGACGAAGCTTTCGAAGTCTGTAAGAATTTTTCACGAACACGAGGATCCTCGTGAATAACTTTTACTGTAACTGTAGCTGATGTTCCACAGCGTACACGGGAGACAGTCTCGTGCAGCGTTACTACACGGAGGATTCCGAGGAAACTACGTACTGCTATATATTCGCGATTCGACGAGGCGGGGATGAACACTTGGTTTTCGGTCGTGCGGCTTTCGAGGGAGTCAGATTGATTTTTAATCGAACCGGAAAGGTCCTCTCGTTTCTGGAAAATGACTGTTGCGGTCCCGACGTCACGCTGAGAAGAGTTATGGATATGAAGGAACGAATGTCTTCGTGCCTGCCTGAAAGTGAGTCCCAAACGATTATTAGGATCATTTCTGAGATTTTGAAAAAATCGTGTTTTCGAATTTGATGCAAAACATTTTAAAAAATTAAATCGATAAAGCGTATATTTACCGAGATAAAATATCACGAAAAAATGCTTAGTTCCAACGTGCTTGAATTTTTATTCTACGTTGTATAATTTATTTTAACATATCACATTTTTTTTTTATATTTCGAAACTATTGTACAATTTTAAATACATACAGCGAATATAAATAGCGTAATCTTTCAAGTAGTCTTGGCGTCGCAAACATCATTTATTTCGGATGATCGATCATCTGATTCATTTAATTCGTTCGAGTCGGGGAGAGATCCGCCCCATAAGCCCTGCCGGAACCATCCATCGATGAATCCTTGAGCACGCCGCTTCATTTTGCCTGTTGAGAATTATTACTCCACTCATCAATCATGTATTGCAGCGGGTGCGATTGATTTGCCGATTCTACGCAGCTCGCGATTTTTTAACATTGCTTCCGAACTAATTGCTTAAAGTTGCAACGGGCAAGGTTTATCAATTATCATTATGAAAAAAATTATTAGTCGAAAGGGCGCAATGGATCTATGCGACTGTACTCGAGTTTCGTGATTCTTTTACTGCTTATTTTACCATTTTTTAAATTTTAAATAGACGATACATTTCTATCCCATTTCCAAGATTTACATGTTTTGCCCGAAAAACCGATGAACGAACAGGAGCCGAGAAAAATGTATGCTGCGCACTTAATTACAGGCAACTTACAAACTGCAGTTGAAAGTTTTGGCATAGTTTAATTTTCTCCCAAACTTTTCGATTGCAGCTCTGTCCGAGCAAAAGAAGTTCGAAACGCCAATTCGACTTGAAATATTACCCTATTGTGCACTCTCCCTAGCAACAATGCGCCGCTAGAGAAACTGCATGACTGTATGTATATTCCAAACAATTTGATATCAATTTCGAGTATAAAATAAAAGCACATTGAACAAAATATCAAACAATTATTTGCATTTTAAGGTCTTAGGCCACAGTGATATTTCGATTATTATTTTTTTTGTCTTACAGTGTATATATTGTCAAGAATATTCTATTACATTTTTATGTCGAAATTCAATGAATTACGAAACTTAGAGACCGTTATGTGGAAAGTGGCGGAGCACTCGTGCGGCCGAACTTTGAACGCGTTTTTTTCAAAACGTGGTTTCCAAGATCGGTGTCCCTGACATGTAAAAAATAGCTTGATGGATTTTTATGAAATTTTTTACCGACATACTTCAACAGATTCTTCAGTCTTGACAGTCTCATATTTTTAAAAAATATTTTATTTAATGATTCAGTGTTGAAAATGGATAAAAACGACTTTTTTCAAATAGCGTTATATATCATTTGTTACGAGACAATAAAAATTTTTTTGTTTCTGTTAAAATGACAAGTTGAAGTCATGTACACCGCAAAGGAACTTAAAAAAAATTCTTTACGCCGACCGATAAAAAAAATACACAATAGCAATATAAAATTGAATGAAAAAATTCCTAAATGTTCTTTTATTAAAGAACATTTTGTGTATCCTCCTTCCACACCAAAAAAATCAGGAAATATGCATGCGTTTTTAAGCCCTCAACTTCGTCAGAAATAGACCATATTTCGCGATCTTCAAAATGCACATTTTTAACAAATGTTTTGCTATATTTCTTCCTCGATATTTTCAGACCTAAGAACCCAGTTACCGCCTTTCGATATATCGTGGATCTGGATTTTCGTAATCATCGTTGTGATAGCAGTTTTAACGTGCATATTGTCAGCGCCGAGACCGCTGAATCGTGGCTCATGTCCGCCTCCCTCGATACACATATTTATTCCGCAAACGGGCACGTGCGCCACCGACAGTCCCGAAAAATCTGCGGACACAGCGGAACAATGAAACGGTCGAAAAACTCACCGAACTCGTGCTCGGTCTCCAAATGCTTGTTCAACTTGGTCCACTTGTCGAAAATCTCGGTACATCCGGTCGCCGTGCATGGGTAAGTCTTCTGCGACACGTGCACTCTCTGGTGCTTCTTGAACAGCCGCATCTGCGTGAAATTCTGGTTACAAATATCGCACTTGTACATCGCCACACCGGCGTGCATCGAGAGATGCTCGTTGTAGCAGTGCTTCTTCCGAAACTTCGCCCCGCATTCGACGCACGTTAGCCTCTGAGGGTCGTGGATTTTCTTGTGGTGCCGTTTCAAACTGAAGAGACTTCCGACCTCCACACCGCATTCCTTGCACCTGAGGATCGCAAGAACGAGTTAAAAAATTGATCCGATTTTGTACAGGTAAAAATGTTTTTTTTCCGAGTTTTCGTCAATGTGGCAAACGTTTTAGTGCAAAAATTAAACTTACGAGAGCAAAAACTATTTTTTTACCAATCTATAAATTATCTAAAAAAAACCCCAAATAAATAAATAAATATCGCCACATAAATGATTATTGCTGGTGCTTCTAATATTTAAAAAATTATTTAAATGCTAGTGAATAGATTTTTTATAATTCACTGACAATTCCTTTAAAATGACTGTAGCTGAAAAATATTCTATACAACAAAAAATTTCATTGGCTCTTCACATTTTACCTGTCTGTACATAAGAAAAAAAAAAAAAAAATACAAAACTACTAACTCGTAACTTTTGGTCACTGGTTTATGAGTAGTGTTGAGATGTCGTTTCAGATGCGAAGAGTTGGTGTACGCTCTGTCGCATCCTTCCTTGTCGCACTTGTAGGGCCTCTGCAAAAAAAAAAGCAAGAAATTGAATTATCAAAATTTACATGTTTTTTACAAAAAATATTTTTTTAAAAATAAATCAATTTTCCTACTTCGTCATTGTGTTTTCTCAGATGCCAGGTGAGACGCGAAGGTCGCAGAAACTTGGCATTGCATCCCGGTTGCGTGCACTTGTATTTTTTCCTAGAATCTATATCGGAATCTTCTACGTCCGAGTTGTTCTTTCCTCCATCCTTTTCCTCGTCCGCTTCGGAGGTGTCGTTGGAGCTGTCCTTTTCCTCGTCCGCTTCGGACATCAGAGTCTCGCTCTCCTTATCGTCGACTCGTCCCATTCTGGTAACACGTGCCAACAATGTCAACTCACTCTTATACAAATGTAATAAAAAAACATAACCTAAAAAAAAAATTCGATCAGTTCATTGCCAATTACGATTGTTTGAAATGAATTTTAGCGCGAGTTTATTTACGTACCTCGAGCGTTTTTTATTCACATCGTATTAAACTTTCGTTTGGATCGAATTAAAAAAATGTAATCTTCGTTTAACGCGCTGTATTTACTTGATTAACACTCGTTGCGTTACATTTTTAAATTAAATGCCTGTCGCCGTTATATAATTGAGCGAATAAGGAGAACGACTATTTGGTATATTTAATGTGTTCTTTGTTTATTTATTTGTATCAACAAAATGCAGAGGATTGTACGTGAAGAAGTGCGGACGTGTCTAGATGGTCTTTTGACTCCGTAGGTGAAAACGACGGTTGGTAAAGAAGTGCACTACGTGAATCAAGTTCGCGAAGCATAACTTCAGAAAGAAAGAAAAAGGACATCAGATCAGTGGTAATTATGATTACGTTTGAAATGAATTCGTGTGAAGTTCATCACAAGATTACGTACCTCAAGAGTTTGTTATTCACATCGTATCGAAGTTTCTTCTGGATCGAAGAAAATAAATGACATGTTCGTTTAACATTTTATTTACTTCATAAGGTAAGATTGAAATGACAATTTTTCTCTTTGGCAGCCCGCAAAGGAACTTTACTTGAGTCAGTGATATTTTTTTCAGTGTACATACAGCGATTCCTCCACATTTTTTAAATATTCACATTCGTTGTCCAAGACATTTCGATTATACGCATGGCTTCGTGCACAAAACCGTTTCAACGCACGGAATTTACGGGACAGTGGGGCAAAACGGGACAGTGAGGGCAAAACTCAATTTTCCAATAATTTTTGGATGCCCCATTTTGTCCTAACGATACATCCGGATTTTCAACCCCGTTTTGCCCCACGGACCACCATCGTCACCATCCAAAAGTTATTGGAAAATAGCGTTTTGTCTCATTATCCCGTTTTGCCCCGCTCTCCCTTATCAGCTGCTACACACGTAATTATTTGCGCTCTGCGCACGTACAAGGATAGCGGGTAGCTTAGAATTTTTGACCTATTGCATATGTTTGTAACAAAGAATCGCCATATTCGATTTGCGCTGTGAAAGTTGGTAACTCGATCGTTCAATGGACGCGAACGGCTCCCGGCTTGGCTGTCTCCTCGCGTATTATTCTCGCTATTATCGACAATCCCTGGAACATCGAGGTACAACATTTCATTCGATGGTTCGTGGAAAAAAAATTGCCCTGTAAACGAGCTTATTTATTTTTATTACCTTCTCGACTTCGTCCGGAGTAGCGAAGCTGTAGGAAAGCCGCAAGTGTCGATCGGGCAGCGAGCCGTTGTAATTGAACGCGTTACCGGGTATGACGAAAACGCCGTTTGGCACGAATTTCTCCATCGTCAGGTCCAGAGCGTTCTCGATCGTCGTCAATTTTACCCACACGAACATACCGCCCTTCGGTACGGACCACTCGGCGAGTCCTTCGAGAATTGCATTAAATTTCGTTTGTCAACAAAAAATGTTATTAAAAAAGCTTAACAGGCAATTTCTAACGAAAGAAAAAGTGTATTGTAACAACCCGTTAGATGCTTTTCAACGGCAGCCAGCATTATGTCACGCCTTTGTTTGTAGAAACTTTGAATCTCTTTGAAGTGTTGCTCGAATCTCTCGTCGCTCCAATTCTCGAAGAGTTTGTATATTAACATCTTCGAATGAAAAATATATTTTTAATTAAGAAATGTGAACATTTTTTTAAATTAAAAAAAAAATATTTGTTGACTCACTTGCGATAGACTCGAAGGTTGTAGAACCGAATTTTCAACGTGAATTCTGAGCGGCTTTATGATCTCCTTGTTGGCGGTCACGACCCCGAGACGCAGACCGGCGCTTATTATCTTGCTGAAAGAGTCGAGACGAATGACCCGGCCGTCGGTATCCATCGACAGAAAAGAAGCCGGTGGCTTGTCGACGAAGTGAATAAAGCAGTAAGCGTCGTCCTCGACTATAAGAAAATCATATTTTTTCGCCAACTCGTAGACTCTCTGCTTTCGCCTGTACGTGAGCATTGCACCAGTGGGATTGGCACCGATCGGATTAACGTAGAGCAGCTGTGAAATAACATGTTACTATTAAAAATTAAAAATAAAAAAAATTAAAAATCTCCATTTTAGTGGCAGAGTACTTAAAATAGTCTGAAACGTCGAGAAATGTGATTTTTATGACGTCCGGATGCATGTGTGCATGTGTGTGTATGTGACAGACTTGCATTGTTTAAAACGACTATAACTCGAAAACGGTTTGAGCTAGCCAGTTGAAATTTGGTACACCAGTAGAGTGGTCACGTCTCTTCATTCAGGGCAATTTTTAACGCCTTATTAGTTTTTATTTATTTATTTACAATCGTAGTGTTTTCGCGTTTTGGTTATGTTATTTATTATACTTTAAAAAGGATGAAGAAAAGAATGTTACAAGAATTGTTATTATAATTCTTTCAGTCCGATTAAGGTGAAATTACACGACTGCGAGTGGGAGAGAGGTAGCCGCAATTTTCCCCATGTACTTTTTTCAATTGAGCTGATTTTTTGTTTCTTTTTTTTCATTATTGTATTTATGTCGCTAAAAAATTCGCGCCTTTAAAAAAAGTTAATCGCTGTCTTCCCGACTGCGGTATTTCACTTGGCTTTGAGAAATTCCGGGTATACTTTTTGGGAGACGTTGCGTATTTTACCTTAGGAAGTGGTTGGTTCTTTCGAACTCTTTCATCGCAAGCCTTCTCTATCTCCTCGGGTATAATACCGTCAGCGTCTTGACAAATTCCTATAAAGTCGGGCGCCAGTGTACGTACCTGCAATTATAAAAAAAAAATATTTTATTTATTTTAACTTCAGTATCGCATTTCTAAAAAGTACGGATCGTGTGTAACTACGATTTTTATACCAACCGCTCCGAGAATTGCTGTGTAAGTTGGTATCTGCACCATTATCGGTTCGCCCTCCTCGAGCACGAGGTCCAACACTTTGCAGAAACCATCCTGCGAGCCAGTCATGAACGTCACTTCCCAATCCTTGCACGGCGGGGCGTGCCATTTTTGTTGAAAGTCTCGATATTTTTTAACGAGCGGCAGATGTCTGCAACAGGATCGTACGACGAATCAGCTTTAATGCTCACCAAAACATACTCAGTCGGTAACAAAAACTATAATTAATTTTTTATAACGCTGCTGACCTTGGACGGTCGAAACAAAAATGTTAAACGGTCGAAAGCTGAATCGACATCCTCGTCATGTAAGAATTTGCTTTTAACCGGAAATGGTTAGTGCCCGTGAAAAAAATGCAATTACAGTTTTTGTTACCGACCGAGCCCGGGTTGGGCGGAAACAAAGGGTCGAGTAATGCGTATTTATTTGGACGAATAATTATTAATTATCATTTATTTGGGCCAATACTAGGCGAGGTAAAATAGTTCAATTTTTTACGACTATCAGATCTTGGGCCTTGGGATCTTACCCTTGGGCCGGACCGTATTGCAGAGCATCGTTTAGGTCGGTCCCCGACAGCTTGGTGCACATGTCACCGGCGTACGTTATCGACATCTCTTTGAACGGAAAAGTGTCCGAGTTCGGCATTCCGCCAGCCATCGAAATTGCTTGCGGGTGCGTTGATCGCATCTCAGCTAAAAATGGAAAACACTTGTTTTTAGGCAGAGCGACAACGCAACGCGGACGAATACGCCGTGCGAACAAAATGAATAAATAATATTATTTAGTTGAAGCCAAATACCGACTACTAAATAATCAGTCTGCTTGCTGATTACCCACCGATTACATTGATCCCAACTTTGAGAAAAATAATTTTTTTTTAATAGCATAACTAAATAACGTTATTAAATAAAATGATTACTTACTCAACTGGCGAATTAAATTTCCCTTTCGTCTCGTAGCGCGTTTGGCGAAGAATCTCGTGTAATCCATTTCGATTGGGTTTTTTTTCTTTCAATACGGTGTGAAAAGCAGCGAATTTTAGAAGCTTCGTCTGGACGTTTTCCGATCACTTTGGTCCGTTCGCAATTCGCCTGCCCACTCGACTGGTCCGCAGTTGAATTCGTCGAGAGAATATACTGAACAGTGAACCTAGATTTGCGGGGGCGCGGGTCGTAAGTGATAAGAAAGTCCCTCGTGGCTTCTACTGTGCTGATAAGATCAGCTGGGCATTGGGCATGCACTCCGTCTCACTATCATATTGTCGTCTACTGATAAGTAATTATCTCAATATTGATAATTAAGGCAATTTGTTTCTATACATATATATTAAGTTGATAAATTTATCTACCTAATACAGTAACAACAAACTATTTTGTTGTACCAGAACATTTCATGTAGCAAAATGATTTTTTTTAGTGCACCAGAATAATTTTTCTCCGCGATTAGATAGAGCACTGGGATGGCGACATTTATCATCGCGGTGCGTGTAAATCTATCGGAGCTCGACTGGTCGGAGAATTGGTTAGAGCAATAATTCAATTCGCCGTCCAATCGACCAGCCTAATCCTCCTTAAGGTAGCTCCAGCGAGTGGTGTTCATTTCGCCTAAATTTTGATTTTTCTTGTTTTTTTACATGGAAAAATGTGCAAAAATCAAAATAAAGATAAAAATCTGAAAAAATTCATACGTATTCCGAAAAATGAACGAATCATTTTCATTAAAAAAAAAGTTGAGTTACCGCATATTTTGATGAACAATTTTTTTTCAACAATTTGTTAATAACATTTTGAAATTATTGTTACGCAAAATTAGTCTTTTCAGTGCCTATAATAAGTATGAATTTTTTCAGATTTTTATAACATCGGGAAGTGTTTGCAATTCTTGCCCGAATTTCTCGAATTTCGACGAAATGAACACCACTCGCTGGAGCTACCTTGAGAGCCCGAGACACAACGCTCTTGTGGCGTCTCTCTCGCTTCACTGCGAGAGAGACACCACGGTCACGTGACTTTCGCCTGCCCTTGAGGTCGTTCCGTACGTTACTGCCTGGACGCTCGACCACCGTACTATGTTTGCGGTTGGCGATGCCTTCTTCCGAGAAGGTCGAGTCTCCGAACACAATAACAACAGACGTTTACTGTGCAGTGAGACGAACGAGGCCACAAGTGTGCCGAGATTCGAAATAGTTCAACGACTGCCGACGTTTGTCGGAGCCCCAGCAATAATATAGCTTACCGATAAATTTGTAATACAGTAGAACCTCGCTTATCTGACCTTCGATCAACCGAAAAAGAAAATTGTCTTTCCCTACGTCTGCCGATTTCTTATCGAAAGACAATTTTCTTATTCCTCGGCGGACAGTGGTCTCAAAGCAGCATTAAGTACAGTTTCTGTTACCGATGGCGGTATTTGACATCACCTTAAGGACATGTGAAACGACTCAGTCCTTTTTGCCGACTTTTCGGGAAAAAGGACAGCATTAGCGGAGGCACAATTTGGATGCTTCCATTTCGTCCGAAACGTCAACCGGTTTTAAGTGGCATTGATTCGAAAAATTCATCTATCAAATTCTTTCATCTATCAAATTGATTCGAAACTCACGTTTGGCGGGACGCGGATAAAAACGAATAAAGCAGCAATGCCCGGGCGGAGCATATTTTATATTATATTTTATATTATATTTTATATTATATTTTATATTATATTTTATATTATATTTTATATTATATTTTATATTATATTTTATATTATATTTTATATTATATTTTACATTTAAAAGAAAACTACATTAACTAACAAAGTTAATGTTTATATGAAGTGGTGTTTTCTTTTTAAATATATAATAGTAGTATCAATTTGAATTCAGTATCTTATCCGTCTTAAGTGAGATTTCAAATATCCGACGTACGCTCTCCCCACATTACCTCGGATAAACGAGGTTCTACTGTAGATATAGTTTAACACGGCGTGTTCAGACACTTGTTATGCTGGGACGATCGTGTTGCTTTCCGTTATCTTATCTGCCGAAGCCTTTTTTTGTGAAACAAAAAGTAGCGCGTGCAGACGCTCGCGACATTTTATCAACTCACACTAAATGCATGAATTATGTGAAACAAATTAATGAACCGAGAAGGTAACTGGGCAATACGGGACAGGAGAGGCACAAAAAAAACCATATTTAAATATATTTGTAACATTTATTCCAATTCATTAACACCTTGTGTCTGTGAGGATGTGTTCGTTCGACTTGTATATATAGATATATTTCTTTCTTTTTTTTTGTCACTTCCGGTCTCCCGTTATATTTTTTTTCTTGCCTCCACATCGCTAAGTTTTTGTTTGTTGATAATGTGTTTCTTTTCTGTCTGTGTATGAAGTGTGTGGTCGTTATTGTTTTCAATCGCCTTATTATTTTCAAAATCGACTTTAACGCTTCGGATAACATTGGATAACTTATTGTATTTATTGCGCGACAAACGTCCCGTTCGATAGTTCATCTTTGCTTCCATTCATATCTTCCACTCTTATCTCGCTTAAAAAAAAAAAAATATTTGTATTATTATTATTATTATTTATCTTCTTTTTGAAACTGCGATTATTTCGATTGCAGACAGTGTTACACGTGTCGGAACTTTTTTTTTGTTGGCCCGCTAATCTTCGTTACGCCCTTGCGTGAGGACCGTAAACTGTGTATAGCGACAGCACACATATATATATATGTATACACGTGTATGTCAGAGTGAAGACCCATGTCGAACGGGACCCTTGTCTCTCGGAATCCTTAACGACCGAGAGGACGATCGACGGATTAAATTCTTGTCGATGATTCGAAGAGAAAATGAAAGAATTTAAAAAAAAATAAATAAATAATAAAATTCAACCTGTAACATCGTTCGACGCCCCCTTAAGTAAAAACAATGTACACCCGATCGAGTTTAACGTTAACGAGCTTCTTATTTCATTAGCCCGATACGGCTTCAGTCAGTCGTCGTTCTCTCGTCCATTAAACTCCCTGACTCTTGAGGCCGTACTTACTTTTAACGATCGTCGTTTTTTTGTTTCTCATCTTTTTTTTTATATACTTTTTTGTTCGTTAAATTCTTTTCCGTTGTTCGAATCGATTGCAAGTCGATTGCAAGTCGCTGTTACAAGTCGCAGCGATTTATCGTTAATCGGCAACCGGTTACTATTTATAGTTACAACCACTCGTCTCTCGCTCCTTAGCTCGATTCTCTCGTTGATGTATTCTTTTATCTTTTTTTTTTTTTGTTTATTTACAAAACGGAATCACAACGACTGCACCTAATTTAAAACCTCACTGCACCTAATATACACGATTTCCTCGAGTTTTTCATTTTTTTTTCTTCTTTTATTTTTTATTTGTTAATCTTTTTGTTTTTTAATATATATATTTTTTATTTCTTTTTTTATAGCGTATTCGACGGCGTATTCGTCCTTCACAAAATTTCGACTCTCATACACTTTAACATTTTCATTTGGATTTGCACACGCACGCTTTCACACGCGGACACACATATTTCGAGGCGCATACTCGTCGCGATCGTAACCAATTTTTTTGTTTTTATTTTTCCTCGGCCCTCGCTCGCCAAATTTTATCCTATTACGATCATCGACAACGCTCGGTTGGTAAAATCACTCGAACGATTGTTAAATTTTTGTTTATTTTATTTTTTGGATTTACGCTTTTTCTGGATTTTTCTGGGTTGATTAGCTTCGTCGGTTGGCTACCGCGATGAATTTCAAAGCTCTCTCATGAATGTGGGGTGCACTGTAAAAAAAAATGTACATTTAACGTACCGAACTGGAAGTTTTTATGCAGAAACTGGTTCAATAAATTCAATGTGCAATTGTGATGAAAAATTAATGTACTTTTACATTGAAATTAAAGTAAATTATTAAAATTGCAATACTTTTATAGTGCAATTAAGGAAAATCATTAAAAATTAAGTATTCCCAATGTTTTTAATACACCTAAAATTTATTTTTCGTCACAATTGTACATGAAATTTGATATACCAGTTTTTGCATCCAAACTTCCAGTTCGGTACATTAAAATTCATATCATTTTTTTTACGGTGTTTTTTTGTCTCTCCTCATTACTTTGCTGCACCGACCGGAAGATCGGCCGTGGGAAAGCGAGGTAATTTGGCGAAAAAAATTAATTAAATTAGGAAAGAGCCGTGAAAAACGGAATTTGCCAGAGACTAACTTCACGTTTTTGGGGCCACGCAGCAGTGGCCTGAGATGCTCTAGGAATTCGTCGATGGACGATAGCGCGATAGCAAATCGGTATGAAATTTAATCGAGAAACACAGATGAGTAATTTTTTTAAATTCTAATAAAAAAAAAAAATAATTGCATCAAAAATTTGCTACATATAATATGCGTTAATTGAATTCCAAATTCACGAATTTATCGACCAAGTGCCGATAATCTCCATACATTTTTTTTTCTATATTTTTTTTACGCTTCTTTTTTGTTATTAAAAAAATAATAATTGATAAACTTTTTAATGATTCGCGATGTTCGAGGATGCCGAGAGGGAGGTTCTAGGAAGATCCGGTCCTAGTTACACAGAGCCCGAGATAACGTACGTAATATAAATTCGCGAGTTTCTAACAACAGTTCCTTACAACTCTTAAAGTCCTAGCGTCGAAGAGTAGAAAAATTATAAAAGTACGAAGGTCTAGAATTAAACTCGCGCGAGAGATAATGCGTGTGCACTTGGATTCTTTATTTATTTTTTTTTTATTTCGTTTTTTTTTTAATGCGCACTGTTCTTGCCTCGACGAAGTTGGCGAGGGTAACACACAAGATGTTCGATGATTTCACATTTTTTTTTTTTTTTTTTACTAAGTCGTGAATTTCATTTTACTTCGCGAATGAAACAAAACGGCGAGAGTTGCGCCGCGAAAACGTGTGCGCTTTAGGGGTGGCCGTTTTATACACGATAGAACAGTATATATATATATATATATACATATATATATATATATATAATTACTATAAATAATTGAGGACTCGTGATATAGGTAATCGGCTCGAGTTTGATGCGTACACGATAGACGCGACGAAACCGCTGGACCGCAGTTACCCGCTGCGGCAGAATCGTTCGATAAGCTCATCATTTATTTTTATTTTTTTTGTATTCTTTATTTTTTTTATTTTTTATTTTTTTTTATTTATTTTTTTTTCACGAGGTCCAGCCCCGTTACACAATGCGAAACTTATCAAACGTCGTTTCCGAATGTTCGGCCGCGGATTAAATTGAACCGCTATATTTATTATTCGATACTCGAGGCACCCTCGCGCAAGTGCAACGACGACATACACGCGAGATAATGAGGGCTTTCGGACTATCGACGAGATCTGTGGAAGAAGTGCGACAGGAAGAAGGCACCGAGAAAGAATTTTCACCTAGTCCATCGATCTTCGAGAGACTATTTAAAAAAAACAAGAATAAAAAATCAAAAAAATAAAAACATTTTTTTTTTATAAACACAATGAAATTCGAATCTCTATTATTTATAATGTATAACTCGCTCTTTCTCTCTGACACGTATCACGACTCTCACTCCCTTCCATTTACGTCGGTAGTCTCTCTCCCAATTGTCTAGTTATTATTATTATTTTTTATTATTTTTTATTATTTTTTATTCAACGTACTTGATATTTTTCTTTCTTCTTTAGATCCATTTTACACACCCGCTATAGTCACTCGAGCTCACACATCCATCCAGCCAGGCGAAACGCACTTCGTTTTTGTTTTTTTTTCCTTATTTAAATTTATTTATTATTAATATATGTATATATATATAATTTACATAACTTCGACTAGACACAGTTTGATTGTTACATTTGGCAATTCGGCAGCACTTGCGAGTTCAAGCTCCTTTATTACGGGTCGAGGGCGACGGGGGAGAGAGCCTCATAGCCGGAAATGCCGAGTCTATCCCAAGATTACCGATCGCCGATCGTGCACTTTATTTCTTCCCTTAAAAAAAAAAAAAAAAAATTATAGATAAAAAAAATCAAAAATTTATATGCACTTCGACATTCGCTCACTGGCACATTCTAAACATTCTAGCGACGAAAATTAAGAAATACAATTGCATTTTCGACATATCGATTGAGTACAACATTTTATGATAATTTAAACGTAATAAAAATTTTTAAACGAGCTTAAATTAATTTTTTTTTTTTTTCAAAATGTGGCCCTAATATTTGAAAATTGATTGGGAAAATTATGCATTTCGATGAGCTCCGACTATTGACGGGCGTCGAGGGATGAACTCGCATTTTTCTCACGCTCGAGAAACTCGCTCCGCGCCTTTCGAAGTCGTTTAGTTTCTCTCATGATTTTTTTGTTTTTGTTTGTTTGTTAATATATATAAATTTCTCTCTCTCTCTATCTCTCGCTCTCTCTCGTTACGTAGACAACGTTAAATTCCTGTTACTTCGACGCGCGATTTTTTTTTAGCATTATTATATACACCTAACTATGGTACAGTTTTTTTTTCTCGTTACAGAGCTCATCTCGCTATAACGCATAGTACTCATTTTTTTCTGTTTTTCCGTTGGACTTCTATGTATTTCCCGTGAGGGTGGGGAACCCTTGCCAGCAAGGGGCTGCGCAATTCCGCTCTCTTAAACTCTACATCTCGCGTTTTTCTTATATATATATATGTATATATATATATACGTTAGTTATAATATATCTTCTAAAAATTCACCGTCTGGCCGGCGAACGATCGATCGAGAGAGCGATACAATGCCGCGCAGCCCCCTCGCTCCACGACCCTAAAAAAAAAAAACCTTATCTTTCTACCGTTATTTTCCATCTCGAGACACACTTTTCGCTCGCATCTCATTTTCATTTTTTTTTTTTTTTTTTTTTCTTCTACATCTCCCTTATTATTCTTACAATTACACCGTACGCAAGAGGAATATAGACACGTACACGCACACCCAAAACGTTACTTTACAGTGATACACGAATGTTGGAAGCCGCGACAATTTCCCACCTAAATTCTTTCCCTATCGTTCCGTTTATTTTTAGATTTGTTTTTTTTAATTTTTTATTATTATTATCCTGTGGACTCCAGTTTGCTCGATTTGTTTTTTTTTTCATTATTTGTGCGTCGATTGCACTCGTTGGCGTTACTCTGCGAGGATTCGACTTTCCATCGTGCCGGAAGAATGTCCCCGATTTTTTTGTCTATATCGTCGTTTTTGAAAAATTAAGAACCTGTCGTCTCGACGTCGATCAATGGAAGCTCCTTTGCTTTTTTTTTTGTTCGTTTTTTTACACTCTTATTCGTGCTTTCGTCGTTCGCTGTCTGACGCGACTCGATTATCGTCACGCTCGTATAAAAAATAATTGGCTATCTTTGCACTCGGGGAATGGCAATTGGAAAATTACGACTTTGCCCTTTAGAAATCCGGACGCTCATTGGTCTTTTTTTTTTTCGGTCGGAATAATCGATGGAAGATTAATTGAGCTGTTTATAGTCGTTCACGTTCATTTCGTTCGATTATCCCTCGCACATGACCTTGAGGAAAATCGTCGCCGAAGACCTTGTCCCGAGTATATTTTTGTCCCGAGATAAAAAAAAAAAGATGGTTTTTCTTTTTTCGTCATAAATACAGAAATATTCGTGTTTCTCACGTGATCGTCTTTAATTTATATTCAATTTTGGTACTTCGACAAATTGCGTTAAATTGCGATCGAAAATAGTCCGTGCGTTTTACAATTTATTGTAAAATACACTAAACTTAATGTTTTTTTCGTTACGAATACAGAAATATTCGTATTTCGCACGTGATCGTCTTTACTTTATATTCAATTTTGAAACATCGAGACATTTTTTTAGCGTTTTACAATTTTTCGTAAAATCCACGAAATACATTATTTTAGACTACCGGTGTAAATACAAATTGTTGTTTGAGTCGTCGGTTGAATTATTTTTGTACTTATCGGAGAGACGTCACTATCGGACAAATTGAGAAACAAAAAATCAATGTCGACCGACTCGACGGATGGACCGCATACATAATTTCGCGAATCGATAGCGACAGTCTCGTCGCAATTAATAAATTAAAGGTTTTTTTTTCAACAAATTGATCGGTATTAATTATCATTTTAACAATAATAATTTTTTAACCTCCGAGCGACAAATCGCTTGAATTTAATTTCAAAGTCCATCATTGCTGAACTATCGTAAATTTAAAAATAAAATAATAATAATTTTTTTCATAACTGGAATATTTAGAACATAGAATCGTCCGAATTATGGGAATTGCAATGTTCTTGCCTTTCCCGTCAATTAATTCAATTAAATTTTCATTCCAGACTCGTGTCTCTAAAAAAGAACCGCGATTCGCCGTCGTGTTTCTGAGATATTAAAGTGGTCCATCCGTTTAACTGGTCCAACCACGCGGGAGCTCCCCTAGTGTGTTCAACGCATCACTTTCAATAATTTTGATTTGTGGGACGATTTATTATATTTATTTTTGGACAAAGTGTATCGCCTGACTAAAAGAAGAAAAGCGTATCTTACATTCTCGTCCAATTTTAGTCACACGATATTTTCCTGTTTCAAACATACACCCCTTTGAGTTTTATTGATTTCAGAAGCAATCCTCAGCCAACACATCGCGATTTATCGTTTCGTTTCCGGTCCAAAGTATGCAATTTCTCCCAAGGTCAGCCGGAAATTTAATACGTACATCCAGGAAAATAATTTATTTGATCGGTGATCCGCAAATAATGATCTATTAAGTTCAAATAATTATTCAAATAATTCAAACAAACATTTATTCGATTCAAATAATTATTCATATAATGCAAACAAATATTTATTTGATTCAAATAATTATTCATATAATGCAAACAAATATTTATTCGATTCACATAATTAATCATATAATGCAAACAAATATTTATTCGATTCAAATAATTATCCATATAATGCAAACAAATATTTATGCGATTCAAATAATTATTCATATAATTCAAACAAATATTTATTTGATTCAAATAATTATTCATATAATTCAAAAAAATATTTATTTGAATTAACGATATTATTATTTTCGGAGCGCCATTAAATTAAATAATATTTCTGGGTCTATCCATAGAAGGACTCCCATTGGTCCTTTACACTCGATTCGCTTCGTATCTTCCGGCCGACCGCTCATTTAGCCGAGCGTCGTGAAACTCGGTGTAAAACCGCGTCGAAATGCGATTCGCGGTTGACTTAATTTCGATCGGATTCGGTAAGATGTAAGTTCGATGTAGAACGCGAGGAAGCGATCGCTCGATCCACCTTCGCGAGGCGCCGGCGAACGGCGAGGAGCTCTCGAGACGCGCTCGCGATTTCCTCCCCCTCTGTCGCTCGGTCGCTGCAGGATAATCCGTCGCTCGCGCTGCCGACCGGGAAGAGGGAAACCAGACCGAGGAGTTCCCCGGCATGGAAACGTTTCGATTATGCCGGCTTAAGCTGGGCTTGCTCCCGTTTTCCCAGCGCCGCTGCTAACCGGAAGTCTTCCTTCATCTTACCGCCCCCCCTCCCCTCCCCCCTCCCCTCCCCCCTCCCCTCCACCATTTTCCTTTTCCTCCCTCATCATTCCGGGTCTCTCGCTCGGCGGGCCACTTGATATTGAAATTTATTTATTTTATTTTTATACATAACTCGACGAGAGTTGAGCCGACCGGGCGCCAGACGTCGTTCTTCTTATCTTTGGGATATTTCTTGTTTTGAGATTTTTTAAACTTTTTTTTATTCCCGCTTCCGGTCGGTGAAAATATTTTTTTCCAATCGCTAAGCGGAAGGATTCACGCTGATCGTTTTCTCGGTACGAATTATCGTGATTGAAACCGATGCTTCTTGCGGAGCCCGGTAATTAAATTAAGGGCTTACGCTACAGTGAAATTTCGTTTTTTTAATAGTTTTTAGTGTCAAGAATATTGTGATAAATTTTTATGACGAAATTCAGTGGGTTACGAAAGTTGGAGACCGTTATTTGTCGAACTTTGAACGTGTTTTTCTAAACACGTGATTTTTTGGATCGGTGTTCCTGATATCTCAAAAAATGGCTTGATAGACTTTTATGAAAATTTGTACATACTTCACAAATTTTTTAGTCAGTGATGGTCTCATATTAAAAAAATAAAATAAATGAAAATTATTTAAAGTGTTGAAAAATGGGTAAAAATCGAGTTTTTCAAATGGCCGCAATTTTGCCAATCTTTTCATTTATTTTTTTCTCCCACGTCAAGGACCGCGTTATATATAATTTGTTAAGAAACGATAAAAAAAATGTTGTTTCTGGTAAACTGGCAACTTTAAATGAGGGATACCGCAAAGGAACTTCCAAAAAACATTGTTTACGCCGACCGATAAAAAAAAAATACAAAATAATAATAAAATTGAACGAATAAATGCCTAAATATCCTCTTTGCACCCTAAAAAAATTGAATCGATAAAGCGTATATTTACCGAAAAAAAAATCATGAAATATCCATGCGTTTTTGCCCATTTACTGTTGCGTAAGTCCTTAATGGAACCAAAAAAGCTTTCCGATTTACCTTTCGGTGGTGTGATAAATGCGATTTTTCATAATCGAATTATCATAAATAATAATGATAATAATAATAATCAAAATTATTATTATTCCAATATTGTACGATCATAAGATACCTGTTTAAAATTTCTGTCTTAAAAACTGCGCGTGACGAGAGCTGGAGTGCTTTTTTCCGTGATTCTGATTGGCTGGATATATCGATATATATATCGATGATCGAGATCGTGTATTATGCGCGATAGGTAGTTTTAGTAATCGACGTACGAGGAAAGCGACGTATCGGAGTCTCGCAAACGATTAAAATTCTCTCTTCGCGTAGACCGAATCGAATGAGTGAACGAAGGGTCGGATGGGTGCGACCAACGCCCGTGCATCTGGATCGTACAACCGATCGACGTCGAGCGATATAGAAATTCCGTGTACTTCTTCGTTCGCGTTCGGAATTTTTACATATTAATATTTTTTTAAATTTATATATATATTTATTTAAATATATATATATAAATCTAGAAGAGCGTCTCTTGGGACCAGACTGGGGGAGTCGTTGGCAAGGGCGCGGGCGGTCGGTGCCTCAACTCGATCGGCGAAGAACACGGTGGCGATCCGGCGCTGCTCTGGCTACTGCTCGTCGTCGACGACATTGTTGGCGACCTTAAATAAAAATAAAAAAAATTCTTCAGCTTCGACACAATATAATATTTTGTTTTTATTAAGAGTAAACTATAACGGCGCATTCTGCTCGAGCTAAACACTAACTGTTGCCGATTTTTTTTTATTCTTACAGATTTGCAATAAGAAATGTACCTTCAATTGTTTACATTTGTATAACGAGCATTCAGGCAAAAAATATTAAATAGTTTTTGCTATTCCCCACGGAACAGAAAGTATCCTCGAAAGTATGGTTCTCACATATTAAATATACTCATATGTGACGGATATTTATCCGAGCAAATGTATAATATATTGCAAAAACACAAAATTTACAAATACAATATATATATATTTTCGCGTGCTAAAGAGTATATAATCTATGTACAAAATATAGTTTCACCCGAAAAATTGTGTTTTTTTTAAATATCTTTTTTGCATACAGTGGCACCCCAATTATCCGAAACTCGATGATCCGAACCAGGACTCCGTTTCTCCGAATTATCGGAGGTTCTACTCTATATACAGTTATTTCATTTATATATGTCTCATTTACATATTTATAATGCCTTACAAAAAATTGCGTTTCGATTGTCCGATCTTTTGATTATCCAAACTAGACCCGATCCCGACGAGTTCGGATAATCGAGGTTCTACTCTATATACTGTTTTTCATATATATATGTGAATAAGATATATATATATATCTTATTCATCTGCGTCTTACAATGCCGTGAAAAAAAACCCTTTTCAATTATCCAAACCCGGTCCCGGGTTCGGCTAATCGAGGTTCCACTCTATACTTTTGTTCCGTGCGGGATCCTTTGAATTAGTAAGTACAATACTACTGACCTGGGTGCTTCGACGGAGGCACTGATGGTCATGCAAACCTGACATGGATTAGCACCGTCCCGTCGTCGGGGCACGCAACCCGCGCATCCGTTCCATCTCTCCAACGGCCGTTTCTTCCGTGGCGGTACTCGCAGAAACCTCCGACAGCTCGGTCCGGGCGCGTCCGAGTCTGTCGAGAAACCGGATACCTCGTCCTCCGTGCCGACTGACTCGTCCTCCTCGTCGAGGAACACGGAGTCAGAGCCCAGCGACCTCGAGTCCGAATCCGGTGGATCGACGCTACCCATCGAGGCCAGTGGAGCTCTTCTGCCGCAAGTCGCACCCCCGTAGAGACCAACCTGACTTCCGCAAGGCGACAAGTCCGGCGTTGGTTGTATCACCTTCAAATCCCGAAAATGCAAATTTAATTTCTAAATCTAAATTTCTAAATTACTAAAAGATTGAAAAATAACAACAGTGGGAAAACATTACACAGTAAATGCAACTATACTGACTTTTTACCATAAAAAATTGTTCCCAGGGGAGAAGTTTACATTTTATAGTTACGAGAGTAACTATAAAATGTAACTATAAATTACTAACAGATTGACAAATAACAACAGTGGGAAAAAATGACACAGTAAATGCAACTATACTGACTTTTTACCATAAAAAATAGTTCTCAGGAACGTTTACATTTTATAGTCACGAGAGTAAAAAACCATATCATGGTTTACAACTATAATTATAATTTAACCAATTGAATATGGACTATCAGAAACTGTCTATATAGACGGTTCGGCTGGGAACTATTGATATAGTAGAAAATACTATCATTTTTCTCAGTGAAGGCTTGTAGCCCTTTTACGGGCCTCGCCCTTGGCAAAGATTTCCATTGAGCGTTTAATGGTAATGAATGGTATCGAAAGGTAACCAATGGGATCTTAATGGAATTTCCATGGGGAGAATTGAAACGGTACTTTCTATCATTCTTAATGGGACTCCACTGGCAGATCAGGGAACAATTTTAAGTCGCACAGTTTCCCATTCGTTACCAATAGGAGGCCAATGGCAATTTCCTGGAAAATTCAACCGGTACTTTCTCCCGCTCGTTATTAATGGGAGTTCCCACTTCACGATTTTGTTCCTTTTGAATTTTTTAATTTTGTTTAATTTTTTCAAATTAAATTTCCGACGCCGAACGGCGTGAAAAAGTGGATGCCGAGTTTCGGCCGAAATAATAGTGCATGATTACCGTGAACTGGAAGAGAATGTTGGATCTTACTTGAATGTCGATGGGATAGTAAAGATCCCAAGGCTCGTCGTAGGCTGCGTGACGTGGGTAGGACGAAGGAGGCGGCAGACAAGGCATCACCATAGCCGAACCTCTCCTCTCGAGATAGCTGCTTCCGGTACTGCTGCATGTAACGGAACTGCACCTCCTGTGGTCGTCCGGCGGTGCCAGTCTCGAGTCTCGGATCGGTGGTGCGAGCAAGGCGTCGTATCCACCGCCTACCGACGCGAACCGTGGCGCCACCATCGGCTGGTTCATCTGCTCGCGACAGCAACCAATAGAATCTCACGAGTTGACAAAACGATATTGCATTTACAAGTGGACACGGTTTAAAAAAATACAAACAACTAAAGATTGTTTTAAATAAGGAGAATATCGAATTGACGGTCGAAGACTCGACACGATTTCTCATTGGGACATTTTGCTCAATTCCGAATCGTGACTGACACTTTCATTTCGCGAATTATGCACGGAGAAAAATGTTCCTTTTTTTCTAAGAAATTGTCGATCGTTAATAATTTAGTCGTACGGCAACAAGGAAAATTTTATATTGCAGCAAAAAATGTACTGATGCAAAAAAAAAAAAATGTTTGCCGCTGCAAGAAATTTAGTTACCGAAAAAATTGTTTGTTGTGTCTATTTTAATTGGATAAACAAGATACGGTGTCGAAATCCTTGCCGTCCCAAGAAATAATTTTCTCCGTTTTGGAAAACTGTTAGATCCTCAAAAACGAGTCCACTAGCTATTTCACATTTCTCCCCGATGCTTTCATCATCGCTCTCGGCGTAGCCCATACACCCGCCCCTTTGAGAAGCTCAGTCACGGATTATTAATGTACAAGTCCGGGAAGCGCCCTTCGCGTCGCACAAATCTCCTTGGGTTGAGTATAATAAGTTATGTAAGGCAAAACCGAGGCGCTCTATATATACATATATGTATAATGTATATATGTATATATATAGAGTGTATGTACCTCGATGCATAAAGATCTTCTAGGGCCACGACCGGGACGCGGTGGTAACCTGGCGATGGCTTCCAGGGCGGCGGCAAGTGCCCTTTCCTCGGCCTCGGCCTCCGCAACTGCTGCGGCCGCCGCTGCGGTCAGCCGTGGATCCTCAAGCTGCTTGCTCGACTTGCATCTGCAATTTACATTCACTCGGTCATCGCTCAGTCCTTTTTTAATTCTCTCTGGCCGTATTATCCTAAATAATGTTTTTTTAAAATAAAAAACTTTTCCTTTTTTAAAAGAATGGGACTTTTCCTCTTTTAAAAAATGGTACTTCTCCTCTTTAAAAAATGGTACTTCTCCTTTTTTAAAAAATGATACTTCTCCTCTTTAAAAAATGGTACTTCTCCTCTTTTAAAAAATGGTACTTTTCCTCTTTTAAAAATGGTACTTTTCCTTTTTTTATAAATGTAATTTTTTTGATTTTTGGTTTTGTATTAATTCTTGCCCGACGCGCACCTGCTCTTGTAGACGACCAGGAGCACCATCAGACTGAAGAATCCGCCGAGGGTCGCGGCTATCCTGACACCGGTCATCACGTCGTACGTCTTGTAAAATTCGATTTTGAGCTGCTCGCGCTCGGTGAGCGTCGGCGTCGTGTCCGGCAGGGACGCCGTCGACGTAGTGCTCGGACCCGTCGTCGTCGTCGCTGTTCCGGTCGCGTTCCTCCCGACGCTCCCCATTCCTGAAAAAACAAATGACGAAGATCCAACATCAGTGGCATGTTTAAAAAAATATATTACCCAAGATTGACACAAAAAATCTCGTATCATTCCTACTGGGAAGATCTACTATTTTATTTTTAATTGTTCCGCTTTGCATTTCTTTCGGTTGCGGTTCACTTTAAGAAATATATTTATTTTACAATTAACAAAAATAAATGTATTTTTCAATTAGCAAAAATACATTTACTTTACATTTAGCAAAAACTACATTAATTTTACATTTAATAAAAATACATTTATTTTTCACTCAGCAAAAATACGCTTATTTTTCATTTAATAAAAATTAATGTTCCGCATGATCCGCGTTAGTGGCGAGCTCCGATTTGAATCGAAACCTTCCATCACTGCTAACAGCTGATCCGAATCGTTTGAGTTTCATCGCTTCTTCGCAGACTCGAGGATCTGATCGAGACGTTCGATTTAAGCACGATGAAAAGACGCGAAAACGTGTTTGGCCGGCAAAGAGAGTAACGCGCTCAGACTCACCGAGTATCCAAGCTTTAAACTTTAACCGTTTGCCTGGGAGCGGTAGATACAGGCGAACTAAATAGTGCAGCGAAGCTGAGCTCTGTACTCCTTCCCGTATCTCATTCCCCGGGAATTTCCATCCGAGAGAAAGAGAACTCCGGAGTAGATACGCAGGGCAAAAGCGGGCGCAACTTTTCGAATGGAGTTAGATCTCGTCACAGGTTCTCTCCCCATTCCTCCCCGTCAATGTTCAGCCTCGCGTTATCCGCGCGTGTTTCTCCGTTCCAGATGAGTTTTTTCTTTTCCGGATTTTTTTTAAATTTTTTTTTTAAATCCAATTTCAATGAAACAAAGTTTTCGACGAAGCAGCCAAACGTGGCGACAGCCAAAATTGCCGAAATGTGGAAGAGACGTTTGTGACGGAAATAATCGTTCATATCTTTTTGATTAATTATAGTGCATTTATTTATGTGAGGGTTACAGAATGCACGCGCTCGTAGCGGTCGAAATAATTTCGATAATCGAATGCTTTATTGTTTATTGTTTATTGTAGCTAGGGTGTTACACCTTGTAAGTATAAAAGGGTTACTTGTGTAAGCGAAAATACAAATAGTAATGAAATAAATTAGGTAGATTATGTAAAAATTAAAAAAGTAAATGGATAGATAGTCGTGAAATAAAGTAGGAAAAGCAGTGCCTTTTTTGCAATGCCGTGCAATTTTTAAAAATTAATTAATTATGTTATATAGATAATAATTAATTAATATGTACAATGGGCAACAGTTGCGGCGCGTTTGTTATCAAATTAAAAAATGATGTTTATGCATCCTGAATGCACATACCAATTGTATAAATTAATTAATTGCTATGTACATTCAGCAGCATTTTTAATTCGATTAATTAATTTTCAATTTTTTTTATCAACTAAATAATTAAACTAATTAATTAGTATATTTTCAAAAACAGTACCCGAACGAATCCATCCACCCTCTTCGAAACTTAATCGACAAACAATTGAGAACTTGGGGCAAAATGGCCCCGCGCCATCCTCGGCTCTTCGAATCGAGGGTGCGTCGTTGCATCGGGGATTTTCGGAGCGAGGACAGAGTCGGGTGAGAAGGTCGTTCGAAGTCGAATCTGTCTCGAGGCTCCGGCGCAGCCACTGTACGTGTCGTCGAGTTTCTAAAACAGTTCCGAGTTCGCGGAAAGGCGACGAAAAAAAAAAAAAAAAAAAAAAAAAAAATCCCTAACAGGCATGCAGATCAGCCCGGGGCATTGAGGAAACATTTCGCCTGCCCCGATCTCTCGTATCGACGTCGCTCAGGATCGCCGCTCTCGTTTATATTTATTTATTCATTCGCGAGGAATTTCCGAGCGCCCTCGAAGCGTTCAGTCGGTAAAGCAGGAGTCCGGAATTTCTTCGGGAGGGCGCGGATTTGCTTTCGCGGAATAACGATGTGTATTTCGCGGTGCACTCGCGGCGGTTTAACCGAGAGGATTGCGGCCATCGGGCGAGGGCTGCGGAGATTCGGTTGTGCCGGCGATAGGCCGAGCAGGTTCGCGTATCGATTCCCCCTCCGTAGGAGAGCCTGCACCTACCCCGATAGTGCGGGCGAGCAATGAGGCGCACTCCGGCCTCCGAGAGATCCTCGTTTCGCTCCGCTCTCACAATGCTCGACCGAGATTTTAACGAAACTCTCGGGAATATCGCGAGATTTATGACTACAATTTAGTTTCTTTTTTTTTTTTTTTTTTTTTTCTTTCTACTTTAAAGTCGTCGATTGTAATACCATGTTCCGGCGAGGATATCGCAGAATTATACAGTGTTCTGCTCGATATTATCCGCATATCCAAGTATCTTTTTCATTTGCTGGAGCGGATCGAGCTTATGGAGATTTATTGTTGTATCTGGAGAATGGGAAAGCAGCGAGTGCAGGCGATGTTAGGAACATTTTATGTGGAGAAGTTAAATTTGAGGGAAGAATATGGGATATTATTTTTTTTTTGTAAAATTGTGTGTAGGGTAAAGGTGGGGAATGTGGACCAGTTTTTATGTCGTTGATTCACGAATCGGGACCGAATAGGAATTAAAGATATGTTTTATTTAGGAAAATACTTATAGGGGGAAGTGGGGCGAAATGGACGTGGTTCGAAATATACTGAAATTTTCAAAAGGTCAATTTTTGAAAGTGGCGAATATGGTCCGGTTTATATATTATTGATTCACAAATCGGGGCCATATTCGCCACTTTTACCCTTTGAGTAATACGAATTAAAGACATATTTTATTTAGGAAAATACTTATAGGGGAAAGTGGGGCGAAATGGACGCGGTTCGAAATATACTGAAATTTTCAAAAGGTCGATTTGGGAAAGTGGCGAATATGGTTTGGTTTAAATAGCATTGATTCATGAATCGGGGCCATATTCACCATTTTTGCTTTATGATTAGTACAAATCGAGTGTATGTTATATTTAGAAAATTGCTTATAAATCCGAAATATAATGAAATTTTGAAAACGTCAATTCGGAGGCTTGATCGTGATTATCTGCAGTCCAAAACACCGTTCAGCCCAAGCAGACCATTTTGCCCAAAACAATTTTCAAAATTTCAAGACTTCATCCTTTATCCGTAAGATAATCCAAATACCGCCCCGAATCCAGTATAACTCGTGAACTTTTTACAATTCAAATTCATCGATTTTCCCTACAATTTCTGAAAAGTCCATTTTGCCCCATACCTATATTTTTTTTAAATATCTTCCAGACCAGTCTTCAAAAAAGTTAAAGAAAAAGATCTTAAGATAATCAACAAAGCTCTCAGCATCGCTCGACCGGTCCACTTTGCCCCATTCTCCCCCCACATTTAACCAAAACATATCTCATGTACAAAAAAAACATTTCAATAATCTCCTCAATTATTAAATTTTTTATAACGCCTGAAGTACGAAGAAAGGAGAATTCTTTCCACATTTGTGATACGCGACAAACTACGTTACAAATTGCCGAGGGATTCGCCGCGAGATGAAGATAAGGCACGGAACTCCTTAACACACGAATCCTCTGGCTGATAACGTGAGCTAGGTCAGTCGCGGTACGGCAACCTGTGGATGCTGCGCACTGTGTGCCGTTTCCGGCCAAGATGTTCCACGA
The DNA here is from genome assembly GCA_917499995.1 of Ichneumon xanthorius. Taxonomy (NCBI): domain Eukaryota; kingdom Metazoa; phylum Arthropoda; class Insecta; order Hymenoptera; family Ichneumonidae; genus Ichneumon; species Ichneumon xanthorius. The sequence goes on from OU824207.1 coordinate 4,669,724, forward strand.
CCTTTCGGGGAGGGGGGGGGGGGGTGCAAAGGGGGTGGGGTGGGGGTGGGGGTGGGGGGAAGGGTCGAAGCGCGTCGTCACGGCTCCGAAAAGGATGAAGGGTCGAGAATCGCCGTGGTCGACCATCCGCGAATTTTCAAGGTTTTGGGAATTCGAGGCACGTCTTAGCTCCGCGAGTGTCTGCGAGTTTTCCACCTGGAGTTGCCTCGAGCACGGCGAAACGGCGAGCCGGCAGAGAGTTTCGAGCCTGCGAATTTCCGGCATGCTTCTGGCACTTCGCTCTCCCACCCGCGCCGCCCTCGCCGTGCCAGCGCGGACTTAGCCGCACGATAACGCGGAATGGAAAAATTTATTTTTGCTCCATTCGCTCGATCCTCGTACGCCGGGATACTGTGCGATGTATCGAACGTCGCGCGTAGCCTGGCCTGAATATTCAAGGGAATTCCGCACCTTCGGGACCGTGCACTGTCCATTTTACCCCCCCTCCCCCTCCCCTCCCCACCCCACCCTCTGTGCCCTAACCAACCTCTTCACCCGGGCTGTTTCTATATAATAATTCAACTAATACAACGATATCTCTGGTGGAAGCGCGACCAGTATTGGCACAGCGTCGGCCGGCGTTCGCCCAGCGTCGGCCCAGACCGGTCCTGTATTATGTCATTTCCGCTGGGGATCCGGCGAACTATTTCACTGCATATTTACTGGTGAACGGGGTCGAAGGTACGCGCTCCTTCGGGCATTATTGCCGTGTGAGGTACATACAGAAAAAAGTTTAGTAGAATCAATGAAAATTTATTAAGGTCGAAGAAAAATGTTTGTTTGTTTCAGAGCCTTATAGAGCGTTTATTAATTTCGAATATATTTATTTGTTTGGCAGTATTATTCTTATTATTTAATGATGTTTATTTGAATCCAATAAACAGATATTTGTGTCAAATAATTTGTTTATTTGTTTCGTGACAGACCTGCTATTTTTTATGGTATGGGAATAATGTGACATATGAATGACGCAAGAACGAATTTTTTATGAAAATTATTCGTTCATTTTTCTGAATACGTATGCATTTTTTCAGATTTTTTAATTCACTTTGAATTTTGTGACTATACATTTTTCCCATATAAAATAAAAGAATCAAAGTGAATTTAAAAATCTGAAAAAATTTATACGTATTCATAAAAGTAAACGTAGCACTTTCATAAAAAGAAGAAGTTAGCTTTCCGTAAAATTTGTCGAACAATTTTATTCTTCATCAATTTGTGAATAACATTTTGCAGTTATTATTATGCAAAATTAATCATTTCAGCACCTCCAATATGTTTGATTTTTTTCAGATTTTTCTACCATCCAGAAGTGTTTGTAATTCCCTCTCATTTCTCCGAAACTTATGCGAAGTGAACGCAATTCGCAAGGACTACCTCAACATCGTCAATCTGGTCGTCGCAGTTCGTACGTGTGAATAAGTCCTGTCAAGAATTATGGGTGAGTCGGTCGAATTTATTACGGTTTATCTAACGTTTTCCCACTGACGAATCTCGACTCGTGCGCATGCGCGGGTGCTGCAGTCGTTGAGTTTGCGGACATGGATCTCTCCGGGGTTGCGAGTGGATCCAACCGCGGTAAAGGGATTTCACCCTTTATACCGAATGGCTGTAGATTCTCGTTAGTATACATGACGATATTCCGTCGAGCCATTCTAAGGCGGGAAGCTGTGCCAGCCATACGGAACGAGCTGCACGATGAGAGCCTCGCGCGACATTCACGACGTTGCCTCTATTACCTGATATTGGATTTGCATACAAAATCCACGTGGTCGGACCACGGTAAGCGGGGATAGAGACATCAATTTGGACGACAAGAGCATGTGTTGTCAAACGAACGAGCCCGCGGGCTTGTCTCTTCGACGAGCAATGAATAGGTTCATGGACCGTTAAACTCACTCTCTGTTACCGGATAATACTCTCGGTAACATTGCCGGGACAGTACCTAAATCACATGCCTCAGAGACCACAATATTTTTAAAAATTTTCACCCATAATCTCTTATTCTCAATAAATTTTCGCAAAATATAATGAAAATAAAAATCTTACCGATAATGAAAAAGTTCTATCGAGTAGCTCGTCTTCTCACGAATCGGTAAAGGGTTGAATATATTTTGGTGCAAAAAGTAAAGTATTGGAATTGGGTTTTTTTTTAAATTTTCATAATCTCTTATTCTCAATAAATGTTGGCAAAATAAAATGAAAATAAAAATCTTACCGATAATGAAAAAGTTCTATCGAGTAGCTTATCTTCTCACGAACTGCTAAAGGGTTGAATACATTTTGGTGCAAAAAGTAACGTATTGGTAATTGGGAGATTGTAACTGTTTAGGGTTTTTCCCCCAAGATTCGATTCATGAGGAATTTAAGAAAAAACACTTATCCGTCGTCATGTGTGGCAGAACGGGTGAGTAAAGTCAGTTTCCGACGTATCTAATTTATTTATATTTTCCAGCTACAGGTCATCATCATCTTTTCACCTGCCATTTAATTAACTGTTCGATAACAGATCGAATATCAATATTGGGTTCACAGTATTATAATTGGCCTCTGTTCCGTAGTTGGCGGCTCGATGTTCTAGGGCATGGTATATGCACAGTAGCCAGCATAGGACCTAAATCACATTTCTCTACTAAAATAAACATACAGACTTTTTAAAAAAATTTACCCATAATCTCTTATCGTGTAGAAACTTTCCCGAAAAAAAAATATACCGATAATGAAAAAGTTCTATCGCGTACCCTATTTACTCACGAACTGGTAAAGGGTCGAATACATTTTTGTTACAAAAATTGGAATTGGATGACCCTATAGGGTAAAAGTGGGGAATATGGCCCGGTCCATATATCATTGATTTACGTGTTAATCGAGGTCGACCATATTCACCACTTTTACCCTATAAGGTTTTTTCCGCGATTCAATTAATCAGGATTAAAAAAACACTAACAGGTCCTGATGTGTGGCAAATTGGGTGGGTAAATTGGTTTCCCACTTATCTTATTATGTTTTTCACCAAACTGGTAATTTTTTCCGTTTAATTAACCGATCGATAACAGATCGAATATGAATATTGGGTTCCTCGCGATGTCCTCTGTGACGCTGTGTATGGTCCACAGTATTATAATTGGCCTCTGTTCCGTAGTTACGGGCTCGATGTTCTAGGGCATGGTATATGAACAGTAGCCGGGTGTAGTCCTCTCTACTTCGGGTACTCCCTGGGGCTTCAATTCGGCGAGCTATTCTCTGTGCGGCTCGTTGCGCCGTGTCGAAGCCGGCTCTCCACTGCCGAAGGGCCTCTTGATTAACGCACTCGCCGCCCGGAATTTCGCCGGGGCTCAGCCGATCGAGAGACCACTAAGTAGCCCTCGTGCAAGCCCTCGATCGTCTCTTAGGGCCCGTCTCGGCTACCGCTTTATTCACGCGTGTTCTGTGTCCCCCAAAAGGCCGATTTTCTTTCTCCACCTTGGAGACTGCAATTAATTTTTTTTTCTACCGTGCTGAGCCTTTAGGCTCAAAAGCAGATTCCCACGTGAAGCTGCATTGACGTCCGGTTCGTGTGAGAATTTACTCTTAACCGGAAGTCGTTAGCGCCAGCGAAAAAAATTCATCACAGCTTTTGTTACCGACCGGGGAGGAGATTCAGGAAAGGCCCACACTCGCGCGCTAGGTTGGTAATAAAAACTGTAATGCTGTACTGTAATTTTCTTTCAAGGGTGCTGAGACTTCAACGTGACGGAAATGGGAGATTCCGTTCATCGTGTTCCATGGTGGGATCCAATTTCCTTTCAACGCTAAAATTTCTGTACCCTTAAACAAAAAGCAGCGCTTTCATTACTATATATGTAACTATACATACTATTATACTATTGGACAAAATAATATTTTTTATAATAGTGTAATAAATAATATATAAATAAATTATACTGTATATGAGGCATTCTTTATCAAATGGGCCCACTTTTTGCAGTTGACCTCACAGGTTTTTTAAAAAATTTGCCAATTTGTGGTACGTCTTGAGAGGTGCTTTTGTGATTTTTTTTTAGATTTTTAAAGTGCACCTTTCAGGTTTTACATTTTTTTTATGTCAGTATATCTCAAAGAATAGTGGTCGCTCAAAAAATGCAAAGCAACATTAACATTCTTATTTTTCATCAAGTTTCGAATGACATTAGAGTCATAATTTTCCCGAAAGGGGAAAGTCCATGTTTCGTGAAAAAAAAAATTAAAATCCTTTTTTTTCTACTAAAAACACACCTTCGATTTTGGTCCCAATTTTACAGGATGTTTGGCATTGTATGAAGATTCTGAGAAAAAAATCCCAAAGTGGTACCCCCGATTTTTACGTACTAAAAAAATAAACAAACAAAAAATTTAATCCACATAGCAGAGGGCAAACGAGGGAAACACATCTAACAAGCTTTATCGAAAGAAACTCTATTTCAAAACAAGTTTCCCAACGATGCGAATCAAATTTACGACTACGGGCAAACCCCCTTTCATTTATCTAAATAACAGTCGAGTTTATACGAATCTATATAAATTAAATTTTTATCTATTTATTTTTTTTACTATTATACAAAAAACTGTAGTTCATTGCTTTTGTAAGGGTGGCGACCATTCGAGGTCGCAGTAAATTATCAAATGACCCGGACGTCAATCCCGCTTTTTGCAAGAATTTACCCTTGACCTATAATGGCACCCTTCAAGAAAATTGATTGCAGATTTCTTTACCGACCGAGCGCGCTTTCAGTGCCGAGGACGGCGCTTTTTATGCTCTCCTTGAGATAAAATACCCGAATAAAAAAAAAAGTCACAGTTTTACATGCTCGATGGCTTCGATTTTCTCAGCACTCCAGTCCAATCGACCGGAAATAATAGCGGCGTTACGACCCTTTCCGGCCGTTCGTAAGAACCGTCGATCTGCAGTCGTAAATCTCTCGTCCTCGTGCTATACGCGCAGCCTCCTTCGCTGTAAGTCAGATCTTCAAATTCCCAACTCTTTTATTCTCAGCTCCCATTCCTCAAATAATTTCTCCTCCGACCCTTTTCCTTCTCAACTTGTCGCACCCTCCCGCGTCTTTTTAACATAACGCGTCGAGCCTACATCGTGAAAAAAAATAAAAATGTGTAAAATAAAAAGAAAAATCTCCGAAATAAAAATAAAAGCGAAAAGAAATTCAATTGACGTGTCTCAGCCTCGTGAATTTATCACTCGGAGGAAACCGAGAGTGAAAAAGTTGAGGGAAAAAAAGGCGAAGAAATATTATAGGTATTATGATTTTCATGGGTATTGAAGAAAGTTTTTTTTTTCTTTTATTTATTTTTTTTCCGCTGAATTCGTGATCGAGTCCATGATGTGCCGGCAGTGATGTTCTCCACTCGACGATTCTTAAAGCGGAATCTCCAAACTCCCCTCGGCCGTGAAAGCCTCCTGGTCGAAGGGGCGCGAAGGGGGGGAGGGGGAGGGGGTAGCGTGAGAACATCTTCCACAACGTGCGGATCATCTTTAGAAAAGCTGTCTACCGTCGAATCGCTCCCTGTTCGCTCCGAGACCGAGATAGCATTATGAATAGAACTGATCGACCGAATCGTCGGTATCCTCGTCACGGAGCTTTTCTCGTATTCTCACTTATATTCGCCGTTCGAGCCGAGAAAGCGGGCGACAGATGTGCTATTCCGCAAGACTTTTGCTGCGAGAATAGTTGGCTCCTAAAAAATAATAAAAAATAAATAAATAAGGAAAATGAAAAAAGTTGTCCCCTAAAAAATAATTAAAAAATAAATAAATAAGGGAAGTGAAAAAAAAACTGAAAAAAGTTGTCCCCTAAAAAATAATTAAAAAATAAATAAATAAGTGAAATGAAAAAAGAACATGGGCGACAGATGTGCTATACCGCAAGACTCTTGCTGCGAGAAAAGTTGGCTCATAAAAAATAATAAATAAATAAATAAATCAGGTAAAAAAGGATTTTTGGGGGAAAAAAGGAGGATGTGCAGCACTCGACCCGAAAAGTACCTGGTCGATCGTATGTTTCCTTCAGTCCGTAATTATTTGAGTTTTGTGTTTTTTTTTATGGACTGCTCTTGTGGCATCGAAGGTCGTTGACCCCGTCATCATCGTCGCAAGGAGAAAAACAGTTTTGTCACTCCAATAAATAGTGGTTCGTTGATAAGTTATTGTTGGGAGAGCAAGACGATTTGCCGCTACAACGAGACAATTTGCAGCCAGAGTGAAACATGCTTTGCCCTAGAAAAATCGTTTGTTGCGCCTAATATTAAGCAAATAAATTAGTTACGATCGATTTTTTTTGCTCCGCCCATTTACAATTTTCGAGGGCGACGGAGACGAAAAAAAAAAAATGTCGCCACCCTTAATATTGAGTAATATAAATGCCTAAAGGTAGCGAAATTCTTGCTGTCCGAACAATTTTTTTTCTCCGCCCATTTACAATTTTCGAGAGCGACGGAGTCGAAAAAAAAAATTGGGTTACCGATAATGCGGTTCTCTCAGGTTGGAGGTCCCTTGAATCAAAAGGTTCGAGCTTCCAGCCGCAGAGGCTGCGGCAAAGAGTGCTCGCTGGTGCCGGCCCGCTATATACAGTTATACCCGAAAGGGGATGAATCCTCTCCACCCCCGGCGAGGATTCGGGTCAGCGAGGGGCGGTAGGCCTGTTGATCGTTAAACGGGAAACCCATTTCGATCCGCAACGCCTGCTACCTGGTAGCACGAGCTGGCCGAGCGCTGGCCCAATGCCGGAGGCAACAGTGTGCCTCGCTGCGAAGATACGGTGAGAGGGAGTTCAGAAATCACTTAATACTCTGCACACCTGCCCATTGGGCACCGTTAATCGATGTTGCTATGTACATGGACGGGTTAAAGTGTTCTCTTTTTTTTCTTCTTTTTTTTCCTTCTTCTTGCAACAGCTCTAAATGCCAGATAGTTTAAAAGGGAGAACGGTGCTGGAATTACGGTAGTTTTTTGCGGAAGTCAATCGGAGCCGGCGGGGCCGTTGATCGATCTTGCTCTATGTACACAATTGGGTTGCAGCTTTTTTTTTTTTTTTTGCGCAGTTCGAAACGCCACTTCGGACGATAGTCTGACGTTGCATTACTATGCGATTTAATTGCACGTCGAATTATCTTCGATGAGTTCGCTTCCGAGTGCTATAAAAATTTATTTGATGAGGATATTTTTTTGTGCATGCGAACAAACGAATTTTAATTCATTGCTTTTAAGGTAGTACTTTTGAATCTATCTATGTGAACTTTGGGGGTTCAGTTTTTGTAACATTGTAGTTAGTCGTTTTCAAGGTGGTAGGTAAGTTTCAGGGTTGGTTGCCGAATAATTTATCGAAAAAATTAATAAGGTGCTATGGATTTCTTAGAAATTGACAATTCAATATAAAAATTTTAAAAAGGCCATTACCGAGAATTTCGAGAATAATTGTACCTTAAATGAAGTAATTATTCCCAAAAAAAACTATAATATTCTATTTCCAATATAATTGATTTTGTTTTGTATCACTAAATATCTACGACTGCTTTGTCATTTGCACTGTGATTTATCGAATATGAATTTTTAAAAGTTATTTGACGATTTACGAAGCTTTCGAGATAGTCCGTCGATATGGAGATAGCGCCGAATACGAATATCCGTCGATTACCATTTTTTTTTTTCAACATCCATATGAAGCTTACATTGAAGCCCCTTATATTGAACTCCCATCGGTAAAAGTATACACGACAATCCATTAAAAAAAAAAATGACTTCAAGAACATATTTTTGCGCAAGAAATTAATTTTTTGAAAAATATTTTTAATATATCTTATTAAATGTTATATATATATTTTTAGCGTGTACTTTTTTCTCATGTCTGGATAGTCCATCAATCCGCCCGCCGGTCCGTGCCCCGGATTTCGTTCTCGGCCCCGGCTGACACGGGGGATCGTTTGGGTGTCGAAATAAACCCATTTCTGGGACAAATCATAACGATTTGTTAGATGGTAAGCCGGCACGATTTTACAGCCGAGAAGAGTTACAGCTCCATTGTGTGTGGAATATCCAATGGTGCCAGTAACGGCATAATACCGGAAAGCGGATCGCTTTCAGCCCTGCGGAGTACGGTCGTGTGCGCAGAAATCCCGACCCCTCGTCGCGTCTCCGAGAGCAGAATCCGAAGTAGTTCAGCTCTCCAAGGGCGCCACAGCGTGACCGAGAACAATTGACGAGCGAACAGGTGTCGTCGTTACGGAGCTGCGGCATGAGGTGGGTCGATTCGCCGTTGCTTCGGGGTTGCGGGCTCCTCGAGAATTCCCAAGCCCGAGATAGACGTCTCGGGATCGGGCGTGCGATAAATGGAAATTCGCCGTCAGGGTGACGACACACTACGTGAGTCACGACCCTGGTACCGGTACTGGAACGGACACACTGGCGAGGATGATGGTCCGGAACTGTCTCGTCGCGTTGGCTGCTGGAGATAGACAAAACGCGATGAATTTCATCGGTAAATCTGGTTGATGGCTTACCGATGATTAGTTCCGATGATTTTTTATTTATTTATTTTTGCCCTACTTCCCTTCGTCGGGTTCCGGACAACCCATTCTGAACTTCCTCATTTGTGTTCCTCATTCGTGTAAAAAAACTTGGATACCGATTTTTCAATAAATCTCTTCATCCGGGCACTTTGCGTATCGGGTAATCGTGTAATTGCCTAAAAAGTAATCGAATCGATTAATCGAATTTGTGATCGACACACTGGCAAGGATGATGGTCCAGAACCGTCTCGTCGTGTTGGCTGCTGGAGATAGACAAAACACGAGGAATTTAATCGGTAGATCTGGTTGATGGTCTAGCAATGATTAGTTCCGATGATTTTTCATTTTTCCCTTTATCCTGTTTCTGGCAATCCATTCTTAATTCTCATTCGTTTTCTGGGTAAAAACTTATTTTACCGATTTTCCGATAAATTTGCCGAGCCCGTTCTTCATCCGACATTAGACGTATGATGTAATCGTAATCATGTAATTGCAAAAAAAGTAATCGAATCAATTAATCAAATTTCAGTAATATCTGAAAGTACAGTAAAACCTCGATTGTCCGGAGATCTCATCAGGAACTCTGACGCTGGGTTTCGATTGATCCAACGTCGGCCAGTACCGGTCCTGTACGCGATTCCCACTGGAGTGCCCTCGTACTTGACTGAGTCGATTTCGCTGAATAAAACAGAGCTCTTCGCGATATTTGAGATACACGAACAAAGGGAATCTCTTTCTCGAAGCTCGGTACCAACAGGCGCGAGTAAGTCCACGGCTGGAAAATCCACATCGCGAATAATCCGCGTTGGTTCGAACCCGTGAAGTTTTCGTTCTGCGCAACCCACCGGGGGTTTGTTCCCGCATCTTCGTGATTAAATTCTCAGCACCAAAAGTTTTTACCCCTCGCGAGCATTGAGCTCTTCTTTATCACTTGTTATCACTCCCGCAGCCTCTTTCATCCCGTATCTTCATCGCCTCGAGCGTCGATTTATAAACGGCCGGCCTCAACGGCGATGCAACAAAAGGAGCACAGACTTTTCTCCGCTCCTTTTGCTTCATCTAGATCTTACTTTTTTCTCATTTTTTCCGGTACTCTTTCTTTTCTTTCTTATTCTTCTAAAGAGAAACTAATCTTTAAATAATATTAAATAATAAAATAAACTAACAATAATAACGACAATAAATATTGAATAAAATTATTAGTAGTAGTATTAAAAGACGTTTATTGACCTCTCTTTACAATGCCATTTTTCTTTTTTCTGGTTTCCTTTTTTTATATTAAACAATGCCTTAGGCTGGGCCAATAGGTCATTGACCGAAGTCTTTCAGCCAGAAAAATAATTATTTTTCGTGGGCTGGCAGTGTCTATACGAGTGCCTGTGTGTATCTGTGTATCTGTGAGTATTTGTGCGTATCCGTGAGTATCCACTCCGGGACTCTAGCCACGCCGGGACACTAGCCACTTCGGGACTTTAGCCACTCCGGGACTTCAGCCACTCCGGGACTCTAGCCACGCCGGGACTTCAGCTACTCCGGGACGTTAGCCACTCCGGGACTTTAGCCACTCCGGGACATTAACCACTCCGGGACTTTAGCCACTCCGGGATTTTAACCATTCCGGGACTTTAGCCACTCCGGGACTTCAGCCACTCCGGGACTTTGGCCACTCCGGTACTTCAGCCACTCTGGGACTTTAGCTACTCCGGGATTTTAGCTACTCCGGGACTTTAGGTACTCCGGGACTTTAGGTGCTCCGGGACTTTAGGTACTCCGGGACTTTAGGTGCTCCGGGACTTTAGCCACTCCGGGACTTTAGCCACTCCGGGACTTTAGACGGGACAAACAAACAAACAATTCCACAGTTTTTCCAAATATATATTAGAAGATTATTTTTCTAAAGATAAAAAAGGAAAAAAAAACGCGAGAGAAAAAATGAGAGTGTGAAGTTGTCGGGGTGGGTTTCGAAAAATGTGTGAAATCTGCCAGGCTCTCCGGTGCGCCGAGTCGGCCTGGACGCCGGTTGCCCGTCGGCCGACTGTTACTCGCCTCCGGTTTATCCCGCATTCCGAAACCTGCCGAGGCCTCGACCAGACGACGAGCGCGTCCGCGTGGCTGTGTACCCCACCGGGATAATGTATTCGCGAGGCGAGGCTATTTTACGCTGAATATTCCAACCGTTGCGGGACGAGACTGTCCGATGCCGGCCGGAGCGAGCGAAAGGGACGAACCGCGTTGTTGGTCCGCAAGGTACATGGTCGGTATGTGGGATGGTGCGGCTTCTCCATGCACACAGTCGCGCACAACCCAGAAACGACGACGATTTAGGATACACGCGTCTCCTCGTACGGAGTCGGTTACTTCCGGTCGGGGGACATTTATCGCTGGCCTGTTGTGCCGTTTCTGCAGCATTGCGCAACTGACCCGCTACTGCCCTTGTCAACATTCCTTCCCCACTTTCGGATGTCTTCGGATATCCAGAATACCCCGAACCACCGCCCGAAAGACATCCAGCGAATCCGGCTTGCACAGCGCCAAACAACTGTCCTCGGATCCATAGATCACAAAAACCCTCGACTTCTTATCGGAACTTTGGACGGAAATGCTTTATCGCCTGTATTCGGAGGGACTCTAGAGAGCTTTGCACCTCCGCTGCATGAGCTGGACGACGAAGCTTTTCTGCGAGAAGGGCGGCGGGAAAAGTTTGCTGGAGTCTTCGGGATCGCCATCGATCTTTTGTCATTTAATTGATCAGTCGCAGCTCGGGTTTTCACACTGGGAAAAGAGTTTGTTAAGATCGTAACAAATCTTTTGTCGGATACGGGGTTATTAATGTTCAGTTATTGTTCACAAATTTTTGTTTAGCGAAATGAACCCTTGGCAAAGTTTTTCGTTGAGCGTTTAATGGTAATTAATGGTATCGAAAGGTAATCAATGGCTTCCCAATGGAAATTCATCGGGAAAATGGAAACGGTAATGGTAGAAAATTGAAATGACAGAGACTTTCACTTAAATGGTATAAGCGATAATGATTTACAGATAAATAAGACGACAATAGTGAACTTAAGGAACGAAATTTATTTATGCATAATAGGAGACATTTTTCGGTAGTATTACAACTTTTTTATTTATTATATTTATTATATATTTAGACAGTGTAGAAAAGTGGATAATTATGTATAGTCTATTTTTCCGCGAATGGGAATGCCAGTGAATGTGTTGTATAAAAATACAATATGGGACACTGAATAGTATATTAAATAGTAGTACAAGTGGGAATGACACCATTGATAAAACCCGATTGGATTCCCTAACAAATAGTTAATGGTACTTAACGGGGGATTTAGCCGAGCGAAATGTAATTGACCCAAAATAATTGGTAAACCGTTTGGTCATTAAAAAAAAGACTTACCTGTCTTAACAAAAATTTGTTAACGATAAATTGATATATTTTCCGTCATATCCGGTGAGAGATTTGTTAACATTGAATAAACTCTTTTCTCAGCGCTGATACGATTTGTCGTCTCGGCAGCAGACATCGAGACAGACTCGATCAGCGCGAAATCATGTTTCCGCGTTGAGGAAAATGGAAAAAAGGAAAAAGTAGTTGCGCCCGAGGCACAAGGAAGAAGCCCGGGCATTTCTGAACCAGATCTTCCGATTTGATGAATCGATCGCTAACCCCGCGGCCTCGGTCTTCTTTCATCTTATTGTGTTCGATATCTTCCTCGAGCTCTCTGGACTCTTCCCAGAGATCTTCAGGAGGATTTATCAATTTTCGTGAAACGAACGGGAGGCACGGGCGATCCTCCCGGCTCGACTATGCAACCCTCTCTACATCTCATAGTCAGGGCACCGGGATTAGATCAACTGGAGTACGGAACCTCTTCAAGGCTGGGGAACTGCTATCCTTCGCGAACACGCCAACAACCCGAGCCAAGTTTCCTCGATCCCTCTCGAGAGGATTTGTCGGGCTGTATCGCTATAGAGACCCGTCGGCGAATCTCTAATCGACGCTGCTTATCCCACCTGGGGGATGAATAGGCTAATATCTCTCTTTGAAGTTTATACTTTTTAAGTTATTTTTTTCACATGCTCTGTTTTATCTCCAGAACAAGCGTATGGTCAGTTCATCTGGTAATGATTGAAGTTTACATTAGCAGCAAACAGTTTGAGGCGTTTTTCCGATGTGGGAGAAAACGGTTTCATAATTCCAAGCAAAGTTCATGACTAAGGTTTTAAATGGATTTAAAAAAAAATTGGAACTGTAGGACTAAAATTAATAATACATGTAAAGAGGATTACGGAACCTTGATGTAAAAAACCATCTTTTTTGTTCTCGCAGTTTCGATTCCTAAAGAAATTTCATGCCCGGAATGTTTTGAATCTGAAATGAGATGGGGCGTAAGTAAATTTATTTTTTTTTTATTTTTTTTTTTTCCAAGATTCCTCGATCCCTCTCGAGAGGATTTGTTGGGCTGTATCGCTATAGAGACCCGCTGGCGAATCTCTAATCGACGCTGCTTACTCCACCTGGGGGATGAATATGTTAATATCTCTCTTTGAAGTTTTTACTTTTTAAGTTATTTCTTTTTACATGCACTGTTTTATCTCGAGAACAAGCGTATGGTCAGTTCATCTGGTGATGATTGAAGTTTACATTAGCAGCAAACAGTTTGAGGCGTTTTTCCGATGTGGGAGAAAATGGTTTTGTAATTCCAAGCAAAGTTCATGACTACGGTTCTAAAGGGATTTAAAAAAAATTGAAAAAAGGGAAAAAAATTATTGAAACTGTAGGACTAAAATTAATAATACATGTAAAGAGAATTACGGAACCTTGATGTAAAAAGCCATCCTTTTTGTTCTCGCAGTTTCGATTCCTCAAGAAATTTCATGCCCGAAATGTTTCGAATCTAAAACGAGATGGGGCGTAAGTAAATTTACTTTTTTTGAATTTTTTTTCACTCTATCTACCACACAGAGCAATATCTCCGTTTGCGGATGAAACTGCGGGTTAATGAATTAGTAGTGCCAGCAACAGGCTCCCCGACCCGACTTTTAATCCCGAAGTAAATATTCCCAACGAGCGACAGCAAATTTTGTCGTCGAACTGCTAATTGATCCTCAGGAGTGTACCAATTACAATAAAGAGCATGCAATGAGCATTGCGACGTTCTCCGGGTGGCTGTTTTCCACCGGATGATTTTCGACGGGTCTTCGGGACTTGGTCTGCGCAGAGCTGGCACTTCGGAAGATTAACCCGTTCGTTTTCCGTAGCTCCATGACGTTGCCTCTCTCAGATGCACCACACCCAGAAAAATAATTTATTTGACGGCCACCGTTTATTTGGTTAATATTTATTTAAATTAAGTAAACACTTACTTAAATGAAATAAATATTTATTTAAATCAAATAAATATTTTACTTAAACTAAATAAACGGTGGCCGGCAAATAAATTATTTTTCTGGGTGCAGGTGCAGCAGTTTCGTGCCCACGAAAGTTAGGTTGTTGGCCTTGTTCTTTGGATTCCCGACAATACGGCCAATAACGCACGTATTCACGCCCAACAAACTTCCACGACAATTCTACAACATCATTCGTTTTGCCTCCTGGCCACTCCCAATAGCAACTAATCGCCTAAAAAGGCGGAGCAAATTGGCAGAATTTCCGAACAACCGGAAGACTCTTTTGTCGCTTTATGACAGATGAAAGTCAATCTTTCGTGAAGGGTAAATAAACTAAGAGATCCATTTTCAAATGACATTTCCACCTATTTTTCATCTCGGGCATACCGTATTTATATCGCAGTATAATAATGTTACGCTGCGGCCTCAGCCCTGCAGTATGCTGCTGGGCCTACGTGCATCAGTGTGACCCCAGCAGCCAGTGGCTGGGGTGGAGACCGCGGGATATAGAACGAGTGTACGATGTAGTAGCAGCAGGTATAACGGAGTAGGATGGCGGCTAACAGGGGTTCATCCCCTTTATTCGCATCCTACTCTCTGGCTTCGTCCAATATGCCTTGGTAGGCCATTCGTTATAGAACGGCCAATATCTGATAACAGGCCAAGAACTTTGCCGCTTGCTCCGGGCAGCAGGTATATCGGGTAGGATGGTCGGTAACAGGGGTTCAGTTATTCGCATCCCACTTTCTCGCTTCGTCCAATGTGCCTTCCCAGGTCCTTCGTTTATAAAATGGCCAATAGCTGATAACAGGCCAAGAACTCGGCCACTTGCTCCGGGCAGCAGGTATACCGGGGTAGAATGACTCCAGACAGGTATTCAGTTATTCGCATCTTACTCTCTGGCTTCGTCCAATGTGCCTTGGTAGGCCATTCCCTATAAAACGGTCAATAGCTGATAACAGGTCAACAACTCCGCCACTTGCCCCGGGCGGCAGGTATAACGGGGTAGGATGGCTGCTAAAAGGGGTTCAGTTATTCGCATCTTACTTTCTGGTTTCATCCAATATGCCTTGGTAGGCCAGTCGCTATAAAACGGCTAATAGCTGATAACAGACCAAGAACTCAGCCGCTTGTTCCGGTCAGTAGGTATACCGGGTTAGAATGACTCCAAACAGGTGTTCAGTTATTCTCATCTTACTTTCTGGCTTCGTCCAATGTGCCTTGGTACGCCATTCGCTATAAAACGGTCAATAGCTGATCACAGGCCAAGAACTCTGCCGCTTTCTCCGGGCAGCAGGTATAACGGGTTAGGATGGCTGCTAACAGGTGTTCAGTTATTCGCATCCCACTTTCTCCCTTCTTCCAATGTGCCTTCCTGGGTCATCCGTTACAAAATGGCCAATGGCTGATAACAGGCCAGGAACTCTGCCGCTTCCTCCGGGCAGCAGGTATGGCGAGTTAGGGTGGCTGCTAACAGGTGTTCAGTTATTCGCATCCCACTTTCTCTCTTTGTCCAATGTGCCTTCCTGGGTCATTCGGTACAAAATGGCCAATGGCTAATCACAGGCCAAGAACTCTACCGCTTGCTCCGGGCAGCAGGTATGACGAGTTAGGATGGCTGCTAACAGGTGTTCAGTTATTCGCATCCCACTTTCTCCCTTCGTCCAATGTGCCTTCCTGGGTCATTCGTTATAAAACGGCCAATGGCTGATAACAGCCCAACAACTCTGCCGCTTCCTCCGGGCAGCAGCAGGTAGAGTCGCAGCAGCAGCAGCAGCATCAGGCGGAGCAGGCTGAAAACGAAGAGTATGGAGGAGAGAGGAGAGAGGAGTTGGGCTGGCAGGAGAGCAGGCAGGTATCGATTCCATCCCGCATGGAAAGGAAGCGGCGCTTTCCATCCCCCCCGGCTCGCTCCGCCAACCCCCTCGCGAGCCACGCACTGCGGGTCACCGGGTCAAAGCTCACGGCCGCGAGAGAGCTCACTGTTGCTTCTCTCCGGCAGCTTCCGGCGATCCAACAGCCACATCGAGCGTTCCAAATCGCAACACGTTATGGACATCGCTTATCGGAGACACCCAACGAACCTCCGACGCTGTTACGGGCCTACGGTCAAAGTCAAAGCCTGCACTTTCCGAGCTGGACATGGAAACCAAACGCCGTCGCGGTTCGCCCAACCCATCAGGCATAACGCTAATACAGTACTCTCATGATCTGTCGGTGAGAATATTGCTTGTCCGAAGATGATGTGTTTTTTTTTTTTACTTTCCTTGCTGCGGCTTCGGAACGGTCTGTTTCTGGGAAATTTCCTCATTCGGTGTTATATGAAAAATTCCCTTTTCCAGACCGTTCCGAAGATGCAGCAAGGAAAGTAAAAATATTCATTACATCGGTCACAGCCTCTCAACATAGATGTTGTGTTTACTTGCGTCGATTCTGGGGGTTGTTTGATTTATGACCCCCAAGTTCGACTGCCGCCGAATTGACGCAGAGCAAATAACAGTGGATTATCACGATTCAAATTCAAATTCAAATCTAAATTCTGAGGGTAATCTACCGTCGAAATCCGTCCGACATGATTGCCGATCAACGTGCGAACATTTTTCACACTCATCCCTTGCCGTTTTACTCGCCCTCCCATTGGCTCCGGGTGACGAATCGATAGACGCACAGCCAGTGTTTTGCATCGGGAATTTACGAGTCGAAAACATTTCTCTCGAAGTTGAAGATCTTTCGGAATTCTAGAAGTACCAAGTTCCCCTTTTGTTCGCAGTCTTTGCGAATCATTGGATATGTCCGACGATTTTCAAGGGCTGCGAAGAAACCCTTGAAAATTTTACCTCACTTAGTATTCCACCTTACTATCAGCCGGGTGTTTATGTATCGACGCACCGATATAAATTCCGACCAATTTTGTAACCCACCCATTCCTACGTAGTTTGGCATATCTCCAGAAATAAACGTTTCTCCCTTTTTTTCAAGGGATTTTCAAGGGAATAAAGATGAGCGCTCCCGATCAGGAGAGGGTGAATGAGATTGGGCAAAATTTATGCCGAGGCGGACAGCGAAAACAGGAAAGCGAGGTGGAGAAAGGTAGGGCCGGGCCGACGCTTCGACCATTCAGGCGTAATTGAATTTTAAACATTCAAATTCAATTTTACCGAGCCGACGGCGTGGCAGTGTAGCGAGATAGAGACGGAGCAAAAAAATTCGACGATTTCACGCTGCGTTCACTTACACGTTCTCTGCCGATGGCTGGCCTGAGATTAGTTTCATCTCAAGCAAAGGCGAAGAACGTTATTCCCAAAGTGTTTTTGCGCCTCGGTTTCTCAATCTCTACCGATAAAGGCACGGACAGCTGAAGATCAATTCTGAGTCTCCGTTTGTCGATAGATTTGGGTGGGCAAAGTGTCGGAGCGACGCAGTTCACAGTGAGGACGAAAAGAAAACCGCCTTTTGCTGGTATTCCGAATTCCACCTGAAGGCGTTTCGAGTCGCTACGGACAAATTTCTAATCGTCCGTACGTAATTTAATGCCGTTTAATTGACGCATCACTTGGGAAAGTAGTCGCAACGGGATAGTTAGAAGCTAGAACTTGGCGCCGCTGAACTTGTTCCGAACAATTAGTGTCGGGAGTTCTCGACGAAAAGGGTTTGTAAGTGACGGGGTAAGGTGACAGCGCGGTAAAGTGAAACTTGTCGGGAATCCGGAGGAGACGTTTCGTTTCTTCACTGTGTAGGTTGCGAATTAACCATAAGACGCTCGTCCCGTTTATGAATGTCACATCTATGGTAGGAGTGAATTGCAGCCCAGTGATTGGCCCTTTGACCCGCCGTTTGCTTTGCGAACC
Organism: Ichneumon xanthorius; assembly: GCA_917499995.1. Classification (NCBI taxonomy): domain Eukaryota; kingdom Metazoa; phylum Arthropoda; class Insecta; order Hymenoptera; family Ichneumonidae; genus Ichneumon; species Ichneumon xanthorius. Next base: position 4,687,549 of record OU824207.1, read on the forward strand.
GACCCGGGCCTGTTCGTATATCACAGGCTGGTGTTCTCGATACTTTCGCAAAACCACCCCTAGTAAGAGCGACACACATAGCCAGTATTGGCACAGCGTCGGCCGGTGTTCGTACAACGTCGGCCAGCTTTGCTCCTGTGCGCCATATTACGATTGGAGGGTTCAGCCGCGACACATACCATGTTATTGAAGTGACACTGTGGCCCATATTCGGATGTCGTTGGGACCATAAATTTGCGGTCCTTTCGTCCCTAATGCTTCCAGTAACTTGGGTATGATGAACTTGAGGTTCAGAGCTGCGGTATTGCAGGCCACGAACATACCGGCCAATGACTGTACCCCTGGCCCATGTAATGCGTCACTGGCTGTTATAGCTACGCGTAAATAATAAAACACGATGCTGCAATGTAATACAGAGCTAGCAGACCGACCATGCGAGTGATGTCGGAAATTGGAGTCTGGCTCGGGGATCAAAACCACCCCATTCGTTCAATATCGTTATACCGTATCCTCACGGCCAACAAGCTCGTACGCCCCAAATCCCACTATACGCTTCAATGTCTCAACAGCCGGCACAAAGCGCTCCGTAACATTCTGGACGAGTTTCGGTGAATGCGAAAATCATTGTGGCAGCTGTTCGTTTGTTTATGGAATTGTTGAGAAACTTCCTCCCAGCTACTCCAAGAAATGCATGTGCCATGTTGCCATGAACGACTTACTTGCAAAATCGAGCAAAAAAAAAAATTATGTCTGGATTCATCAATCCTCACTGTCTCGCCATACATAGGTGGGAGATTCTACTTTGCTGCTTCAATTCCCAAAGCGTTCTGGTCTATGATGAGAAAAAATTACATAGTACAAGCAATAATTCTGATTTTTTGTTATGAATAAATTGTTTCCAAGGGAAACGTCTACATTTTATAGTTACAACAATGACAAAAATTATGGTTGCACCCATAATTGCAGTTTAACCAATTGAATATACTATCAGAAACTATCTCTATAGACGTTCCCACCAGGAATTATTCATTATAGTCAATTTTCTATCAATTTTCTCAGCTTAGTGTACTAAGCCGAGAACTTTTATGTACTTTTACCATATCTTCTAGGTACGTCTTTAGGTAATTAAATTCAGCATTTCGTTTTCGTGTCCCCGGTAAGGTTTGCTCTGGCAGACTGTTACATCCCAGCAGTGCCGTGGGACGGCCCAGACTACCGGGCTTGGGCCGGTCTGGTGCCAGTACTGGGCGGTTACCTGTTAACCGCAGGCCAAATCTGCCCCACCTGAGGTGTTTTCTGGCTGTGCGGGTACCTTTTTTTCTTCCACCGAAGTGGGATTTTTACCCTATTTGTGTCAAACGCCGAAATGTTTTGAAAGACACAATAGGACGAGTTTTTCACAGCACATTTCCACCGACCAGCGGTTTTGTGAATTATTGGCGAAATCTTGTTCTGGGAATAGATAACATATCGCAACAAAACCGAACGGGCGAAGGATTTACGTGGAAAAAAGAGTTTTTTTGCACCGGCGAATATAGCGCCCGAAGTTTATGTTACGAGCCAAGAGCTTTCTCGACGCGGCTCTGACCAAATCGTTGAACGCGACCACTTGTAGCCTCGTACCGAGAGTTTTCTCTACCTATACCTTCGGCAACCGGTGCCTCGAAAAATGTTTCGTCCTCCGTGAATTTCTCTCTTTCTCCCTGCGACATTGTGCACACACCTCGAACGTCGATTCGAATGGATTTTCCGCTCTCAAATAACCGAGACGGTGTTTTGTAAATAAATAAAAGAACAACGTTTCCAGGGCCCTCGACTTTTCGATATCTCGTCGCGCACGCTGCTTTCGAAGCTGCTATTGGGGCTTTTTTTTAGAACCTCTTTGTACTTGTGGCGAAAAAAACCACCGGGACAGCTTCTACATCGTTCTCGGAAGAGCGCTCAAAAATATTGTAGACCGAAACAGTGATTGACAATATTTATTTTTGTCATTACCTAAGAAGGTAATGACAAAAATAAATATTGTATTATCGTTCACAGAGGGTTTACCATAGGGTATTACCGTGTCTGAGACAAAAGTTTCTTTGATCTCACTGATTCATGCAATGTGACCACCTAAGGTCAAAAATGCAATGGCCATATTTTTACTTATGGCTGCAACGATTTAAAAAGAAATTCTATGAAACTTTTTTCTCAAATTAATGATATTCTTTCCAACTTTCGAAGATATATGATTAATTTAAAAAAAAACGTTTGATAGAATTTCTTTTTAATTCGTTGCAACTATAAGAAAAAATATGGTCATTGCATTTTTGGCCTTAGGTGGTCACATTGCATGAATCAGTGGGATCAAAGAAACTTTTGTCTCATACACGTTAATACCCTACGGTAAACCCCCTGTGAATGGTAATACCCTTCGCAATGCCCCTTTGTAAACGGTAATAACCTACAGTAAGTCTTACAGAGCAAACGCTTTGCCGCGGCCAAACCGTTAACAGTTCTATAACGAATGCAAGATTGTCTGCGTGTGCGCGAACGTCTTTGTCCGGTGAAAAATACGACATACACAGTAAAATAGGTACCAACGTTTCCCGTCCACAAACGCCCATAATTATTTTCTTGATGATTTTACAACAACAAAAAAGTGGTTCATTTCTACACATCAAACATTTATCAACAAATATTTGTTGTTAAATCAAGCCAAGAGCAAAAACAATCCTGGACGGCTTTGGACAAAAAAGTTTGTTAAAATACAAACCTCTTTTACTGTGTAGCGCATCCTTCGAATGCAACAAAATCAACACAACGACCTCAAAATCCACACAAGTAACATTCCAAGCATATTTTAATACAAATAAAAAAAACACATAACAAATAACGATGAACAGAGAGTAAGCGCGATTCCGGGTACAAATCCTATCCGGCGTATTTGCAACTGCCGTGACACAAAAACCTGTTCGATTCTCTGGCGACGCGGGGGATGGAGAACGGAATCGCAAGAGAGCCGAAAGGCGAGAAAGAGAGAAAACAGCGAAGGTCGGTGTGATCGGCGAGTCCGATCTCACGGCAACAGCCGACGGCGTGGTGTAACCGAGCGTTCCCCAGTATCCGGGACTTTGTTGGAAAGTAGAGCGAGCTTATACAATCGTGGTGGAAGCGCGCGGAGGGAGTGAGAGTGAACCGTGGAGAAAGCGGGAGGAGGAAGGCGAGTGCGGTGAACGGGGAAGGGAAAGAAGGCAAAGCTCGAGCCAGGGGGATGAAGGAGGCAGAGACAGTAAAAGCCGATGCTGGCGCTGTCCGGGGTCGTAGCTGGGTCGTACCGGGTCGCGAGACCACCGACGCCAGCACACCAACGACAGAACCACCCGACGATTACGATGACTGCGTAGACGAGCAAGACTTTTACATTATTCCCGGGGAATTCAAAATCCAATATCGTCCCCGAATCGCTTGACTCGCACTGGGCGGCGTGAGAGTATCTCATACAGTACTTTTCACCGATGCCACCCCGAGCCTCCGAGCGCGCTACCTTGATCTTCTTCGAATGAGTTGGAATTGTAAGTAAGAAAGTTTGAGTGGGAAAGGAATCTCGCTGATGTTGCAATGGTATGTTACCAAAAGTCTTTCACAGGTATTTAGGTAGGGACGTGGTAAGTTAGTGTACTATGTTGGTGAAACCGCGTGCTTTTCCAATATCGGGGCGATTGTCACGTCGAGCATTATGTGATCTTTTGTCGCTCAGGATCTGGATAAAGCATGCATGTTTTGCAATATGGATTTTCGTGATTTATGTAGGGTAAAAGTGGTGAAGTGGTCCGAAGCGGTAAGATGGAGAGGTGGTATGTACACAGCCCGTCATTGATGCCTGATTTTTCTATGTTGGTGGAGATCTTAATGGGATCGAAGATACCAGGCAAGACATCTAGCAAGACTGGATGGCTTACTTGATATCTTCGATTCCGGATATGCAGGAAAACCAGACAAAAGACGGATAGTGCCTGGTTTCGTTGCCCATCATTAATACCTGGTTTTGCTTAATGTCTTCGATCCCGTTAAGACATCGAGGAAGATATCCACAAAAACCAGACATCAATGAATCTACTAGTCGGCACAACTAATGAATTGGTTTGCAGCCAACTAATCTGTGGATCAAAACAACCCATTTTCTGGCGCAGCCAGTTTTACGTTTGGTTCTAGAAACACCAACAAGGTAGCTAGACCATCCATTCCTTTTTCTCTGGACGACATATGGACCGGTCCATATTCGCCACCTTTACCCTGTTTGTTCTGAATCACCCTGTAGGCGAAGCTGCTATATGTTTTCTCAGTGCAGTTCATATCGTGGCATCATATCTATGTTCCCCGCTATTTCGGTGCTGACCGGTATTCGGTGCAGCAGCGGCAGCTTGCGCCATCCGATATCACTGCCCTATAACGTTGACCACCGGCGCATACACCATCCAGAACATACGGTTTCGGAACCTTCCTCGTTATCTTCACCCGTATCGGTAACACTGCAGCCCATTCTTTTTCCACGATGTATGCGCAGTACAACGGTGAGAGGTTGCCGCTGTGCTGTTGCACAGTGTATGTGCACACATCGTACGTTGGTCCGAATATCCGTGTAGCGGGATTAACGAGTGGATGAAGGCAAAACTATGCTATATATCGGAGGCCGTGTGTATAACATCGGGTATTAAACACGGCAGTGTAAATTGGACCTACTGGCCTTGAGAGAGTGAGAAGCAAAATGTATTCAGAATTATACGGAGCTTTATCAATTTGTCCAAACTCTGCAAATTATGTACCTGCGTGGGAGTTTAATGATTGGAGTTACCCGATACACGATGCAGTGCCCGACAATGCAGTGTAGTGCCCCGTGACGCAGTTTTACTGTTTAACGTACCTAAGGGAACCCTCGATTTGCGGATCGATACAATTATTGAATTAATTTAATACCGTAAGCTGAATATCTATTATTGCGTTTCCATATTCCACGGTTGATGCTACGGGATTAATTAATCGATTCTCTGTGAGGAGAGGTCAGACAATCGATGGACCTACCGGTACGGGGATTTTGTCATGTGGCGTAAACCCACTGAGGCATTTGTTTGATTTTCCCAAGTTTCTTTTTATGGTCGTAAAATATCTGTCGGTTTTTTGAAATTCCTACTTAACCTGGAGTGAGACTATTTCGTGGATAGGCGTTGTACTCCGCGTTAGGCGGAAAATATCAAATTCAGAAATTAGTTTTCTGAAATCAACCAGGATTGGAATATCAATTGCCTTGGTAATTGATATTCCAATTGCAGTTCTGGAATTGCAATTCTGGAAATTGCAATTCTGGAAATTGAAATTCTGGAAATTGCAATTCTGGAAATTGCAATTCCGAAAATTGCAATTCTTGAAATTGCATGTCTGAAAAAGCAAGGTGGCTCGGATTCTGAAAAATGTTCAAAAAGGTTTTAGTATTCTGATCCACAGGGAAACTTAAATGGAACAAGTAGTTGGAATTTACGAGGAAGAAGAGGTACAGCGCCCTAGGAAAAAGAAAAACTCGGAATGGCTTATTGTTGTACGACCGTAGCATTGAATTTTAAGGAGCAAAGGCTATCCAGATCTGGATTATGTCTAGGATTTATCGCGGGTCGAGTGAAAACTATGTTTTAGCGACGAACATAGATGATTCTTCGTGTTTTATCGCGGACCTACAAATTCATCGAGCCCTCGGTCGGGAGTCTGTGCCGGCACGAGCGAGGCTCCGAATCGCTTCCGCCATTCGCGGGAGGGTGAGAAAGGCCAAGTCGTTGTCCCGCATGAATAGTTTACGGCACTTATGGAGTCACGAGGGTTCAGGCCGGAGAACGAATCCGCAGCTACGAAATGCGAAAAAAGCTGACCTCAACGCGATCCCGGGGGATGAATTTTCTTTTTGATATCGTTGAGTGAACGTGTCCAATTTTACGCGCGCGAATCGGGGGACAAAGTACCGGAGGAGCGAATAAAAATCTTGAACCTTTTTAGTTGTGCATGTGATTTTCGTTTTTATTTTTTCCATTTTTTTTTTTGTTTTTTTAATGAAAGTTCGCCAGGCTGGTGTAAGCGCATTATAATATGAATATCCTTTGACCGTCGCAGCGCGCCCGGCTCGGACTCTAATTCTCATTCCTGCAGAATAGAAAAATTACTCCGGTGGCCGAGAGCGCGAAACACCGCGAAACACCACTATTTTCTCAGCGTTCTCCGGCGCACTGTTGTTATACGCTGCTCGCGAGGGGGTTAACGTGTAATACTCGCGATCCTGTGGCAGCACACATACGAGAAACGGCGCTCTTCAAATCCCTTGAAATCTCGGTCAGCTATTTCGGTTATTCACGTTTTACGAGAATTAGAGACGTTTTTTTTGTCTCTTTTTTTATTTATTCTTTTATTATTTTTTTATTATTTAGAACACCGAAAATTTGATCGTCCCACATGGAAAGGTCGGCACACTATAGATTCATGAGTATCGCTAATAGGCTGAATTTATCTCATCTATTCGGGGGACCGATTTCGGGGCATACGAGAGCCCTCTCGGCACGAGTGTTAAAAGTTAAATTAATCGCGTAGACTATTTTTGAACATACTGTGCAAAAACCGCAAAATTGTTAATTTGAACTTCATTTCTTTTACATGTTATCTGAATTTCTTATGTAAAAGGACATGTCCCATAAATAAATAAATAAATAAATAAATAAATAAATAAATAAATAAATAAATAAATAAATTTTTGTCCGCGCACGCTGCGACAACAACTGCATACATACGACAGCACCCACTGTTCAAATCCCTTGACATCTCGGTCAGCTATTTCGGTTATTCACGTTTTACGAGAATTAGGGACGTTTTTTTGGTTCCTTTTTTTTCTATTTTTAAATTAATTTTTTTTTTTTGTATGCGAACGTGCTGCCTTGAGCTCTTGCTTCGGTTATTTCCCGCCCGATGCAATGTCCGCGCACGCTGCGACAACAACTGCATACATACGAGAGCGCCCGCTCTTCAAATCCCCCAAAATCTCGGTCAGCTATTCCTGTTATTCACGTTTTACGAGAATTAGGGACGTTTTTTTGGTGCCTTTTTTTTTCTTATTATTTCTTAATTTTTTTTTATGCGCACGTGCAGCCGTGAGCTCTTGCTTCGTTTCTTTCCCGCCCGATGCAGTGTCTGCGCACGCTGCGACAACAACTGCACCGTATAATTCTTTTAGCGAGCCCTCGAGGCTGCACCGAAAGCCGCAAGCGGGCAGCGGAGGCAGAGGGAGACTCGGAGAGAATAATCAACCGTGGTCCTTAAAGGGGTGGTTTATGCATGGCCTCGCTCCGCGGAGAAAAGCTAGCGTCTTGCCGACTAACAGGCCGAGATTTTTTTATTTTTATAATTCTCTATTTTCTTGGGTTTTTTAATTTTATTTTATTACATTTTTTTTTAAGAACGATTACAACCTGTTATTTATATTACACGAACAATAGGCTGAAAATTATAGAATTTTAACGTGAAATAGCATTGATTCGGCTCTCGCAGTTCAGCGATCTTTGGCGGAAAAAAATAGTTCTTGGGACTCAGCCGCGCGCTCAATTCCACTCCATTTCAATTTAACAAGACCATTTTAACCAACTCGCGAACGAGACACTGAAAGCTTCGCGAAGAAACTTTTAATTGTAATTCTTGTTTCAATTTTTTTTTTCTTTTTCGATCGATATCCAATTTAGGTTTGCAAGCCGAACAGAAACATGCACTCTGCTTCTCACGCTATTTCTCGGTGCGCAACGAACGTTATTTTTTTTCGGGCGCTCGTGGGCTGTCAAACATAGTTGTCAGGATTGTCATTTTCTGATTTCACACGGAGAATTTTTTTTTATGCGAAGCAAAAATTTTCTCACCGTAACTAATTTATCTAAATATTCAATCATAAAAAAATGCGGTTGAATTAACCAAAGATTCGAGCAAGGACGTTCAAATAAACATTTAACTGATCGAACAAAATATTTTAAAGCCTCAAAAATATTTCGGTGAAATCATCCAAAAAATTGTTGCACGTCCCTTCCCGAATCTTCAGCCGATTGAAACGAATTTTTTTATCAATGTACACCCAGAAAAAGAAATTATTTGACGGCCACCGTTTATTTGTTTTAAGCAAAATATTAATTTGCTTCAAATAACTAATTATTTTAATTAAGTAAATACTTACTTAAATGTAATAAATATTTATTTATTAAGTCAAATAAATATTTTACTTAAACCAAATAAACAGTGGCCATCAAATAAATTATTTTCCGGGTGTAGCGACAGCAAAATATCGCGAGCCAATTTTTTTGAGCTGCAAGATATTGTGTTCTTACAGTCTCGTCACGGTTTAGTGAAATCCAGTCTATAAATCATTTTCAGATCGACGCCTTGCAGTGCCAAGAATCGTTCCCTTGTATTTCGCAAAGGGCGCTCCGACCTAGTTTCTGAGACGGACCTTTATTAAATTATTTTGTCGCTCCGACGGTTTTTCTGTTCGATCCTCGTCATGTTTAATTCTCGCTCATGGATCGATTAACTTTTCACTCGCCTAAGCGCTGCCGACAGTTCCGTCGAGATCCCCGGTCCATTATGCCACGGTGGATTAAAGAGAGTGCGTGAGCGAGGAGAAACGCCATTCCCCATTCATCCTCATCTCGTCATTGAGAGTTCACAGGCGTTTTCGGGAATTGAGCAAAAAGCTCTCAACTCCAGATTTCCCTCGCTGACATAACTCTGCACCGTCTCCGCTCGAGCGGGATTTCTTTTATTACACTTTCACATTTATATGCAATACATTCAGGAGATAGACTGCATATTGCACCCTTGGACGTATTACCGACGACGACATAATTTAATAAACGTCCGGCTCAAAATCTAGGTCGGAGCGCCCTTTGCGAAATACACGGGAACGATTCTTGGCACTGCGAGGTGTCGATCTGAAAATGATTTATAGATTGAATTTCACGAAACCGTGACGAATCTGTGCGAACAAAATATGTTGCGGCTAAAAAAATTTGTGCAAGATATTCTACTGTCACTATATTGAAGTCGATAAATTAGTTACGGTGACAAAATTATTGCTTTGCATAAAAAATGATTCTCCGTGTGAAAGCAGAAAATGAAAATACTGAAAATAGTGAAAATATTGAAAATACTGAAAATACTGAAAATACTGAAAATATTGAAAGTACCGAAAATATTGAAAATACTGACAACTATGTTGTTTCAACGCCTACAAGCCCCGAAAAAATATAATGTTCGTTACCCAACGAGAAATAGCGAGAGCAGCAGAGTGCATGTTTTTATTCGGTTTGCAAAATCTAAATTGGATATCGATTGAAAAAGAAAAAAAAAAAATGGAACCAAAAATTACAATAAAAAGTTTCTTCTCGAAGCTTTCAGTGTCTCGTTCGCGAGTTGATTAAAATGGTCTTGTTAAATTGAAATGGAGTGGAATCGAGCGCGCTCGTGAGTCCCAAAAACTATTTTTTTTCGCCAAAGATCGCCGAGCTGCTATTTCACGTTAGACTATACTTCCCAGCGTATTGTTCGTCTAACAGCTTGTATAGCGTTTAAATTTTTTTCTTATGAATAAAATTTAAAAAACCCAAGAAAACTGACAATTATAAAAATAAAATAATGTTGGCCTCTCGAGATTAATCCGCATCTCGTCATTGAGATTTCATGAGCGTTTTGGGGAATTGAGCAAAAAGCTCTCGACTCGAGATTTCCCTCGCTGACATCGACCTGCACCTTCTCCGCTCGACCGGGATTTCTTTTATTACACTTTCACATTTATATGCAATACATTCAGGAGACAGACTGCATCGTGCACTCTTGGACGTATTACCGACTGAGACGCAGCACTTTGCGGAAGCCCGATTTCCTCGATGCACTGAAAATAATATTCCCTCTGTACTCGGATGGAGTACGTCTTATCCCCGTTCCTCCGCGGTTGTACGGGATGTTCTACAACTTGGGATCATAGAACGGTACTTTTTGTAACAAATGCACGACTCTCTTTTTGAGTGTCAAAGTGTGCGAAAAGGTAACTGCATCAGGAAACGAATTTAACATGATTAAATATTTTCTTGCATACGGCGAAATAAATACTCATTTGTTCTTACAATTTTTTTGTCGCGTCAAATAAATTGTATTGACCCCAAAAAAACTGGTAATCTATTTTTGGGCATCTATTTTTTTTTTTTTTGATAATTAAGATCAAACTTAAGTCCAGATCAAATTTAAGGACGCACTGAAGTTTGGCCCAAACTTCTATCTCAAGAGCGATTTAAGTTCAAACTAATGTTTTAAAAATCGAACCTTAAAGTCCCACTTTATCAGCACGAAAATGAAGATTTCTTATTCGCGTGTGACAAAACGCGATATTTATTCCTTAAAAAATCAGCAGTTTTGACGAATTTTGAAAACATTATTTTCCCCATTCAAAAACAATTTTTTCCACCAGAAAGAATTGCGCTCTCTTCAACGTAGTAATTTGTTCGTTCGGAGACTTTCTTTGCACCTCGCACTTTTAACGACCTAGTTCTGCTTTTTTTTCGAGCCATTTAAGCCGGAGCTTCGGACCTTTTTTTATCGGCATTCACCGATTCGCTCGAGCTCTCGTTGCTCGATCGAGTAAAACGTAATTGAAGCCGTGAAATCGTCTCAATAAAATTTCAATATTTATTTATTGAATTACAAATTTTTCTCATCTGCCGGATGAATTTCAAGCACCCCGCCACTTCCGGTTCTTCCAGTGGCGAACCGCGCCACCCCGTGCAGCTAATGCATTAGCGAGTTCCATAAACATCGATACCCCTCGGAGGCGCGAGGATCCCCAGGGTTTCGCGGTAAAATGTACGATCGTTCGATAACACCTGCACGACATAGAACGACAGTGAGCGAACCGAGGAGCACAGTCGGGGCGGGAAAAGCTCTTCCGGTTGCGCGGGGAACAATCTCGCGGTAGCCCCGTTCTCTTTCGCATGTATGTAAATATACCTATATATATGGGGCATTTCACGTCAAATCAACAGCCCATGTCCGTCACGCCCGTCGATTTTATTCATTTTTTTAGAACGATGTTTTTACCTACTCATATGTGTCGGGATTTTTTTTCATATTTTTTTCAGATCACCAGTGAAATTTTTGAATCCCCGAAAAACCAATTCCGAAAACGCCGTCTCAAAAAATCTGAAAAAATGCACACTGATTCTATTATTTAAAATATGGTTTTTATGGATCTCAATATTTACTATTTTATTTTTATTTATTTTTTAATGATGTCCATTGTACACGGACACACTAAAAAAGGTAAAAATTGAAATTTTCATATCGTTTTCTCATAATGTTCCTTTATTCGCGAAGCTTCTTCTACGAAAAAGCATTTTCGGTATTTTTGACTTCCTCGCAGAGGCAGCTCCGCGAATATTACGAGAAGATATAAAAATCTCAACTTTTATGCCGAAGCGATATGAAAATTTCAATGTTCAGCTTTTATGCGCCAGCGATATGAAAGTTCCAATTTTCGGCTTTTATGCACCTGCGATATGAAAATTTCCTACCGTGATGGGTCGGTAACGACATCATCCTAAAAAAAAATGAACAAAATCGATGGGGTGAATGACATGGGCTGCCGATTTTACGTGGAATTTCCCATACATATATTCACATCTATACATACATACATACATACATACATACATACATACATACATACATACATACATACATACATACATACATACATACATACATACATACATACATACATACATACATACACACATACACACATACATACATACATACATGTACATATATGAATGTACACACATGAATATATATACATACACATATATACATAAATATACTTGACGATGAAAGATAAGCGGGCGCACTTCGATACAAACTTGGGTATCCGAGATACGTCTGCGAAGGAAATTGTCTCTCGCGTGCTACAGAGAGGGTGTTACAGAGAGGGGCGCGTACGTTTAGTGAAATGCGAGCCCATACTCTCTTCCCGTTGGTTGCCGCGCGCCTCGTTCTCCCGTCGCGAATTGTTTGATATTGAATCGAGCGTGGGTTGGGTAACGTTGTATGGACCGAGTGACGGAGAGAGACGTTGAATCTTGTTGGACGTCGAAAATTGCACCGCTGGATGGTGGAACTCCGGGAAAGCACAACGCACCTCGCCTCCTGCGCCCGACGTTCTGGACAACGAGCTTCGCCGCTGTTCCGACCGCGCGCGTGGGGTTATTCAAGTTTCGGTCTGGTGTAATACGGGAGAAAGCGCGCACATCGGTAAATTCACCGGGAAACCGTACACCGCACGTTGAGGCAAACGCCGGGAGGCCCGCGGCCCGAAACTATCCGGAGCGGGTCGCGCATTGCTGAACACAGACACGGTGCAGCGGTGCATGGACGGAAAGCGTATCCACGGAACGGGCGTCGGAAAATTAAGGATCTTAATATTTTATATTTAATATTTGGAAATGCGCTTCATTCGCCTCGGGACAATGTAAAAAAAATTGTAAATTTAATGTACTATTGTAAAGAAAAATTAATACACTTTATCATTGAATTGAAAGTAAATGATAAATAAAGTATTCCCAATTTTTTAAATACACTGAACATTGATTTTTCATCAGAATTGTACGTGAAATTTAAGATACCAGTTTTTGTATAAAAACTTTCGATCGGATACATTAAAGAACATACGATTTTTTTAACATTACTGTTAAAAAAATGGTAAATTTAATGTACAATTATAATGAAAAATCAAGGTACTTTCATAGTAAAATTAAAGTAAATTATTAAAACATTGGAAAAACCAATGTTTTTAATACACTGAACATTAAGTTGTCATTACAAACATTAAATGTAATACAAATTTTTTGAAAGCGATGCTTCGATATTTCGTCTATACATGTGTGATTTTTTTTTCATTTTTGATCAGACTAACCGTTCATTGACCGATGTCCTTTAATCCATATACTGTTTACTAATATTTATTTACAGAATACCTCAAAGATATAAATTAAAACTTCATTTGACGAAGAGACGATACAATCGATTGAAATATTATAACAATAGCTCAAGCTTGCGGGTGTTCTTAACCCTGTTTTTCAAATATCTAATATTTAATATTTGAGTAGAAAAAGAATACCAAAGTAGAATGAACTTTTTTTTAGCTTTTATAAGCGCATAAACGTTCGGAGTCAAACTTAGCCACTCGGCGGGCACTTCCGGTTTTAACTCCAAATACATGCACTCCAGCCAGTCGTGCCATTACGATAGTTTCGATATATTCAATAACTCCGGAATTTACTGAGCTTTCGCTGCTTCCCCAACCTTAGAACCCCCCCCCCCTTTAACCCGGTGCGCCACTCCGGCCCTTCCCAAACCACTCGTACAACCGCCTGTATACAATGGCCAAAGTTGTTCGTTCGTGCGCACACGCTCGACCTGTTTAACGAGTTTTACAAGCGTTAGCTTTGCACCCACACATGGACCGACGTACGGTGCTCCGTTAAACAACTTGCACGGTACGAATATAGCATAACCAGTCTGTGTGCAGCAGGTTTGGCCACAGGAGGATTCACCCGTACGATTTCGCGGGAGGAGAGAAAAAGAGCTTTTTAGGACAAGGCAAGAGCTTCGTGAAAATTTATGGCAACTTTTGTTCGCGACGGCTTCACCGCCGACCAGGCAGGACACGGTCCGCCTCCGGGGAACCCCCGAAGAGGGAGGGGCGAACGGCGAACCAGTCTCGAATTAATTAAGTGTCCGATCGTTAAGGGAGTCCTCAAAGGAAAAACCTTACGATAATAATAATAATAATACACTAAAGCGCGGAGAGAGGCTCCTCGTTGTAGCTGTGCTAACGAGGGGTGATATGGCCGTGGTTTTTTTTTTTTTTTTACTTTTTCGTGATAATTATCATAACGCTGTGGTATTGGAAAATTATTTCAATATAAGAATAACATTCGTTAATATTTGGAACCGGATTCGATGAATTTTATGGGATAATTGGTCGTGACGATATTGTGCTATATAATAGTAATATTGAAATAATAGCAATATAGAAATTATTATTATTATTGTTATTATTACTGTTTACAGAAATTCAGTTTCCACTTATTGATCTGTCTCTATGTAAAATAGTATCACATAAAAATATATCTATACATTTTGTGGGAATAATAATAATAATGTTGCAGTAAATAATAGTCATATTTCTTCCGCCTGTGCAATTAGTAGTGATATGCTGTGTGATAATACTGTGTGATTAATAGGGTCTTTCTCAAAAAGGAATTTTTACATTTTTCGCCCACCCTTCCAAAGTATAGATTTCGATCTCAAATTGAACCTCACGAAAGGCGGTCCCTAGCAAAAAATTCTGAGAGGTGGCGCACTCAACGTTTGTACCAAAAAAATGCGACAACTTCTTTCTTTTTGGGTATAAATGACGAATGTGGCATTTCTTAAGATTCCTTGCTCACGCCCGCCGTTCGCGAGGTTCAACTTCAGATTAAAATCTACTTTTGGAGGGTAGAAATAATTTTTTTCAAAAAAATCCCCCTACTGCACATTTTTAGAGTTTTCAATGGACATTTAAGTTTGAGAGGTGCCGCATTTTTTCGGTAAAACGTTTTTTGCTAGGTACCGCCTTTCGCGAGGTACAATTTGAAATCGAAATCTGTACTTTAAAAAGGTGGGAGGAAAATTAAAAAAAGAAATAGTTTTTTTTGAAACACCCTAGTAATTAGGATTATGATGATATTTTTCCGACCTTTATTAAAAGCACATGAAATACCACAGTCGGTACCAAAATTTGTAATTCATTTTCCACCAATCATGTCGACCATTCACCGTCGAAAAAAATGTTCTACACAAATCTGGATTGATATCCGCCTAACGTAAGAATTCGATTTCGACCGGAAGTGGTTAGCACTTAAGAAAAAAATTCTCCGTCCCTACATTTGCCCATCTGCAAAACTACCCTGCCATTTATCTGCCCGCCGATTTCTCGCGTCTCGCTGACAAATTGCACACACATCGAGGAAGTACGCAGCCGTCGCGGAGAAATTCCCGGTTCCAGGAGACCCGCTGTTCCGAAAAGTTCGAATCGCGAAAACTCGGCACTGTTCTCGGGTGAATCGTGTGGCGAGAAAGTGCCGGGTGGCCGCGGATGGAGGAAAGCCGTACGGGCGGTACGTGCGGGAGACTCCGCGAACAAAGAAGCTCCACAAGTGGAGAAAACGTAGTTTTCAACGCCATCCTCGTTCCCACCCGCAGGGATACGTGCGAATCGTCGCACGCGAGCGAGAAAGAAAAAACAAAGAAAGGGGTGGATGATGCTTTTTACGAAAAGGCACCACGCTCGAAGAGAGTCTGGAGACTCTTGATCGCGGACTCGCCCGAGTGCACGTTCGTCCCGAATGCGGCAGCGGTGATAATGCCGGAAGTCCTGTATACATTTCGCACTTGGGAACTTTGTTGCATTCGAGGGATTTCAATGAAGTGAGAAAAAAAAATTTGATTCTGAATAATTTTTTGTTTTTGGTAGTACGCTTCTTACAATAGTGACGACTGCGTTGTCAGATGTTGGGGCTTTAGGAAAGGCGGTAATGATCTTTGATTCGCGATAATTTTTTCTTTCGGCAGGGTAATTTTATTTCGGTAAAGCGAAACATTTCGCAAGAGCACGTTTGGTGTCAACTGGGATATTTCGGATTCAAGGCACTGGCTACGTGTCTGTTCATTTATATTCGGAGAGGTAAAAAGAAGGAAACGTATTTTTCCATTGAAACACTCAAATTCAATTCAACTCTTCGTTAAATTCAAATACTAAAATTCAATTCAACTCTTCGTTAAATCCAAATACTAAAATTCAATTCAACTCTTAAATTCAACACTTTATTCTATTCAAATGCGCCGATTCAGTGAAATCCCTCATATGATAAACCTCTTAAATTCAACACTTAATTCCATTCAAACACTCCAATGCAATGAAATCCCGCATTCAATTCAACTTTTAAATACACCCCAAAAAATCTTATATGATCAATTTTTTGTAATCTTCATAATTCAGCGAGTATGCAACGTTCAGGGGTTAGACACCGCTCATCTTATTGACCAAAGGTCACCCTTTAAAATGTATAGAGACTCCAAAAGCCCCATCGAACTCAACGTTCTCCAAATTGATCCCCCCAGCCTATCGCATGTAGAATCCTGCTTCCCGCGTTATCCACCAGCCCCAACACTCACGCAACATTTCAATTTTTCTCCAATCTTTCATTCCAATCAAAAGTGTGTCTGCCCGCTAGTTGGGTTCGTGATTCTCACGAAACACGAGTCGTCGACTCTCCTCGCATGGAATCCAGCTAACCGATGATTTACCGAGAGCAGACGAAAGCAGAACGGCGGGTGTCTGGAGAACGAAGTGGGCGAGCGCACGCGAGGCATCAAGGACATGTTAAATGCTGCGGTTGATAACAAAAACTTAAATTTTTACAAGGACGCGGAAACTTTGGTGTTCAAAGTGAACTCACAAAACACATATTACATGTGTTGCACCAACCAAATGCATCCATAGAATACTTATTGGTTGGCTCGCTTGTTAAATCAATACGCTTGCAATGCATCTTTCTGGTATTCCCTGCACAACACACCTTTTAGTGTTTTGCTACAGAACACGCTTATTGAAAAACACGTCATGTGTGTTGTTTCAACGCCTTTAGGGCCGAGCAACCCACTGTAGAATTGATACACACTAAAACAAGAGTGTTGTCGAGTGTATTGAAACAATTCACAAAACACATATTACATGTGTTGCACCAACCAAATGCATCGATAGAGTACTTGTTGGTTGGCTCGCTTGTTCAATCAATACGCTTGCAATGCATCTTTCCGGTATTGCCTGTACAACACACCTTTTAGTGTTTAGGACCGCATTTAGGACCGAAAACAACTCACTTGGTGCGCAGGCACACGTTAGCTATATTACACACTTAATAAAAAAATAAAAGAAAACACTTGCATGTTGCTTAAAGTGCAGTGCATATGAATACGGATGTGGAGCAGCGTTTACGAATTGGAAGACTTTCGAAAGCTTCCTTTAGTCGAAATTGACAGAGAAGCTGCAGATATCCCTGATGTGGATAAGAGATATGACGAGATTGAGATGGAAAGTAAATCATTATAATTAATTTGTAAGAGGCTGTAAAGAGCGATTACGCATTTGAAGAATAAAAACTATTTCATTTAACATAACATAACATAACATAACATAACATTTAATGCACATTCTTTTAACATTATTTTGTAATGTATAGACACTGTAACATAGGATAAAAGTGGTGAATATGGCCTGCCTCAATTAACACGTAAATCAATGATATACGAACCGGTCCATATTCCCCACTTTTACCCTATGTTGAGGCGGGCAAATGAACACACCCAGAACCGTGTAAAAAGTAACTACACGCGCGAATGCCTTTAAACCGCGTTGAAACAATTCACCTAAAGCGTCAAAAATGTACACACGTCGACATGTGTTGACATTCAACACATCATGAAGCATGTAAGAGGTGACATGATTTCCACCCCTAATGGATGTAGAAACAAGGCGCTTGTTTTCAGAATTTCGACCCAATGGCATTCCACTTCCGCCAGACAATAAACTTTAAGCACCCTCGAAAAAAAATGGTATCACAGTTTTTATTACCGACTGCGGTAATGCTGTACGGGCGGGTGGGAGTTTGTGTCACATCACCTTAAGGACAACCAGCGGAATTGAAAGCGGCGACCCTGCAGGTGGTTGAACAGAGTTCGCTACTTTGCGAATCCGCGGCCCGCGGCGAACGAGAAGGCTATATCGACAGCCGAGAAACAGAAGGGCGTAACTCGCGCCCTTTCAGTACGGCAGTTACGCCCTTCTGTCTCTCAGCAGTTTATACAATGGTAGCGGAGGCCCCGCGGCGCCAACAGCGGAGGGAAACTCAACGCCGGTTTCACCCACCATTCCTCCCTCGTACTCCCAATCTTTCTTCGGTTCGTTTTTCTTCGCCCCTCTTTACTCACTTATTCCCTCGCTTTCCTTATCGCCGGTCGTCTCCAGGGGCTTTTACAGAATCGTTCCGCCCTCGTCGGGCTCAATTCGTCCTCACCTGAATTCTTATTTATTTAACCACTTAGTTCCCAACTCGCTATTTCACGCACCTCGCCGGAGACTTTATCGCGCGATTTCGTATGCAAAGAGTAGGGGAGAGCGGGGCAAAATGGGGCAACGGGGCAAAACGGGGTTTTTGGGCAAAACTAAATTTTCCGATCATTTTTGGATCGGACAAGGTGGCAAAACTGGGCAGAAAAGCCTGATGTATCCGATAGGGCGAATTCGGGCATAAAAAAATGATTGGGAAATTTAGTTTTGCCCAAAAACCCCGTTTTGCCCCCTTGCCCCATTTTGCCCCGCTCTTCCCTATATGCATTCGCGGTGAAAAAAAGGCTTTTCTCCTTTACATCCACCCCGCTCCCCCCTCGGATGAATATATTTTTTACGAGAATATTAAGTTTAATATTCCTTGCCATCCGTTACCGCGCGCTCTAATAACTCGACCACTTATCGTCTTAATGCCCTCTCGAGGCGGAACCACCGGCTTCGTTCCTCTCCGTATCAGCCTTCGACCTCGACAGTCCGAGCCACCCTATTTTTCTCAACGATGAACCAACTTCCAGCGGCGAGGCTCGCGGGGAAAGAATCCAACCCCCTCGTCGAAACTTTTTTGTTTTCACTCAATCTCGACCCTCGAGGCTCGTCGAAGTTCCCGGGAAAGAGAGCGCGGCTCGCCTCCCTGTCGTACGCCGGGTAAAGGGTTATTTTTATATATTTTTTTATACATATTTTTTTTCTTCCACTAAGTCTGCTTACCGACCTCGTCCAGAAAGCGCGTCTACCCGCAGCTCGCTGCCTTAAGGACGCCTTTTTTTAAACCATAGACTGATTACTTCGGGCGAACTTACTCCGCAGTCGGGAATGTTGACGAGGTGGGTTTATTTAATAATCCTCGCGACTGCGACTCGAGTACGTATTTTTTAAAAATATTTTGGTCGGAGTGTCGCGAAAAAATTGTATGTAAGGAAATAAATCTCTGAAGGCGCTCATGAAAAATTGAATACTTAAGTACCGCGAGGTACAAAAAAAAAGAAATGGAAAGATCTTTAAAAATTAAAGCTTCAAGGATTTTCCCTTCGGCATATTTTTGTTTTTTTAATAAAATCTTGAAAAGGAAGGCCTGATTACTCGGTAGTCGGGAATGTTGACGAGGTGGGTTTATTTAATAATCCTCGCGACCGCGACTCGAGTATGTATTTTAAAAAATATTTTGGTAGGAGTATCACGAAAAAAATTGTATATAAGGAAATAAATCTCTGAAGGCGCTGATGAAAAATTCAATCCTTAAGTACCGCGAGGTCCGAAAAAAATTGAAAAATTAAAAAAAATTTAAGCTTCAAGGATTCTTCACTTCGGCTTTGTTTTTCTTGATAAAATCTTGAGGAGGTCGTTCGGGGGTTCGAGAAGCGACGGCCCGCGAGAGCATCGCGGGCTATCTTCAGCGTTCACGCGCCGATTTACACGTAACAGTTTTCTCCGAAGACGCCCGAGGCCGATGGAAAATTGAATCCCAAGTATCGCGGGTTTATGCACGTAGATATACATGTATCAAGGGATCGTTGTATGCAGGAGAGCCTCCCGTGATGCCGGGATCTGCGTGACCCCGAAATCCTCAACAACCCCCGCGCAAGTAGTAACAACCGCGCTCCTGTTCCTCTAAATATTTATTTATATTTATTTATATTTGTTTATATTTATTTATATTTATTTATATTTATTTATATTTATTTATATTTATTGATATTTATTTATATTTATTTATATTTAAACACGAGAGCGTTTGTTCTCGTGTTAGGGTAAGCAACAAAAGGCTTCGTTTTTTACAACCAGGCCCTCCATTAGAACCAATTTAACTTAATGATAACAAATATTTTCTTGAATATAGCAATATAAATGTTTATTTATTTTGCAAAATTTTCGTTGAGTCAAATACATGTTTTTCATTACCATTTAACATTTTTTTGGATCAATTAACTTTTGTTTAAGCCAAATAATTATTTTACGATCAAATGGTTTGACAGTTTGTTTTTAGATAATAAAAAATGTTATCTGGCCCGACGAAAATTTCTCGACAACAAATGAATATTTATTTCGCCATGTCGAACGAAAGATTTGCCAACGTTAAATGAACTCTTTTCTCAGTGCTCGCGGCCCTTTTCGACGAGGCAAAAAATGTTCTGACAGTTGCAGACACAAAACAAGTAAATAATGAACGAGAAACCCGTCCGTCTGTCGCTCATACATGCAAAGAAATTTATACGCAGAGCTAAATTATTACCGTCTCTGGGACGATTAATAATCTTCTCGCATTTCAATTCTCGACGACTCTTGTCGCGTCTCCCCTGCAGATTTATTATTCCAGGGATGAAAAAAAGGCTGATTGCACCTGCGCTAGCGAAGGGATTGAGCTCGTGCAGAGACAACGATAAGCCCGCGATGAAATTTACCATACTCTGTAGAAGCAGCCCGACCAGTCCCGGTCGTACAATCCCCGGTACTCAAACGACGTTGAAGAGTAACTAGCGGAGATGTGCGGACGAGGTTTGACTGAGAGCGAAGTGGAAGCCGCCGCGATGCAAGAGAGAATTCGCAACAAGGTAGAATAAAGTATAACTGCCTGTCTCTCCTATGCGGGAAGCTTCCACTTTTTTCTCTTCTTTCAAACTCCTTTTTCACACTCGCTCTCTCCCTCAGTTTCTTTTTGCTTTAAAAATTCCTTCGCCGCACAGAGAGAGAAGGAGGGAGAGAGAGAGAGAGCCACTACGGGCGAAGTTTCTTTGAAGTATTTTGCTGAAAATTTCGTTGATCTAAAATGCTCTTGGTGAGATCACGAGAGGAATATTACTGGGCGCTTCACGATTAACATCCGCGGCCGAGATATATAATAATAATAACAACAACAATAACAATAACAATAATGATAACAATAATAACAATAATAACAACAATAATAACAACAATAACAACAACAATAATAACAACAATAATAACAACAATAATAACAACAATAATAACAACAATAATAATAACAATAATAACAACAATAATAATATAATTTGGAAGAATGTCCAGGAGCAAGAGTCGGTCGTCGACGAGCCAGTGCACTGAGCGAAAAATCGGGGATGGAGCGAACACACATGAGAGGTTGACCGAAACAAATATGGTTGGCTCAATGACGATTTAGGTGGCTTAACGACCGAGAGGTTGAGTTAACAACACAAGGTTAGCTCAACCTCTCGGTGAGGTTAAATACGGCAACACTTATGGTGTACTTGAATCAGTACTGAGGTTTATTGATTCAATAGTGAGGTTTATTGATTCAATAGTGAGGTTTATTGATTCAATAGTGAGGTTTATTGATTCAATAGTGAGGTTTATTGATTCAATAGTGAGGTTTATTGATTCAATAGTGAGGTTTATTGATTAAATAGTGAGGTTTATTGATTAAATAGTGAGGTTTATTGATTCAATAGTGAGGTTTATTGATTCAATAGTGAGGTTTATTGATTCAATAGTGAGGTTTATTGATTCAATAGTGCGGTTTATTGATTCAATAGTGAGGTTTATTGATTCAATAGTGAGGTTTATTGATTCAATAGTGAGGTTTATTGATTCAATAGTGAGGTTTATTGATTCAAATTTGGGTTGACTCAACCTCAATGAGGTCGATTGTTTGAAGTTCACCATCAGTTTCGTCGTATTTAACCTCACCGAGAGGTTGAGTCAAGCCAACCATATTTGGTTGGCTCAAGCGTTCATTTATGTTTGCTCGCTCTCGGTTTTTTTCTCTCAGCGTGGGTGACTGGTTCGGAGATTTAATCTCCGCTTGTCTTGCGCGAAGAGCCGAACAACACCGCCCCTCGCGTTTCACTTCGGTCCCACAGCCCGGTGTATTCATTCCCGTGTCGTTTGTTAGCTCGGGGTATATCGCTCCGGCCAACAAACGTAAGAGGATTTTCGCGGCTCCGATTTTACCGCGAAAGTAACTCCGTTAAGCCGACCGTAACTGCCACGGCACCATAGACCAAAAGGATCCTTCCTCAACAAAAGTGACTCTCGTCGAGGCTCCGTGATCCTTTCGTACGATCATTTGTCTTAACGTCGCCGAGTCCCGAACCCCGAGTAAAATCGTTTCACCTCTGCACACCGTAAAATCAGCAGGGTTGATCCTTTTAAACTCTTTAATAATTCTTCAGTTAAAAAAATTGACCTTTGTCCATTTTTTTTAACTGGCGAATTTTATATATATATATATTTTTTTTCCACAAGATGAATGACAGAGGCAATATTTTTTTTTAACTGAAGAATTATTTTTTTTTTTTATTTTCCACAAGATGAATGACAAAGGAAATATTTTTTTTCAATGGTAAAACACGATTTAGTACAGCAAAACAAGTATTTGCGAAATTTATATTAAATATATGCACTGTAAAAGTAGATTGTAAATTTAATGTACTGGGACTTGACATTTGTTTAAATTACTTAAATTAATCGAATAATAATGTACTTCGTTTGCAAAATTGAAATACCGTAAATTAAAATGATAAATCTTTTGCATGAGGTTTACAAAAATGTTTTTTTTTTTTCGTGGGAGTTTATTTGGGCCGAAGGGAAGTCGCCTGGAAAATCGAGTCGCCAGTATTGTACGAGTGTACAAACAAAACGTCTTGACTCTACGTCTGTCCCACTCGAGATTCGAGCAGTCTGGAATTGGACACGGCCCATTAATTTACCTAAGTGGTTTGCGCGCCGCACGGCCTCTTCCGTTCTGCAGTAAACTACGTTCCTGTTCACCACAAATATCGCCTGTGGGCACGTGCAGGTCGAACTACTGTACGTACACCAATTCCATCACTGCTCGATTTCCCGACGGTAACATCCGCAAATGCCGAATGTACACGCACCGATCGAACATCGTTCGGTCCCGATGTATTAGTGCTGTTCGGCAACACAATACCCTTGTCTCATTCGGCACCTTCGTGTCTGAGTGATATACGTGTTTCCATTCCATATCAGCAATTCCAATAGCCGATGGGAAATGCGTGTAGACGAAGATTCTCAGATTGCTCCATGAATTAATTCACCATGGGCGAAAAACACACAGATTTTTTATATAAAAATAGGCCCTTTTTTGACACTCAGTCAATTTTATCAGCGATATTTTTTTAGAGTCTATGCATTCGATTTTACAATTTTCTAAAGGGCGGATTTATTATTATTATTATTAGACTTTACAGAAAGATTTGAAAAGTAAAACAAAATGTTTTGCACACGGAAAGTTTAAATTGGAAAATAATTGCTAAAAGTCAAATTTCTAATTTTTAATTTGTGAAAAAAATAAATGATTGAGAAAACAACGAAGTTTTTGAGGGGAAAAATAAATACGTCCAAGAATTCATGAGCAATTCGAAAAATTTGCATTCCACTAATATTTAGGAATGCAGCAGATATGTCCATTTTCGCATTGCGTGAAATATAAAAATGGCTGTAGCGTCCGGTATTTTTTTTTCTCATAGATTACATAAATTACAATATTTCCATTTATTCCTCGCGCGGCCTCCAATCATTGATTACAGTTTTCACCCATCACAATCAAACCGGAAATTGGGGATTAAAAAAAGAACGCGTATCTCTTTTTCGTTTCTCGATCCACAAATGGACGGTATTTATCAATATATAAGCCCGATATACAACCGACAATCTCCGCAGTTGAATAAATAAAAACGCAATCAACAGTCCCATGAATTACACAGGCATATATGGTCCGGAATAAATACAGCTGTGTCGAAAATTCGTTCCCCGCGATGACTATTATAACTGCTCGAAAGATGAAGAAAAAATAAGTCTGGGAAGAAAAATCCGTCGGACCAACGACTCGACAAATCCTCGACCAGTCCACCGAGCAAATGGGGTATGAAGTGACTTTGGGTTTGGCTGGAAGGATTCGACCGTCTGCCAGCTATGGCAACATTGATACCATGTATGTCTGGCAGGATATATGGAGGAGAAAAAAAAACGCCAGCCACCCCTGCGGAGAAAGTGATCGATGATACTCCGGGGAGGGAAAAAGGAGGCAAAGGCTTTACTCGCCCGGGGGTTAATAATGTCGCCCCGACGACCGTATTCCGGCGACTGTCGTTGATACCGTTGGCCGAACCCGGTTTCCTCGTAGCTACCTCAAGAATCACTCGATATCGAAAGGATAGGGTTGGTTTACTTTTCAATAATTATGCGAGAAGCCGATCGATTTTCAATGAGTTCGTTGCAACGGCCGATTCGGAAGGCCGATGGTAGTTAAGGGATTAGTTGGCGATGTGTGGTTTCCGTCGCAATCGCAAATATCGAATTCGCATTTGACCAGCTACACCTGCGGCTGTCTCTACTGCGCAATTTTCTCGTTTCGCCGATCGAGGATTTTTTCAATATTGGGTAGGGAACGAAAAAAAATACTCTGAGCAAAATGGAAATAAAACCTTTTTTTCGGTCAGTACTTTGCGTGTAACCGGCAAAGCGATGGATCGGATTTGTACGGTGATTTTGGTTCGATTGGTCTTTTTTTTTACTGGTTTTTATGACACTTTTTAATCGGAGGTCATTCCTTAGGGAAGTCGTTGTTAATCCCAATTTTCCCAATTTCGTAGAACAAAAAATGTTATACAAGCGGAAAAAGTTAATCCTAAAAGGCCTCCAATGGTTCACACTTTTATCACCATCGAGCCGTTAATTTGAGTAAATGTTTTTTTAGCTTTTTCGTAGTGAAATCTATACGTCAGGATGTAAGCAGCACGCTACACCGATACGCCAAACAATATGGCGATTGCACAGTAAAAAAGATTTGTACTTTCAAGCAAACTTTTTTTTGTCCACAAACTTCCACAATTGTTTTCCTGTTAATTTCACAAAAAATATTTCTAAAATGAACAAATATTGTTCTACAATGAAGAACAATTTCTAAAATGAGCAAACATTTTTCTAAAATGAACAAACAATTTCTAAAATGAGCAAACAATTTCTAAAATGAGCAAACATTTTTCTAAAATGAACAAACAATTTCTAAAATGAGCAAACATTTTTCTAAAATAGGCAAACACTTTTCTAAAACCACCAAAGATTTTTCTAAAACGAGCAACCATTTTTCAAAAATGAACGAACATTTATCGAAAATGAACGAGAAAAGAGTTCCGAGCTTTTGTGAGCAAAGAAACATTGGTCCCCACATTATTGTGTACAGGTTCCAGAAGCTGTGCCCTCCTTTACCAATGAACTCATGTGTTCGCCCCCCGCATTAATTCAGCTTATCGTCCCTAAAACCCGATCGATACAAAATATGTGCCCGCAACCTCCCCTATCAGTCCAGAACCGCCACTACCGAGGCCTCCCGCTCTATCGGTAGCACAACATGCCCCGCGACAGCGGCGTCGTCGTACGCCGAAGAAATAAAAAAGGGGGCGCAAAGAAGTTGAAAGACGAGTCGAAGAGCAAAGCCGTGCAGATGAGGTGAACCGGAGAACCCGCAGGTGTATTCTCGGGACGTCGCCCAAGGGGTTGGGTATTGAGCAGGACAGAATAGTTCGCGGGTCTCGTCGAGGGGAAGGCCGAGGAGGCGCGGCTCGCGATCAAATTAAAACGTTCCTCTGAATAGGGTCGTTAACGACACCGTGCTTCTCGCACCGACCCGGACAACTTCGAGGTCGGCTTTCTTCCTCGTCCCGAAACTCATTAAATTTATTCGCGACCCAAGTTGCGGGGCCCTCAAACCCGGAGACAAATCGCCGCGGCCTTCTGCATCGGTGCCGCGATCATGGTCGCCATGCGGCGATGCCGTCGCGAGGATAACAACCCTATCGCGGCCGTCGCCGTTGCAGGGTCGGGCCGGAAAACTCTCGAGGCCATTCCGGCGATTCGGGCCGCCAGGCGACGAAATTGGATACTCCTTTTTCTCCTCCATCGCGGCGCTCGGAACGCGATTCGGGTTGCTCCGCGACGCGGCGATGAGAAAAGGCATCGTCAAGCTCAATGAGAATTTGCACACAACGAAAACACTGTACATTGTTCCGGACCTCTTGTTAAGGCGACTCCAGGCAACTCTTCGGACTCACGCCAACGCAAAGGAAGGCTGGGCCAATTAAATTATAGTTTGCAATGCTGAAACGGAGAATTTTTCGATTAATTTCGTATGGGCTTAAAGTTCACCGAGAAAAAAAATGATTTCTCATCAAGCACCTAAGCTCAGACTTCGCGCAAAGACACCTAGACACTGTTACAAGCCTGGGGGAGAGCGGGGCAAAACGGGATGATGAGACAAAACGCAATTTTCCAACTTTTGGATGGTGGCGATGGTGGCAAGTAGGGCAAAACGGGTTTGAAAAACCGGATGTATCGTTGGGACAAAATGGAGCATCCAAAAATTATTGGAAAATTGAGTTTTGCCCCCATTGACCCGTTTTGCCCCGCTGTTCCATTTTGCCCAGGTCTCCCCTATGCAATAGCCAATATCCAAATGTAAGACCTATACAACCAAAGCAATCCAAACAACCCAAACAACCCAAACAACCCAAACAACTATATTAGGTGTTACTTTTAGAAAAAAATCGCTGTTGGACTCAACAAACGTGTGGATAAGAAAGCCATTTTTTCACTATTAATTTCGTCTGACATCGAACGTTATGCTCCGCTGCAAATAGTTCCAACGAACAAATGCGCGTTGAATTTTTGTTATAGATCGTTCGATCATCTTCAAAGTCGCGTGTCATCTGTAAGCGATAGGAGTCTTCGGCTCGTGGGCGAGGGGCGTAAGGAGAGCGTCGAAGTCGGGGCCGATGACTGTATGGGGAGGAACTCGTTAATCACTCGGTAATTAAATCATGCTCGTGCCGAGCGTCAACGGCACGCGCTTAATTGCCAGGGCGCGCCTCTCGCGGCGTCGCGTTGCTTTCCATCCCGTGTACCGTATTAATACCCTCCCGTTTCGGCTCTCGTGTTTCCCAGTTCGTGCGTTACTCGCATCAGTCGTACAACTCCCGCTAAAAGGCTGCAGTGCTTTCGTATGTATCTCGACATGTTTTCCCTATACACGCCCAGCCCTTTCCCGCACCGTCATGGGTGCACAGCGGCGCGCACCTGCGTTGAAATACGATAAATGCAATATAACAGACCGCGAACGGAAACACCGGAAACAGCGGTATCAAAGGCGTTTTGTTACCAACGATTACTCGCCGTTCGGCGAATAAGCGCCGTTGACGATCATTTCCGGCTCAGCGAACGAAGCAACAAGTACAATTAGCTTACACATATTTTTTGCTCGTTAAGGCGCATCGGAGTTACGCAATGAACGGTGATTAAGAGCTGAGAGAAAAATGAAAAGTTGTTAAAACATTATTTTCTTAATGTTTTAGCAAAAAGATTTCTTTTTGTTTTTTTTTTAGCTCGCTTCTCAAAGGTACCGACTTATACTTTCCCTTCGCTAAGTCTCCCATTAATTGGCATTGGAAATGCGATTGATTACCATTAATTATTCGTTTAAGGTAATTCGGGTTTTGTGAATGCTATCATTCCCACTTGTTATTTTTTGTCCTAAGCACCAAGCTAGTTCTCCTATTTTTTTGCAGCCGCGGCCGGCTTCCTTCCTGGATCGCATTCGCCTTAGTCTTATTACCTAAATGCATAGGGGCACTGCAGAAAATCTGTGTCGATATAGCAAAAATAAATTGTAAATTTAGTGTCCTAGAAATTGAAATTTGCTTTCATTGCTTACATTAATTTAGCATTTGTGTACTTTTTTGTAAAATAAAAATACCAAATATTAAAAATACAAATCTTGCGCCTGAAGATTACAAAAAATGTCCTTAAAAATAAACATTTCATTGTGAAATTGCAACGTACATGTGTTTGAAATTTCAGAGTTTATGTTAAAAAAGCTTCCAATACTGTTCATTAATTTACAAACAAAATTTTTTTACAGTGAGAGGTTTTTTCGTTTGTCAATATTTTACCAATTTCTACAGACTTGAGAAGCATTTTTTTCTTTACATTTTTGTCATTTTATAAATAAATAAATACATAAATAAATGAATAAATATTAACAATTCTGGAAATATATTTTTCGACGAGGATTGAAAATTGTTTATATCTTTGAAACGACGCTGTCGGGTATGAGAAGTAGAGGCGGGATGAAAATGAAACAATGATTAGAGGAGATCGCATAGAAAGGCGGGGTGCGCATCAGCGACGAAGGAGAATATGCAAAAATTCTTCGGCGCCCCCCAAGCCTCGTCGACGTTAGCGGAAAGCGTTGACGCAGCGGCTGAATATCGAGGAATTACTCACACATCGATGGTTACCGGTTGCGCGGCTCTATCACCCATTACTTCCACGCCCGTGGAGCGAGCAACAAGTACATTACAATGTATATGTTATTAAACCCATAGTAGTTTCACTTAATAAAACGGCTGCCTCGAGGCTCCTCGTTATACTCGTTACCGATGCGATTTCCACCATGTTTCCGTACTGTTGTCGTTATAATTGTGTCCGATGCTGCATAATTCGGAATATCGAGTTACGCACGTCAGTGTCAAAATTAATCATTCTCCCCGTCCTTGACAAAATAGAACTTACGACGCGCGTTGTTAAAATCGCTGCATCTAAAAACAGTATTTAAAATATTGATCCTGAACAGTCTTCAGCTTTTTTATACGTTTCATGAGTAGTGGATGTAATTTGTGCACAAAATACATTATATATATATTATTCATACATTTTTTTATCGACACATGGAATGTTTGACACAAAAAATAAAATGAAAAAAATTGATAAAAAATTAGGGAAAAAAATGCAATATTTTTAGAATTCGAAAGTTTTCGGCCACAAGCGATATTTATAATATTGAACGTTAACTCTGTAGAAATGCGTGTAAAAATACAATTAACTTACATTTTCAGTACCCATTAAGAAACTTTTTAGTAATAAAAAATTAAGTATTTTTAATGATAGTAATAAAAGAAAAGTTAGCGTCTTTTTGGTTGTTATCAAATTAAAATTTAGTATCTTTAAACGTAGTAACAAAAATAAAAGTCTTCCTTATCGCAAATCGAAAAAAATGACGATGTTGTCTCCGCGCGAGGCGTTCCCGTACTTTGAATAATATTTATCTGGGATGAAATTGGGGAACGTGTTTCGGTCCGGTTATCATTAATTCAGGTGCTGATCGTCCTGGTCCATATTCACCGCTCTCAACCCTACGCAATCGGCAAGCGCAAATTATTTATTACGATAAGTGTCCGTGTACAGATGGTTCAAAACCCGTGCAATTTCTCAGCCGGATTAGCGATAATTGAGACCGAAGGCTGTTTAATAATTTATAAACCCTGTCACGCTTGTCCCGTTACGCCCGTTCCGAACGACGGTTCGTTTTATCGATTCGAGTTGAAACTGCGGAAAGCCTTCGATTCGAAAAAAATATCGACAGCGCAGAAACGAATACACCCGCGAAGTAGCTCGAACATTGCAGCAGACATTTATTCACTATAGTGTTGCAGCTTATTTCGTACCTGTCGGGCCGAATTCACGTTGTGAGAGAAAGATACCATCGGTCGACGTGGCCGCGACGCGTTCATCGCTCATTTATCGGCAGCGCGAGACAGCCAAAACGAGCCCGGGGAGAGTCGTGTCGGATGTGCAAAAAAAAAAAAAAAATGCACCCTGCTTGCCAACGGCAAATCGATTAAATCGATTCGATCCACCGCTCGGTGGAATTTGTATTTATAACTTTCCACGGGCGCCTCGCTCCCGTATAGGGTAAGTTCGGGTGATATGGCCATGATTTTCTGAAAAATGAACATTTCAGGTTTAAAATTAAAAACCACCTTTAAATTTTGGTAACCAACTCTAGAAACATCGAACTGAAATAATTCACTCAGAAGTTTCGATATTTTCGATGCGTGATTTAATTGCAGCTCTATAAATAAATGTTTGCGATCGGCCATATCACCCTGACAAATATTAAGACAAAAAAGACAATAATTATCTCCGTCAAATGTTTTAGATGTGAAATTAACAAAAGGCCAAAACGGACCACTCAAAAATGTAAGAAAATTCTTTAAAAATTCATGCGGCTTCTAGAAAATCAATGAATTCGTTTGAAAAGAGAAAAAAAGGCTTACTGATTATTTGATGAACCATTTTTTTTAGCGATCTCTTGGTAACTTTTTGACATTATTATTATGCAAGATTAACGTTGATTTTTTCAGATTTTTATACCCATAGACAGTGTTCAAATTCTCACTGAATCTAACTTTTGGCTGGAAATGTACATGTACAGCGTCTTTAAAATGTATAGAAAATATTAAATTTTTCATTCAGATTCCTTAAACCTTCGTACGAAAATTTTGTGAGACCTGACGGCAAAAATGCGACGGGTCATCGTCGCGAAATAACGACGACAAAAAGTCACACCCACAACCGATGCAGGTACAACGTTAGAAAATGTAATATTCGAACGCAAAAAAAAACAAAAAAATTGAAGTAACAAACGAAAATAAAATATACACAAAAAGAAACACACGAGACTTCGAGACCGCGTTTGTCGGCAACTTTTTCAATATTTCACGTGCCGTCATGTGGCAGCTCCGGTTTTTGTTTTCGTTTCTTCCCGTCTGTTCTCGCATCGTTCATCGCTTGCCGGATACTTCAATCTTCGATGCTGCTGCCTCGCGCATTTCAATTCTTTTCTTGTTGAAGACAGCATTGGCTCTTTTCTCAAAGTCGGTCAGAAGTTTATGCCCCATTCCCAGCCTTTCCCCTCCCAACCCTGCGACCGTGTAAATTTTATAATGGACTGTATTTTTTTTTATTTTTTATTTTTTTTTTACAACAGTATAAAAATGAAATCAATAATCGGAACTCGGTGTTGACCGGAAAATGCGGATAATGCGGGTTTCGCAAACTGCAATGGAAACCATTTATTCGCCATTACAAATCCATCATATTAAATACGCGAATACCTCGCTGAACCCAATTAATTAACTCGCCGGTCGGGCAAACGTGTTTACCGCAATCGAGCTTATCGATGGAAGCCATTTCGTCGTGTGTGACTGCGAAATCGAATGTCTCGATATTTGACGCATAGGCTCACTCGATATGGATTTAGGGATTGGCATCGTGCCCATCTGCACCAGTAATAATTGAACGTGAAAAAAAAAGTTTACCGAAATCGAGTCGGGATTAATATCCTGACTCGATGATTATTTAATAATGATCGTGATACTGGATATGATTTATTTTAGTAAATAAATCATTGCCTAGGGTAATTGACGCGATTCCCACAACACATAGAAAAATATGCAATACCGGTTATTCACAAAAAAAGTCATTCATTGTACAATATGTATAAAATTATTAAAGTTATACATATTTATTATTAATTTATTTTTATTATTTTTTTATTATTTAAATTTATTATTAAATTTATACATATTTATATAAACATTTTATTTTGTTATCATTTACATAAGAAAAACTCAGTCATATCTATGAACTTGTGTAGAACATGACCTTGGTTTTTCCGCGATGCCATTGCGAAGCAAAGAAATCGCTGTTTGAAAATACGCAAAATTACTCATTTTTGCAATATTGGCTATAAAAATTGCTGATAAACTTTTTTCGTTAATTGTCACTCTAGGACTGTATTCCCTGTATTTTTCCACGCTGATGACGAATCTACCGGTTATTTTATTCATAAATTAATATGTAATGAGTCAAATTGTGTCTAAAGTACAGTACTAATTTTTCAAGAAATTCAAAAAATTCAAAATGACATAAAATTTAGAGGATTAGATCTATTCTCTCGAAATTTTTTTTTTCACAATAACAAAGCTTCCTCCCTGAGGTAGCAAAAATAAAAAAAAATTATTTTACATATTGATAGCGAAAAAAGTGACGGTAGATGGAGAACGAGCTCGCAAGCTGCCAATGTTCGCGGATTCGCGATTGACGTTTCTGTCAATGAGCTGGGTCGGCGATTCCGCGTCGCGCCGTGGAATTCCGCAAATGCATGTGTGTGTTGGCGCATTGACGGGTCCTATTTCTCCGCGTTACGCCGTCGCTGCAGGTACAATAAATAGTCGCACTTCGGTAACGCGAACTCAGCGTGGAGTCAATTACGGGCGCTCGTAGTACGTTATTGCTGTGTCCGCATCAACGCTTCGTTTCTGTTGCCGGTTCAATCAATTAAGACCGAGGGCGCTGTTCCGCTCGTATATGCGCTATATATAGTGGTAACTATCATCGATTAATCTTCCGTTATCACCGACGAATCGACTGCCTCCACCGACCGCTCGCTCGTTGATACCCTCGCGTCAACAGGACCCGACAACGCGATAATAGCTATGTCGCTTCTCGGCTTCATCTGGATAATCAATGACATTATCGCCGCGCCAGGATCGTCCCAAAAGCTGCGACTATTATTATTATTATTATTATTATTATTATTATTATTATTATTATTATTATTATTATTATTATTATTATTATTATTGGACGTTCAAATAAATATTTTGTTGGTTACAACTAAAAGATCGGTTAGTTCGATCATTTTTTTGATGATTTCACCACTTATTTTTTGGGGTATTAAAATATTTTGTTCGACCAGGTACACATTTATTTGAACGTGCCCTAATCTTTAAGTGATTCAACCACATTTTTTTTTATCAGTCCGGACTCCAAAAGCTAGGACTTGTAGATGATAAAAAAAAAATTTGAAAATAATTATTGCAATCATTGATATATTTTTTGTATGATAATAATAATAATAATAATTATTATTATTATTATTATGATTTTCTCAATTATCATATGTGCTGACACGTGAATTCCATTACCGACATGTCCGCCTTAGCGGCGACCGTGGTGCCTCTCAGCGGGAGCCGAATTGCGTTACGAAAGGAACAAAATAGAATGGTCTCTCAAGGGGCGGGAAGGCTCCGGTCATTACTAATAATAGAGTCCGCTAGCTTCGTGGTCCAGCACGCGAACGAGCCGGCCGATGTGCCCGACGCGCTCACAGAATTTTGGAGTGTATCAGTCCCCGGTCGTTAGTCTTCTTACGCATAAATGTTCTTGCTGGGATTCGCTTACCCGTGGAAGACGGACAAAATGTACGTAGAGTAACTATTTTACCTACTTCATACAGACGCAACAAATTTTTTGCTGCAGCAGCATTTTTTTTTTTTTGCTGTAGCAACAATTCTCCGTTTCCGCTGCAGCTGCAATTTATTTTTTGGCTGCAACAGCAATTTTTTGGTCAGCCAATTTTTTTTTTTGTGTAACAACAAATCTTGTTTGTTGCAGCAACAATTCTTTGTTTTTGCTGCAGTTGCAATTTATTTTTTGACTGCAACAACACTTCTTTGTTTTTGCTGCAGTTGCAATTTATTTTTTGACTGCAACAACACTTCTTTGTTTTTGCTGCAGTTGCAATTTATTTTTTGACTGCAGCAACAATTCTTCGTTTTTGTTGCAGTAGCATTATTTTTCTTTTTTATTTTTGGTGCAACAGCATTTTTTTTCCTGCAGTAGCATTTTTCTTGCTGCAGCATTTATTTTGTCGCAGCAGCAATTTCTTTTTGCTGTCGGAACAACATATCATGATTGATGCAAATTGTGTTACCGTAACAAGATGATTTCTCTCCGTGCCGCGCAGTGCTCGGCGCTTTTTGCCCCTCCGGGCTCTTCACTGTTTAGCGATAGTTGAAGTACGCCTGACGGAGAAATTTTCCAAGAATATTTCGATAAGAAGATGCTCCCTCCTCGGTGTATTCCGAGACGATAAAATCATTTGTCGTACCGTAATGAATTCGCTGCTTCAAGACATACAAACTTTTGATATTTGACTAACAAGATTACAACACCGTTATAGTTAGCACTTAGCGCCGACTTAATCACACTCCTCCGTGCCTCACCGGCAGGCTGGTGCAGTGACAACAGCGCCCAGTCGATAATGCGATATTCGAGGAATTTTGTTCGTTCAAACGAAATTCTAGAGAATTTTTAAAACTTTTTTTTCGTATAAAAATTGAATCATGGAAAATGGGGGACGAGCCGCGCGCGAGATCGCTCGCGACCCATCGAAGATGAACCCTCGTCGATTAAATACCGCGGCATCAAAAGCGAGATTTAAATTTCTGTCAGTCTTTTCGGCGAGCGTTCTCGTGTCAGAGAGCATTTTTCGACGGGAAATCGGGTTACGGATTATCGAAATGAATTGCGTGAAAAATTTCGTCGTTCACTCGCGCAAGTTTTCAGAGATATCGAGTCGCTCCAGTTTCCTTTTTCCACTCAGCTATTGCACATTAATTTTTTGCGACATTTTTAAAAATAATGTTGACGGTGCAGAGACAAATGGTATTATATTATATTATATTATATTATATTATATTATATTATATTATATTATATTATATTATATTATATTATATTATATTATATTATATTATATTATATTATATTATATTATATTATATTATATTATATTATATTATATTATATTATATTATATTATATTATAATAACAATTAAGGCGTTGACCTGCATTTACCAGCTTCTAAAGAGGCTAATTTTTGTATATGTATTTATACGCATCTTAAGGAATGTGTGTCGAAAATTGTATACAAATTTGTTTGCCTTAATCCTTTAATGGTCAATAAGAAGATAGAGCAGATTTCACTAAATCACAATTTTCGACTATCACAACAACAATAAAAATGGTTAATTAACCTATAATTCTTTTTCCCCCAACAATTCTATAGCCGTACGAATGAGTAAATAGTTTCGTCTCTTGTTTTCAAATCTTAAAAATTCCTTCCAAACAATCGCAATTTTTTCTTCGATAAAAAAAATGTGTTACTCTCGAAAATGTTTCGTTCCTTTCAACAACGATTTTACCGACCAGCTCTTCAATAACCGAGTTCGAAAATAGTCTAGAAATAACGTAACGCCCCTCACCTCCGTAAACACGGTAGTTTTGCAAGTTTTCGATTAAATCCTAGCGTTCCATTTATCAATATTGTATGCAAACTCGAGTCAATATCGGGAAGACCAGAGCGGCGGGTTCGGGAACTGGGTTAAGGACCCCGTCGAAGAGTTAGTGGCATCAGCCGAGGCGGCGCTATTATTTATAAAGCGAAAGTTCTTCACAGAAAATCCCTCGGCTATCTCGTTGCTGACACGATGCGAAAGCCCCACGAGCGCTCCGAGTCTCTCCCGTTTCTCCGGGGACCATCTGGACAGTGTTAAAGCTTCGCTTCTTCGTGACGCGAAGGTATAAACTGCCTACCCGTGGAGCGGATTCCTGGCCGCTTTCGCGCCGGCTCATTCATTCTACGTCTCTCTCGTCGGCCTCCTAACGAATCTCATTTAAACGGCGATATACTCGAGTTTTACCGTCATTCAACGAATTTTCACCGCGAAATTGAATCCGTCGTTAGCGCTGCGGGTACTCGGAACCGACCCGAATTGGCTTACATTTTATTTCACTTTTTTTTTTTCGTCGGGCGGTTCATCAGCTGAAATTGCTCTCGTCTCCGTGAAAAGCACGCACGCGTTTCGTTACTTCCGTGCATTGTGAATTTAGCGATTCGAGCGGAGATTACAATAGGAACCGTTTCTACTCTAATTAGCGATTTCGCCGTACAGCACGTTATTTAGGTATTTGAGGCGATGTGAATTACCACGGTCGGTAAAGAAAAATTTGGTTTTTTTTATTATGAATACCGACCATTCACGTGCGAAAGAAAATTGTTACTCGAATCCGCAGCGATAACCGCTTCGTTGAAGAATTTGCTTTCAATCGGACATGGTCACCATACGCGAGAAAAATTTATTACAGTTTCTGTTACCGACCGAGTCGGTAATGGAATTTAAGGTAGTTCTTGCGAATATCGTTTACTATTTCAGAGAATTGTGGATTAAGTTTCAGAGAAACGAGAGGGAATTACAAACACTTCTGGATGGTATAAAAATCTGAAAAAAATTATGCATATTAAAGGTGCTGATGAGATTAATTTTGCATAATAATAATTCCAAAATGTTATTAACAGATTTATTAAAAATAAAATTGATCAACAAATCTCTCGGAAAACCAAGTTTTTTTTTGGAAATTATTCGGGCACTTTTCTGAAGACGTTTTGATTTTTTCAGATTTTTTAATTCACTTTGAATTTTTTTTTTGTATGGGAAAAATGTGTAGAAAGTCACAAAATTCAAAGTGAAGTACATAGGTCGATTGCCAATTGGCAATATAGTAGTTCTTAGTACGTATTGAGAGGATTACTAAAATGCGGGGAGATCGGAAAATCGGAAAACCGCAATATTATTCGTTTGCTATGTTAAGTCGAGAGATTATCTGCATATTCTTCGCTCCGTGTGCGCCGGGCGATTCGCTCGTTGATCCAGCGACCGTTTTTGTTGACTCAGTCGATAATTTGTTCACGCAACCAATTAATTAGTTGCTCCGGCCGGAGTAACTTTCCGGCGCCGGTAGTTGGCTGATCCCACTAATTATTTTTCTCAGTCCACTGCAGAGAATGTACGGAGCACTCGTTATTACCCTTTTTAATTGCATCGCGGTAAAACATAGTATTACAAAGTTTCAGCAATTTTTTCCTGACATGATACAAATTAGGTAATTTTTTTACAAACGAGTTTCAAAAAATTAAAAAACCAAATCATTTCTTTTTTTTTTTACTTTGAACACATGGTCCATCTTGCCCCTCAATCTGTCCCTGAATAATGTAACAACATTTTTTTTTATAAGTCGTCAATTCGACACTGCGAAAGTAATCATCCATTATTCATTCACAAAATATAACCCGTCATCTTTCGGAGAGCTTAATTTGCATGCAACTGCAAACTCGTACAGGCACATATATTATCCTGTGACTATATTATCATATAGCATTATCCCCAATTATTCCGCCCACCCGCGTCGCCCGGTTCGCCGACGGGAATCGCGCAATGGACACGTCGAACAATTTTATTAGTATATACGAGAAATATTGAGTTAAAACGAGTTATATTGCAGGTTTCTGGCGGCTGCAGTCGAAGCGAGGGAGTTTATCACATTAGCAGAGAAATCGGAAGGACAGATAGACGCGGAGAGAGCTGCAGCAGTAAGAAAACTATATAGGGTAAGTTAGAGTGAAATGAGCAACCCGCAATGTCTTTTGTTTCACTCGGTTAGAAAATGGCGATTTTTGCCCTTGCGAAAATCCCCATTTTCACACCTTGTGAAATAATGGTACATTTCGATACGAGTGCGAAAAAACTTAAGTGGGAATTAATTAATTAAAATTAAAAGTAAGTGGGAGCTTAATTTTTTTTTTCATTTTTTGTATTAAACACAAAATACTTCGATTTTTAAATTCGTATATAGAAAGCTCTTAAACTATCCAGTAGGTTGAATACGTTGAAAAAAATTCCCACTCTCCATAAGTATAGATCTTAATCTGAAATTGAACCTCGCGAACGGCAAGCCTAAGCAAAAAATCTTAAGAGATGCCGCATTCGTCTTTCATACCCAAAAAGAAAGAAGTTGTCGAATTTTTTTGGTACAAGTGTTGAATGCGGTACCTCTTAGCATTTTTTGCTTGGGCCCGTCTTTCGTGAGGTTTAATTTGAGGTAAAAATGTATACTCTAAAAGCGTGGAAAGAAAATAAATAAAAAATATTCTATTTGAGAACCACCCTAATATATATATATATTTCTAAAATAATCTAAAATATATCGAAATATAGATATTAAATATAATATATCTAAAAAAATACGGTTGAATCAACTAAGATTCGGACAGGGACGTTCAACAAAATATTTTCTTGACGCAGCCACAAAAAAATTGGTTAGTTCAACAATTTGTTGGTTGATTTCACAAAAATATTTTTGAGTCTTTAAAATATTTTGTTCGACCAACTAAATATTTATTTGAAGGTCCCCGAATCTTAGTTGATTCAACTGTACGTTTTCATCAGTGTATATACACATACATATATCCACTTTAAAAAAAGTATATAGACATATACTACAGGTGAGGTATTCCCGACGGATGCCCAGCCGACTTATCGACAGTTTGGCCAGGCCAAACAATATCGCCAGACGTGGAGGAGCTCGCGATAAAACTCGAGCGTTGCGATACGCCGAGTTCGATGGAATCGCGGGGGAATTCAGAAAGTTCCGGACATGCAACACAGAGGCGTACACACGGAGACGGGGCGTGTGTCTGAAAGGTCTAACAGACCGTGCGCGCGCTAAACGGGAAGCTTATCAGCGTCAGATACAAGTCTCCGCTTTGCAAAGTGACGCTCCAAGAAAGTTGGGAGTTCAAGAGGCCTTTGTGTATCCGCTATCGCGCACGGGCGAGTTTCTATCTCCGGCGCGCGAAGTCGCGTTACAAAAGCGCGTGAATTAAATCCGTCGGCGTCGCTGCCGATGGAACGTTGAAGAATCCTCGAGGTTTCTTGTTCTCGCGACGGCGAGGGCCTCGCTCGAAAGCTCTTCCGCTCGCAGTTCCCCGTTCGCGTGCACGCTTCGATTAATTCATAGTTTCCAGCAGCGCCGGTGCGGGCCGGCATCGATATCGCGCGGACGGGCGGGCTTTCCGGCATCGGAGAAATAGGAGGCGAACGCGAACGGCGTATCGAGAAGATGGAACGGGAGAGACTCGCGGGAAGCTCGCTGCGTCGGGGAAGTATGAGAAAAGTAGATCAATATGATTGTAGGAAACGCGATGAGGGGGGGAGAGGGGGGGGATGGAGGGTGTGGGTGGAGAGTTCCAGCCGGTACGGCAGCGGAAAAATATTACGGGGAAAAATGGAGGGCTGAAAGTCTCGTGGAAAATCGCTCGAGCTCGATGCCTCGGCTCTCTTTTCCAAATGTGAAATTCGGAGCTCGTTTTTTTGTTTTTTTTTTTTAATGATGATTTATTTTAATTCGTAGGTGGAGTCGACGGGGCATTGTGTTATTCAATCGTAGTTATGCAAAGTGACCGGAATTTTTAAATATGTGTGCAGGGGAGATGGGGTAAAACGGGCCGGGAGGAAAAACGGGCACCTCGGGTGAAAATATGTTTTGGGGGGAAAACGGGAAAACCGTCTTTCTTGTAAACTACTTGTTTCGGTTTTCTGATGTCCCTTACATAAAAAAAGTGCGGACATTTTTGTAAGGTAAATTGTTCGTGAAAAGAAAAAAAAATGTCGATTAGATCGGCATGTTTTTTAAACATTGGTTCAGAAAATCGACTTAAACTTAATTCAATTAAATCGATTTAATTACGAATCAATTAAAATCAATTAAGACGTATCGATTAAAATCGATTAAGACGAATCGATTAAAATCAATTAAGACGAATCAATTAAAATCAGTTGGGACGAAATTATATTTTTAGACCTAATTTTTAGACGGGCCCCAATGTCCGTTTTGCTCCCAATTTTTATTTCTGTTCGTGGTGCCCGTTTTGCCCCCATCTCCCCTATGTGTGTAAAAAATTGCACCTAAAAACTATAAATTAAAAAAAAATAAAAAATTTGGCACCAGGTCATCGCGGACAAGAAATGTGTGTCAGAGTTGTTGGCGAAGAGCTTGAGGAAAACGCTGTCGCGCTACGCTTTCGTTGCGTTCGGAGGCAGGGAGAGGAACCGTACTCGCGAAAGTGAAGCACGGATAGGAAAGTTGTACGACCATAAATCAGTCCCGCCAGGAGCCATATTCGCTCGTACTGGCTCGCAGCATTTTATACGCGGGCGGAGACTTCGGATCCTCCTCAAAAAATAAGCGAAAAAGAAGGAAACAAAAAAGGAACTTCACCGGTGCTCTTGTTTTTTGTTTCCGTTCGCTGTGTTGCATCCACCCTTTCTTTGCCTCCGTTTCGCCATTTAATCACTTACAGGGTGGTACAAGTAAAAGTGTTAAGTTATTCACTCTACATCTTGATCACATTTTGATGGACGACGAACCGGCGATTTATTTTCCGCTAAGCACAGAAAGCAAGAGTGGACGCATCTGATTTTCAAAGTTTCCCCGAACCCGAGAACACCCTGGAAAAATATTTATTTGATACCAAAAAATGTTTATTTATTGAAAAGTAATTAAAATTTATTTTAATAAAAATAAATAATTATTCAATTACAATTAATGACTATTTATCTATTTATTTATTTATAGTAATAGACGTGAAAATCCCTTTTTACATTTTCACAAGTTGGTAAATATTTTGTGTTTACATATAAAGAAAAAAGCAAGAAAATATTTCACACTTTGTGCGCTAAAAAGAAAACAGTTATTTGGAGTACAAAACAAAACGTTAAACCATTGACTAGTAAATTGCTGAATTACTCGAAGCGAAGAATTTGATTTGGCACCACAGCCTTGAAGTTTTGAATATTTATTAAATTAATTGAATATTAATTTTTTTAAATGTCTTTGCGGAGCATGAGTCAAAGAATTTTTTTCTCTGTGCGGAAAGCTGCGGGGTGAAGAATGTTGCTATAATTTTGGTAATTCTAAGCCGAGCAGCGCGGCGGGAACTGTCGGGGATCGATAAATCGTGGTCAATTATAACACGATCGGCAATCTATTTCTCTCGATGATGCCGTATGAGCGTGCTCTATGGCCGGCGCGGATTCATGGCCGGGAAGAAAACGGCATCCCGAAGCCGGAGAACTCGCGCTTTCGGAGTTTGCGTTCAACAACCAATTTAGCCACAATTCCGTCGAGTGCGTACCATGCGCGCGTTATTCGCATTATTACCGCGTATATATCGTGAATCAGCGGCGCCCTTCATCAAACACCGTTCGTGAAATTTCATACGTCGGTTTCGCCGAGAGGCATGCGTAAGTGTGTGTGCGCGCGCATGCGCGTGCGAGAAAGCTCGGAAAGTCTTGAGAGTGGTGGGCGTTTGGTGTTCTCGGCAAAGCGGAAACTTTGTGTGCATCAGCGTTCATCACGGCAAGATATATACTTCCGGCCGGCCGACCAGCGGGAAGACAAGTGAGAAAAGAAAAAAATTTGGACAAATGCACTAGTCGTTCCAAAGTCGGGTCAAGACTGAGTCAATTTGCTTCCTCATAGAGGAAGCTTTTTTTGGTGAAAAAAAAACAAATTCCAGATTTTTATGAAAATTTGATCACTATGTTCCAAAACATCGAAAAATCACATTTAGAAAAAATTTCCGGTTGTATGTATGTGTGTATGTGTACGAAGATTCCACTATGAGGAAGCCGAAAATACAGACAATGCTTCCTCATAGAAGAAGCTTCGCGAATAAAGGAACATTATGAGAAAGCGATATGGAAATTTCAATTTTCAACATTTATGAGAAAGTGATATGAAAGTTTCAATTTTCAACTTTTTTTTTTTAAGAATCAGTTCCGAATGTTGGGACGATCGACAAAATTATTTCAAATTTTTTTACGACAGTTTTGCTGCCAGTTAAACATATGCGTTACAGTGAACATATTGTCACAGTGAACAGTTGCATATTAAATCTTGGGGGAAAAAAATGATAAAAAATATTCTCGACGAAACCCATTGGCCGCAACGATTTCATTTCCGGTTTCGGTGAAGATATATTGGTGCAACATTCTCTTCTCATCCGTTTTGGTCCTCTCGATTTTTTCGCATTTCCATACAATGTCCCTTGATACATACACAATGTGCTAAAAATAAAAAGCGAACCTAGTACATTCACCCTATCGTCTACCCTTTGTGACTGACCATCTGCCTGTACCGATAGATACCGTCTGCCCATAGCAGCATGCAACACATCTCCCTTATTTTTCCCCATTAAAACCATTTTTTTTCTTTCAATTTCTTTTAGATAATTTTATTGATTTATTTTTATTGAATTTGCTTCAAATAATTTTATTTATGTATTTTATTGTTATTCTTTAAATGCATTAATTTTGAAAAATCTGCGTACCAAGTCGTGAGAAACATATCTCCAAACATTTGAGAAAAAAATATTCTCGACGAAGGAGTTTCATTTCCGGTTTCAGTGATGATACAAAATTCTTTTTTACCCTTTTTCATTTTCTCGATTTTCTTTTATTTTCTTCGCATATAGGAGTTTTTTCCTCCCGAGATTATACGACTCCGGTGCTTCTTCAAACTCGAGTCAAGCACACCGGAAACCGCGTCTCTCCATAGCGACAAACCATCACATTTTCCCGATATTCCTCCATCAAAACCATTTTTAAAAATTTCTTTTATATAATTTTATTATAATTTTTAAATGCACATTAGCTTCGAGAAATATGCCTACCATGTTCCGGCTTCCAAAAATTTGAAAAAAAATTAAATTCTCGCCAAAGTATTTTCATTTCCGGTTTCGGTGAAGATACAAAATTCTTACCCTCTTACATTTTCTCGATTTTTTTGTCTTATAAAAAAAAAGTAAAAAAAAAAATAATTATGTTGATAGCGAATTGGTGTTGGTACGAAATACCCCAAACATATCCAGACCCGCATGTAGGAGTTTTTTTTTTCTTGCCGAGATTATACGACTCCGGTGCTTCTTCAATCTCGAGTCAAGCACACCGGGCGCCGCTGCCGCATGCGAGTGGCATATGAAGAAGTTAAAAATGTAAATAAGATAATAGATCGTCGTGGGTTTATATCGTTCCCCGGTGTGGCTTGAGCGGTATTCTACTGCGTATAGTAAAACCGAGGCATCGTCTGCCACGACCCCGAGAAGGGCATGCACGCTGTATGGACGATGCTGGGGGCATTTTTTTTTAAAGCCTCGTCGTCGTCATGGTCCACGGTTGTGTACTCACAGTCCCCCGCATTTGTGCTACACTGGCCTCTATCTCACGGGTTCATAAAACTCGACCTTCGGCCCGAACCAAAGTTCCGTTCACGGATTTATTTTCGTCCGGGCGTACTCGACCACGTTCCCTCGCTCGCCAACACCGCGTTCGAGAGCTTTTCTGTTTTGCCACGCTTTCACTTCCATGTCGTACACTCTCGCTTCGCCACTTTTCTTTTTTTTTTTTCCCCGCCGCTTCGTATCAGAAATAGAGTAAACAGAACGCTTTTTCGGCGCCTCGAGTTGTGTTTATGAGATGCGAAAAATGTTCGACACAAA
Source organism: Ichneumon xanthorius (assembly GCA_917499995.1). Taxonomy (NCBI): domain Eukaryota; kingdom Metazoa; phylum Arthropoda; class Insecta; order Hymenoptera; family Ichneumonidae; genus Ichneumon; species Ichneumon xanthorius. The sequence goes on from OU824207.1 coordinate 4,730,902, forward strand.
GATATAAAAGTTCGCCGACGAGTAAGCTTCTCGAGTATCTTATTCGAAATGTGGGAATGCCGGAGCGTTCGGTGATTTATCTTCGTCGAATTTAGCAACTTTTTTCGCCGGATCGCGCAGGCAGCAAATTCAATCCGGCATTTTCGGTACCAAATGTTGAAGTTATGTTACAGGAAAAGTGGAAGATAGCAGTAATTACTGAAAAGTGCAAAAATATGTATCCTTCTTTTTGATCTTTTAATAAACAAATTACGACAAAAAATAGCGGAACTTTTTTAAGATACAATACGCCCGAGTATGCATGATGGGTTGGAACATTTTTTAGAATCATTGCATTTTTTAGAAATTCACGTATCCGCACCCGGGCGAAGTATTGGCTGCTTTGGCATTGTATTAATATAAGAAGATAAAAATTGATGGAATACCCAGTATTTTCTTTCTATAGAACATAGAATCATTATTAATATTTTTTTATCCGGAAAGTCGCGCTAGAAGTGAAAACACTAATTGTCATCGATGAATGCCACTTTAAGAAAAAGGAAGCTCCATGAGAGTGCTTAGTTAAGTACTTTCAGACTGAAAAGGCTTCAAAATGAAATTAACTAAAAATTACAGTAAACTGGACGATACTTTTTGTACACTTACATTGCAATGAAACATTTACGAGTTTCCCTAATATATAGTAATACTAGCGGTTATGTTGGTTTGCGGGCTACCATAGTAGGGCTACCATAGTAGGGCTATCATAGTAGGGCGACCATAGTAGGATTACAAAAGAAGTGTTACCGTAGTAGGGCTACCATAGTAGGGCTATCATAGTAGGGCGACCATAGTAGGATTACAAAAGAAGTGTTACCGTAGTAGGGCTTCCATAGTAGGGCTATCATAATAAGGCTATCATAATAGGGCTACGATAGTAGGGCTACCATAGTTCACTGAGAGAAGGATCTAGTACATATACCTATATCGCTTGAGAGATAATATCATAGCACACAGCAGTAGGGAACTTCGACGCCACCTATGGTAGGAAGTACCGGATTGATAAGAATTTTTCGAAAATATGGCAAAATGTCGAAGACATGGTAAAAATTCTTGGAAAATCTGAGACTTCCGCCATAGGTGGCGCCCTAGTGCCCTACTGTTATGGGCTATGGTAATTTTTCTTAGATGACTGGGAGTTTTTACTAGATCTTTCTCTCAGTGCAAAGCTACCATAGTTGGGCTACCCCAGTAGGCTACATAGTGGGGCTACCATAGTAAGCTATCGTGTTTTATCAGCGCAAACAGGCCAGCAGAAAAAAAAACATTTCGATCCCCCTCCAGCATCAAATGCCCGCACGGCTGAGCGACCACAGTCAAGTGGATCGACACCTAGTCTCGCTCGCACCGCGTGAATTAAGAAAGAAATCGGTCCCCTCTGCGCCGGAGCAGCCGGTGTACCTTGCCGCGTCGGAGAGTTGATTAACGAAGTGTGCTCGACGCAAGCTCGCCGAGAGAGCTCGAAAGTTTGTAATCGAGCCGCTCTTTCCCTGGCCTCGTACGCCTGGGTGTCGAACCGTTGCTCGGGTGGTTCTCGGGAAAAACCGCTTTGAAGCCGTCCAAGAGGGTAGGGCCGGAAGAAGGAAGTAGAACAAGTACACTGAGAGAAGGATCTCGGAAAAGCTGCCAAGTCGTGTAGTAAATTTCGACCAGGAAACGGTACACCAGCGCCACCACTAAAGATATGTGAAATTTTCACAAGGGCCATAGCAATTTTTACCCAACCCATATGGTAATTTTGTCCAAATGTTGGATTGGCAGAATTTTGCATATCTGGCTGCTTGTAGAAACTTGGCATTAAATTTCAACGTAGATAAAATGAAATTCAATTAATACACAGTTTTTGTAAATGGCATATAAATTAGTCAATGTATTTAGAACATTTTTATTCATTTCGACAATCGGAACCTTGATCGACATAATGTGCTGATATTAACCATAAACGGTTTTGCGATCGACCACTCTGGAAACCAAAACCCCAAACCTTTTCCGAAATTTCCATACTGGATTTTATTTTGTGTCAATGTCTATATTTTTGCCTTCTATTATAACAACTTCTATTCTATTATTTCTATTATGTGTTAATTCTTAACACATGTGTTCATGATTTATTTTTTCCACAAGCAGGCATCAATGATAAACGGTTTGCGATCGCGCCGACACCGATTACTATATTTTCTAGTCAGAAGAAGAACATTCTAGCAAAAATTAGTAGATATTCTGGTAATATCTGCGATACCGAAAATTACCATATTTACTAGCACAATGTGTCAAGTTTAAGACGAATGTTTGCCAGGATACAGCAAGTTCTCATATGCCTGAAATTTCCGTCGGTTTTTATCACTTTTATGGTAATTTCTATCAGGTCCTCCTCCCAGTGTAGGAAGACCCTCGCCGCTGCCAGCATCGGCCCGACACTCCCCCATCGCCCGGCCCGTTCTACGAGAGTAAAGAACAGCCCTAGTGAGAATGACACAGAGGACCGGTACTGGCCGACGTTGGTTGAACACTGGCCGACGCCGTGCCAACACCGGCCCAGGTTGGTGTTCCCACTACCTTCCGCAGTACGTACCGCTTCGCCCGCTCTCCGTCGCGGCCTTTCCAGTTCAAAGTTTACTTCTGTCGTCTCGGGCCTGCACCGGCCCGGCGCGCACGTACCGTTGCGCTTGAGCTTCCACGGGAAAACAAGCCTCGTCCGGCTGGGTAATTAGTGGTTCACACTTGACCCAGTAAAGCGTCCTCGCTCTTCCCCCAACCGTACCATGACAGTGCAGCACGTATAACTACGGTATGTATCTGCACTCTTCCTCTGAATATGTTCGCCTGCGAGAGAACGGTACCGAGGATAGGGTACGGTAGACAACCCACCCAATGTGTTTTACTCGTTTCATACCAGGAGAACACCGACGGGTGGATGGGAATGGAAGTGGGCAGAGGAGGATACACAAGTTTGGTCATCCACGCGCTTGGTTCCTCCGCACACAGAGCCGATGTCCTCGACGACATATATCACCGTGTGTCCTGGCTCTTTGTGTCCCAGCCTCGGCCGAGCCTCTGTGCCCTCGGTCCACGAAATCGTATCACTGTTGTACTGTTCTACAGAGGGGAGTTATGTATGGACCGGTGTACAGTGGCTCCGCTTCGGAGCCAGATGTCCTGGCGTCGATACAGAGCCAATAGAACCGTTCTCCATGGCACGCGAGAACCCTGGTAGACATTTTGGACCGTTACATCGGCTCCCGACAATGCCAAGTCGGGGCCTCGTTAAGCCCAGATCCAACACTCCATGACTATGTGCATGGTTAACCCTCACTCCATGCATGATGGTCGTTTTTGTCCGCGGAAAGAAGCGCTTTTTCCGCGCATTGCTTGATATTTGATAAAATATTTTTTGTTTAAATAACAATATCCGAAAAGTTCCTGTTCGCACTTCAAAAGGACATTCTAAGGATCAGCCATGAATTTTTTCAGATTTTTCTATTAATTATTGTGGGTGTGGTAGCGCGGCGCGGAAAATGACCCCGGTACTTGGAATTAGGGTGCCGAAAACACCTACATGGAGTGAGGGTTAATATATCCAACGATTTTAAAGAAGAAGGCACTTGGGATAGGCTTCATAGAACAATGGGACGGTCGTTTGGTCTGGCCGGAATGTAATCGCTAGCCGGACCAAGTCCTACCTAGTCGCCGACGTGCAGGAATATCAACGGTAAGTGGCATTGATGCCAACGTTGCCAAGAAGGCCATGTTGGGCCCTCATCGAGCCCGATCTAACGCTACATGACTATAGGCATGGTTAATATATCCAACGATTTCAAAGAAGACATTTGGGATAAGCTTCCTAGAACTATTGGCCAATAGTGTGTGACCAAGTGGATTTTGGTCTGGCCGACGGTTACATCCCAGCCTCGGTGCAGTCTCGCGCCAGTGCTGAAATGTAATCGCTAGCCGGACCAATCTCGAGGTCGCTTCGGTGATCTATGCATGTAAGGCGATACAAACGATTTGATATTGAATAACCAAGCGTTCGGATAAACAGAGTCATGGTCGGATAATTGGGGGTTCGGATAATCAATGTATACGGTAGATTTGACCATCGCTTTTGAGGCGGACGATACTTGGGCTAAGCATCCTGGAACAATAGGAATACAGTTCGCAGTAGTATACTACAACCTGCGAGAATGTAACTGGTAACTGGAATTACTATCGACGTTGATGATTGGTCGCTGTAGGAGCGCGTGGCGGGACGATGTTCCGTGCCGTATACGCGCCGCACTGGAGGGGAAACAGAAATTTCGCGGGTTTGCACAGCCATTAGGTAGCAGCGGATAGCGAGAGACCGTGTACCGCAATGCTCTCCCTACAGGGTTTCAGTATTCCGGAATATTGTCGTTGCATACAAACGTGTACGATTAAATAACGACTGAGTTTATACGGGTAACACACGCAAATGTTAACCAGTCACGTATTCTCGTGTTTCAATTGGATAACGTGTAACTTCCGCCTAATTGTAATTGTATCTGATTCAGTTTTAGTCGGTCCAGTCGCCGCCGTTCGAACGTGATTGCAGTTCCAATGGCGCAGGTGCGCCTTATCGTGAGAACTCGCGACCCGACACTGAGAAAAAGAAATGGTTGGATCAAGCAAATGCGCGGTGACATACGTTCAAAGGTGTCTTTTGTTGGTACAACACATATGTTTGTTTCGATCAACAAATTTTTAATAAATCAAAGCAAATAATCGTTTAACAAAACAATGCTTTAGTGTAAAAGTGGTGCATATGGCCCACCTCGATTAACACGTAAATCAATGATATATGGACCGGGCCATATTCCCCACTTTTACCCTATTCGTACCAAAAACAAATAACAACTTTGAACGTATGTCACCGCGACTTTTGGTTAATCCAACCAATTTTTTTCTCAGTGCACTCAAAGTCCCTACGCAAAATCAAATGACGGACGAGCCGCGCATGAAACGACGCACAGTAGTGGTTGAAAATTAAGGTGCATGTAGAAAATAGACGGAAATACTTTTACCACTGATAGAGTCTCGAAGTTCCGACGTGGAACGGAATGAAAAAGTTCCGACGTAATCAGAAGCCTCCGAGGAAACGAGGAGGGAGGAACCAACCTAGAGCCGTTTATTGTACGTAGTCTAGGTCTCGGTCGTTCGCGCAGTTTCATCGACCAGCTTTACTCTGGCGCCGGGTACGATTGCCGGCGACGCTGGCGATGAGGGGACGACCGAGGTAGCTGTTGCTTCTGAAAAATTGCATTCGCTGCCGTACACGTTTATCGATCATTAAGAAAACATGGGGAGGCACGGGCCGTCCATCGGCACTGAGAAAAAGGATAGGGTAAAAGTGGTGAATATGGTCCACCTCGATTAACACGTAAATCAATGATATATGGACCGGGCCATGTTCCCCACTTTTATCCTAGTATTTCTCACTATATCGAATAGTTCCCAGGGGAAACGTCTACATAGATAGTTTCTGATAGTGCATATTCAATTGGTCAAATCATAATTGTGGTTGCAACGATGATTTTTTGTCACAGTCGTAACTACAAAATATAGATGTTCCCTATGGGAACTATTTTTTATGGTAAAAGGTAACTATTGTTGCTTTTAGTATGTCATTTTTTCTCAGTGCGTTGGGCCAGCAGTGGCTCCTCGAAGTAAAAGTAGCCTAATCTACCCCGTGACCGCTGCGGTGTGACCTCTGTATATGTTCGATACATCGCTGACACAAGACCGAGCGGGTACATTAGACCTCCATTATCCCGCCGGACACTTATCGATTGGACTCTTTTCGGAGGCCGTGGATGGGTGTTTGGGGATCCAAGAATCCGCAGGGCACGACCGGACCCATTCTAATCATCTACCTCGACCTTCATCCACGTCCTAAGCAAACGGCGATTTCTCGCCCTCGTGAATTCGGGATTTCTACGGCAAGATCGCACCGGCGTCCCTTCATATCGCACACGAAGCCGTTGCGTTTGATAAAAAATGATTAAAAAATATGGTTGGCTCAAAGAAATTTCGTTTCAATCAACTAACTGACTTGGGTCAATACGTCCGAATAGATATGTAGATAATACGAACAAAACAATTTGTTGTTTTTCCAAAGTGAGAAAGACTACAACCAACATGACGCTAGGTGACTAAAGACGAATTTTGTTCGTAGTAATCAAATGTGTATTATATCCGACTTGGGTATGTAATTGAGTGGACATAGTTCTCGATGCTTCAATTAGATCTCTTTTTTGAGTTATCAGAGACTGTGCTTCTGGAATAAATATTTCATTGATGGCTGAAGGACTTAGGTCGATGGCCAATTGACAATATATTTATATTCTTAAGACAACTTACACTATGTAATGCTATGTATAAAAAATTGTTCCATCTGGCATATTGTCAATAAATCCACTACTACTACTACTACTACTATTTCATTGAAACAACAAAACGCATGTTGGAAATAAAAATGTAGTTTGTTCACTTAATATAATAAGGGTTGAAACAAAAGTTGATAACGTTGAAAGAAACAATTACTCACTTCAAGTAAGCAAGTCGTATTTTTAAAATTATTTATAATACATATTAAAAAAACTGAAGGGGATAAATTCACATTGGGAATCCTCAATCAATACCTCGACGCAGTCATTCGAAAACAAAAAGGTGTCTTATCCGATCCGCAATTCACCGACAAGGAGCGATCTTTTAATAAAATTTACCAACCAGAAATGTCATGCTTCGTAAAGATGTCCAGCTCTGCCGCCGGAAGGGCATTTACGTTAGACTTGTGGCCAATACGCCCTTCCGATGTCAGACCGTCGGTGTTAGCACAAAGTTTGCCTGACTAGAGGAGCGAATTCAGTCTAACCGGTGACCGCATTGAAGGCAGTCCCTTAAGGCTTACATCCTTTGTAAAGTTACCTCACGGCATTTTCCCCCATCGAACGCTATCTATTACCGATTGACCGACCACTACAGAGTGGCCACGTCCATTAGGCGATCGGCTATTTCTATGGAAACCGCCTTCCCACCTCTCGGAACTTTGAACCCGTCCCTAAGATCTGCATTTCCACCAAGAAAACCGGAGCCCCTGAGGGTCTTAAAGGGAAACTTCAACCCCTCGACTGCGAACCCAAAAGGCACTGAGCCTGCAAGATAGCCGAGGTAAATGACCCATCAAGGGCTTTCCCTGAGCCCGCCATCGGGCTGGTGACGGGTTTTCCCGACTCCAATTGGCCCGCTTATGGTACGTATAATGGAGAATAACTGTCGCACAATTCCACGCTGGGGATACAGAAGCCGAAAGAGCTACGTCACTCGGAAGTTTCGGGTCCGCTGGAGCGATGAAGCCACGGTGTGCCGCTACCGCCTGCGGTCTGCAGTGGCAGTGGCTGTGGTAGAGGTGCGAACTGGTCGGACGTAATGCGAAGAGTAATACACCGCGAGAGCGAGCTGGTGGTCCAGCCGGACGAGCGGGGCGACGTGTCGACGGCAACACACGGGGTAGCCGGCGAGAGAGAGAGAGCTCGTCCGGGTACGGCGAGGCACCCCGATAGGAGCGGTGCATGTGCGGAAGCACAAGAGATCCCGGAGGAAAGCCGCGGCGAGAATTTCATAGCTCGGTGTATTTGTCGTTACGCAATACCGTGACTGCCAGGCAATATTTCAATGCCCTCTCTGTTGAAGCTACGGACGGTGTGCACAGCTAACCCACACAGCGACGGAGCATTAGGCCAGATGACACAGGAGAGGACTGTTCTGGTACCCGCGTTCACACATAACTGTTTGGTTTCGCTGTACCGGGCTTCGGCTTCGGTTGCGGCAGATATGCCAGCTATTATTGCTGCTGCAATGTGTTTCGCTGATGCGATTAATCAGCGAACGGTCGGCAGCAGTGAGGGGCCCGATGATCCCGAGCCAAAATGCATTGCGGTTGTTGTGTCGCGGAACTATCGGAAGAGACATGTGGATAAGCAGGTGGATGGAAGGAAGTGGTACGAGGGGAGTGCGGGCAGCCGCCGTAGACTGGCGGTCATTGGTGGCTGGTTTTTCTGTCTTGTTAGTTGTTGTTAGTTGTTAGTAATCCATCTCGGTCTTACAATTTACGACACCACCCGCTCTCAGGATGTTTCCGTAAGGACGTGCACGTGCCCTTGACGTGCACGTACCCTTTTCCCGGAAGACCTAACAATGCCTATTTTCCATTTTCCAAAGATCTGCCCATGCATTACGCAAACTTATGTCCGGAAAGGCTACTCCGCTTTTCTCAATGTCGACTGAGCTTCCAAGAATCTTAGACAGCTGTTTCCAGCATCTTCGTCAATACCTGCCTTTTTTCAGAACTCTCCGCCGCCCAAATTCTTGCCCCTAGTTAGTATGTCACCGAAGTTCTATATGACAACTTCACTCTGCCAGTTTGTGCTTTAATAAACCGTTCGAGCAGTTCAGCAAGTGTAAACCCAGTCTTTCCTTCCTAAAACGGGCGTTCTGTAGCCGAGTTGGCTACTCCAATTGAATAAATCAACGTTAAATAGTCAACGGCGACGTCACAATATCTTGCTCGATCCCGTTAAGGGCATGTGGTACAGACTCAGTCGGTAACACATCGCCTTCCCTGTTTTCTCCAAAACGATTGATTCGACGAGCAAAAGCAAATTAGGTTTTCATACTTATATCTATTGACTACAAAAACCTAATTTGATTTTGGTCGAAGCATCAACCATCACGGAGAAAATAGGGAAAGCGATTTGTTACCATCGGAGCATCGATGCGTATGTATCACATGCCCTTAAGACATCAAGCAAGACAGAAAAACCAGGCATCAATGAGCGGCAGTGTAAAATAATTATAGGAACATCAAGAAACAGGGGGAATAATTATAGGAACATCAAGAAACAGGGGGAATAATTATAGGAACATCAAAAAGCAGCGGGAATTGATGACAGACCTTCGCTCAAAACTTTCCCCTATCGCGGTGCATATACTTGTCTATTTTCATGGAGAGCACGCGATGAGTTCTTCGGCTCCGGTGGCTCTTTTGCCCACTTCCTTATCCGAAACTCACTCGCGTGGCCGCGCACTGTACTGAGCTGCGGGACTGGCGACGTAGCAGTGGAAGCGCGGGAGCGCAGGCGAGGGCAGGGAATAAGAAGGGCTCTCGAAAAGTACAGGCTTTCTTGCTTTCCATTCGCAGAACTCACTCAGCGCCTAGGCGGTGGATGTATAGGTATATGGAGAAGTTTACGCCGAAGAAGACGTCGTACTTGAAGAAGTTTCTTTCTCATCTTCCATCTCTTCACCCGTAGCTCTGGTGGCTCTCACGTTACTCCATTGTTTTTGCCGTATTCTCGGGTATTCTGAAGTGTAGGCACGAAGGCGCTGATGGAACCGAGCTAAGGGAGGAGACACGAGGAGATTGGATAAAGGAGAAAGAGGAGCACCTAAAGGGGTCCGATAACGAGGAAAACGCGTCACAGACGAAACTGGGTTTCGTGGCTGGCGCTGGGATGGACGAATCGCAGCTTCGCGGTGGGCTTTTCTTTTCAACAAGTGCCACGGCGCCGACGAGCTAAATGATACGAGACAAGGCTTTAGTCACAGAAGAGACGCTCAGCGAGTGAAATCCTACGAATTTACAGGACCGTATGGAGATTTCAGTTATTTTCTTCTTACGTTTTTGACGGCTGCTTGGTACACAACTGGTGGGGATGAAGAAGCTGATTGTCTGTCGCTGAACAACCAAATACATCATAGCAATCCCTATGGATTGTCAAGATGCACTGAGAACAAAAAATTGTTCGATTAAAATATTTTACTTAAACCAAATAAACGATGGCCGTCAAATAAATGATTTTTCTGGGTGCGTTTTTTCTACCTCGGGCATTCTGGAGTTAAAAACCGAGGTCGTTATCCGCATAATTTGTCCTCCAATGAACACTTTGAATCAAGCATCTTCTTTGATGTTGGAAACAGTAAGAAAGCCCCACTTGTATCAACCAGGAACCCAGGCAGACGCAGAGGCAGAACGGAAGCCTTCGATGAAAAAAGCAACCAATTGGAAGGACATTTACTCATCTCGTCGGGAAACACGCGTTCCCGCTTTGGCACGAAAAGCCAGGGTTGGATCGAACACCGCCCGAAACTCCGACAAACCGATGTCCGAGCGGACAAGTTCAAACATCGGGAGGCCAACGAAGTTGCCAACGACTGCTAAACGAAGTGTCGTTACCCAGCGCGCCGGATAATTCGTTGATCGGGTCTTCGATACGGTAACTGACGGGGGGTTGAGCGAGTGGAGGGCGAGCGATCGAGGACACAGATGAGGGATTAATTAAACGCGGCGCCGTGTCTCGGCGTGTCGTTGACTTTCATCCCCGGGAATTAGCTAATGAATTTCCGCGATTCATCGCAGCGCACCAGGGCGTGTAGCCACTCGCACTCCCGTTGTGTCGATCTCCGCGAGAGCCGCACACACGTTCGTCCACTCGACGCTGTCATCGCGCGTGTTCGCGCAGAATTCGCACACCGGTTAGCCGAGAGTGCAGACAGCGGGAAACGGCAGTCACAAGTTGGTCGTTGAACTCGTGCCAGCGTTTAGACAACCGTATCGAATCGAGAGACGCGCCGCACGAGCGCTGGTGAAAAACACTTGGACACAACCGTCCGATTCCCTCGCCACGCGCGCGTCCTTCATTCAATTGTTGTCCTCTCGATCGAAGCTTTTCTATCGGTAATCCGCGGAATCCCACCGGACCGAGAACCGTTCGACAGCCCCTCGATCGAACGCTCGACGGCACTGATAATTTAATCAACGAGCACGCAAGTACCCACAATTGCATGATAATTGCGAGAAAAATCGTATACACCAAATCGCGTAACTGGTGGATAATCGGATACAATAATGTTGGGCGGAGCGGATTCCGGAGCGAGGGACAACTCGATTTGAATTTGCAAACGCACCGGCGCATCGCCTCATCGGAATATACATGTATGCGAACCGACTCTCCACGCGAACGATTTATTGGGCGACCTGCTCGGCTGTGTGTGACTGAAATGGCTGATGCGTTATTATTCCCAGTTTCATACATACGTATATATATATATATATATATATAGGGAAGAGCGGGGCAAAATGGGGCAACGGGGCAAAACGGGACAGTTGGGCAAAACTAAATTTTCCAATCATTTTCCGATCGGACAAGGTGGCAAAACGGGGCAGAAAAGCCTGATGTATCGATGGGGCGAAATCGGGCATCCAAAAATTATTGGAAAATGAGGTTTTGCCCCATGCCCCGTTTTGCCCCGCTGCCCCATTTTGCCCCGCTCTACCCTATGTATAAGCTGAGAGCGCGACATGCCAGTCGTTCGCCTCATTCCAATGCCATCAACGAAACGGGTAGCAACGCCTCTATTTCGACCCTCTGGAATCCACGGTCCCGATTGTGAACGTGTGAGCAATAGGCGAGAGAAAAAAATGAAAGGGGAGTGGAGAGAAAAAAAGCTGTGCGAAGAAAACCGGTAGGTTATGCAGGTGGGTTGATAGCTCGAGGGTGAGTGTATTTGGCACGAGGCCAGCGCCGCGAACGAGCTGCGGTGTAAGGGAGATGAAGATACGAGTGTTGCGGAGATATTCCGCGAAACGGGAGGGGGATGCTGCGAAATCGAGCACGCCTCCTCCCGGCTAGGGTTGCGAGTTACGGAATAGAGCGGCACCGAGCAGTTTTCCGACCCCCGGGAGACATAGTGGAGCCCGGAGTATCCGCACGACACGGCACCACTACTGGTGGCTGTTTTACAACAGGGTAGAACAACGCGACAGTAACGCGGTCGTCATCGCGTTCGGCGTGTTGTATCCCCGATCGGTTCGGGAGATCTTCGCTATCGGGCGGGTTTCCCTCAAACTCCGATGGAAACAGCTGACGCACTGTGTTATGCATAGGGTAAAAGTGGGGAATATGGACCGGTCCATATATCATTGATTTACGTGTTAATCGAGGTGGGCCATATTCACCACTTTTACGCTAACAGGCTGATGTTACGCACGGTAGAATTGCTAAGTGAGGTTGTTCTTTGGATTCTCTTTTGCGGGATCGAGGCCATCCTCGAATCGAATTACTGACAGTAATGGGGTGTTGTTGGCAGTTATAGGGTTTTTTAACAATGCAACCAGCCTTATGCAGTAGGTCGCTTATCCGACCTTCGATTATAAGCGCCTTCGCGTTATCCGAAGTGTAGGCTCGGATAATACGGAAAGGTCGGATTAAACGGATAAAGCAACATGCTTGCTCGCGGAATAGTCGGTAACTGCGACATTGTTGCATACGCGCTTACACGGAGAAAAAAAATTGTTGGGACGGCGAGAATTTTGTTACCGTAACTGATTTACCTGGTTAACATAGGGACAAGAAAATATTTTGCTGTGGCAACAAATATTTTGCTGTAGCAGCCAAATATTTTTGCTGACACAACAATAAATTATTAACGATCTACATTTTGTTAAAGAGACAGAACTATTTTTCTCCGTGTAAAGTTGCACAAGTTTGCTACGTTTTTATATTGCTAACTGTAAATACATCAGTTCCCATTCTAGAGTCAATGGTAGGACATCGTGATGTCTCAAAGAAGGGAAAAGTCGGAAATTAACTAATGAAGTAACTGTTTATATGAAGTGGTGTGTTGTTTTTTAAATATATAATAGAGTAATACAAGTTTTAATTGAGTATCCATCTTATCCGAGTTTTCGCTTATCTGATGTACGTTCTCCCCACATTACCGCGGATAAACGGGGTTCTATTGTAGTTAGATCGGCATAACGGACTCTTTTTATTTGATGTTGGAACCATGTGTAGGTTTTGCTTCTTTCTTGTTGTTGTTGTTCTTTTACTTTTCGCCATATTAATTCTCGGTTTGTTTGGAGTTCTGTTGGAGTTCGGTCAGTTTGTGTGGAGTTCTGTGTGGGAGCGACTGGTGATATCATGTGTAGCGAGCCAATTTAGTGATATACGGACTGCTCGTGACATCATCAAATTTTCCACATCACATTGCGCCCCCAGCTCCCAAATTTGACATTGCCCTCAATTTCGCTACAATGCAACCCGCTGGGAACCAGCGGTGTCGCTGTGCGTTAATTTTCCCTGTAGTTTACACTGCGATCCAACCAATTGGCAATAATTGCCAAACTGTTAAAATATGGTCAGTTCGGTTGCCCGGATATTTTCATCTACCCTCCAAGCCAAACAGCCCAGATAACCGTAGCACAGGCAAACAAACGCAATTGCTTGCCAGCAATATTGCAATAATAGTTTCTATCACGAGACTGCGACATATTTGGTAGAAAAAATCCAACAACGGTTGCTGTAAGCTGATTTCTTATTCTTAAGAGCCGTGAAAGAGACCAAAATTCCGGATGGTCCATTTGTGTATCGTACACAATATGCTACACAAATGGACTAGCACTAACGATCCGTGGAATTCAATTTTTCTCAGAATCGATAGAGGCACTTAAATTTTTTAATTCACCAAAATATTTTTCAGTCATTAATATATTTTGTTCGACCAACTAAATATTTATTTGAACGGTTTGATATTTATTCTCAATCATTCTGTTGCACATATTTATCCATGATTTTCACTCCGGCCAGCTTAGGTGCAGTTCCAGATGGATAATACGCACATAGGTACAACTCCGCTGTGTCTTCGATGCTGTTTCAATGGAAAGATCTGATCGAAAGATCGTACTCGATGGTTACATCGGTGCCCTACTGGAGAAATTAAACAAAAAATAGCGGACATAGTTGAAAGTGCCTCCTTTCCTATCACTTTGTACATCGTTCGATAGGCAAGCTCTTCGGTGGAATGTCTGCAAACCGTGCTTTTTTGCACAGACGAATTCACGGATGACCGCGATGCATCGATGGATTCGCAACGAAGAGTGAAGTCGAGATAGAAAGAAGACCCTCACGGATAATCGTCATTGTCAAGGCCCTTTTGAAAACATGCAACGAATCGATTTGCATACTTCCGTAATGGAAAACCAGCCGATCGCGTCAATTCACATCGACCCTTAATGGAAAACCATCCAATGGCTTTATGTAGATTCTTTATGCAAAACTGCTATCCGGAGAAGAGTCCACTTGGAGAAAACACAGTTATGCTTATTTTCCGACGACATTGACAATTAAACATAAAAAAATGAGTTCATGAAGTTTTTAAAGTTTCCCAAATTGTTATTACATATTTACACGGGGTTTTCCATTCCGTTGACAGTCAACTTTTGTCATCGGAGTTCGTTCGCTTGAGCGAATGTCTCGCTCGTGTCTTCGTTGTTCCGTCTGCTGCCTCGAGTTCTCCGTCTTATTGAGAAACTTCGGGACAGCTTCTCTGACGCTTTATAATACTGCTCTCAGATACGCGCAGCTGCGCTCAAGCGTGTCAACAACAACTACAAAAGCTCGTTCGGAAGTCTCGGATCTTCCAGCTCCGACGTTACAGCGCACAGCGGATCTGACGTTGTGGTGCGTAACAGATATGACGTCACAGCGCATCCTCCCGACTATGCTTGGCTTCAATCATTTAGAATTATGACAGTTTCCGCAGATCATACACCCCGTGTACGTTAATGCTTCTCGAGAGCGTTCTGTTCGCTGCTTCGCGGGAATTTCAACCCGTTGGAGCTTCAGCAACCGCTTCACCGGCTGCCGTGTAATGTTTGAACTGGAAAGTGCCCATGTTGGCAGCGGAAATGTTACCTTATATGTGTGTGTATGTTAGCATTGAATGGCTCACAGTATCTCGAGTTCCACTTTGCCTCCATCTACCTATTTACCTTTTACCCAATTACTATAGGGTAAAAGTGGGGAATATGACCCAGTCCATATATCATTGATTTACGTGTTAATCGAGGTGGGCCATATTCACCACTTTTACCCTAATCAATATTTCAACAGAAATGGGAAAAAATGTCCCGAAGAAAATCTTCAAAGGTAGCTTCGAAGGTACTTCTATGCATGACAAAACGTCATCATACCATATTTATCGGGCCTTCTGAAGTGCGGACTTTTCGGAAAGAAATTCAGGTAGAGACAATAACATTTTTTGGAGTGAACTTTGTTTGTCCCAAAGCGGTGCATTAATAGAAGCTCGCAGATATCTTCAGGGTCGTAGTTGCGAGCGGGGTAAAATGGCACAGTGGGGTAAAACGGGACAATGAGACAGAACGCAATTTTCCAATAACTTTTGGATGGTGGAGATGGTCGTACGTGGGCCAAAACGGGTTTGAAAAAATGGGGCATCCAAAAATGTTTTGAAAATTGAGTTTTGCTCTCACTGTCCCGTTTTATCCCGCTATGCCATTTTGCCCCAGTCTCCCCTACCTTCATGAACTCATTTTTTTGGCTAACTTTCAATGTCCTCCGAAAATAGACATATATATATGTTTTCTGCAAGTAGCCTGTTTTCCGGATAGTAGTTTTTGATAAAGAATCCACATAAAGCCGTTCGATGGTTTTCCATTGAGGATCGATGTGAATTGATGCGATTGGCTGGTTTTCCATTACGGAAGTGTGCCAATCGATCCGTTGCATGTTTCCAAAAGGGCATTGACAATGACAATTTTCCGTGAGGGAAATCTTCGTCGCGAATCCATCCATGCAGCGCCGTCATCGGTGAATTCGTTTGTGCAGAAAGCACGGTTTGCAGACGTTCTACAACCGAAGAGCTATCACATCGAACGATGTACAAGATCACAGGAAGAGAGGCACTTTCAACTATGTCCGCTATTTCTTATTTTATTTCTCCAGTGGGGCCCCGATATAACCGTCGTGTACGATCTTTCGAGCAGATCTTTCCGTTGAAGCAGCGTCGAGGACGTAGCGGAGTTGTACCTATGTGCGTATTATCCATCTCGAACCGCACCTAAGCTGGCCGAAGCTAAACTTATATATATATATATATATATACGCGTAACAGAGTGATTCAGAATAAATATCAAACCTGCTTTTCTTGGACGGTAGATGAAAATATCCGGGCACTACCTCGTCGTATTTCAACCCCCGGAAGAAAACACATACTTTTCCACCCCTATCTTTTTCTGGCTATTACTTCGCCTAGAATCAATATTTTTCATCTCTGTCTTCATGGATAGGCTGCTTTACCAGAAATTAATTTTTTCCATACATCAATATTATCGATAAGTGAATATTTTCCACCCCTATCTTCGTCGAGATATTACTTCGCTTGAAATCAATATTTTTCATCTCTATCTTCATGGATACGTTGCTTTGCCAGAAATTAATTTTTTCCATAAATCAATATTATCGATAAATCAATATTTTCCACCCGTCTGTTCGTCGAGATATTACTTCGCCTGAAATCAATATTTTTCATCTCTGTCTTCATGGATACGTTGCTTTGCCAGAAATAAATTTTTTCCATAAATCAATATTATCGATAAATCAATATTTTCCACCCCTATACTTCGCCTGAAATCAATATGTGTCATCTCTATCTTCACGGATACGTTACTTTGCCGGAAGTAAATTTTTTCCATAAATCAATATTATCGACAGATCAATATTTTCCGCCTCCATCTTCATCAGTATATTACTTTACCCGTAATCCATATTTTCCACCCCATCTTCATCGAGATATTACTTCGTCAGATATCAATATTCCCCAGTCTGTTTGTAGTGAAATCGATACGACAGCATGCGAGCCTCAAGTCTATCAAGGTATTTACCCACCACGCCAACCGAGCATGACCTCGAACTCGTATGTCCCAGCTCCCGGCCTCGAAGGCTTCCGCGCCCCCGAGTGGTACTTTATCGTCTCCCTTTAATTAATTCTCAGAAATTAATTATTATAAATTAAAAAAAAAAAAAGTTTACGAGTTTCTATTTCGAAGATTCCTCAGTCACGCTCCAAAATCACGCTCGAATTTTATTCCGAATCGCTCTCTACGTTCCCAAGAGCGTTCGATACGCGGCTCGTTCCGTCCCTTCGGGCTTGACTTCGGGGTTGAGTGCGCTACGGTGGTTTCACGACCAAGTACGACACCGACGACGAAGACGAAAATCGAGCGCCCTGAGCTTTCTTCGGTCGTTAAATACGCGGCATCGGAGCTTCAAACCTGAATACATATACATACATGCATATATACATGATTACACTCACACGGCAAAAGAAGCAACTACGTGTATATGTACATAGCTTATATACCGAACATTGCACATAAACGTAACGCAATATACGTCCATGTACCGACGGTGACGGCTT
Source organism: Ichneumon xanthorius (assembly GCA_917499995.1). Classification (NCBI taxonomy): domain Eukaryota; kingdom Metazoa; phylum Arthropoda; class Insecta; order Hymenoptera; family Ichneumonidae; genus Ichneumon; species Ichneumon xanthorius. The sequence continues at coordinate 4,748,233 of OU824207.1, forward strand.
ACAGCCTCGTTCCGCACTTGATATACCTGTGTTGATATTTGGACGCTCTCTGCTACGGTCGTTAGCGATATTACGACAACCTGTGCGCCTCTTCGTGGCTTGGCCGATCCCTTATAACATCCTCGAAGTTAAAATTTGTTTATTCGCTATTCCCAACGCCCCTGAAAAATTCATCCGCTTAACAGCACCCTCTCGCGGCAAAGATCGTTACTTTGCGACTTCGCGCCTTGGATCTTTAAAAAATGGCGCCCGTTTCGCTCGGACGTGTCGATTTTGATGAACGGAAAAAAAATTGTTGGGTCAACAAGAATTTTGTTACCATAACTGATTCACCTGGTTAACATAGGGACAAGAAAATATTTTTTTGTGGCAGCAAATATTTTGCTGTGGCAACAAATATTTTGCCGTCCCTATGTTAACCAGGTAAATCAGGATCAAAATTTGTCGATTGAAACAAACACATTTGTTGTACCAACAAAATACACCTTTGAACGTATATCACCGCGCATTTGCTTGATTCAACCATTTCTTTTCCTAAGTGAGGGAGTATCGATTTTGATACACGGAGAAAAAAAAATTGTTGGGACAACAAGAATTTTGTTACCATAACTGATTCACCTGGTTAACATAGGGACAACAAAATATTTTTTTGTGGCAGCAAATATTTTGCTGTGGCAACAAATATTTTGCTGTCCCTATCTTAACCAGGTAAATCAGTTGTGGTAACAATATTTTTGTTGTCCCAACAATGTTTTTTTTCTCCGTGCACTTTGCGACTTCGCGCCTTGGATCTTTAAAAAAACGGCTCTCGTTTCTCCGGTACGTGCAAGGGTGTATCGATTTTGATAACAAGAGGGTGAGTTCGTGTCGGAGGGAACTTCAGGACGCAAGTTCCATTGCCGGCGAGTTCCGGAGAACGGGTGGATCGCGGGGAGGCGCGGGCGTTACGGCGCGATAAGGGCGCTCAAAGTGGTCCTCGACACCCGGCGTTTCGCTCTGTTGATCCCTTCCTTCTTTTTCTCACGCTACTCTCTCGACTGCTCGTCGTTTTGTGCTTCCTTTTTTTTTTAATTTCCCGTCATTCGAGCTCGTTCGCGTTTCGCGTTGTCGGAGGTGTCGCAGGCGAGAAGCGCCGAGAGGAGAAGAAGCGACGATGGTGCAGCGCGTCGTTGGAGTTTCGGCTCTGAATACGGAACGGAAGAACGGCGAATTTCCTCCCTCCGCGCACACCTAGGGGAGAGCGGGGCAAAATGGCCCAGTGGGGCAAAACGGGATAACGAGACAAAACGCAATTCTCCGATAACTTTTGGATAGTGGCGATGGTCCGTGGAGCAAAACGGGGTTAAAAATTCACACTGAGAAAAAGAATAGTATTTTCTATTACACCAATAGTTCCCAGGGGGAACGTCTATATAGATAGTTTTTGATACTACATATTCAATTTGTTAAATTATCATTATTTTTGCAACCATGATTTTTTGTCACTGTATTAACTATAAAATGTAAACGTTCCACCTGGGAATAATTTTTTATGGTATAAAGTCAGTATTGTTGCTTTTACTATGTTATTTTTTCTCAGTGCAGAGAAAACTTTGGGACAAAACGGGGCATCGAAAAATTATTGGAAAATTGAGTTTTGCCCTCACAGGCCCGTTTTGCCCCGGTGTGCCATTTTGCCCCGGTCTCCCCTACGGGCGCACACAGTGAGATACGCTGCTGTATCGAATGCGCTCGTGGCACGGAGGTTTTACCTGCCGAGAGAGCCACCACAATCGATGCGCCGAACGTGGTGTGGCGAGAAATTCATATTTATGCGAACTATTACTGCAACGGCTCCGCCATTGTAAAGCGAGAGTGAGTTTAGCCCCGGGCAATCGAGGCGTATGAAATTTCGTTTCGATATAATTTTTTTTCGGAATTCGATATTACGCCGGGAGATCGGTTCGCCCGAGCTGACGGTCGACCAATACGGCTCTCGCTCGACTGAGGAATAAAATTTTCGCCCATTTTTCGCGTCAGCGATGTTTCGGAAAATAAAAAAATGTGTATATGTTAAAAATGATGCGCGTGACTTTTGCGTCGAGCCTCGTGAAAATTCCGAGGTCATCAATTTTTCGTGGATCACCGACCGAAAATAATTACTTTGGAAATGTTTTACGAAACATTGTCGGAGTTGGGAACTTGGGCTGGATTTTATGGATGGCGGCCGGCGTAGCCGTGACCAGTTGAACACCGCGTGCCGATGCACCCGGAAACATAATTTAATTCATGGGTACTCGGCAAATAATTATTGACTTTTATATTAGTGTCTGTTGTGTATGTTATATATTATATGGGCACGAAATTTCGGGAAATAAAAAAAAATTACATCGCCAATGGAAATTGGATATTCCTCGAAATCCTCGAATTATTACGTCGAACCTCGTGACAATCCCGATATTATCAATTTTCACACATAATAAATTTTAAAAATTATTTATTTCTATAAAATTTGTTTCGATAAAAAAGATCACGAATTGTCATGGAGCGAAATTTTCAAAAAAGAAAAAATTACACGGCCGATGACATCCGAAAATTCCCCGAAATGCTCGATTCATTACATCGAGCCTCACGAAAATCCCCATGTCATAAATTTTCCACAGACTCCAAAATAAAATAAAATAATTACTCTTAAAATTTTCACGAAACATTACAAAATTTAGCTTCTCGGGGCCTGAATTTTATGAATTTTGGGCAACCACCCTTTCGTAACCAACGAAGCCCCGTCCGCGAGCATGTACGCGATATGTGTAGTTTTCCCTCGAAACAACCTGCGTATATGTAGACCGAAATAGCCCAACATCCAACACACAATTTTGTTTCGAAAAAAAAAAATCACGAATTTTCATGCCCGCGAGAAATTCCGCAAAAAAAAAATTACACTGCCGATGATATCCAAAAATTCCTCGAAATGCTCGATTCATTACATCGAGCCTCGCGAAAATCCCCATGTCATAAATTTTCCACAGACACCAAAATAAAATAAAATAATGACTCTCAAAATTTCCACGAAACATTACAAAAGTTAGCTTCTCTGGGCTCGAATGTTATGAATTTTAGGCAACCACCCTTTCGCAACCAGCGAAGCCCCGTCCGCGAGCATGTACGCGATGATATGTGTGGTTTTCCCTCGAAACAACGTGCGCGTATCTCGGCCGGCATGGGCAAACTTCTAACAAGCTACCCGAACGAAGTTGCGTCCCGGTTTTTCCGTCGACATACCTCGAACTCTCGTTAACACGTTACGGAGTCCGAAACGAGAGAATTTTCCGGGGCCTCGTGCGAATTCGCGAGGGGGTGGGTCGAAGCGCGGCGAGGGGTTGTTCGCGACGGCGTCGCAACGAGCTGACACCGCCCGCGGAAGGCCGCACGTAACGTACACACGCTGCACGGGCAAACACATTGATGCAGTTTCCACCGGGTATTATAATAGGGACGACAGACAGGTAGCCGGAAAAGCGAGAGGAAAGGGGCTTTTTGAAACGCGAGTCAACGTTTACGTAGCCCGAGCCGCCACTGGAGTCCGGAGCTCGGGAACGTGCATCGCGAGAGGGTTATTATCGAGCGCGAATTGTGTACGTACGGGCGCTCGTTATAACCGATGGCAAAGGGTGCGTTAGCTTTTCCATGCTATTCGTATGACGTAGCGCATGTAAGCACGTTAAACATGTATAAAAAAAAAATTGTACTCATGTGCAGGGTGAAAGTGCCGAATACGGACCGGCTCGATCGTCCATAATCGATTGGTTATTGCACTTAAGATTAAATTATTAAGGTTCAAATACAATGTACATGAATTCTAATTTCATATACCGAGATTGTATGTTTCATATAACTTTGTGTATTAAACGCGTTGTAAATTTCTGAACATTTTTTACAGTGTATACATCGGGCAAAAGTGGTGATTATGGTCCATCTATCCTCGAAAAAATTGTATTCGTATGCAGGGTGAAAGTGCCGAATACGGACCGGCTCGATCGTCCACAATCGATTTACGTGCGAATCGAGGTGGACCAAATTCCGCCTCGGTGCAAAGTGCACACGGAAGTGTAATTTATATGCACGGGGCTCGAATTCAATATTTATTTGCGTTAGATAAATCATCGTTTGAATCGAGTTCAATTATTATTTTAATTAAATAAATGATTGTTTGTGGGACCGGACAGGAAAAAGGGAACAACGTTTCTTGTCCACAAACTTCTACAATTGTTCTCATGTTAATTTTATTAAAAAATCTTGTTCATTTTATAAAAATGTCTGATAATTTTTGGATTTTTTTTTTTTGTAAAATTTACAATACGATAATTGTGGACTCTCACTCCGCCGTCTCACAAAACTACAAAACTCCATCAAACTAATTATTTTTAGGAGTTTAGTATACTATATATATATAAGCACGTTAACCATTCAAAAATACATATACAGGGTGACAATTGTAAAGTGGCCACCCGTATCAACTACGGGTGGCCACCTTATAATTGTCACGCTGTATACACTATAAAAAATGTCTGTTTGAAAATTCATAAAAGTATATGAAGTTTTATGTATATACAGTATATGAAATTTCATTGACACGTACTTAAGGATATTGCGTTACCGGTAGATTAAACACAATATTATTTGTATAATATTTTAAATAATAATATAATTTTCATATACAGATGTCTTAATTTTCAATGACATCACCGGTAATTATTAAAATTCAAATGCAATGTATATGAATTCTAATTTCATATACCGAGGTTGTATATTTCATAAAAAAAATTTCCGTGGGGTTTTTATACATCGACCAAAAGTGGTGAATATGGTCCATCCATCATCGATTTCCGGTTCGAGGTGGTCCATATTGCCCGCTTTCAGCCTATATGTCGAAGATATACATGCGCGATCATCACCGTCATTCCCATCGTCACGCAGTCGAACACGTCGTCGACTCCGTCATCGTGCACTACAGCTATAGTGTCTCCTCCAGGTATAAGGTCTGGGCCGAGTGCACATGTCGCTTTTGTGCCGGGGATTCCATAATGAGATGCCGCATAGTAGTAAACTGGGACATCTAATTATACTCGAGGGCTTTCCACTCGGTGAGGTAAAGCTGAGAGGATAGCGTGGACTCGTCCCCGGAACAACGCAAACCGCAGCCGGTCCATAGCTTCATCGTCCTCCTATTCTCGCCCTCGTAACTCCACAATGCTCGTTGATATCCGCTGTTCGTACGACCGTCACCCCACCCCAAAATCGCGGAGATTTTCCGCACGGTGCGACGAAATATTTGAGCCTCCCGCCGATACCCGTAACAACGGGGGGGGGGGGGGGGGGGGCTTGAACGATCGCGCCACAACCCTCCGGCTCGCGGAGGACTAACTACACCGGGGTAGATATTGTCGCGATGAAAAATAAAAAGAAAAAAAAAATCGCACACGGTATCCAATCTAAACGTAACACCGCTCCCAGCGTTACACTTTTATTCCGCGAAGCCCGCGACTAGCTGCGAAACGTTTTGGGCATAAATGCGCGACTGCTGGTAGAAAAAAATGTTTCCTCCACGGTCCCGCGAGCCGGTTTCGTTTGCGATATTCAATTTCCACGGGATACCTTGTTCGATGGAAAAGAGCTTATTTTTCGTTGAATTTGTATGCAGAGTGGCCGGTCGAGCCGATCGGTAGGCCGGCAAGGGGGATGGAGAGGATGGAGGGGATGGGTAGGATGGAGAGGATGGAGAGGATGAAGAGGATGGAGAGGATGGAGAGGATGGAGAGGATGGAGAGGATGGGGAGGATGGAGAAGATGGGGAGGATGAAGAGGATGGGGAGGATGAAGAGGATGGAGATGATGGCGAGGATGGCGAGGATGGAGAGGATGGAGAGGATGGAGAGGATGGCGAGGATGGCGAGGATGGTGAGGATGGAGAGGATGGCGAGGATGGGGAGGATGGAGATGATGGAAAGCATGGAGAGGATGGATACGATGGAGAGGATGGAGAGGATGGAGAGGATGGAGAGGATGGGGAGGATGGAGAAGATGGGGAGGATGGAGATGATGGCGAGGATGGCGAGGATGGCGAGGATGGCGAGGATGCTGAGGATGGAGAGGATGGAGAGGATGGAGCGGATGGGGAGGATGGCGAGGATGGCGAGGATGGCGAGGATGGCGAGGATGCTGAGGATGGAGCGGATGGGGAGGATGGAGAGGATGGAGAGGATGGGGAGCATGGAGAGGATGGGGAGCATGGAGAGAATGGGGAGGATGGAGAGGATGGGGAGGATAGAGAGGTTGGAGAGGATGGGGAGGATGGAGGGGATTGGTGTGGATGGAGGGGTTGGAGGGAATGGAGAGGATGGAGAGGATGGAGGATGAAGGATAGATGTGTTCGTCAGGCTGTTGTCCAGGCAGGAATACCGTTGCCGGTAGGACGCAGAGGGAAAGTTACACGAAGGGTTTTCCGAACGCCGGTGGTTTTGAAATATCGGGACAACGGAACCCGATAAATTTCGTATAATCCTGAAGTATACGTATAATCCGGACGTATAGCGAAAAGCTCGCGAACACAGCCGCACGACAGAGTTCCCACCTGGGAGGGATTCTCTCGGGATTGGCCTAAGCGTTTTACGAGCGCGGAGGCGGCGGATGCGAGTTGCACGCGCTTGGCAACTAACTCTTTCTCTATCCGCTCCAAGGATTCCGTGTCGTCATTCCTGACGTCCCGCAACGTCATCGCTCCCGATAAACTCGCCCATTAATCGCCACGAAAAATCACGCCCGAATTATTACGGCTCGTAATAACGCAATCGAGACTGTCCGCCAAAATGCCTGTAAATTATAACCCGGGCGCCGCTCCAATTCCGCCGCGAAAATGTTCGCCTACCACCCGATGAGAATGGAACGAGGAAGTTCTCTCGGGGTTTAGATGGAACATAAAAAATAGAATAACAAAGTAAAACCATAAATTCCTAGTTCATCCGTTGAAGGATAATAAATTATGAGATAATAAATTAATAAAGTATCCAATAAATTCTTGAAATCAACGCTCATGTATCGTTATTCGTTTATTGTGAGGACACTTCAACGTTTAAATCCTTTATTTCGCATGCATTTATTTTGGGCCATCTGATATTTTCTGAGACTCGCTACCTCTGTGCGTCTTTCCCTTGCACGGCAGTATGGCCAGCTCTCCGTCCCCGAGTAAAGGGAACGCCTTGACTCGAACCAAAGACCATTCATTTATGGTTACTTACCGAGCGAACTCATTATTCACCGGTCTGGATTTAACACGGAAAATTACTGTCGGGGGCGGCTGACGGTAGTTGGTCGCGTCGCTTAGTTGCAGAATTTTTATTTCATCTTATTATATTGTTATATTGTTTGTAATATCGTTTGTAATATCGTTTGCAATATCTTTTGCAATATCCTTTACAATATCCTTTGCAATATCCTTTGCAACATCGTTTGCAATATCGTTTGCAATATCGTTTGCAATATCGTTTGCAATATCATTTGCAATATCATTTACAATATCATTTGCAATATACTTTGCAATATCCTTTGCAATATCCTTTGCAATATCATTTGCAATATCATTTGCAATATCATTTGCAATATCGTTTACAATATCGTTTGCAACATCGTTTGCAATATCGTTGCGATATTAATTGCAATTTTGTTTGAGATACTATTTGCAATATTATTTTATTTTGTTATATTACTTGCAACATTATTTTGTTATATTATTTAACGTTATAGTTACAATATTTTCTATAATTATACTTATGTTACTTTTATTACTTTTTCTATTCGCGTTTATATTTTTTGGCTCATATGCGATTTTGGTGCGATTTGTTCATGTGATGATTCACAGTCTTCTTAGAGGGCTGAGGGTCCAGAACACGCAACAAACGTATCTATCTACCACCACTCACTCTCAGTCGATCAGTCAACCAGAAACGAACGTAAAAAAGAGATTAAAAAAATGCCAAACAAAAAAAAACCATAAATCCCTCGTTCATCCTTTCAAGGATGAGATAACAAAGTACCCGATATTTTGGTGAAATCAGCGATCAGTTATCGTTATTTCTGAAAGTACATTGCACAGACGTAATAAATTCGTTCCGCGGCTCCACAGAACAAAATTTGCCGGGTCGCAGAAAATCGCAGCGACGAATGGTTATGGATGGAGCGTACGATGCGCGAAGAAAGGCCGACGGGCGGCGAGAAAACGGAAAGCAGGAGACTATAAGGCCACTCTTCGCGAGTCGATCAGTGGGCCAAGGATGTGTCTGTTGTGTGGAGGAAGACCGAGTACATTCCGACGAAAAGCAAGCAAGCAAGAGTTACATGTGGAGGCAACGGAAGCAGCGGGAGGGTTCGGCCTCGCGCCGTCTATCGTAATGGAAACGCATAAATTCCAGCCATCGTGCGAGATGTTATTTCTTCGATATTCGGGTCCGGAGCTGGCGAATGGGCGAGCGCGATGGGAGCGCTGGCTGGCATAAAGTTATCTCTCAGGACCGACGGAAAAGACCACGAGTCGAATTCCCGGCTCGGTTCCACGCGGCTCGGTAAAAGCGGAGTACGCGATCCGCGACCCCGGAAACCAAAAGCAACGGGACCGGGAGAGAGTCGAAAATCCGACAAGCTTCCGGGACGCGAGCGGCGAGAGGCTTTCGGGTGTCAGTAAAATCCGGACGAGTTCCTCTATCTCCGAATCTGGAAGAGACTCCGTTCGGTGGCGGTTAAGTAACTACCGAGCGTGGCACGATGAGGGGTGGGAAGAGCGAGGGATACGTGCCGGGCTGGAAATTATCGAGAGATCCGTGAGGAAGTCGACCAGCAGCTGGAACAGGGTTACGGTGTAGGGGAGGGCGGGGCAGAATGGAACAGCGGAGCGAAACGGGAAAACGAGGCAAAATTCCACACCCAGAAAAAAATTTATTTGACGGTCACCGTTTATTAAGATTAAGTAAAATGTTTATTTGATTTAAATAAATATTTATTTAAATCAAATAAATATTTTACTTAATCTTAATAAACGGTGGCCGACAAATAATTTTTTTTCTGGGTGCAATGCCGCAATTTTCCAATGACTTCTGGATGGTGGCGATGATCGTCCATTGGGGCAAAAGGGGGTTGATGATCTGGATGTATCGGTGGGACAAGATGGGCCATCCAAAAATTATTGGGAAATTAAGTTTTATCCTCACTGTCCCGTTTTGTCCTTCTGGCCCATTTTGCCCCGCTCTCCCCCAACCCAGAGCCACCGGTTGGTATATAATCGCGCCACGGCTCAGAGACACCGGGTCTGGCGGCTTGCCATTCGGGCCGTCACGCTGGTGGCATTTGAACTCTTCGCGTCGGGAGGAACGCGGAGGCGTTATAATGGTATCACCGTGAGCGATGTTTGTACCTCAAGTGGGGAAAAGCTCCGCAGGGATGCTGTTAAACGTAGGGTTTTATGACTCGGATCAAGTTTTGATGTACTGTTTTCTTTCTTCTTTTTAGTTTGGTGATTTTATTGGGAAGAAGATAATTATGGATAGTAGAACTTTAGGCAGGATTCACAAGCGCGATAGTCCGGTACACAGGAAAAAATTACTTGTACTTTCAACAAACATTTACGGTCCACATAGTTCGGCGGTTTGTTTTTTTGGTAATTTCACAATTTTAAAAAAATCAACGAATCGTATTTTGAACTAATAAAAATTGCAAAATTACCCAGGAAATAAATTGTGGACGTTTCTGGACAATCTTTGTTGAATCTGCACTGACGATTTCAGGATTCTCTCTTCCAATTAATTTGACTAGTGTTACCTGCAGCTGATTTCACAAACAAAACTACATCGAATTCTGATATCCCAGTCGGATAACGTCCCAAGTTTCAACGTCCTATCAGGGATTAACATATCGGAATTTGGCAATCTGTCTCGATAACCAATATCGCAATCGTCACTTCAAATATCTCTCAAAGTTTGCCGTGAAATTTAACTAAACCGTAAAAAATGGTTTGAACTTTCAACAAACATTTATGATCCACATAATTCGACGGTTGGTTTTCTTGGTAATTTGACATTTAAAAAAAAAATCAACAAATCGAATTTGTAACTACCAAAAATTGCAAAATTACCAAGACAGTAAATCGTGGACGTTTATAAACAATCTTTGTTGAGTGTGCAATGACGGTTTCAGGATTCTCTCTTCCAATTAATTTGATATTGAATTTGATATCCCAGTCGGATAACGTTCCAGGTTCCAACGCCCCAACATAGATTAAGATATAGGAATTTGGCAATCTCTCTCGATAACCGATATCGCAGTCGTTACTTCAAATATCTCCGAAAGTTTGCGGTGAAATTGAAATCCATAGGAGTTTGCGGAGGTCCCGGTGTAAACGCGGCGGATCGATGTCGGTGGATCAATAGCAATGGACACCGATGCAGCGGTTCGCTCGCACTTCCCGTACCGCAGCCGGAACCGTATTGGAGACGTGGTCTCGGTTGGGTGGGGGAGTTTTCCGCGGTATGCTGGAAACTCCGGGTAACCGAGACTCCCCCCTGGCTAACGCGTTTCCCGAAGTCGCCCGGAGATAGATGCAGATACGTGTAAATATCACGAGACACGACAACGGGGGAAAGGCACGTTTCCGTACCGCGTAGCTTTGTTCATTGCTCTCATCGCGCCGTGTATCATCGCGAAATTTCCAACGAATAATCCAACTCGTCGGTTAACATTACCACCAAGTTCGAGACTTCGAGGAATCGGCGGATGGAAACTACCCGATTCAATTATAACTGCTGTAACACGTATTCGCGGTATGAATAATACGAGGAACTCGCTAACTCCCCCAGCAAACCCTCACGCTGGGCGCGTGGTAGCTTTGTCCCGTCGATATCTTGTTAGCTCGCGGGGTCTCTTCCACGCGCATATCGAGGAAACACGGCACGACGCGTATCTGCAGGCCTGCCGGATTGAATCGGGGGATTTTGAAATTACATTAAACGCGTGTGGAGGAGAACGTGTGGTACGGAAATGCACACTGGCGTTGGGTGGTTCGAGGTGACGTGGTCTGTTGGGTGAGATTTAGGTGCGGTCCGTTATTAACCGAGCCCTATGGTCCATACTACTAAGTATGCGAAAAACCGGAGAAAGATGCACAAACACAACCTACAAACATTTCATTGGCAAGTTTTTTTTCTTAGTTTCTTCGCGAGCGGTACTGCTTGACTTTGGTGATCACCGAAGATGCACACCGACCCCTCATCAACCGCTTCCGTCATTTCATTGCCAGGTCTTGATACAGTGTCCCAAGTACGGTATCATCTAGTTTTCTATTACAACCCGGCACCAACCCAAGACCGGCCAGACTCCCAGGCTCGAGGCCGGCTCGTGCCAGGCCCGGGATGTAACAGCCAACCGGACCATACTCTACCTGGGGTAGTTTCGGCTGCCGATTCCTTCCACCAAAGTCGAGTTCAGCCCCAAAAGTAGATGCAGACCTAAACTTCTTGGTGGTCCATTTTCACCACATTGACCCTAGATCAGCCTCCGCTCATCGCGGGAATATCGCTGAAAGGGATGTGCCAACGAAGTTACGACTTACGCCGGTTATCACTGTACAATACGTATCGGAAAAGTAGGTCTTCGGGAGGGCGTAGATGTGCGCGAATGAGAGTCGGCACAAGCGAGGCCGAGGATGCGAACAGAGGAGGTCGCGGAAAGTACCCCGGTTGCTATATCACTCGGCGTCCTTTGAAATTGATCGGTACACATCCAATCACGTGACGCTCGATTTCCGTCTGCCGTCGGAAAGCCCCCGGTGTTTCCACCGGGTATAAATGGAACTGAGAAAACGAGATAGGGAGCTCCCGAGAGCTCACCGGGTTGAGGCTGGCCTTCCGCCACCCGATACATTATTAGAGTCGACCGCTCTTCCGCACGTGACAAACGGAAGTCCCGCCGCCCGCGGGCAAACTGCGCCGATGAAAGATGGAAAATAGAAAATATAAAGACCGAAAAGTAACGACAACGGAGCACGATGTAGGGGAAAAGTGGTGAATATGGACCACCTCCATTAACACGTAAATCAATGATATATGGACCGGGCCATATTCCCCACTTTTACCCTATGTGACAGAAGAGAAACCGCAAAAAAAAAAAAAAAATAGGTGAACGGTGCCGCGTTACGGCGAAACGAGCGAGGCGCCAGGGAATTCGAGACGATTACCTCCGCTTCCGTGCAGTCCGCACTTTTGACGAGTAACGATAAATCGTCGAATATTTCCTGGCGGAGCGATCGCCGCGCGATGCATAGAGTAAATGAGGTGCGGCGAGTGTCGTTTCGCAGCCGCGCATCTTTCAAGCGGAATGCAACCACTGCTGCGGTAGTCGCGGTCGGATTCGTACAGCCCCCGATGAGCTATCGAAAGCTCAGGGCCGAGAGCCATCCGCGGGTGCCGACTTCGCCGCTCGATTTACATCGACCGATGACCCTGCCATTGCACTTGCGTTACGACCAGTCGTGTGGAAGCGGTGGTGCAGTTTTTTTTATAGGCTAACAATTTTTTTTGACTGGGTCTTGAGAGTTCAAAACTCAAGTGCTGAATTATTCAGGCTTCAAATAATAATAATAATAATAATAATAATAATAATAATAATAATAATAATAATAATAATAATAATAATAATAATAATAATAATAATAATAATAATAATAATAATAATAATAATAATACATAGGCGGTGGCGGTTTAGTGGGTAGGCCAATCAGGCGTCCCACATTTGCGCCAGCCGCACGGCTGGGACGAATCCGTAAAAAAGATTCCGCAACTCCTCGGAAAAAAAAAAATAATAGGGTAACAGTGGTGAATATGGTCCACCTCGATTAACACGTAAATCAATGATGTATGGACCGGGCCATATTCCCCACTTTTACCGTGATGATAGTTTCTTGTGGTTTGCGGTCCACGCCCAAAACTTGAGAGAGCACAACACAAGTTCGTCCGAATGAGAGCACATAAGCTGGATCAGCCAATGCAGTAGAGAGACCACGACTACTGCCAAGTAGAAACAGCACTCCGTATCCCGAGTGTCGAATCCTTAAGGAAACCCAACGGCCAGGATTTCCTCTTCAAGATTGTTACGGGCAAGATCGGGCAAGGTTGCCGATACTATCGAAGCCAGCGGTTTCGTATTCGAGACACACCGAAGAGAGCGCTCAGGAGGTTACGAACGTTCGAGGTTTCAAAACTACAAAGATTTATCGTGTTATTGTAACATTAAAAAGGCATTCGTTTCCCGACTAACAGAAAAATAAAAATAACAACAATAGTAATCATAAATATAACGGAAATAATAAAAATTTGATGAACCCAACAGCAGTTTAATCTGGCAGTAAAATCGGCATTAGTTAAAAGATTTAAAAACTACAAAGATTTATCGTGTTATTGTAAAATGAAAAAGGCATTCGTTTCCCGACTATCAAAAAAATAAAAATAATAATAACAATAGTAATCATAAACATAACGGAAATAATAAAAATTTGATGAGCCCAACAGCAGTTTAATCTGGCACTAAAATCGACATTAGTTAAAAGATCGGATGCCCGGCGTGGTAATAACATCGGCAATAAACAGAGACCCGTAGCGTCGGGAATGCTAAAGTCTCGCGACGTTAAAGTCAATTTTTAACGAGATACGGAAAACAGTGGAAGCATTAAAACAAGTACCTCCGACGACCCATTTTCCACCGGACGTACCCGAGACGTTATGAGCAAGAGAATATTTCATTTCGCGCATTGTCGGAACGGAAGATATAATAGAATAAATAATGGAATAAAGAGGGGGAGGAGGGGGAGGAGCAAGCGTAAGCTCTCCTCGGAGCGTCTTATCTCCGCGACCGCGCTCCCGGGCTTTTCTCGTCGACTTTTTGTTTCGCTACATTTTTCAGCGAATCTTGTTCGCATAATTCTTAAATCTTTTTTTTGCTTTCATTTTTACAATTCCTATTATGCAATCCGGAGTAGGAACGCTTTACGGTGATTGAAATAAAGAAGTATCTTCCGCTGTAAACAACAAAAAAAATATGTCGATTAGGGTTTTTCACAATAAGGACATTTTAAAAAAATTTTCATCACACCCATGACAGTATAGATTTGGATCTCAAATTGAACCTCGTTAAAGACGGGCCCACGCAATAAATCCTAAGAGGTGCCGCATTCAACGTTTGTACCAAAAAAATTCGGAGTATTTTTTTCCGCTAATCACGAATCCACTTGCCTTTTTGGGGCTAAAGTACAGTGAGACATTGAAAGTCTCGATTTTATGCGCGAAAAATCGTATTTTTCGGATTTAAATGGAAAATATTGGATTGGGAGTAAAATAATTGTTATATTCGTGATCAGCGGGAAAAAATACGTGGAATATAGCCTTGAAACAAAAAAAATCGATTGAAAAACGAATTTTCACTTTTTAAGCCACTTTTGAAAAAATGTCGATTTTCGTGATTTTCAAAGGTCGATATCTCGGCTCCCAATGGAGCTAAGAAAAATCCGCGGTGCCCATCGTGTTCTACGGGAAAAAATACACAAAATAGGCCCTTGTGCGAAGTTTTAGAATCGTTTTATCGTACCGTTCGAGGACGTTTAAAAACGCAAAAAATGAACACGAAAGGGGTAGCTTGGAATTTTCGCTGAAATATTTTTTGTCGGTATGAAATTTTTTTCAGTTTATAAAATTAACTGCGACGTCTTCCGAAGTATTTTTGTACGCTGAACATGAATCCGCTGGCCTTTTTGTGCGTAAGTGCAGTCGGACACTTTTATCTTCGATTTTATGCACTGAAAACAATTTGCTCTAATGTGAAATCGCATTTTTGGGATTAAAATCTAAAATGTTGGGTTTGGAACAAAATGAACGTCATATTCGTGATCAAGGGGCCCAACGAGGGCCCCATTTTTTTATAGTTCGTACATTTAGTGACAACCCTAAAAACATATGTGAAAATTTAAAAAAAAACTTTTTTTGAAGCACCCTAATGTCGTTGTAACAACGCAGTTCGTCGATTGCACAGCATAGCATCGTCGGTCGAGCTCGCGGTAGTAAACCGGGCCTTGGGCAAATTGTAATTAACGAACTAATTAGTTCCACAATCGTACATTGTTCGCGCTCCGACGGAACGAAATTATTCAACGCCGACGAGCGGTAATTGCGGTGGTTTCAGAGACAGGAGTCCATACAGACCGGACGGGCCGCGTCGCTCGGTTGCGAAACCAAACGATTTGCTCCCCGGTTTATCAATAATCCGATAACGTTCGTCAGTCATTTAACCGAGGGACCTCGAGAGCCGATGCCGGAGACGCATCGAGGACCTCCGGTTGACGTCTCTACCCCCAGGGGGAGCGCGACGCAGGGCCAATATCGGCGCAGCGCCGGCCAGTGCTCGCCCAGCGTCGGGCCAGTGCCGGTCCCGTACTGAACTCCCAACAGGTCAACTTCGTCGGGGAGAATCAGTTTCGCGACGGTTCTCCGCTTTCGGTTAATCCACCGTGGCGAACGTCGCGAAATATGCCGGTCACGAAAGTTCTCTGTAATAAAGAACGCATGAGTTCGTGCCTAATTAACCTGCCAATTAAGCTGTCCGTCGGCGAACGGAGTCACGTTGGACGGTCCCGCTCAACCTTCTGCTACAGACCGCACCGGGCTGCTGCTTTCCCACTCCGGTCGGACAGTTTTTAATCGATCTCCCGCGAGTCCCTTTCATCCCCCGTGGAACGAGCGAGAGACAAAAGGGAAAAACCGGGAAGACGAGGACAGCGTTAGAGTCGAACGAGGGAAGAAAAAAAAAGTAGGTTGGCTGTATAGAGAGTGGAAGGAAAAAAAAAACAGGACAAAAAAGAAAATACCGAACTGCCGTTAGTGCACAGTGGCCGAAGCCTCGGATGGAAAGAACGAATGCGAAAAAAGTGCCACTGTGTCTGCCGCCAGTTGAGCGTTACTCGTTAAAAAGTTTTCGGTGCAAAATATCGCCATGTCGGAGCAGTCTCACTTTGGTAATGAGAAAATATTTTATTTGAAAAAAAGAAACATTTTCTGTTGCCAACTATTGAGGCCATTGCTAGTGGGTTTTAAAAAATATATTTATTTGAACTTTTACGGCGGAGAAGTTGTCGAGTCAAAAAATCATTGGTCGAATGGGAAGTTTATTTTTATCGGAAATAGGTTCACATTATTTTTTTATTTCTTTTTTTTACTTGAAGATAATTCCCCATTTGATTCATAAAACTTAAGGTTTGCGTCATTTTTACGTTGTAAAATTAATCAATTATTTTATGTGAATGAGAAAATATTTTATTTAAAAAAGACCTATTGTCATCTGTCGAGGTCATTGCTAGCAGGTTCAAAAAAATATATTTATGTGAACTTTTATGATCGGGAGTTGTTGACTCCAAAAATCATTGCTCAAATCATTAGTCTATTTTTATCGCAAATATGTTGACGTAATTTTTTTTTTCCTATCTAATTTGTATAACTTAAAGTTTGCGTAATTTTTCCATTGCAAAATAAATTAATTATTTTTATAGCGGGTACATTATTAATTGCGCTGCGAAATGTGGACGACCGAGATACCGCCTTGATACAAATATTGTTTTCATTCATCGTGCATAAATGTCGAGCAACAATAACCGAAACAGAGAAAAACATTACGGGTGGCGTTACAGTACATTACATTAAATGTCCTCGCGAGATTTTATCCCATCTCTTCACGGAGAGACGAGAGAACAATTCGCGAGAAAATTGCGAAAACTCGGGTAGACAAACACCGGGAATATATACTTTATACTGCTCGTTTACGTACTCGTTTACACACATCGCAGACGCGTTTTAGTTACAGCCGCAGTCTGGCCAGAGCCGCTGCGCTGTGCACATCATCGGTATGTGTATATAGTTGAATATACACGAGCACCCTCGATTCTCTCGGTACCGAGTACCGTGGACTAAAAACCCACTACCGAAGCTACCGAAGCTCGAGTTTCGCTGTTTAGCTCGTCAAGTGCTAAAACATTTCCGCCCTTACGGCAGAGTCTGTCCCGCATTGCTACTCGACTCAATTTACCGACAGTGCCGGCACGCTCGACAAATTTAATTTGTCCCAAAAAGACGAACGACTACATTTTTTTTTGGCCCATCCGTGCTAGAAACATTTTAAACTTTCGTCGGCCATATCGTCGCCTCCCCGAGGAATTGTCGAGAAACTATAAAAGAAAAAAATATATATATATATACAATATATGCAAACCGGGAACCGTCTTAACTTTCTGGTAAACGAATTTGTTTCAGTTTTCTGATGCTCCTTCCGTAAGAAAAGCACCGAAAAAACAGTCTAAATGTTCAAGAAAAATATATATATATATAAATATATATATATTAGATAAAAAAAAAATATGTCGACTTATCACGAAAAATAAACTGAGCACAAGTATAATTTATAGACTTGGTGCCTATTTTGCCCCCATACCTCCTCTATATATTAAAAAAAAAATGCGATACGAGCACACCCAGAAAAACATTTATTCAAATGAAAGAAAACTTATTAAGGACGAAGAGAAATGTTTATTTGATTCGTAACCTAATAGACCGTTTATTGATTTATAAGATATTTATTTGTTTGATAGTATTTTCGAGTGACCAATATTTTTAAGATATACTGATAATAATAAAAAAAACCTAAATCCTGAAAAGTGCACTTTAAAAATCTAAAAAAAATCCCAGAAGCACCTCTCAAGTATTCCTACAAGCCGGAAAATTTTAGAAAGCATCTGAGAGCTCGACAGAAAAAGTGTCCCAAGTTGATAAGAGATGCCTCACATTCACTAAACATCAGGTAGCAAACGTGAGCAATTACATGCCCAGTAAAAAAAAAGGTTACCAGGAGCCACCTTAATCGCTCTTTCGCTCGTTCTCATGCCGCGAGTCGCCGGGTCATCCGGACTAATTGTGAAATCACGTCGGAGGGTCAGCGTAGGGTTCCTCGTGTGTTGTCACGAGGGAATTCCCCGTCCTCCGCGAGGCACTTCGTCCCAAGTCTGACCACTCGGTCTCTTTACTACTTGTATCGCGCCGGCGCTTTTCTCCGTCCGTCGCGGCCACTCCGTTGATTATATCACCCCAGTCGCAGCGCTCGCACGTTCCTCAGCCCGTGTCAAACACACGACGTACACGTGACCGTTCCTCGTAAACGCGACGCCCGTCGAGAGCGCGTTTATTTGACCGTGGAACGGCGCAGACAATAGCTTGTCGGATCGGTAACTAACAGTCGTGCCCGCAGCCGCGGCGAGGAAACTTTACAGCCGGTCCGTCCTGCCCTCGACGCGGACCGCACGAATACACATTTAGGGTAGAGCGGGGCAAAATGGGGCAACGGGGCAAAACGGGGTTTTTGGGCAAAACGTCATTTTCCAATAATTTTTGGATGCCCGAATTCGCCCCATCGATACATCAGGCTTATCTGCCCAGTTTTGCCACCTTGTCCGATCCAAAAAGTATTGGAAAATTTAGTTTTGCCCAAAAACCCCGTTTTGCCCCGTTGCCCCATTTTGCCCCGCTCTCCCCTATGTGTATTTATGATACACACGAATGTTGTCTGGTCAATACTCCGGGTGGTTACGAGCCGGTGCGGCTGCAGCGTCGGCCCCGCCGCACGGACCGTTTCTCCCGCGGCCGCCGGCGAGCTCATCGGTTAACGGCGTGTACACGACGAAAATTCGCTGCACCCGACCAACAGCTACGGCCATCCGGTGTCGCCCAAGTTCCATCCACTCTCGACTAATTTCCGTGAGAGCGGCCATCCTCCTTCCCGAGCCAGGAAGCTCGATCTCGCGCGTCTCGGCCCCGTGTCGCAGGTCTCGCTGGGTAGACCGGGGCAAAACGGGAACGCTGAGCAATGAAACCTGACACGATACCGAAAGCGTACATCCATTGTTTTTCAGACCGAAATTGTATTGGAGGCGGTTTTGAAAGGGTATTTAAAAGAAAAACCATTTGGACAAAACGGGGTACGATTTGACTTGCGGCGACTTTTGTTAGCGTCATTATTAGCCTATATTGTCCCACGTCTATATGATTTTTCGTGTCACCGTTTTGCCACGGTCGTTTGTTGGTTATCACGAATCGATTTATTCGATAATTTTGGGTACCCCATTTTTCCTTACTTTAAGTAGGGTAAAAGTGGGGAATATGGACCGGTCCATATATCATCGATTTACGTGTTAATCGAGGTGGGCCATATTCACCACTTTTACCCTAAGTAAGAAGTTACCTTAAGTAAGGAAGGAGTTACCTTAAGTAAGGAAGGAGTTAACTTTCAGTAAGTAAGGAGTTACCTTTAAGTACGTAAGGACTTACCTTTCAGTAAGTAAAGACTTACCTTTCAGTAAGTCTTTACTTACTGAAAGGTAAGTAAGGAGTTACTTTCAAGTAAGTCAGGAGTTACCTTTAAGTAAGTAAGGAATTACCTTTAAGTAAGTAAGGACTTACCTTTCAGTAAGTAAGGAATTACCTTTAAGTAAGTAAGGAGTTACCTTAAGTAAGTAAGAAGTTACCTTTCAGTACGTAATTACCTTTAAGTAAGTAAGGACTTATCTTTCAGTAAGTAAGGTAGACGGGTATCTTTAAGTAAATAAAGAGTTAAAAACGGGTCCCGTATTTCCTTAAACCTCGTTTGCTCTGTAGGGGGAGAAAGAGCAGTCTCTTCCTTGCGCTGACTCGATCCCGCGCATCTCATCCCTGTATCGCAGTTTTCACTGGTACCGGTGCGGAGTCATCGAGGTACGGGGAGGGGAAAAAATGTTAGGAGGGAAACGAAAAAACCAACGATCGTCGAGGAACTTTATGGCGCCTGTAGACGAGAGCTCTTAACGACTCTGGCGCTTGTTCCACGGTTCGGAGCTCGAAACGACACTGTCGGGACAGTTCCATACACTCGACAAGGCGATAATGCTTTTGCCGATATCTTTTTCGTTTCTTTTTTGTTTTATTGTTTTTTTCGTTGGTCTCGTCTGTATTTCGATTTAAAAGGGGGGTGGAGAAGAGGAACGTTATAGGTGGAAAATCGTGTCAAGGAGACGGTCGAAATTGCGCGGGGATGCTGGCAAGATCCCGTGTGACAAGATCCCGTGTGGGGGTGGATGAAGCGATCGACGGACACGAAGCTTGTCGACGGTCGTCCAGCCGGTACGGGCACAGCACCGGCTGAGGAACGGCGGCCGGGGTGTAGGTGTATTTTTAACGCGCGGCTTATCTGACCAGAGACGGACAACCAAACAACGTACCGGCTGATTTAAAAGCCTCAGTGGTTCGCAACTGTTGTACCCGGTCTCGAGCCTTTTCGGCTTCAAAGGAATTCTCTGCGGCGCAGTGCGGTGTTTTTTTTGTATCGACTCCGAACACACTTTGGGTGTCTGAAGGCGCCTTTGGAATGCTTTTTTCGCTGACCTACAAGTGCTCTGTTTGAGCTTTTTTCGCGCGGAATTGATGGATAAGATATGGAGATTTTTTTTTTTTTTTATAGAATTATTCAGCCTGCCGCCTTAAGGATACTTCGCACGTACATTCCCATCCAAAAGTGAAATTCAGTGGGAATTCAGACACTGCCTAATGGTATAAAGACCGCAGTTTACCCAGCTTATTTATTAATTACTGTACTATTATTAGCTTAGATTCGACTACCTTTAAGATCTTGAAAATCTTAGTCCAACGAACTAATTATGTCTCTCAATACCTCTCTATTCTGCTATAAGAAAGTTTTAACGTTCTCATTTTCCGTGAAATAATAGCAGTACAAAAATGAATAAATAAAACAGGTAACGTGCCATAGACATGTAATTAACAATAATAATAGATATGTTAATTAATAATAATTTAATTCACAATCATAGATACGTAGGGTAGAGCGGGGCAAAACGGGTCAGTGAGCAAAACGCAGGTTTCTAAACATTTGTCGATGTCCCATTTTGCCCTGTTGATACATCCGGATTGTCTGTCCCGTTTTGCCCCATTGTCCCATCCAAAAATGATTGGAATTAGGCGTTTTGCCCCACTGCCCCATTTTGCCCCGCTCTTTCCAAATTAATAATAATGTAATTCACAATAAAAATGAATAGCCGGCTTGAATGCGCCTAATTTTTCGCCGGTCAAGCCGTCTTAGCCGGCCAAAACGTCCATTAGGCAGATAAGATTTTTCCAGCCAGCCAAGCCGACTCAACTTTGCAGTCCTAGTCCTCGTCGCTCTTACGCGCGGGACGTCGATCGGCCGATTTTCGTCGTTCGCCATGAATCTACGACGCGGAGGTCCTCCCGCGTTATTCTCCGCGCCCTGCACGGGCTGCAGGGTGAATCGTCGAACATTGAATTATTTAGTCGCTATCGATTTCCGAATGGAGGCGCAGAGAGCAGAGTGCGGGGACGATACGCCGCACACGTACGTGCGTCACGCGCACCGTGCGCTGCTCTCTTCTCCTGCGGCGGAGCAGTTCGACGCGGGCGGAGGATAGACAGTCGCTTCTCGACGGGAGATTAATGTTTGCCGGACGAACACGCGTCGGCAAATGTTGTGTGCGCAAGGCGAAACGACAAGGTACACACAAGCGCGCGCAAACACGACCGTGAACGAGAATGACACGCGACGTTCGGCCCCAAAATCGGCATCGATATTTCGCGCACATCGTCGCGGCCGATCGAATTCTTCGAAAATTTCGAGACTCCGAATCGTCCATCGCGACCAAGTGAATTCTTCGAAAATTTCGAGACTCCGGAGTTTCGCTCCGGGTGTTCGGACGCCGGTGAGAGGGCGAGTTGCGAGAGCTCGCGCAACAAAACGAGCGCGCCCGAGCGATCTTCGCGCAGCTTCCCCGAAACGCAGCTTCGTACGAGCTGTGTTAACGAACTGTTGCACGAAATTTCATTAATCAGGGGATTAAAAAATAAATAAAGGAAAATAAAGTCGCGAGCGCACTATCGTGTCCTCGGGGACATTTATAATTCGCAGGCCTGTCTTCTGGTTTGTATGGGTACGGGATAAATTTTGAATATCCTGGAAATTTTCGGGACAAAAAATGCGGAAATATGTATTTTTTCGTATATTAAATATACTTTTCACGGAAAAATTTTATGTAATTAGTGAATTACGAGACACGTGCGACGAATATATCCGAACAAAAGTAAAACAAAGCTTCCTCTATGAGGAAGCAAAATGGATATCATATATATATGTATGTATAATTATAATATAATGTGTATTACATTATTAGCGCAGAGTTCCTCAGGGTGATATGGCCGGCCGTACTATTTTTTAACGCAACAAATGCACGGCGCTGCCGTTTGCCTAATTTTTAGTATATGCGGCTAAAATATGATTAGTAAATATTAGAAAATAATTCATAAATATTAGAAAATAATTCATAAATATTAGAAAATAATTCATAAATATTAGAAAATATGACTAAAATATGACAGTGTCAGTACGATGTGCCACGTGGCGATATCACCTGCAATTTCCGGTCAATATGGTCAGTAAAACCCGACTTACCCTCCGGGGTATAAATTTTCGAGCGTTACATCGGGTCCTGATAAGGCCTTATCAAGGCTCCTCAGAACCCCACCAGGGCCCGATGTAACGCTTAAAAATTTCTCCTCGAGCTATCATACGTATATTATATAATTTGCATAGGGTAAAAGTGGTGAATATGGCCCACCTCGATTAACACGTAAATCAATGATACATAGACCGGGCCATATTCCCCACTTTTACCCTAATATGAAAAGTACATACATTATATACAGAATACATTTTCACCGTCAAAATTGCTTACCTTCAATATATATTAGATACATTTTCCGCGTATAAATTTTTCCCCTGCGGGAAGGGAGGCGCGGATGACTCCGCACCGATCGTTGATCACCGTGGCCGTACGTTAGCGGGAATCGAATTTTTGTTGAATCTTTGATTCGGCAAGCGTGAGATTATAATGGTCGCTGGATGGATATGAACGATGCGGAACGGCGGAGGGTGAAACACCGAATCGGAGTGCGGAAAGCGTAGTGCAGGTCGGAGGGAAAGAGTGAAAGCCCGGAGCGGATTGTGGAGCGCGGAGGGAGAGCAGAGGGTAACATGGTTTCGGGGCGATCGCGCCGAGCCGGTGGAACTCGCACAGAAGAGCCGTGGCATGCAAAGCGGAATGCTAAATCACGGAAATTTCTCACGAGAGAATAGGCGCCGGGGAAGTCCTCGTTAGCGAGCGGGCGTTAGGGGTTAAGACGTCCTCGAGGCGAACCGGAGGGACAGAGACTCGGTGGGCGGTGAACGGGAATGGGAATTTCCGGTGCCGCGAAACCTACCTACGTAATCGAGGATTTCTCTGGATGCGTCTCCGTCTTCCGCGCTCCGGTGGAGCTATAATGTCGGTGCATACGCGTTCTCCGCCGTCTCTACGGGCTCTGCCGTCTCGGGGCTCCGTCACTAATTTCCCCTGATGGCGCGGTGCGCGTGACTATGAATTTATGGATGGATGCCGCGCGAGCTCATCCGGCGTGATCCAAAGCGGAATCCCTCTTGACGTTGCACGATCAAGGATGTTTCGGCCAAAACGCGCTTCTGTTCGATCGCTGCAAAACTGGGGCTGCGGAGTTGAGCCGACTTGGCTGGCTGGAAAAATCTTATCTGGATAATGGACGTTTTGACAGGCTGCGCCGTCTTAGCCGGCTGAGGTTTGACCGGCTAAAAATTAGCCGCAGTTTAGCCGGCTGTGAATTTTTGTTGTGAATTGCAAGGACACTGAGGAAATTAATGAGACATTTATCTGTGGCACGTTATCTGTTTTATTTTGTCATTTTTTGTACTGCTGTTATTTCAGGGGAAATGAGAACTTTGTAATTTTTTTATACCAGAATGGAGATGTTTTGAGAGACATAATTAGTTCGTTGGAAATAAGATTTTGAAGATGTTTAAGGTAGTGGAATCTAAGCAAATAATAGTATAGAAATTCATAAATAAGCTGGCTAAACTGCGGCTAATTTTTAGCCGGCAAAACGATCTTGGCCGGCTAAGGGGAGTCTAATTTTTAGCCCGCCAGATCATCTTAGCCGGCTAAGACGGCCTAGCCGGCTAAACAAAAATGTCCCTTAGCCGTATAAGATTTTTTGGCCGGCCAGAACGGCTCAACTTGTATAGCCCTATACAAACCGCTGCTACTTTGCACACACAGTGAATCCTTTGCAATTTTTTCAGATTGTTTGACCATGTAGTTTTTTCATGAGATACCGTGTAAATGTTTAGAACCGTGTAAAAGTGGAAAGTGTGATCGCGTCGATAATTACCGATAAATAAATACTTTTTTTGCGCCAAATGACGATACCAAAATTTCTTAGAAAGATAGTAATTACACTGTAATTTTGTCTTTCCATTTCAGGAAAAAATCGAAAAGAAAAGACTGCGTTTGTACATTCTACGCCAATTCTGAAAGTTCCATTACATTTTATCAACGCACTTTTCAAGAAAAGTCGTAAACCGTATGCGGCGACCTGAACTAGAAAATTCCTATCTATTTTACCCTTGGGGACATTTCAATTCACCTCAAGGGGATCATTTCACCCGCCGGCTCTACGCAATACCGTTTTTTAATTAATTTTGAAAGCAATAATTCAAAATTAAAACGCGACGAGATAAAGCCCGAACGCGATTCAATGAGGGTGGAAGTTATTCGGGTCAAAAACAAATGATTCGACGCATTCGTCGTGGTTTATCGAGAGCTTCATCGAGAGGGTTCCCAGGCGAACGAGTATTCGCGAATGGAGATTCACGCTTTTTTTATGACGCGCATGGAGTGGAAAGAGGGGAATTGGCCAGCGCAGCGGCCAGGAATTCCGATCAATCGCTCTGGTAATTCCATTCGAGCACTCCTCCCTGCGACTACGCTCGGTTGGATAACGATCGGCAACGCGTGCGACGTTGGTGTATTCCAATTTACGATTATAATCCATTAGAGACCTCTCGGCGCCACAAGTACTCGGCTGTCGGGCACTTTCCTTCGTGCCTTGTCAGCGAGAACGGACGATAGACGTGTCCGGAACGAAAACTCGCGTTTCCAGAGCGCACCACATCTTCGCCCCTCGCGTCATACATCATACTCTGTATGTTGATTCACAAACACACGAAGGAAATTTCCAAGGGAAATTGCATTTTTTTTTAAACCCAATACTCGTAGAAAAAATAAATAAAAATTACTCGGCATAGCAAACATATGGGAAAGAAGTTTCCACGATGAGAGTTTAAGTCCCTTCGGAAGCGTGTAAACCGTGAAGATCAAACATGTTCTCACCGACGCGTCCCTGTCCGTATCAGCATTAAGGTAGTACGCGCGGACAGCCTGAGCCCAAGCGAGTGCGGAGAGAATTGAGAGAGGAATTGCGAACATTTCTCGATGAGATAAAAATCTGAAAAAAATTGACCGTATGGAAGGTACTGAAAAGATTGATTTTGCACAATAATAATTCCAGGGTGTTATCAACAAGTTAACGAAAAAGAAATTCCCAAGAAATCATCACCCGACCTAACTTTTTTTAATGAATATTATGTGTTAATTTTTCTGAATACGTATGAATTTTTTCAGAATTTTGGGTGATTTTTGAAAATTGCGTTTGTAATTAATAAAAAAAATGTAATTTTCAAAAATTAGACAAATTAAACCCGAAATTAAACGTCATTCGTTTAGTGTCGATATATCTTTCTAATATACGATACACAAATGGACTAGCCGTGGAATTGCATTTTTGCCTATCCTTGAAATTGCATTTTTGTGAGGATCGATGGAGGCGCTTACATTTTATAGGAAATCAATTTTTTTTTTAATTTCACGCAAAATAACCATGACTCGAGAAAATTAATGTTCGTAGTGAGACGCAAAGCACCAGCAAGCCTTGCTGACGACTTGCTGACAATATGCTCCGAAGAATTTCCGGCATTGAATGCTGACAAAAAATAGGCAAAAATGCAGACGCACATGCCGCAATTTTACGGGCATCCCCTGACATATGCTGCCTACTTGCTGGCGAGTTGGTTGGCAAACTGCTATCTGGATATTTGCGCAGCGTCAGCCAATGTTGGGCCAACCTCGGTCAGCACCGGTCCTGTCCGTCGTTCCCATGATGGCAGTTCCACAATAAGAACTTACACTCATGGTCAGGTGCTCTTTATCTGCCTCTAAAAAAATCCCACCATTTCCGTCCAATTCCATACAGTTGTCCCAACAACGCGGCGCTGGAGGATCAAGTTGCGCAAAGTAGCTCCGGCCTTCACCGTAATCCATCGCAAGCAACGCTCTCCCACCGTGCAGCCTAGTTTCCCCAACCCGTACAAAGTCGCCGGAAGATCTCAAGAAACAAGATCTCAAGAAACAGTTCTCCGCGCAAGTTTCCCAGTGTGCCGGAAAACTTACGTGCGAGAAACAGCCGTCTCGCTGTGGATACTCGCACGTTTTCCCGGTCCAGGCCAAGAAACGGCCGGATATCTCTTGTTGCGCTATTTTCCGTGGCGCGTCGACGTGCAACAGGCTATGCACGTTCCTCGAGTTCCACACCGGTCTCCGTACACACAGACAGCGAGTGCGGTGTGTTTCCAAACGCCTCCTTCAGCCACGACAAGCGCGTGTGTGCGTTCTCGTTCCTTCCGTTCCTCTCTTCTCGCCGGTGCAAAATTTTTCGTCGTTCTCCATCGTTGGCCCCGTCGTCTCTCGTCTCCGCCGTTCACGCTACGCTGTGCCCGAATCCGCCGGAGCGAAAACACCACGACGCGAAGGAAACCCGAGAAAGGGACGCAGCCATTGACGTTGTGTTCGGTTCGCGAAAGTGCGATACAGCTATATTGACGATCAAAGGATCCGTGCCAGGCGAGCCGGGAAACTGGAGGAAAGGCGGAGGGAAATAAGAAACGGGACAAAAATCTGGAAAGGGAAGGAACAGTTCGGGACGCGCCACGCTCCAAGAATTCGGCAGGAAAGACAGGAAATGTCCAAACGGACGGAGAGCGATGATTGCGACAGCTTGGGTTGGCGCAGTTTGCACAGCCGGTATAAATCAATGACGCGCGAGAGTCCGACTCGGACAAGTGAACCAACAAACCCGGTTGATAATCGCATTGTCTCCCGACCGTTTTCCACATTCCGTCTTGCCATCCGCCAAACTTCACCGAGTCAACGGGTTGGGCTTCGTAAGAGAGAAGTACGACGGAAAGTTTTGCTTCCACGTGTGTTTGCTCCGGCGGCGACGTGGCTGGGAGCTTTCGGGAGAAGCCGGGGCTAGAAGGGGTCCCTGATGAAACGGCGGCAACATCCGGAACACGTATCCAGCTCGGCGGTCGCTAGGGAGGTGTGCAACGTGAAGCGGGAATACGGCCTTCGTACGCGAAACGGTTCGGCGACTCTTTGGCCTCTTCCAGTGTTTGCCGAGACCCCGCGGACATGGCGAAAGCAACTTTGCTGAGGAAACGTTGAGCCGGGGCCGCAGTGACTGTGGTCAACGGTTTCCATGCGATTTTTGCCCAAGGGTAGGTCAGGTTCTCCTATCGACCGAGGTACGGAATTCTCTGTTCGGAGCCGGGAATGAAGAACAGGAGAAATGGAGCGTTGTTCGTGGCTCGGTGGTTCTTCGAGTCGGTAATGCATGCGGACAAAGCTTAGCTTGAATGGAAATGAGCTGGGAGCTGGAGGAAGGTGAAGGAGGTGGAGATTTGTCCGAATGATTCGGAAAAACCATGCAGAGTCGATTTGTCAGTTTTGGGTTTCCATTCGCTAATGAAGTATCGGCGGGTTATCCACTATGGGAATATTGCATATTATAGGGGGGCAAGGTGTATCATGTGTGCCGTCAATGATAACTGGTTTTCCTGATTTTTCCGTCTTGCTCGATGTCTTAACGGGGTCAACGATATCAAGAAAGACATCCGATCTTGCTGAATGTCCAGCTGGACGTCTTCCTTAATATGTTCAATTCCATTAAAATATCGAGCGAGAT
This sequence comes from Ichneumon xanthorius, assembly GCA_917499995.1. Classification (NCBI taxonomy): domain Eukaryota; kingdom Metazoa; phylum Arthropoda; class Insecta; order Hymenoptera; family Ichneumonidae; genus Ichneumon; species Ichneumon xanthorius. The sequence continues at coordinate 4,776,318 of OU824207.1, forward strand.
GTCTAGAAAAACCAGACATAAGGGCAGTTTATACTCCCCGTTATTGATGCCCAGTTTTTCGGATATTTCAGATATCTTGCCAGATTTCTTAACGGTATCGAAAATATTAAGCAAGACACCCATCTTGCTAGATATCTTCCCGGATGTCTGGCTTGATATCTTCAACCCGCTAAGACATCGAGCAAGCTATCCAGCAAGATAGAAGCATCTGGCATCAATGACGGGCAGTCTACCCACACAATGCACGATAAATTATGCGCAAGACTGCAAAGAAATCCGGGCGAGGAAAGATTTACTCAGTACTTTAGGATGAGGAGCAGGAGAACGAGGAGGAATGAGAAGAGCGAACCGAGGAAAAACAAAGAATCTTTTCCGCTGGGTTCTGAATTCTGGCTCTCGGTTTGGCCGACGTTTTTTAAAGCACTTCTCGAGTACTCCGAGATGATCCGCAAGAGTTTCAGTCCACCGCTCTCACTTTATCTTTCCTGTGCTTTCCCTCGTTAAAAGGAATCCCTCTTGGGATAACGGACCTAGGTGAGATCGCGCCAGCTTGGACTCTTTTGGCCCCAACGGGTGTTTAAAGGACAACAATTGCACCCTGTTTTGATTCTTTTGTGACCGATGATTTGGTCACATGATGACGGTCTTCGTTCCATTACCAGCACATGTTCCGTCAACAGCGGAATTACTGACGAGTGGAGAGGCCTGACTTTACTTAAGCCGCCCGATAGCCGGGCCTAACGGCTTGAATCAAGGGATCAGACGTGTAACCGGCACGACGAAAACGGATTTGCTTGGCTGGCACACGTTTGCTAGCGTGGTAACAGCGGACGCCATTCATTGTCACCACGCCTCCCAAATATACGCCAACCCAGCGAATTGCTTGAAGAGTGAACCCTCCGTTTGCCAACGTAGCGCAGCGAAACGCTGGTGTAATCGAGCGAATTTGCTGGAAGAAATGATAACGAGCTGGAATCATCAACCACGGTACATAAGTACCGTCGGCGATAAGCCAGGGAACGAAGAACACCGGTGGAATTTCTGGTTTCCCGCAGGAATCCGATAGTCGCTATGAAAAACGTGAGATCCTGAGATAGGAGATCACCACCAACGCTAACGGAGAGAGAGATTCAGCCACCCTTGGCGGCACGATAGGAAGGTAAAAGACTTATGGAGAGCAAGGGGTGAGCGAAACCGCAGAAGAAGATGAGGGGGAAAAAAGGTTGAAGGAGGTCGGCCTCGCTAGCCTCGGACTAAATATAGAGGACAAATGACTGGAGATCAACGACGACAAGACTGGAGTACACTGAAAGTCTTTTCCTTCCGCCAACCCCCCTTTCGGTATTTAGAACTCATTGTTCGTCTCTAGTGGTTTCGGTGTATCGAACTACTCGTATCTCGCGAAATCCACCTCCCAAATGCCTCCGCACTTACCGCGCGACTCGCTGATGTCTCGCTGTTCCCCAACGCACGGCTGTGGCTCCGCTCTCGACTGCGTCTTCGTCGTCGCGACGAAGGCGCTCCTATGATCTATCCCTCTTTAAAAGTTTCCTCTCGCGGACCAAAGTTTTGCTCGCGTTTGCGACCAACTCTCTTTTGGCACGACTGCGATTTTCAGAAACTCTATAGGTGTATGCTCAGCTATCAGTAGAGTATGCTGTGCAAGCTCGCTCGATGTAGATTGTCGACAGCGACGTCAAAGGGCTACTATTTTCGACAAATTGCTTATAAATTACTTCAGATGAGACCTCTACTCGTTCCAAAAGAAATGTTTGATTATGCTGTTATTAGCAACTCTATACTTAGACCGTCCAGAAGAGAACAGAACCTATGAAATTACTATGAATGTAGGAATGCACTCTAATGCAAAGCTGGGCAAATACCATAAGTACTTGAATGACGTATGGAAGTACCAAGAACCGATCGCTGGCTAGTTCTTGAGTACTGACGTGTTGAGTACCGACAGAACTTAACAGCTTAAGTTCTGAGTACTGAGCCCTGACTCAGTACTCGATACTTCAATCCGTATTTCAAGTACTCAGTGTATTTGCCCAACACTGCTTTAATATCCCAGTTAGGGTAGATCTGGCTGCTACATCCCAGCACTGGCACGAGACCGTGCCGAGCCCGGGAGTCTGGCCAGTCTCGCGCCAGTGCTGGGATGTAACAGCCAGCCAGACCAATCTGCGTATATCATGTAATCTTCAGCGAACCATCATCTTATCGGTAGGTAACTTGTCCTATGAACGATAAACAAAACATCGATCAGCCTCGACGACAAATAAAAATGGTCTCGTTCTGTGTACCTTCTGGCCCTCCGGGATTGCTTCGCATACACGCCATAGCTTTAATGTTATTTTCGTTTGGGCGCACATCCCGTCGGTACATTATTAACCATTAATGCATCGACCGGACGTAACTCAGTTTATACATAACGCTACTCCCCGTGTATCATCGCCGCTGGATTGATACATCGGGGATGAAACCTCATCCGGCAAGCTGCACGAGAGGGAGTTTACATATTCTACAACAAACATATATGTCAACCATATCTCGTTACGAGCGCTTGTGGTAATGAAACTTCCGCTGTTATCCGCTTCTCCCACGAGTCCCGCGCGCAACTAGGCAGATACCTCGGTAGACACTTTTTACGTGCAGTATTTTCGACAAAATGAACTCGACACAGCGCCAGCGGGATGTCGGGCGAGTACACTTTACACGGAAAAACAATGTTGCGAAAGTGAGTGATAATGGAAAAGCGTGTTTACAATTTACACGGAAAAACAACGTCGCAAAAGTGAATAATAATGGAAAATCGCGGGTACTCGGGAACCCGAAAAAGCAACGAATTCTCATATTGGTTTTTCGCTGTGAGTTTCGGCTTTGAGGCACGTTCGTATGGGCATGTATTATTCATAAAAAGAAATGGAAGCACGTTACGCTCGAAATGTCATTTCCGGACGACTGTTTAAAATATAACACGGGAAACCGTTCAACTGACGAAAAATTATTTTTAAAATGGTCGTCCACCGAACGATGGCGCATACATGAAAAAAAATAATAATAATAATTCTGTGCTCTGCGAGGAAAAAATACTGTGTATTCCAGGAATTCAATGTTTCATGTATATACGGTATTTCATCCCAATTCGGCCATCCTCGGGCCGGATGCCTTCTAATTCGAGCAAAACTTTTTTCCTGTTTTCATACATGTGCAAACTTAAACATAATTTTTTTAAAGATTTTTTTGACGATCCGTCACTGAGCAATGGATGATTGAAAATTGGCAATTATCAAAAAATAAGACATTTCAATGTGAGATATCTCTGCATTGGTTAGAAGTGTCGGCAAATATTAGGTATGCAATGGATCGGTCTTGAATCACACTTTAACAAAAAAAAAAAATCGTCCGTAATTTTTCGAACACATTTGGCATGCTAAAAATCGATTTAAAGTAGAAAAAATTGTTGTTTTTCCAATAATTTATTCTTTTTTTTGCAAATTAAGAATGTTTCATGGGAATTTCCCTAATTAACGCACATTTTTTTTTTCAATATATTTTTTGGTAATTTCATGCTCTTCCAACAAAAAAGAATGTACACTTCCACGTTCACTTTAACATGCGCGTTTATCGCGGCAACGTGAACTCCAAAAAATAAAATAAAGTATCTAAACAAACGCACCAACATCTCGCCTCGTTTTCGCAAGGAAGCGCCGTGCATTCTTGAGAAATGAGAAAACATCCCGTGGGGCAGCAATTTTGTCGAGTGGTAGCGGGACTTTTTTTGTGAAAAAAGCGTGCGTCGGACCGCGAAAAACGAGAATGGATAGTGTACACGCACCCCCTCACTTGTACAACTCGCGCGTTTTAATTTACAGCGGAATTAATGATAATTAACAATGATGATTATACGCTACCGTCTTTCTCCCTCCGCCTCTTTTACTCTTCTGTTCCGGCGTTTTCATTTTCATTAACCCTTTCCCCGAACTCCCGGCGCTCCGACGCCCAACCTTTTTTCATTGCCATAAATTCTTTAACAATCCGGCGCTGCCCCACATCATGTACATTAAAAAAAAAATACCGTCTACCAATTCTCATAGCCCACTTCCGTTTCGCTCCCGCTCCGTGCGCGGATCCAATTCATACCTATAACGTCGTGCGAGCTCGCTCCCTCGTTCCACAGGTAGGGGAGAACGGGGCAAAATGGCCCAGCGGGGCAAACCGGGATATTGAGACAAAACGCAATTTTCCAATAACTTTTGAATGGCAGCGATGGTCCGTGGGGCAAAATGGGGCATCCAAAAATGATTGGAAAATTTTTTCCCTCACGGTCCCGTTTTACTCCAATGTCCCATTTCACCCCGCTCTTCCCTACACGACCAAGGCTGCCGTATTATAAATAAAAAATAATAAAAACAAAAATAAATAAAAATAAAAAATTTGGTCAGTGGAGCAAAACGGGGTTGAAAATCCGGATGTATCTTTGGGACAAAATGGGTCCAAAAATTATTGGAAAATTGAGTTCTGCCCTCACTGTCCCGTTTTACCCCACTGTTCCATTTCACCCTGCTCTCCCCTACGCGACCGACGCTGCTGTACTGGAAATAAAAAATAATAAAAATAAAAATAAATAAAAATAAAAAAATTAACCCGTGGCCAATAAGCGTTGAATACACGTGCGTGTCAGCGGGACACGCACGAGCGGCTGTGAATATAATAATATCGTCGAGCGCCACCGCGATAAAGTTTACAGGGTGCTTCGGCCTCTCCGACAGAGGGCGTACGATTCTCGTCGAGGCGTTACTAAAAAAAAAAAAAAAAAAAGTTCGAAGGTTTCGCGGAGTTGAAAGGCGGAAGAAAAGGGAAGAAGGACCGGGGAATCGAGTGGCGAAGGCGTTGAGAGCGAAAAAAAAACGCGCGAGAGGGATGACATTTTAAAGGGAAGCGCGGGGGCTTTAGTTTCATCGCTGATAAACATTTTTTTTTTTCTCAACGAGGCCTACCCTCGTCCGAAGGGTGAGACAGTCTCGCGGTCGTTAAAGGTCAACGAGGGAAGTCAGGAGGAAACGAAGGAAAAATTGCGTGGAGCAAACGCGGTAAGAAACTAAACACCTGTGACGCTCGAGCTTTTTCGTCGAAGATAGGGAAAGTACCGTGAAGGGCCCAATTATTGACCATGGCCCAGTTACTGACCGTTAATCATAGCATCTACGATAGAAAAATCTATTTATGTCCGGCAAACTGACATTTGAGCCGTCTTGGCCGGCTAAAAAATCTTATCCGACCAATGGACATTATTGTTTAGGCGGCTGAGCCTAAACCATCTCAGCCGGCCAAACGCTAATGTCCATTAGCCAGATAAGACTTTTTAGCCAACCAAGACGCCTCAACTGTACAGCCCTACACCCACAAAAAAATTTATTTGACGGCCAGCCCTTATTTGGTTTAAGTAAAATATTTATTTCATTAAAAAAATATATTTATTTCATTTAAAAAAATATTTATTTAAATGAAATAGTAGTAGTAGGAAATGCGCTTTATTAGCCTCAGGAATACATGGTTCGGTGGTATTGCGTGTATACATGTGTGATTTTTATTTCTACTTTTTTTTCTTCCTCTCAGGATAATGGGCCATTGACCGAGGTCCTTCAGCCCCTAAATGAAATAAATATTTATTTAAATGAAATAAATAGTTACTTAACTCAAATAAATATATTCCTTAAACCAAATAAACGGTAGCCTTCAAATAAATTATTTTTCTGTGTGTAATCACGATTATGACGATAATCTGCCCCCTCAAAGCTGCAGTTGAGCAGGGAAAGGCGATTGGCAAAAACCGAAGCAAAAAAAAAAAAAAACAACGTTCAGCTCGACGATGAGCGATATTAACAAGAACACCCGTCATCCCAGCAAAGCCGTAATAACGGAAAGGGGTGCGAAAGCGACGGAGCAGAAGCGAATAAGTCGTCAGGAGAGATGAACGAGGAAGCGGCCCATCTCGCCGATCAGAAATATTGGCGTCCGAAAGCTCAAACTACTTTCCCATTTTTTTTTTCTTTACTTTTTCATCCCCTTTATTACGAACATAGATAACGACCGGTCAGTCGTCGCTCCCGCAGGTGGCTTCAAAATGCCATCGCAGCCCTTTCGCGCGTGGCGTCGCGGCGAGAGGAACGAAAGGAAGGCGGACAGACGAGCCGCGATGGGGGCGAGCGCAGGGCGCACCGACGATTATTGGCAAAAACGGTGGCGAGTTCCGCTGGCCGAGGGAGCTGCCAGATGATTAAGCTCGCTACAGCCTTTCGTGTTCTCTCCCACATGTATAGGATAAAAGTGGGGAATATGGCCCGGTCCATATATCATTGATTTACGTGTTAATCGAGGTGGGCCATATTCACCACTTTTACCCTATCGCCGTATCCGCGGGCAACTCTTGCATACCGCGCGGCACCAGCTTCGTTGGCAGTGCGGAGAAGCGCGGGTCAAAACGACAGCCGGGGGCAAAATGGTCCATTCTCGATTCGAGCTACGACTCTCTTGTACGACCTGGAAAAAATTTGTTAAAATTGTCCATTTTGCCCCACTCTTTCCTACACATGTGCTTATATGTATACTATGGCTTCCCCGCTCAGCGCTTTCGCGCTCTTTAGCGCCCCCCCCCCCCTCCCCCTACCACCCCCTAACCCCTGGCAGTTCACGAGACTCTCTCATCGCTTGCTCTCGTCGAGCCCCAGCGAGCTCTCTTATTAGCTGTCCATGCCTTGAATAGTGGGTGGATAAAGAGAACAGCCCGGCAGGCAGGCTGCATCAAGCCCGGATTGAGCGGCTGCGGCTGCTGCTCGGAAGATTGCCGATATTATGAAAAATCGCCCACGCGGGAGAGAAAAAAAAAAGAGAATGAGAGGATTGCCTCTCGTAGTGCTTCTGTACTCCTCGTGCCTCCTTCCGCACTCTTCGCCCGACTACTTCGCGAACCACTGGAGTATGAAAACTCACGGTGAAAGTGAAAAAAGAAACATAAGCGTTTCTCTTCGAGAGCCGGGTCATTGCGAGACTCAGTTTGAGAGCCTTGCATTTATCCTCATCGCTCGATAAGCGGCACCTCGACTTAATTCCTTATCGGCGATGATTACACGATTGAGTTTCATGCACTGAAAAAAAAGTGTGGATGACTCAAGAAATTGTTATTTCAATTCTTACAATTCCATACGGATGGAAACGATGACACGTCACCTTGACGGATATTAGGGAAGAGCGGGGCAAAATGGGGCAGTTGGGTAAAGCTAAATTTTCCAATCATTTTTGGATCGGACAAGGTGACAAAACGGCCCAGAAAAGCCTGATGTATCGATGGGGCGAATTCGGGCATCCAAAAATTATTGGGAAATTACATTTTGCCCCATGCCCCGTTTTGCCCCGCTGCCCCATTTTGCCCCGCTCTACCCTGTATGGAATTGTAAGAATTGAAAGTAGAATTGATATGAACATTTTTTTCTTTGGCAGCTCGCAAGCGATTTCTTTTTCCAGGGTAGATCAGAATAGAATTGCTCATTTGGTATCCTAGGGCAAAGACCTAGGGTGGGAACTAAACCCTCGCGGAGCCCCTTAAGACACCGTCTGGAAAATCAGCAAAGTACATTTGAAAATGTATATAATGAATTAAAAAAATAAGATAGAAACAAAAATCCTAAAAACAACTATACCATATAACTCTTATCATTATAACAAGGTGACGAAATTCGCATAAGTTTCTCCGAAACTTATACGAAGTGAACGCTATTCGCAAAAACTACCTTAAAGCCTAGACCGGATCGTTATACACCCAAAAAAAAATTTATTTGACGGCCACCGTTTATTGAGATTAAGTAAAATATTTATTTGATTTATATTGATTTAAATTAAGTAAATAGTTACTTAAATGAAATAAATATTTATTTAAATCAAATAAATATTTTGCTTAATCTTAATAATCGGTGGCCGTAAAATAATTTTTTTTTCTGGGTGTATGCATCGTTATTTCGTTAAGAAATTGTATGCACGGAGTGTTACTCCATCAACCCTGCGATATTTCTACCTGAAGATTTAAGATATAAGCGTAGGAGCTTAAAAGCTTCTTTTAAAAGCTTAAAAGCTTCTGCGGAAAAAAAGTAATTTATGTAAAATAGTTTGTTCTTAGGCAATTAACTATAAATTAAATGAACTGAACAGAAATTAATGTGAAAGAGAACTGCGAGGGGTGGACAGTAATCCTGAGGAAAGGCACTCGGGAGATGGAGAATGAGAGGATCCCGAATCCGATTGAGAACGAGGCTTACCTCGATGCTGCGCGGACGTGGCGGTCGGCATCAATGGCCGCGTTGCTCGGGAAGAATCTCCGGGATTATTCGATCGTCGGCGGGTACGGCCTCCTCGTCGGCGGCCGCGGCGGCGGCAGCCTCGTCGTCGTCGTCGGGACGTGCTCGACGCGGCGCTAACCTGATGGTCATCTCCACTCCGAAGACGGCCCTTCGGTCATCGTCCATCGGCCGAACGGGCTCTACACTCTGCGAACAATTTTCAACTTGGCTCACATCGTGACCACCCTAAACCGCTCCCCTACACGCTCGCCGGAAACGGAAATCGTATTTAAATATATCATAATTTCTTTAATGTAATAATAATCAAAAAATGTTACCATCAATGCATGGAATATCAGGATTTCCATTAGCGACTTATGAATTGGGTTTCGCGTGTTCTGACGATAATATTTATGGAATATCAATAATATCAATAATAATTTATACGTGTAATATCATTGAATCATCTCGTACGTCTATTATCGGATGTCGGTACGAATTATGTGTTTGATCTACACAAGTTATTGCCATTAATTCGTTAAGTCTAAGCAAAACCCCTTCCCCGATCGACTGAGACTTGGTATCATAAATTGTAATCAACTGCATATGGAAGGTGGTGAAAATATTGATTTTACATAATAATAATTCCAATATGTTATTAACAAATGAATCAAAGAAAAATGTTCAACAAGTCCAACGGCAACTTAACTTTTTATACATATAAATACAATTTGTTCATCTTTTTGAATACGTATGAATTTTTTCAGAATTTTGTGTAATTGTTGATAATTATGTTATTATTACAATTATTAAAAATTGCACGAAATTCTGAAAAAATTCGTACATGTTCGGAAAAATTAACAAATCTTTTTTACAAAAAGAAAACTTAGGTTGCCGGGTGATCTGTCGGGAAATTTTTTCTCGTTAATTTGTTAATAACATTTTGGAATTATTATTAAACAAAACCCACCTTTTCAGCACCGTCCATACGGTTGATTTTTTTCAGATTTTTGTCTCATCGAGAAGTGTTCGCAATTCCTCTCTCAATTCTCTCCGAACTCGCGTGGTCTCAGGCAGACCGCAAGTACTACCTTAAAGATCCTCAAAAGACTCGTAGAGACGTAGTTAATTGCTCCAATATTGGGCCGTACCTTGCACAAACCAGCGACTCAATCTCTCACGGGCGGCGAGAAAAAAAAATCCAAACATCTTCCCAGAATACACAAAACTAAATAAAAATCTCCCCAACCGGAAATGAGATATTTGCGAAAATCTCGATATATCGCTCCAGCCACATTAACGTTCGAAATTTGCGGCACACTTTTCCAATCCCCGTTGCACTCCAACGCTCTCCTCGTCGCCATAAATAAAATATATTCATTCAACCCTGCCTCATCTCCACGCGTCCCAACACATATCCACAGAATCTCCCTTCATCCCCTTTTTTTAATTCTCCTTTTTCACGTAGCACACGAGACCGAGAAGCGCGTGCGGGCCTGAAAAAAAAAATGAAAAAAAATGCTCCGTTTCCTCTTTCATCTATTCCCATCTCGCGCGCACACGGGAGTACGGCATGTTCATTTTATGTATGAAGAAAGTGGGTCGATGCTCGTACTCGGATGGCGACGTAGTCGCGACGTCACATCCGTCGAGCTAAAGACCCCTCTCGCAGGTATTAGCCCGACACCGGGAAGGGCTGAGTGCTGGGCGGTTCGGCTCCGCCTAACCGACCATATTAAACCATCGATCCGTGTTTATTTATGCGGCGATAAATACGCATTATCGTCTGAGGGCAGACTCGGCCGATGTTTCATCCCACAGTCGACCCTCTCCAATCTTCCTATTTTTTTTTTCTTTTTTTTTCTACTCGATTATTATCGATTCACCTTTTGTCAACTTTTCTTTTTTCCTCCTCACATTCCCGTTAAATCGGCTTACTAATTTTATCATCCTCTTCCGGGCGCTCTTTCCGTCCGGTATTCGCGTATTTCAACGAAAAATTCACTCGTTTCACGGTATTTATCGTCGTGCAAAACGGAATTCTGTTTCATCCCTTGATCCGCCGTCCGTCCGTGGCCCAGATTTGCATTCCGGGCTTTAATCTCCCAGTTTTGCCCGCTCATCTCGCAATATCTGGCGCTAAAGCTGTAGGTAGAGCTACGCTTTTGATAATAGAGCGGGTCCTCGCAGTCAGCGTTTCGCAAACGAATGCACCGTGATGGCATCACGGTGCATTCGTTTGCGCGTCGCGTTGAATTTTACTGAATACCCCGCGATTGCATCTATTTTTTTTTATTGAACGAATTTTAGGTCGGGGATTAGAATTGAGAGACCACAAAAAATTTACCGACGGAGCGAGCTTTTAGCTTCCGGTGCTTTCAATCGTTTAATCACTCGCTACATCGACATGACATCCTGGCACTTCGATTTTACTGCAAAAAAAGCCGAGAAATATTTCCCTCTGGCGGAGATACGGCGCGATAAAGGCAACGGTACTACGAGTGGTCTGTGAAAATCGAGGAAGTTCGTGCTATATTTTTCAATCTCATCGGGAGCAAGGTCACCTAAAATATCTAAAGAAAAGTACCCAAAGTACCCAAAGTACCCAAAGTACCCAAAGTACCCAAAGTACCCAAAGTACCCAAAGTACCTAAAATCCAACGCTGTTATCAACACAAGTAACTGAAAGTAGTTTTAGATTTTTGTTTTAATCAACGTTTCTGTCAATACGCACTGGTCCATGTTACCCCGTTGCTCCATATTCGACGCTTTTGCCCTACGGCATCGCCAGTAGTATCGAACCGTAATCGTTCGAGGGGGAAGAATCGCACGGTACAAAGCTCGTTCGAAAAAAAAAACAAAAAAAAATTAATTGGCGCAGCTTCTTTCATCTCCTCGCCCCATCGTTTCATCAGCCTCTTGCCGATCCCTGCCGAACGCGATGCAACCGTTACGGGGTCGGAGATAGCCGACTACTTCTCTCGGTCTCCGATACCACGGCGAGCTATTATATACCCTCCCCCCGCTATACTTTTCTTTCAGTCCCAGCCACAAGACGCCATAGAACTTCTCTTTTCAATTCCAATTAGATCGTACCGTGATCCGAAACGAATCTGTCTCATTCAAACGCCTCCTCAAACGAATTTATCGAATCTCCGTAGATACGAGTTCAATTTACGCGAGGGTAGATGAAAGTTACAACCGATCGTTACTCGGACAAAGTCGAGCGTTGTTGTTTTTCGAGTAAACGAGCATTTTAACTTTCTATTTTTTTTTGTTTTTTTCTTTCTTTATTTTTCTTTTTTTCGGGAGTTATTTTTTATGCACCGAGAGAAGCGAGAAGGGTTCAAAGTGGAAAATTCCTTGTTACGAAGTTTCCATGAGACAACCTGCCGTGTTCGGAGTTAAGAATCTTTGCAAAACTTGGACCGAAGCACGCAATTTCACTGCCCCATACATTTTTATGATTTTTTTTTTTTTTTAAGAGAATCTATTATTTTTCAAAATTTCAGGCATGAATTTATCATTAGTGCCACATACTCGGGAAATTTCTTTACAGGACTCTCGCACTCTGAAATTATTAAGATTACCAAATTCTTCGATCAGAGGCATCGATACGAAATTCTTCCCATGAGCCAATTTTTTCGAAAAATCGCTCCACGCGCCGCCCGGCTCGTCCTAACATATTTCACCTTTTTTCCTCCCTTCACTCTTTGCAAATTTAAACCGAAGCACGCAATCTCACATCTCATAAATTTTAATGAAATTTTCAGAGCGATTCCGCTTTTTTTCGACCGCTCGAGCATGAATTTAATATTGATGCCAAAACCGCCAGCATTTTCTTAGGGCACATATCACTTTCTCTCACACTCGTAGCGCGTAACGTGAAAACCCGTAAACCTTCAGGCCATGTGATCGATACCAAAATGCTCCGGATATCCGCTTGAAAAACCAATTTCTTTTACCAGAAATAATTGCTCGCGCCTTTTACATTTTCGATTCCGATAATTTACCTTTTCCTCTTCGTCTTTCGTAAATTTAATCGGAAGTAGGTGCGCGATATACTGCTCCATAAATTTCATCGCCATGCAGTCGGGTGCGAAAGGAAAAATATTAAAAATTTCTATAATCGACAGAAATGATAGACCGCGGCATTAAACGTCGAAAAGTGAATAAGTCCGAGACTGTCGGCATCGTGAAGTATTCACACCCACACAAACACGAACGCGATAAAAAAAATTTTAAGTTGAAGTTAAAATTTCAAACATGAAATAAGTTACAGTAAAAAATGTTCAAATGAAAAAGGTTACAATAAACATTTTTTAAATAAAAAATGTAAAAATTATAGCTAAAGTAAGAAAATAATAGACTCGGCATAACATTCCGTAGATTGCCCAAGTCCGAGACTGTCGGGGCCGTGAATTACGCACAGCACTACAAACACATACGCGCTACAAAATGAATAAACCAAAAAAGTCAAAGTTAAAGCTTCCAAAAATGAAAAAAGTTACTCCAAAAAAATTTGTAATAAAAAAGGTTACACAAAAATTTTTTTTAAGTACCAAAAAAGTAAAAATTATAATTAAAGTAAGAAAGTAATAGACTGCGGCATAACACGCCGAGAAGTGACTGACTCCGAGACTGTCGAGATCGTCAAGTGTGTATGCACAAAAGCACACACGAAAAAAAAAAAAAAAAAAAAACATTGCCGCGTCTCGGATCCGCCGAAAGCGTCGGTGAGGGCCCATGCATATTTCATGGTCGACCGGAGCTCTCGCAGCTCCGAGGTATTCGTCGATGCGGAGTTGAGTGATCCGACCCTTGACGCTGACGCCTTCGCCGTCGCGGTCCCGCGACGTCATCGGCCCCGAGGCACGTTTCTCGCCTGCGACGCTCGTTAATAAGGCCTGCTTCTATCGTCGACTGGGCGACGAAGAAGTGAGCTCGTAGCGTCCTCGAGAGCCCGGTGTAGATAAGAGAGCAAGGAGGCAACCCCGAGCCGGATAAGAGTAAGAGGAGAGCTCCGTGCGACGCGAAACGCGAGGGTTGAAGAAGCTCTCCGCTCGCGAGAAGAGAACATCTTGTAGTAGTGACCGTGGAAGCCGAAAGCTCCGCTGACCCACATACAGTAGAACCCCGTTTATCCGAGCTAATGTGGGGTGAGCGTACGTCGGATAAGTGAAATCTCGGATAACACGGATAACGTAAGGGAGAGTGGGGCAAAATGGGGAAGGTGGGGCAAAACGGAACAGTGAGGACAAAACTCAATTTTCCAATCATTTTTGGATGCCCCATTTTGACCCAACGATACATTCGGATATTTAACGCTGTTTTACCCCACTCACGACCCCACCATCCAAAAATTATTGGGAAATTGCGTTTTGCCTCATGATGGCGTTTTTCCCCGCTGTGCCATTTTGCCCCGCTCTTCCCTACTCAATTTCTACTTGTACTACTATTATATATTTTTTCAAATAAGACCACTTCATATAAACACTAACTTTATTAGTTAACTCTAGAATTCATGTACGGGGTACAAAATTACCCCAGACGATATTCAAAATGCACTCCTAAAGTAGAAATTGACATTATCGACTTGGGACCTCCACGTTAAAGTTATTTTTTAAACCTGAATTTTTTGCTTTTCCGCGGTTCACGCAGAGGAATAATATTTGATTTTTTTCTTTCAGTCAAGAATTAAGAGCTGCATCTTTCCCGGCAATTGAAAATCACAGTGCAGTAAATCGGCCAGTAACTGTGGAGTAATTTTTTGTCTCGTGTAAAAAAAAATTTTTTGTACAGTTCAAATGTACATTAAAACATACCTCTAAATTCACTGGACTCACTTGTTTTTTCCCTACTAAAAAAAATGCCTGAAAAGGCGCTTTTTAGGCTGTTTAAATCAGGACCCCCCTCAATCGAGGGTCGGATAAGCGAGGTTCTACTGTATTACGGAAGTCGCGCCGCTCCCGTTTACACTGCGATAATAAATAGACCGGTCGGGAACGATGTGCGCTACATGGACTCCGGCCGACGATGAACACACTGCCGCACGACAAGAAACGAGCGAGATATCAACCTTTTCGCACGCCGGCCATCCGACGCCCAGATGCGGCTCCGGTATGTCGGAAAATTGTTTTTATATCCTCGGCATACCGGCCCGAAAAAAAGATTTCTCTATTCTCGTCGGCCTTGACACGGAGGAGGGATATATATACATGTGCACCCACTCACATGTCGGCTCGGCGGACGAGATTGCGATTCTTCGATATTGAACTTTGAGTTCTATTCGCGTGTTAAGTGGACGATGGAGAATAACGGATAACGGTTAGTTCAATCGATATCGCGAGGATTTCCGAGCTCGAGGGGGGTGACGTGCACCGGAAGAGCCATAACTTCCGGGGAATTTTTTTTACATCGGTCCAGGGTAAGTCTGGCGGGCGGTTACGTTCCGGCACTGGCGCGAGACCGCGCCAGGCCCGGGAGGCTGGCCGGTCTTGCACCCAGAATAATAATTGATTTGACCGGCAAAGGCAGATAAATATTTATCTGGTTTAAATAAATATCAATTTAATTTTAATAAATACTTATTTGCATACGTATTTGTTTAAATAAAATAAATGAATAAAAAGAGTGATTGTAAATAATTTAGATAATTGGATAGAGCGAAGGTTGTGAGCGAGAACATATAATTAAATCTAGTCTAAGAGACAAACCTGTCCCAGCACTTTGTAATTTTTTTTATAAGAGAATTTGAGAAAATTGTATGCCATTACACGAAAAATGCAAATGAAAGGAACCTTGCAATGCGTTGTAGAAGAACTGTAAAGACCCGAAACATTATACATGCTAACTAAAGACTTACGTAATATAAATATTTATTTCAACCAAATAAATATTTATTTGCAGGGCGCCCGTAAAATAAATGATTTTTCTGGGTGCACGCCCGGTGCTGGGTTGTAACAGCCAGCCAGACCCAACCCTACCTGGGGGCCTAGGTGTTACGGCACGCAGTTGGGTGGTTCTATGAGCAGGCCACTCGTGAATAGCCGGGGCGCTTAAGTGTCGAACTTTATTGCGCGCAAGAAGTTTGTGGAAGCCACGTGCAAAGCTACGCCTGTGTCGAGAGGAATTTTTATCGGGTATGAGGAAAAACGACCGGGAGGATGGGAGATGGAATATGGCGGATGGACGGAGTGATGATTGGATCGCGCTTTCAGGGAGGGTGGGGAATATGGAACATCGGGCCAGAACGAACTGGTTTTACTGTTTTTTTTTTTTTTTTTTTTTTTTAAGGGCATGGAAAAAGTTTCTTCTATGACGGAGGGTCCGTTTTGCCCCGGCTGGAACTATACCTGTGTATGGCATCAAACGGAACGTCGGGACATAAAAAGGAGCTCCCTTTATCTCGTGGAATTTTTCCGGAATTTTTCCGCACGACCACATTCGGGATAAAACGACCCCTCTTGTGTCTGGAGATAAGGGAAAATATCCCTCTTCACGCGATAAGAGTCTCGTCACTTTGCCTATCGGATTGGACCGACGACAGCTCGAGATTTTTTACGAATACGTGGGGTGTTGGGTGACAAAGATTAATTTTTTTCACCGATTTTTGCTTCCTTGCAGAGAAAGCAAATTTTTTTCAAAATTTTTATATAAACATGTTCAGAATGTACCACAGAATATTTTAATATTATAAAATAAGATTTTTCATTTGTTTTTTTTTAGTAATACATCTCGCCCTAGCAGGATTTTTAAAAAACCGATAAAGTTTTTTATCGATACCCTTCAATATTCCCACGTTCCGCTCGAAATTTCTTCATTGAATACGATAAAAAATATACCACAAAATATTTTAATAATATAAAATAAGATTTTTCATTTGTTTTTTTTTTTTGTAATAAATCTCGCCCTAGTAGGACATTTAAAAACCCGATGAATTTGGTCGATACCCTCCAATATTCCCAGGTCCCGCTCGAAATGTCTTCATTGACGACGGTTAAAAAAAAATTACACTATCATATTATCAACATTCTCCACGATAAAAAAAAAAATATACGAAATATATCCGGAAATATATACGATAAAAATAGTAATATATAAAGGTAAATGATTTACCTTTTTCTGCCACACGGCGAATATCCTCACGATCCCCTCCCGCTCGTCTTCGCACGCATGTTTCTTATTCCCACACTCGCGGCGCACGGCACGATATTTCTACCACGCAACGAGCAACATATGAATACACATACATCCACTCCAGTGAATCGAAGCACCTCTCCCGCACCTCGCGGCTAGGACGAGCTCGCTCGTCGCGGACGTCCCTGCGGTTCACCGGCACCTCCGCGACACCCTTCCGATCCAGATCTGACTCCACCGCACGAACAGATCCTCGCACGATCACCACTTAGTCGAATCGATCGCCAAAAAAAAACCCTCAACATGCCACGTTGAAACCCGATCCATCCGGTCGCAGCCTCGGACGACCCCGAAGACTCCTTCGCCGATTCCTCTCGAGTCCGAAGAGCCCACCAAGCTTATTCACCGACCTCACCTCCGCAGAACCTTCGATCGACCCTTCTCCACCCTTCTCCACCCTTCCAAATATTTTTCTCAATTTTTCTGCATTTTTTTTTACAATAATAACAGCGATAACAATAAAATTATCGACGGTCGGTAAAACAGTTGGGAAGATCGTTTTGCTGAGCGGCGGAATTTTCGGGTGTGTCGTTCAGGCCGGTGTGTACAGAGCGAAGCGTTCCTCGGTGAATTTGAGATGAGGATTTTCCATCGCCTCGGATCCGTCGAGGGTGCACTTCGATTCGCGCCCAGTTCGGTGTGTCTGGCCGGGCCGATGCGCCACCAGCGCCTACTTCAGGATGCTCTTCTACGAGTCCTTCGTCGTGCTCGACGTGTACCCTTCACCACGATCTCGTGCATGCTCCACCGGGCGAGCGAGGGTCCGGAAAGGGACTACTTCCGGTTGCGCTTCTCGCGAGTCGTCCCCGTCCGATGTGCCGCGGTCGGGTTTCTCTTATCGCACGCGCGACGGGATTCACGTCGGGGGTTTCATCCCGATAGCATCCTCGTCACTCGCCGCTCACTGTAACTCCTGAAGAGGGTCGAGAGTCTCGGCTCGGGTCGGTCACTGAGCGAGGCTCGAAACGATTTGTCGCACGTTTGCACTGGCGTTGGAACGGGGAACGGAGAACGATGATCACCGACGAACCGGAAAGCGAGGCGAATTACACTTCGGCCCTTTTGATCCTGAAAAATTCGGTCCTTTTTACCGTCGGAGATTGTGCGACGAATCAAACGGAAAAGGTTAATTGGGCTTGGCCCGTTTTTATTACATGAATAAATGAATAAATGAATAAATGAATAAATAAATAAATAAATAAATAAATAAATAAATAAATAAATAAATGAATGAATAAATGAATGAATGAATAAATAAATAAATGACCAATCGGACTGATTTATTGGGTACCAGGCGTCGATTTCTTTTTAACGCGAGTTCGTGAGCAACGCGTTGGTTGGAACTAAGATTGGACTTCCGGTTGATAACTCATTGCCTGGGGTCGCCATTTTTAATTGCGAGTTCGAAATGCTGTTTTTCCTTAAAGCTGAGCGAGCGATTGAAAATTAGACGATGCGATTTCCATCGATTATTGATTACAGACCGAAGCCCTTGAACCGTGTCGCAATTTTTTAATCCTGAACTCGGACTCTTTTTCCCTTCACCTTGCCCCGACCCAATACAACTACTAAGCCGCCTTGTCTTTGACCTTTCGATAGTCATTTTTTATGGATTTTTTTTTGCCTCATTCTCAAACCGCATAAATCCAGATTCCAGCTTTTGGTATCTTGTATCATTTTTTAATTAAGTAATAGAAAATAATACCAACTCTTTTATTATTTAAAAAATAATGATCTATTTATTTTTATTATTTTATTTTATTTCTTATTACTCAATTTTTAATTTAATGATTTCCTAATTTCATTAATCTTCCCAAAAGCCTTTTGCAAACCGCAATTGCGCCTTCAATTGTCAAACTGAACGAAGTTTCGTTAAAGAATCGGTCAATCAGTCGACCTTACCAGCGAGTCGAAATTAATTCCCCGTTAAAAAAAAAATTCTTTATCGCCAGATTAATATTTTCCGTTTAATCGTCCCTTGCATCATCGACTCGGCCTTATGTTAGGTCGAAGAGCCGACCGACGATCGAAAAGTGCCGATTCGCGCGCGAGACAATTATCCTCGAATTTTCAAAAACGTGACGGACAATTAGACAGCCCTCTCGCGCAATCTGCGATGTAACCGTTGGTGTCGAACAATCTGCAGCTCGGATAGATTACGTTTGATTAATCGAGCGCCACCGACCGCAAGGGATAAGGGTCGATGTGTGCTCAGCCGCGCGTCTGACTCGGTTTGGTCCTCGGACATGGGGGCGGCTGGTCGTACCTTTCCGTCCTGTCCCTTCGCCACTAATAGACGGGGCAAACACACACGCCGAGAATCAATCCACCACTAAGTTACATAAGATTAATCGATACGCACGGAAAAATAATTTATCCGACCGGCGCTCCGCAAAGAAAAATTAATTTTATTAAAATAAACACTTACTTGAATTAAGTAAATATTTATTCGAATTAACTACACATTTATTTGAATTATATACAAATTTATTTGCGTTGAATAAATATTTATCTGAATTAAGTAAAAATTTATTTTTATTAAATAAATATTTATTTGCGTTTCGCGCTTGAAATAAATGATTTTTCTGGATGTAACTTTCGGGACAAAAGGCGATATGAATAAAAAATAAATAAATAAAAAAATGTTCCTGGCCGGTTTACCGGTCTGCGGAGCCATTCCGGCCGGTTTACCGCCTCGTTTTACGAATTTAAGTCTCTCATCGATGGCCGCTCGCCGATTGGCCGCGCCGAGGCACGGCCGGGCATTGATAATATCCTCCCGCCCGATAACCCTTCTCCCCGCCGTCCGAAACTCCAATAAACGAGATAAATTTTTCAATCCTTTCTTCCTCTCCCCCCTCGCAAAACACCGACCCTCGACGCCAATAAATCTCTCCGACTAATCACAGCAAAAAAAAAATAAAAACCCACGAACAAAAAGTGGATATTGATCTAAAAATTAATGCAAAAAAGTAAGTTTCCTCAAACACCGATAACGATTAAAAAAAACAAAAAAAAAATCGTCGCACTTTGAAGAACTCATTGAACAAAATTCCACATACGCAACACATACATGTATATGAGATCGCGTGTATCGAGGGCACAGATTCGCAGGGCACTGTCGACGGCACACGCGCGCCTTGAGCGCGCACTCGGCGACTGCGATAACGGGGACTTCGCCAGGACTCGGCCCGATCGGCGTGCGGAGCCGCCAGCGAAGATTCGCTCAAATTTTTGGAGAGCCAAAATATAAAATAATGATATAAATAATAATATAAAAAAAAATAAAAATCGGATGAAAATAGGTAAAAAAAAAGGGGTTTCTTTTTTCGGGGTGGGGATCGGATCGGATTGGGCTAGAAGATCGTCGGCGCGATCGCGACAGAGGCGAGGGGGGACGAAATGACGTGTGTGTGCGTGTGCGTTTCGGGGGGCCGGAGGAAGTGTTCACGGCACGAAGTCGCGCGCTCCACTGAGGCCACGGGCATGCGTCCACACGTACATCGGTCCGCGGACCTCCTCCTCGCGCACCTTATCCGCGAACGTTCGGCCGCACCACCTCCTGGGTACGGCGTTACGCGCTCGGCTCTGTGTGCTCTTCCCCCCCGAGCGCGCCCCGGAGACGCGGCGGATAGCGTCGAGTGTGCGCGCCGAGCGCGGCACACACGGAGCGCCGTCGACGGTCCACCGACGTCGGGGCCGGCGACGTCGCCTCGGCGGGGGCGGCGAGCCGCACATATGCAAACAAGACGCAACAGATGTAAGCGGCGTGCCCGCCGCCGCGCCGCTATTCTATCTCCGCGCCCCGATGTGTGTATATCTCGCTTTGTTCCCTCTCGCCGTGCGCAACCGGAACACGGAATTCCTCCGAAAGACGGAATTTATCTCGCCGGGGATCGGGCTCGGTAACGAGGTTTCGCGTAGAGGATGGGTGTTTTTTTAATTTTTTTTATTTTTTTATGAGGAGGTCGAGCTGGGTTGGATGCGGATGTGAGGGGTGGTTGGGCTTTTTTTATTATTGTTGTTTTTGAAAAATGCTGTCGGGTGTGAGTCGAAAGTAGAGGTTGGTGAATCGTATCGGTGAAGAGACAATATATCGATGAGGCAAGTAGAATTTGTTTGGGTTGTGGAAATTAAAATTGTTGTTATTTTAGGAGTAATTATTATTTTTTTTTTTTTTTGGAAGGCCCGGAAGTGATCGGGCTCGGTAACGAGGTTTCGCGCAGAGGATGGGTGTTTTTTTTATTTTTTTTTTTTATTAGGTCGAGCTGGGTTGGATGCGGATGTGAGGGGTGGTTGGGCTTTTTTTATTATTGTTGTTTTTGAAAAATGCTGTCGGGTGTGAGTCGAAAGTAGAGGTTGGTGAATCGTATCGGTGAAGAGACAATATATCGATGAGGCAAGTAGAATTTGTTTGGGTTGTGGAAATTAAAATTGTTGTTATTTTAGGAGTAATTATTATTTTTTTTTTTTTTGGAAGGCCCGGAAGTGATCGGGCTCGGTAACGAGGTTTCGCGCAGAGGATGGGTGTTTTTTTTTTTTTTTTTATGAGGAGGTCGAGCTGGGTTGAATGCGGATGTGATGGGTGGTTGGGCTTTTTTTTATTATTGTTGTTTTTGAAAAATGCTGTCGGGTGTGAGTCGAAAGTAGAGGTTGGTGAATTGTATCGGTGAATGAAAATATCAATGACTGAAGTAAGATTCGCTTGCGTGCAGGAAATTTTAAAAAATTGTTATTTCAGGAACAAGATGAAATTTTTCGTTGGAATATTTTGATACAATACTTAAAAATATAATTTCCAAATATTTTGTAAGGTTTGAAATATTGAGAATATTTCGTGCTATATAGGAATTTGTAAAAAGTGCTAACTTTTTTTACTGTGTAATGCAGAACCCGACCTGGGTATTTATTTATTTATTTTTAATCTTATGGACTGTTCGCCGAAAATAGACGTCGAAGAATCACTGGGATCGATCAGATCGATTATATTGCGCGCCTGTTTAAAATAGTTTAGAAATTATCGGTGTCTGACCGCGTCGAGCCTTTTCCACTCGGCGGTGACGAGCGTGCTTCGCACGAGTAATATTTTAGATGTATTAAAGGTCAAGAATATTTCTGAAATATTATAGAAATTTTTCGTTGAAATATTTTTATACAATACTTAAAAATATAATTTCCATATATTTCAGAAATTTTTTGTAAAATTTGAAATATTGGAAATATTTCAGAACTATTGAAAATGTTTCAAAAATATTTTCGAAATATTTCGTGCTATGTGGGAATTTGTAAAAAGTGGAAACTTTTTTTACTGTATGATGGAGAATTCCACCTGGGTACTTATTTATTTATTTTTAATTTTATCGACTATTCGTCGAAAATAGACGTCGAAGAATCACTGTGATCGATCGGATCGATTATATTGCGCGCCTGTTTGCAAATAGTTTAGAAATTATCGGTGTCTGACCGCGTCGAGCCTTTTCCGCTCGGCTGTGACGAGCGTGTTTCGCACGAGATATCGTTCATCGCTCTTTGCCATCGATGCGCTCGCGGCTCTAATACATTAATTCCGTAACTCGCGGTACACACGACCGTTCGCGATAGTGGCATAGCGATGAGAGCATCGATAAAATTCTACGAGTAACCGTGCGAACGCCGGGCACGTGGACGTTCGTGATAGTTCGAGGACGTTCCAGCGTGCTAATAGCTCGCCCTAACGAATACATTCGGTGTTTTACCAGAGGCATTCACACTGTACTGTCTGCGGCTAAGTATAGATACGATTGCACGAATATTGCCTCGGTCATAAATGCGCCCCGCACTTGCCACCAGGCAGGGACGAATAAAGTATCGCTCAGTCTCAGAATCACGGCGCTGGGTTTGTGCAGGGCATTCCACGTCAAATCAGCGGCCCATGTCCGTCACCTCCGTCAATTTTGCTCATTTTTTTTTTAGTACAACGTTGTTACCGACCCATAAGGTTCTCGGAATTTTTTTCAGATTTTTTTTTTACCACCAGTGAAATTTTTACATCCTAGAAAAACCAATTCCAAAAACTTCTATAAATATATATGAAAAAATTTACACTGATTCTATGATTTAATACATGATTTTTAAGCACCAGACGATAATGGGATCTCAACATTCACTATTTTTTTCGCAAGTTTTTAGTTTCTTTAATGTCGCAATTGGAATTTTTATTTTTTTTATCGGTCGTAATTTTCTCAAATATCAATGGATTTCAATTTTTCTGAAGTTTATAGAAATAGTAGAACGCCCAAATACAATTGATATCATAAAAAAAAATAGTAAATATTGATCTCCTATTATCGAGAAGTGTTTAAAAAAACAAATTTTAAATCATAGGATCAGTGTAAATTTTTTCAGATTTCTTAAAACGACTTTTTCTGAATTGTTTTTACGAGAATTAAAAAGTTTCACATGTGGTGTAAAAAAATCTGAAAAAAATCCCGCGACCCTTATGGATCGGTGACGAACTCATACTAAAAGATGAACAAAATCGTCGAGACATGGGCTGCTGATTTGACGTGGAATGTCCCGTATACACTTTTCCCTTACGTCCAATCCTCGACTACTTAACGCGGTAATCCGGAGTATCATTCAACCGACCATGAACTTCCGCCGCTGAATTTCACGCTCCCTAAATCTTCTTCCGTACAGCGCATAAGACACTGCGGACTCCCGGTACAAGCTTGTCGGGCTTTATAGTCTCACCGGAATTGCCTAACGTCGAAATAAACCGGCTCTCGCGCTACGTGGCCTACGGAATCGCGCTCGCACGGCTCGCCCTCGCAAGCTCCTATCAACCCGGAAGTTAAAGCTGAGTTGTACTTTGTTGCACCACGACGGATCGGAGATGGACACCGACTTTGTGACCGGTCATTTTTATTGTCAAGTGACCGTTCTTTTTTTTTTTTGTCAATTGACTTTCACGTGACCGTCAAGTGACGACAGCAACACCAACTCTGAAAAAAACCTCCAACTTCAAAATTAATGAAGTGTCCCAACTTCAAAATTAATGAAGTGTCCCAACTTCAAAATTATCGAAATGCCAATCTCGTTAATGAGCAAAAAAAAATTAATTTTCTATTCATATTATAATGTTTTTTCATTGATGAATTAAATCAATAAGCAATGAAAGTGCGAATAATTACGAAATCTCCAACGAAGAAAAATTCGATTGAAATTTACCTGGACTACTGAAAAGGTGACCAAATTGGTGACAAAGAAAAATGATCAAATCTTTTTATCATCTTTGCGATCCCAATCACAAATTACGATCATGGCAGAACAAACATTTTCTGGAATAAAAAGGACGGTCAATTGACGGTCAGTTTTTTGGTCGTTTGACTATTGCGAAAAATGACCGTCACGGCAGGTCTCTACAGCGAATGGAACGAAAACGATCATCCGATAACTTCAAGGACACTGCGAAAAAAAAATACTCAGACGATCAGACAAACGGGTTTTTTCAATAATCGTCACATCATATTTCCTCGTACGAGCTAGAAAAAAACAATTGAATACAGCGAATCATCATTATTATTATTATTATTATTATTATTATTATTATTATTATTATTATTATTATTATTATTATTATTATTATTATTATTATTATTATTATTATTATTATTATTATTATTATTATTGTTGTTGTTGTTGAATTTTTTCCGCGGTGCACGAGCATGCGTCTAGACACTGTAGAAAAGGCCGGTAACCGGTCAGACCCCCGCCGAATCGATCATCCGAGGGGAAAACGGTCAGAAAGATAAAATATTCAGTAAGTAAGCGAGTAAACGTCTTTTCGTGTCCCGGGCATTAACGGCAGGCCGGGGGCTCACATATTTTTTTTTATCGCGTGCGCAGCCCTCTCGATCTGCGAGGCTTTAGCACGAAGAGCTTATTGCGGTGCGGGGCTCGAGCTTTAAAGCACCGTTCCGCATATTCAATGTGGGTCTATGTACCTGCCGGACATTGCGCGTGTACGATCGGGGGTGTGAGGCACATATCCCAACCTGGTCTCACCCGCCTTTTCGACGATGTCGTTGAATAATACGAGTTTCACAGAGGCGGACTCTACCATCGCGTGAGCTCAAAGTTGGCATATTGTAGCATCGGGTGCAAATACGGACCACTTACAATACCGTTATCTATTAAGCGCTGGTCACTCGTGATGCGCGACCTTTGTACTTTGTTGTTCATTTTTATATACGGCCTTTCGGAGCCCTAGACGTTCAAGGATGCTTTGCACATACACCCGCAGACAAAGGTGAGATTTAATGAGAATTCGAACATTTCTAACGTTATAAAAATCTGCAAAAACATCCAGTGTATTAAAGGTGCCGAGAACATTAATTTTGCATAATAATATCGTCAAAAAGTTATTAACACATTGGTAAAAAAAAAGTTAAACAAATAACCAGTAAACTTTTTTTTCTCTGTTCGAATGAATTGATTGATTTTCTAGAAGCCACACGAAATTTTTTCAGAATTTTCTTACGTTTTTGTATTTTCCGTTATTGCAATTTTTTTAAGGCCATAACTGCGGATCTGTTGACACAATCGCAACGAAACTTTTTGTGCTGTGGAATCGTAATATGGATACATATCCGAAATTCGCGTCTCTATATCGATTTTTCAAATTTTCGAAAAAAACATATTTTTTGCTGACAGTGCCTTAAGGCGATGTGACATTCCGCCCGATCTGGGCTCCGTCGCTGACAGAAGCTGTAATTAATTTTTTTCACCAGCGCTGACCATTTCCGGATACGAACAAATGCATACATGAAGCGGATATCGATGTAGGTTCATGAAAGAATTCGCGTTTGAAAGTAATTCATCAGCATGGTTGGAAAAAATGAGTTACAATTTTCATTACTGACCGCAGTATTTCACATCGTCTTAAACACTGTAATTGCAAATTGATTGCACAATTTTTATTTTTATTTTTATTTTTTTTCGTCATTTTATCACTTTTTGCCGTTCATATTCTTTATTACTCGTAATTGTATTTTCTGCAGCAGAGTATCGCGAATAAACGATATATTTGTCTGTCCGCCCGTCCGATTGTCATTTTCCCAATGTCTCCTTTTTCCAATTTTCCAAACACACTTTTTATCTCATAAATGCACTTCAACAATCGCTGAATCTTTTCGCATTTATCCGCTGATTTACCGCACTTAAAGGAACTTTCTTTTCCAGACACGGACTACAACACCATCGCAGACGGCGCGGCATCCAAATGAGTCGGAGCTTCCACTCGTGCGTTGGAAAGTTCAAGCCGGATGGAATACAAAAGTTTCCAGACACGGAAAGCAAGTGGCCCGGAGAAGTTCGAACTCGTGTTGCAACTTTATCAACCAGGAAATATCGAAGAAAAAAAAAAAAAAAAAAAAAAAAAAACATATCTGCACCATCCAGTGTCTATAAGTGCATGGATAGCGGCGATACAGAGTAACAGCCGTGCATCACAGGCCGATACACGTGGAGTGTATATTTAGCACATGTGCGCTTCGGGGAGCCATTCGGTCGAAGAACCTCGAAGACGGACCACTGCGGACGGGCGTAATATGCAAAATTCTCTTTATCGAGATACCCAGCTGCAGTCACGATAACTCGTAACTCTGCGGATTATCTCTGTTCCGTTCTACTGCCGCATAGTGCACGAGCGTTCGCGACCAACGTGCACGCTAGTTGGGTCGCCGGTGTGTACACAGTGGGAGAGAGAGACTGGAACTCGAACGATATGTCTTCTCCTCGGAGAGCGACGTGGGTGTTCACTTTTCGCACGTCATTCACACCGCGCCGAGCGGAAAGCTCAAAGGACCACAACTTTCGGGGTTCGTAGCCCCGGACGCGTTATAGCTAAACTAGCCGTTATATTTGGTTTATGCATTTGACGCGATTTTTCGACACGCATATTTTTGTTATTCTTCGATCATAGATATGTTTATGCAAAATTAAACAATACTGTGTTGTTTTCGGAACTACGGAATTGACTTTCAGTCCATTACAGGGCCATTGAAAAAGAAAAACTTACCATAAGGGGCCTTGGAATTTTTTTCCCTGGAAATGAAAAGATTGGAAAATGTAACCTGGATAACATCGCGATTAAATTTTGTGTGATTACAAAATCTTAGATTTCCAGCGGAAGTAATAAATAAGTCTTCCCCTATGACATCACTTCCGGTGAAACTCGGAGATTTTTCAAACCGGAAGTGACGTTTCCTTTAGACGACATCACTTCCGGTGCAAAACAGAGATTTTTCAAACCGGAAGTGACGTTTCCTTTAGATGACTTCACTTCCGGTCGAAACATCAGATTTTCAAACCGCAAGTGAGTTCTCCACTATGACATCACTTCCGGTGAAAACTTCACATTGTCAAACCGGAAGTGAGTTTTCCACAATGATATCACTTCCGGTGAAAACATCAGAATTTTGAAACCGGAAGTGAGTTTTCCACTGTGATGTCACTTCCGGTGAAAACATCAGATTTTCAAACCGGAAGTGAGGTTTCTACTGTGACGTCACTTCCGGTGAAAACATAAGATTTTCAAACCGGAAGTGATGATATTAAAAGGTTTAAAACAAAGCGTAACGATTACAATTTCTTTCCCTCTTGACTATGTACTAATTAACTGCAGTAGATTCCGAACTCACGACGGAGTAGCATCGGCTGTAGTAGTTGGTCAGAATTTTTTTTTCTTTTATGTCTGTACCCTGGTGTCAAGGGGACGAGGAACTAATACACTTGTCGGAGTTTCTGGGGACCCAATCGCGGTTGAAAGAACGGCCAGGGCATTGAATTCCGAGGGGAATGAATGCTGGGCGACTATTGTCGGTCCACAGTGTCCAGCCATGCGCGCACTTTGATTAAAGCCCGAACGGTAAGTCATCAAGGCGCTGCGATAAACGGAGATATCGATCGATCCGTTGGTATTGTCGATCATCGGCTCGAGGAACGCCTGAATGAAGGGAATTTGTTCCGGCCGATGACGACGATCGTTCAGAGCGTCGAGACTCGATCCACTTCGTGGCCGAAGAACATGAGTGGCCTCTCGAATAGCTGCCGTACCACGGTTATCCTTATCGGAGCTCTGTGAACGTATGTGCACACAGTACAGCACGCTTTCCCAGTGGCGAGTTACGTTCAACGATAAGCCTTGACGTTCATCTCAATCTGCCTTCCAACGCTTGGCAGTACATTTTTTTTTTTTTTTCAAGAAAAATACGCAATCGCAAAATAAAAAGTGTTACGTTTCGTTATTGTATTGTATGTTACATCTCAGCGGTCGCTTAAGGTAATCCTTGCGAATAGTGTTCGCATAATCACTTCGCATAAGTTTCAGAGAAATGAGAGGGAATTGTAAACACTTCTCGATGGTATAAAAATCTGAAAAAATCAAGGGTATTAAAGATGCCTAAAAGATTAATTTTGAATAACAATAACAACAAAATGTTATTAACAAATTGATGAAAAATAAAACTGTTCAACAAATCTCCCGGAAACATATCTTTTTTTTTTAATGAAAATGATTCGTTCATTTGTCTGAATACGTATGATTTTTTCAGATTTTTATACCATCCAGAAGTGCAATTCCCTCTCATTTATCTGAAACTTATTCCCAAGGACTACCTTAAATATTTGAGACTTGTATTCTGGCGATTCGAGGGATGCGAATAACGTGAGTTGAGCTAATTGTCGTGAATCAGCCAAAAATGCTGAGCTCGCACGCTACGCGCGAGCATTGAGAATGCTTGTGGGAAATAATAAAAAGCGAACGCAAGTGTCTGGCGCGAGCGGATATGGATTAAGAAATTATAATGGATTAACGTCCAGTGTCGTGAAACTATTATCGAGAAATCAGATAACAAAAATCGATTTATCATAGTTCGATAATGAAAAAGAAGGATAATAATTTCGGTTCTGAGAAGATACTGACGTAGAGACAATTAAATAACCCGATTCAGAGAACATAATACGGTGAAATAATATTAAGCTAGAATAGTACGATTATTTTGAGAAGCAAAAATGAGTAACTGTGAGAGGCAAGACGTAACAAAAAAGTTTGCCGACAAGACCTGGCAGACAAACAGTAGTGCAGAGCGAGCTTGGAGGGTCGACGAGACGGGGAGCATTTTTTGCAGAACGCCGCGTCAGCCGCATAAGGGTGATCGACCAGCGTTCACGAATTGACCGATGGTCCGGTAAACGTCATACCCGTAAGATCGATGGACGTCTTCTACGAGGTAATGTTGAAAAGAGGTGTTTCACGAAACAAAGAGGATTTCAGTTCTGAAAGTGCTAAATTAGACACGGATTTTTTCGGTAGAAAAGCAAGGACCAGCCTTTATTGATTTGGAAGGAAAATGTTGTTAAATTATCGAGTAACAAAGTCGTGCAGACTTATCAAAAATGTGTACAGTTCGGGGTATCTTCTTTTTTTTTTACTGGATTTTATAAGACACTGAGATCGCAACTTTTCTTGCGATCTTTGAAGTGAGCTTGGGCTATCTTTAAGAATTTTTGTCGATTGAGAAGATTGTAGGCTGAGCCGAGAACTTGCAACGATGTTCTTTGTACGTAGCGAACACCGCTCGAAAAAAGGTCGTGACCCAATTCGAGGCAGGTACCGAAGTCGCACTCGTCCGCTGCTATGACCGCCAGTCTGACGATTTCCTCGATTTTGGACATGGCTTTTATTCTATCGTCGTCGGATTCTGCCCCGTCGATTTGATTGAGTATCTTCTTTATTTGGCCTGCAATAGAAACAAATTTAAATATGTAGTTGAGGAATTTATTTTATAAGAATTATAAATAATTTTGTTGTTAATTAATTATTTAAGCAATTACTTATAGTCTTGATATAAACAATAAGTCTTGATGTAAGTAATTGTGGTAGTTTTTTTTATATGTCTTATCTTTTTTAGTTTCTAGTAGTATTCTTATATATTATGAAGCAATTACTTATATTCTTGACCTTAAAAAAATTATGTTTGCTAATTAATGAACGGCACTGGAAACTCTTTTACATAAACAGTTTCTGAAATATCAAACAAATGTGCGTTGCAATTTTACAGTACAATTTAAAAAATATACATATTTTTGTTGTTGTAAATTTCAGGCCAAATCTTTGTAATTTTTATTTCTGGTATTTTAATGTTACGAAATCAGTACATTAACGTTCAGTTAATATAAGAAATGTAAGCAAATTTCAAGTTTGACTACATTAAATTTACCATTCATATTAAAGTGTTGTCTATACTGTAACTCATGAATTATTTGTATAGTAAATGTTCATTTGCATTGCGTCTTTGGCGTTTCGCTGTAATAATACGAAACTGCGAAATGTGTACGTACTGTCCGTTGCAGCCAAGTCTCTGTAGCCCAGCTGCGTTTTCTTATTGTAAGGAACAACGATGCCCGCTTTGTGAAATGTTTTAGCCACGACTTTTCTACTCCTGTTTCGCATTTCCGAATCGTCCTTATCCAATTCTATCCCCTTGTCTTTCGCGAATGATTTAAGTTGTTTCGAGAGTTTCACGATCAGTCCTTTCTCGAATGGATTCGCCCTCTTCAATCGTTCCTCTATGTGCGAGCTGTAATAACAAAATTGTGAATCTCGAATTTCGAATAAATCATCATAAAAAATTAACGTAAATTCCAGAGCGTTTAATAAAAATGGAAAAACGAATAACCGGCGTAAGATCAATTACGTACTTTACTGCACCAAAGATGTTCGGTGCTACCGGCGAGATTATGCAATCCTTGTTGGCACTATTCGTCGCAACGAATACCGGCTTTTCCTCGGGACTGTCGCGCCAATATCCGTAGTGCAACCCATCTCTATCGTTTCCTTTGAGAATCGTCTAGAAAAATGTGTTACTTCAACAATCGTTCAATCCAATTCATCGTATAAAAATTCCGACTGCCAGTTATGACCCCGAAGATATCTGCATCACATCAAATTTCGTCTCTGGCAAGTCTCTGTCGAGACACCGGTTTTGGAAGAAAATAAATTGTTCGAGAGACGCGGCAGCGTTTCGCCGCCAGGTACTTAATGAAAACAAATTTTAGGCAATAACATACTTGAAACTCGGGTGGATCGTAGTAGTATCTCCAGTGTCTGAGATATTTCTCGGGCTCTCGTTGCTTATTCGTTGTTATCTTCCCGTTTAAAACATCGTAGGGACCGACGAGTTTCAGGTCTACGAGCTTCAGCGCCGTGCTCGGCTCTTTCGGATATGCGCCGGTACAAAATTCGTAAAATTTGTAAAAATCGTCCGGCATCTCGACGAGAAAAAGATCGGAAATGATTTTTTTCGGATCCGAGGATGGAGCGCCTGAGGCGGACTCCTCGTTCGTCTCGTCGGTGACCTCGGCTTCGGGAGAACCTCTTGTTGGACTTCCGTTCTCAGCCGAGGCTCGTGAATCTTTTTCAGGCGATCGATCTTTTCTCGGAGATTTTTTTTCGGCAGTGCGATCTTTTTTAGAAGAATCTTTTTCGGAAGAGCGATATTTTTTAGGAGAATCTTCATTGGAATTTCGATCTTTTTTCAGAGAATTTCTTTCAGAAGTGCAATCTTTTTTCGGAGAATCTTTTTCAGGAGTTCCCTCTTTTTTGGAAGACTTTTTTCTCGGAGATTGATCCTTCTTGGGAGAAGTGTCTTCGTCGGAGGATGAATATTTTTCCACTGAAGTTTTCGAACGACCCTCTTCGTTCTCCGAATCGCTACTCTCCTCTATGTCCAGAGGTGGACTAGGCGACATACCGTGAGTTCTTGCTTCCTTGTGAGCCTCGTCATCCTTTCTCAACTTAGCCTGCGGCAGAGTCGATGCGCCAGCCTCGTCCTCATCACATTCGCTGCTCGATCGCTTTCTTCCGGTAACAATTTTCTCATCGTTCTTCGAGCCTTTCTGCAACGTATACAATATAGACGAATTAAAAACCAAAATACGATATAGTGTAAAGTAATCGCACCTCAGCTATTACGATATAATTTCTTTCGCGCTATCTGTCTCAGCTAAACGTTCCAATTACGGTTGTACAGTTGAGGCGTCTTGGCCATTTCGGAGACAAGTGGACTGAAAATATTTTGAGGTTATGTTGATCTTTGGGCCAACCTCCTTAAACTTAACCTCCGAAAAGAAACACAAACAACATTATGCAGGAGACTTTGAAGAGATCGACATAGTAAAATTGAATCAAATTGAATATCGCAATAACGTGAAAGATTAAAAAAAAATAGATATCGTAATTTTTCAAAGGGTTGCATATGAGAAAGTTTTGAGGTTACCTGTTGTTTTTTTGGGGGATGCTTGTACTTGGTAAGATGAGCCGGATTCTTTTGATAGCATTTACTGCCGTACTGACAGGCCGTCCTGGAATCCGCTCGATAGGCTTTTAACTGCTCCTCGATAGAGTCGGTAGGCATATCTGTGTTTGTGTTAACAAGCTAAGCACTTTTCGCGGCAACGTTAGATGTATTTATGGCGAGTTTTAATATTGGCGACATTTTAACTCTAAAAATCTCCACGGTTCTAACTTAAAAATTAACAAAGTACCAATCTCGTGAAACAGAAAAAGAAAAATTTTGCATGCATTTTATAATATTGTTTAATTGATCAGATGATCAAATAATTGATAAAAATTTAAAATACGAATGATTGCGAAGTCAAGGAGGAAGGAAAATTGGGTTGAAACCAACCTAGAGTGCTAAATGTTGACCAAATTTGTGATACAAAAAATTATGGTCAAGTCCGAACTAGATAGATGTTTTTCGCTGTTTTGACCATATTTGTGACGCCGATCAAAATTGACGGTCATGGCACAACAAACATTTTGTGAGACCAAAACAGACGGTCAATTGGCGGTAATTTTTTTGGTCAATTGACGCTTGCAAAAAATTACCGTCACGGCACATCTAATTCGCGCGTGGCGCGAATGAAAATGAACTAATAAAGATGGCGGCCATCTTTGATCAGTCGCCATCTTTGATCAGTCGGCGCTGCCCGATAACAATAGCCGAGAGTACTCAAGAGCACTTACTCGCCGAAGCCACAGATAGTTTGTGCTCGCTTGTTTCTTTTCATTCCTTTCCGAAGTATTAATACACTCAACAGGATGTTCCAAAATAAGGTACGTTCTGCGAACCATTCCTCTGTCGCTTAATTTTGTACAATCATTCGATGCTTTCAGTGACGAATACCGGTTAATGCTCGCGTCTTCATTTCAGGTTATCATGCACACGTGCAAGCAGATAGGACGATTATCTGGACTAAATGCTGCTAGATTGATGTCCAACAATGTCACGGAAACGACTAAAATGGAAAAAAGTAAGTTTCACTCTCCCATCGGAGAAAATTGTAATCGTATGCATTATGATAAAAAAAATAAATTAATCCCATAATTTTTTGTCTGCTTTGTTGTCATTAACTACTATTCTGTATGTAAGAACATATAGTGATAAACCCAAGCACGCGCGAAATTTCGAAAAATACTATCGTGTTCGATGTCTTGCAGCGTGCAAAAAAATTGTAAATTTAATGTATCGGACTGGACGTTTTTATGCGAAAAGTGGTACATTAAATTCAATGTACAATTGTCATGAAAAATTAATGGACTTTTAGAGTAAAATTAAAGTGCCTTTACAGTAAAATTAAAGTAAATTATTAATAGCTTTAAATATAGTGTACGTTACTTTTTTAATACAATGGTAAATTAAATTTAATGTACCAGTTTTTTACATAAAAACTTCGAGTCCAGTCCAGTAAATTTACCATTTTTGTAGCAGTGTACAGTGCAAGGAATGAGATGGTCACAAAATGCAAATTTTAGTTATTCGTTGCATCATCCGCTGCGCTAAAATAAGCCAGTGCCAACATCTCTTTGATTTTTTCCACATTATAAGGTTTTTTCTGCTGTTATTGTTGTTTGCATTTGTATATATACAACAGTAATCAAAAGGCCATGTGAAATGGTGAAAAAGTGCTGTCTGATCTTTGAAATCTCCAATACAGTGCCCTAAGCTTCATAATCTCTCGTATACCTGCTATCTCATCCTTTATCTTCCTACCTTGAAAATTATGCCTGATAAGAGATTTTACCTATTCTGTAGAAATGCCTTCATGTACCAATAATGGACAGAAAAAACCGCAAAATCACGCATTTTTTGCAATATTGGTTACGAAAATTACAAATCTTCTGCCTAAAATTTGCAAATATTTTCATTATAAATATAAATTTTATTGTAAAATTGCAACGCACATGTGTTTGAAATTTCCGGGACAGATTATATTTTTTTTAAAGTTTCCAATACTGTTCATTAATTTTCAAACAAAATTTTTTTACGATGTGGTTTGGTGATGCAATTTTTTTCACCAAAACAAAACATTCTTTAGAAGGAAATTAAAAGAAATGTTTTCAATTAAATTTCAGCTCTGAATCAAGTAACTCTACTCGGCAGAGTCGGAGCCGATCCACAAAAACGTGGGACGGACGAACATCCGGTCGTAGTTTTTTCCGTGGCGACTCACACGAACTACAAATACGACGGTGGTGCGTACATCGTACATCGTTTGTCCACCCTCTCGAATACCGTGCGATACATTTTTTTCCTCCTTCTCCAGGCGACTACATGCAGAGAACCGACTGGCACAGAATCTGCGTCTTCCGGCCGAATCTCCGCGACACCGTGTACAACTATCTGAAGAAGGGCCAACGCATTCTCATCAACGGAAGGCTCAGCTACGGCGAAATCAAGGATGAAGAGGGCAACGTCAAACCAACGACCGCCATCATTGCCGACGATGTTATTTTCTTCAACAGTTCTGCGCATTAGTACCGAGAAAAATCTTTTGTATACCATTTTTTTTACTGTTGTAACGCCAGTGAACACGATATATTTTTTTTACGAATATTCAATGAAACGATCTGCCGATGTACCTGTTGAATAATGTATAGATCGCCGAATATACGCACTGTAAAAAAAAATTTTATGAAATTTAATGTACTTGAACTGGAAGTTTTTATGCGTAAAACTGGTGAATTAAATTTAATTTAGTTGTGATGAAAAATGAACGCACAGTATATTATAAACTTTCGAAGTACTTTACTTTACTTTAATTTTACTGTAAAATTCCGTTAATTTTTCATCACAATTGTACATTAAAAGTAGTGTGCCAATTTCTGCTCAAAAACTTCCAGTCCGACGCAGTAAATCTACAAATTTTTTTTAACAGTCAGGATGAACGCACGAGGATCGGCGGGTTTCCTATCGAAGCGTGAAAGTTCAAAGCCGAGAGGCCGACGGGTGACTGTGCCGAAAAGTATGAGAAATAAACATGTTTGGATTCTTAATAAGTATATAAGTCTATATTTACATCATTTCATACTCCGTAATCTCTCCGATAACAAGTTACATAATAAAATGGCGCTAAATCTAAAATTTTACAAGTATTCTGTGTTTACATTTGTATCTGTTGTTTTTTTTGCATACACGATACGATCCGATTTCCTACTCGTTAATCATACAAACTTTTGTCTTTATCGTCTCGGTGTGAGCGTGTATGTGTGGGGGGGTGTGTTTGTGTCGGTACATTTGGTATCGATACGCGATACACTGGGTTTTATTATTCTTGTTTAATCCATCCTTCGTCTACGATATAATTATTCGCGGTTTCGTCCAGCCTTTTCGGTCTTGCCGCCCGTTTTTTTTCCTTTATCCTCACGTATAAATTATTTACACTTTGTAAACGAAAAAAAAAAAAAAATTTAAAGATATACATATATATTCCTCTTATCTCGTTAATATTATGCCTCTTCTTAAATCTCGTATATTTTTTTTTCTTACGATAATAATTAATCATTTGTTTGTATTCT
Organism: Ichneumon xanthorius; assembly: GCA_917499995.1. Taxonomy (NCBI): domain Eukaryota; kingdom Metazoa; phylum Arthropoda; class Insecta; order Hymenoptera; family Ichneumonidae; genus Ichneumon; species Ichneumon xanthorius. Next base: position 4,811,757 of record OU824207.1, read on the forward strand.
TTTTTTGTTTAAATCTATAATCAATTAATTATTTCACGCTTTCCATTATCCTTACAGAGATCACAGTATACAAGAAGCCAGATAATAGGTCTCGATTCTATTTTACTCGGTCACACAGTAGACGCTCTCACACAATCACACTTCGCGCGGCACGCTCTCAAAGTTTCGTGCAAAAATACCATAAGTTTTATTCTCAAATCTCGATTTATCGTTCTTTGTTGTTGACGTTTTATTTTATTTTTTATCTTATCTTCTTTATTATTTTTTTTCATCACCTAAACTTTGTTATTACTCAAATTGGACCTCCAACAGGGGTCGATTAATCTCATATACGCAGGCGATTAGCTGAATCCGAGAGTGTCCTCCCGATCGGCCAAGAGAAGCCGAGGGGGCGAGCGAGCCTATCTCGGTCGTGGAATGTAAGCCACAATCACACCACCAACAACATAGAAATTTCGAATATAAATTTTGGTAGTAAAATATATATATATCCATATATAAATTTAAATATAACTCTGGCCCCGGATTTCCATAAAATTCTTTTTCTATTTATCTTTATTTTATTCCCTTTTTTTTCTTCTAAGGTTTTTTTTTTTATCGATAGATTAATCTTCTTTCTTCTCTCTTCGCCTTGCGTCCTTATCCAAACGTATAAATCATTGTTCCTCTCGCGATATCCTTAACGATATATCGATCTATGTACATTAGAGATATCCTACGCGCTAGAGTATAATCGATTACATAAAGATTGCAACCTGCTGAACGCGGCACGGGGGGAAACATCCTTCTCCCCCTATTTTTTTTTATTTTATTTTTATTTATTTTTTTCGTGCGCTTCGAATCGTCGACGGCGTTACCCAAAGTTCACGAGGCCCGCTTGCAGAATTTGGCGAGCCCGAAAGCCGAACTTTTACAAATGGGTCGCGGAACGCTCGAGCGCACACCCGGTAACTCAACGACGCATCGGCACACGCGCATCCTCCTAACGGTAAGGTAACACGTTCTTGGCACAGATTTTTCGTCCGGGGGGGCGGGAGAGGGCGAATGGGATATAACGAACGCGAACCTTCCCGGCTCGCGCTCGGAGACGCGCGACAAAAGTCCGACGCCCTAACGGGAGACGTCTTCTCGTGTGTCGAACAGTCCGCGAATTCCCGTCGCGCCAATCATACGCATCGCAAATCTTCGCGTCTCTAACTTTCGTCCGCTCCTCGAGCGCAGGTTTATCGACAAAATCCAATTTTTTTTCTCCATTGAATTGAATGGAGTTAAATTGATTCAACAATCATTATTTTTTGCTTCATGGCAATGTAGAAGTTAATTGAAAAAAAAATTAAATTCTATGTTGGTCATAACTTGATGAAATTGAATTTTGTCGTTTCGACGTTAGAGACGCGTTACATGGAAATTTGGATGGACGATTTTTATCGGGGACAGACGAATTGCGCGAGAACAGTCGATTGTCAGATCGCCGACTTCGATGAGTCTTGAATTATTATTTTTTTTTTCGCACGGGTGATTTCGCGGATTAATCGCAGTTCCACGGCGAATCGAGTCTTCCAAGCTGCGTTCGATCGCCGGTGAGAATTTTTTTTTTTTTTCTATTCGGAAGAAAAAAACGTATAAATCTCATCGCTTTGCGCGAGCGGTGGGCGATCCAGCGCTGTGTAAATATTATCGCATCGTCCGGTAATAACTCGTGATGGAGAGTCACAGTATCGCCGCTAAGTTTCGCGTCACTTTCTGTCCTCCGGTTCTTGATTCGTTTTAACGAGATTGTAGGCGTGACTTCGGTACTTCGCCGGTGGATCGAGGAGCGGCAAGGGTTGCTCGCACGACGGTTGGCTCATGCTCGACATCGAAAGATCCGTCGGCATGTCCGACTCGGGCTCGATGTAGTGGAACGACATCAAACTCTCGTCCTCGGGCTCGGACTTTATTCTCATCTGCTGACGGAGCAGCGAAATGTTCTTGATGTTCTTCAGTTCGGTGGGATTGCGAAGAAACCTGGAAAAAAAAACGAAACGAAGGGTTAGAAAATCTTCGAGTTACTCCGGTAGAAAAGCATATTGTATGTTTGTTTTAAAAAAATTGTAAATTTAATGTGCAATTGTCATGAAAAATTGATGGACTTTTAGAGTGAAATTAAAGTAAAGTATTAGAATTAAAGTACATTTGTAGTAAAATTAAGGTAAATAATTAAAAGTAATGGATCTTTAAAGTGTTCAATGTACGTTAATTTTATACGATTTTACGATTTTACGAGAAGGCGATTTTATTCCATGAACAAAGTAAATAAATGTCAAAAAGAATGGGAATAGAGTGTACTTCGATTTAAAGAATCTTCTCCGTCTAAAGGAATGAAAATGCTACTTACTGGTAGCAGTGTCGTTCGCCTTGAACCTTCCTGAGTATATTGACACGGTAGTAGTAACGAAGCGCTCTGCTCATCTTGTCGTAGTTCATCGACAAATGGTTCTTCTGTATACCCCAGAGTCGGGCGAGTCCGGGGGGATCGACGATCTTGAATACACCGGTCTCCCGGCTCTTCCACGCTATGTAGTGAGTGTATCTCTGTGATGGGTCGTTCAACAGCTGCTGCAGGAAGTCCCAAAGAAGTCTGCCGTCTGTAAATAAAAAATTCGAAACATTAATCCCATATACAAAAAAGAAAAAAATCGTAACATTTTAAATCAACCAAGAATATATATTATAAAATTGTTACTGGAAATTTATACGTGTATCTTTTGTATTCAAGTAAATAAATAAATAAATAAATAAATAAATAAATAAATAATAATAAATTTCAAAAAATATTTTTTTGACTTTCATATATGTTTCGACGGAAGGTTCTTTTTTTGTTGCGAACTTACTCGTATTGGGTTCCGGCGAGTCGTTGGGGAAAAATTCCCTCGCGGCAAAGGATCCAGGTCTGAAGCCTCCGGGTGTGAGTGGCATCATCTGGGGTGGCAATGTGGGACTGTGTTCGTCCTTGACGCAAACCTCGCTGAGTCTCTGGGTCGTGAGAGCCGTCGGGGTTGCCGGTGGGCTGCCGGTGCTCTGTTGATTGTCGTCGTCCAGTTCGCTCTTGTAAATCTGCACCTGATGGCTTTCGGCGTGTCCCGGCGAACCGGCCTGGCTGTCGACCGACGGCGCGGGCGAGAGGGTGACCGAGTTCGCGGACATGAGGGAGGCGAGATTAGCCGCGTAAGGGTTGTCCACCCACGTTGGCGTGGGCGGATGCGAATGAGGACTGAGCGGATAGACCGAGGGCCTCGTCGGCGTCACCGGACTGCTCGGCAGGCACCTTTGCATCTGGTTGTAGTCGCGGGCGAGCATGCTGAGGACGTTGTGAAGGACGTCACCTGCGCCCGGACATCTCTCGCCGAGATCGGACTTCGTCAGTAGACAGAGGGCTTTGCCGTTCATCTGGAACATGTCCATGTCGAACTGCGGCAGGTCGAACTCCCGCTCGGCCCAACGAAGAAATGCGACCACGTCGTCCCTGGACCAGAGCCTCGGATCGGAAGCTGCAACAATTAGGTGTAAGGAATCTATTAATAAAAAGAAATAAAAATAAGAAAATTAATTGCGATAGTGTTTTTGCGTTTATCGCGTGCTATCCGATATGCGGCTCTCCTTAAGTTCCGGTAGAACTTTTTGTTGTTTTCTAAATTGTCACCGAATTCTAAATTCATACCAAATTCCCAATTGATACCAAATTCCAAATTGATACCAAATTCTTAATTGACATCAAATTCCAAATTGATACCAAATTCCAAATTGATACCAAATTCTTAATTGACATCAAATTCCAAATTGATACCAAATTCCAAATTGATACCAAATTTCAAATTGATATCAAATTCCAAATTGATACCAAATTCCAAATGGATATCAAATTCTAAATTAATACCAGATTCCAAATTAATACCAAATTCCAAATTAATATCAAATTCCAAATTAATACCAAATTCCAAATTGATACCAAATTTTAAATTCATACGAAATTCCAAATTGACATCAAATTCCGAATTGATATACTAAATCCCAAATTGACATCAAATTCCGAATTGACATACCAAATTCCAAATCGACACCAAATTGGTTTGCAGAAGTTTCCCATTTTCTCCGTTTACTTGTGTGTGTTTTCGGAAAGTCGATGAAAACAATTGATCTTCGTTGTTCTTACCGAGACTCGATGGCAGGTGGGTCTTGAAGTCCAGCAGCGGACTCGGGGGAGGATGAGTCGGGGGAAAGCTCATCGTGGGACCATACCGCCACAGCAAATCTGACGGGCTGAAGGGCAGTGATATCCCCGGAGGGAGACGAGAGTCCATCCCTGTCATACCGCCAGCGGAGGATACCGGCGGTAGCTGCGGCAACTGGATCGACGGCAGCAGTTTCATAACACGTTTATCCTGTCAACCGAGTATCTGCAAAAACACAACAAAAAAAATTCCATTAATCGATTGCTCATTAATAACAAAAAATAAATTAAAAAAAACCTAAAAACGCAAACACATTTCCTCCGACATTATCGAACGAATTCTTGAACTAATATCGATACGCGTTTTGCACATAAATGCTCAGTTAAATAAAAAAAAATTGTTATATTTTTTATTACCGACCGCTTTTTTTAACATCGCCTTAAATCACCAAAGATTTTTTTTTTCTTATTATTACTCGATGACGACAAGATTTAATTTTTTTTTTTTAGACTCGATATCGCGACAACTCGCTGCAAGCAACATCGCAAAAGTGCGCTCGAGGCTCGCGACTTCCGGTCGCGTTCCCCGCAACGATGCCCGATCGCCAGCCATTTCGGGCTCTCGTGCTCGGTATTACCATAGAATGTGTCGAGGGAGCGAGGCCTGAGAATACGAGAAACGCGACGGCGCGTATGTATACACATATATATGTAATAAATAAATATATATATAATTTATCCATATATCGCGGGCACTCGACGACACTGGCAGGAAGACCGGTATCCGTTCCGTCAAGACTCGATTTACATAAACGTATTTCCATCGACGCAGAAGGCACTTCCGCTCGAAAAACAACTAGACAGCTCCGACGACTTTGCGAAAGAGAACAATTTAAATTGAAAAAAAATCAGGTGTTTAAAACGAGCATTTTTTTCGTTTTATTTAAAATTAATTGCAAGACTGTACGCAGGATAATAACGTTGGAACGTAGCGAAGAACTTTGCTGTGCGACGGGTAGAGAGGTCGCGCGTAAGAAAAGTATCTTTAATCGATGCGGGCTAGGCGCTGCAAGGACGAGTGAGCGAGATATGTGCGGAGGATGGCAATTTCCTGGTGCGAGGGAGCACCTCCGAGACAACGGCACATCGACCTTCGCGTGCCGCAAATCCACCTTCTTCTCCTGCCCTCTCCCTCGCGCCCGCAGCGCGTCGAGGCGATCCCGACTATATACGGCGATAAATCGAGCATTTCGTCCACGTGGGAAGACACATTTTTATTAGGGCAGGCCAACCTGCTCCCGTTAATTTAAAACAAAATTGAATAAACAAATACTTAATCATACCGGACGGGTAATCGAAAAGGTTTAAGCAATTTTAGAAAGTTTTAGAAAATTTTACTCTTAAGTAAAATTAAATTAATATGATATTTTTATATTATAACATTATATTATTATGATATTATAATATTATAATATTATGATATTATAATATTATAATATTATGATATTATAATATTATAATATTATATTATTATATTATTATATTATTATAATATTACTATTAATTAATTTATTTACACTTAATATAATTAAATTGACTTCGATCCCCGAACAATCGACTGAAAATGTCTCAACGAAACTAGGAAATATATTTTATATAGTTTTATATTAAGATGCGATCTGGTGATATTATTCTAATTGTAACACTTTCACTATTTACTGATTTACTTTTTATTGTTGTACGTAAGTCAATGGTTTAATCTGCTCAACCAAACAAATAAATAAATAAATAAATAAATAAATAAATAAATAAATAAAAAATAAAAGTAGCATTCCCGGTCAAGGAAACTTGCGAGATCGTCTGCTCCCTTGTCTCTAGTTTTAATCAATCACCCGCGATCGTAATCCGGGTGTCTCGTTGCCGTTCGTTATTTAACTCGGAGACTGGCGGAAAAAGGCGACGGTGCGCCGGGCGCTTCCGCCGACTCTTTTGTAAATATAATCTCTGACGAAGAGGTAAAGCGTCGGCGGTAAATCGGAGACGGCGGCAGGAAGATCGGAACGCTCGGAACGTTTCGCGGTCCGGACTTGTGCGGTTCCGTGACGTTCGAGAGAGCGGGCTTCTCTTACGCAAGAACGGTAACGGAGACCAGATTCCCCGGGCGGTTGGGAGTCCCTCGCGCGCCTCGCGGACCCTGCGGCACACCGCGGAAGAGCCGGACGCTTTTTGCCCGGGGGCCGCGCGCGAAATTCCCAGAGTACGCGGACGCCTACGGGTCCGAGAAGAAGACGCACGTCAGGCGAGAGCTGCTCGTGCCAAACGGCGTCTCGCGAAACAACACCCGAAAACACCGACCAACTCGATCGCGAAGAGGTCTTCGCGCACACTGAAGAATAAAACTTTTTTTAAAGACAGTCCGCAAGCGATCCTCTTTGTAATTTTTCAATTATCTAGTTTTTCAATTATTTCGTTTTTCAATTATTTCGTTTTTCAATTATTTAGTTTTTCAACTATTTAGTTTTTCAATTATTTAATATTTCAATTATTTAATTTGTCAATTATTAAATGTTTTGTTTTTTAATGTTAATTTTTTCAATTGGAAAAGAATACTGTTTCTTTGTTGGTATTTCGACCCGACTTGTAATTCCATTGAAGAGTCCGTGTGAGAGTCGAAAGAGGAACGGTAGAACCTTCAATACGAAATTCTATTATATATTGTTTAAATTTTGCAAGTCATCGTATGAATTAGAAGTAAAGTTGAAAGAACAATCTATTTTTTTGTGTACAGAAGCAAGTTGTCTTTTTTTACGTAAGAAAAGTTTTTGGATAATAAAAGAAAATTAAAAAATTTCAAAAAATAAAAAATAATATTTTTTTTGCTGAAAGAGGCCGGCACTAAAAGTGTGGAAAGTGCGTGGCAGTCGACAAGCGAGTTCTGTTGTTTTTTGGTCGGCGACCAATTCTGGGAGCTCCGTCGATGAGAAACAAAAATAAAAATCAAATTAAAGAATTGTCATTTTTGCTCAGGGAACCGGAAGTAAGTCTCGAAACCGTGGGTTTTCCCACATACGTCGAACATACTCATATATCTATATACATAAATAAAAGGCAGAAGATAATCTCCTCGGAATTGTAGTCCGAGAAACCCAAGAGCGTCATTAAATGCCGGATGGGACGATAGGAATAGCGGGACGGCCGATGAGTCGATTGAGAGAAGCTTCGAAAGGAAGTGGATATAAACGAGTACCATAAAAAAAAGTTAAGAAAAAAAAAAGCAGACCCGAGAAAATAAACAGAGAAGATTATTACAATAATTCGCGGGACGAAGCTGTCCGACCCGGAATCGAAGCGGGTTTGCCCGTTGTATATAATATAAACAGACGGATGCAGGTGGACCGGTGGAGATCTCGAGTCTCCCTCGAACCAGTAATCCCGCATACTACTGACCAACACACACCGCACCGCCGTCCGTTCTAGCACGTACACACAGAGTAGCATTGCTCCTCTATGTAACAGCCGTTCTCCCGCTACCTCTAATGGACGAGCTAGATCGTTTCACGGCCACTCGAGTATCTCGTCTCGGGTACATTATACACAACTTAAGATAACCACGTACACTTCGAGATGTACGCTGTACGCGATAGTTTGCCCTCAGAGTATCGCGCAGGCCACCTAACTCCGGAACTTCCCTATATATATATATATATATATATATATATATATATATATATATATATGTATGGGGCATTGGACGTCGAGTGGGTGAAATTAATTTTGTTCACGTTTACGTTATCGACCCATAAGGGTTTGGAATTTTTTTCAGTTTTTTTTGCAACCAGTGAAATTTTTGTAATCGAAGACCCAATTTCGAAAACGGTTTTTTTAATCTGAAAAAATTAAAAGTCAGGGGTAAAAAAAATTTGAAAAAAATGTCGAGACTTTGATAGCTCGGAATAAAAATACGAAAAGTAACGAAAACGAAAAATAAATAAAATCGACTACTGCTGATTTCACGTGGAATACCCCATATATATATATATATATATAGTGTTTGTGTACGGTAAATATATAAACGCAATATATATGCCAGGCTACATAGATATAAACCGGCCGAGCCAATCTATTTCAGCGTCAAGTGCTAGTGCCGAGAGCCGTGAGAGAAAGAGACGGAATAACACTTCCGGGGGGGGGGGGGGGGGGGGGGGGGGGAGCGATTGCGCGTATTCGAGTCTCTCTCGCGCGGTCGCCGAGGTCGCGCGGTGCCGATCGTACCGACTCGCTCGAGTTTCGAGCGAGTGCTGCACCGCATCTAATTCATACCCGAGTCGGAAGTACCGTGATATAACCTCGGCTCTCGCAAATCCGAGCTTGGCCCGACACTTCCGACTTCGGCTCCCAGCGAGCCGTTCACGATCGCGCGATCGGCGGATCGATAACTCGACAGCGAATCGGCTCTCAAGTTTTGCGAATGAACATTTTTTATTATTTTTTATTACATCACAATTTTTTTATTGGATTTTTATTATAATTGTAATTCATTATTTGATATTATATTATTGTTTTATTAGAACATTTTTTTGGTGAAACGTACCCGAGAAATTAATAAATGAATTACGCGGATTATTGTACATTAAAGAATGATTAGAAAAAATATGTATGTAAAAAAAATAAAAGCGAAGAGACGGCTGTGACTCCGTTTAACGTAGTTTCACAATATCGGGGAGGGGTTCGCATGCTTTATTCATGGGGAAAAAGAGTCGCGAAACCGACGTTACATAATGCATGATAAATGACAAACGAGCGTGCGAGCGAGGAGGGGGAGAGAAAGGCCACGCGATCGGGGCGATTATTATACGGCAATGTGGACGATTACGGCAGCGACGAATTCGGCAAGGGTCGCGAGATGCACGCTTTTAACCCCGGTCGCGAATTGCGCATTATTTATCGCTGTTTATACGCAATGCTCTTTACACGCACTTTCGGCGAGAGACAATGGGAAAGACGAAAATTGCGTAAATTTTCGGGCGTAACGGAAGTGACTCTAAATTATATTGTATATAATCGCTGATGAGAATAAAAGTGTATAGATGTAGTTTAGTCAACATTTATTCATGGATTCGCTAATTTGCACATCATACGCACTCTCCCGTATAGCACGTATGAATTACGCATGGTCTATAGAACTTTCTCGTGACGTCCCCGTTTTTTATACACGAAGTATATGCAATTTTTTTTAATTTTTTTTTTAAGGTTTGTCATGATTTTGAAAAATCTTGTCACCCGCTGGCAAATGTTCCGCCAAAATTGTCGCATCTAAAAAAAAAATAAATAAACAAAATAACAAAATTACATCAACCAAAAATAATTATTTTACCTTGATGTGATTTTGTTATTATGTTTTTTTTAACGCAAACATTTTGTTTCCATTTTTTTTTATTGTAAAATAATTACACAATCATAAAAAAAAAAAAATGTCAACCTTTTCGGCAAATAGCTCGATGTGTTCCGTTGGCGGTCGATAAGTGACCGCCGGGAGAACCGCTGCGAGTGCCGATTATCCGTCTGCGATACCACTGGCCGAGTGGCGTCTGGAGCCGTTCGCCGTTCCGCCTGCGCGCTCCGCGGACGTCTCTCTCTGTTTATCCAGCTCGCTCTCGCAAAGTTTACGCTCGGAGGAAGAGTAACCTCCGGCAACTTGCGAACCCCCCTACCACGGTCGCGCATAAAATCCCTCCGCAGAGGTCGCGCGAGCGCGCTCGACGAGGAAGTACATAAATATAGTAGTACTACATCGGTACACACGCGAGAGCACCCGGAAGGAGAGGGAGGAGGGGGGAGGTTTATCCTACTCGGCAAACTCGAGATGGGATCGAGTTCGTTTCTACCGCTGCTCTCTCGCCACGTGCACAAATCTCCGGCTTCGTTTCGCTTGCACTACAAATATACATTAACCGAAGGCGGAAGAGGAAAAAAAAAATAAAAAATAAGATGTAACAGCTGAGCGAGCGGCGATGTGCGAATGCAGCAAAGAGTCGAAGTAGAAAACAAATAGAAATAAATGTTTTGAAAAATGAAAAATCTCGGAGCCTTTAAGAGGATGCTGGACCAGTCTTTAACGCTTCGCTGACCTGTTTTACCGACGGGACTGGACGATCTCTCGGTTTCGATTTGGAATCGTTAATGTGCTGCGCGTGTGCTTCAAATCGTGCAAGACTATTATATCGACACAAACGCTTCGGCGCGCAGTAGAATTTTCGTCAACAACGTGCGAGGAATTGAGAAAGTCCAATATTAATGTTTGCAAAAAAGCACGGACGTAGTTTAGATTATTAATTAAGAAAATCGAATATTTCTGTTTGCGAAAAAGCATGAAGGTAGTTTAGTTTATTAATTAAGATAAAAATCGAATATGACGTTTTCAACAAAAATTTAATAGCACGCAAAATTTGAAGTACATACGTGGCATATTGATTATGTAAACTCAATTCTACTAAATCGCCTCGTTCCGTCGGTAAAACAGAAAGCTCGTTCTTTTGCAAACTGTAATATTCTATTTTCTTAATTCCTCCTACGTTGCTAGTGAAAATTCGACTGCGCGCCGAAGATTTTATGTCAACATTACAGTCCCGCACGATTTGAAGCATATGCCTAGCGTATTAACAATGCTAAATAGAACCCAAGAAATCACCGAGTCCCGTCAGCAAAAAAGGTAAGCAAGGAGTTACAAACGAGTCCAGCGTCTCCTTAATAACGCGTATACATTAATAAATTACTGTAAGCCGCTCGAACTAGGAAGGTCCTTGACGCCTCTTTCCTCCGACCGAGACTCTCTCGACTCTCGATTTATCATAACATGCGGACGCAAGAATGACGCGTAATCCCCGACGTTTTTAACTCTTCGTTACTTCATACATATGTATATACCTATATACAGATTCTATTTTTTTTTTTCTTTCAATCCTTCCTCGTTCGTTCTTTTCCGACCGGTCGTGGACTCTTCGATCCCTCCGGGTTTCTATATATTCGTCATCTCTCGCGCTCTCCGTCTCGTTTGCGCCTCGAGCGACGAAACTCCGACTCTCGATATAGAATCCCTCTCTCTTGCTCGCTCGAGACGTACGCGTGAGTCCCGCGACTTACACACACAGACACACGTCCGGCGATGTTTCTCTCGGCGCTATCTCATCTCTTCTCGTACTCTATACTTCGCCTGTTGATCGTCGCTTGTAGTGTCGCAGCACGCCCTTCCGGGTTCACCACCTTCCTCCTCCACTATCGCGCAGTCTCCCCGCCCCGAGGATTTTACGTACGTCGTCGCTTGCACCGATGCTTGGTGCTCGTTTGTGTATCGAGCGCTGGGAAACGCAAGGGCGTATCTCACATCGTTTCGCGCGTAAAACGACGTCAGCTACGACGCTCTGTTTCTTGGATCAGTTAATATATACAGATATACTGGCGGGTCGTCGTGGCTCATGGAGTGTGGAATTGAAAAACCGGAAATTTAGATTTCCGGAGGTTTATCGGAAATACGTCACTCCCAGCTTGAAAATCACATTTTTTTCGAGCGGAAGTGACGTCGCACTGGAAATCGCTCACGTTCGGCTTGAAAATCTCATTTTTCAACCGGAAATGAGGTCGTACCGGAAATGTGTCACATCCACCTTGAAAAACTCATTTATTCGAGCGGCAGTGACGTCATACCGGAAGTACGTCACTTCCGGCTTGAAAATCTCATCTCTCGACCGGAAATGACGTTATATCTTAAACATGTCACTCACAGCTCGACGATCTCATTATTCAAACGTATGTGACGACATATCGGAAATACGTAACTTCCGGTTTAAAAATCTCATTTTTCGACCGGACGTGACGGCATATCTTAAGTACGTCACTTCCAGCTTGAAAATCACAGTTTGAAAATCTCATTTTTCAAACGTATGTGACGACATATCGGAAATGCGTAACTTCCGGTTAAAAAATCTCATTTTTCGAGCGGACGTGACGTCATATCTTAAATACGTCACTTCCAGCTTGAAAATCTCATTTTTCGACCGAAGATGACGTCACATTGAAAAACACCGCTCCTAGTTTGAAAATCTCATTTTTCAAACGTATGTGACGACATATCGGAAATACGTAACTTCCGGTTAAAAAATCTCATTTTTCGAGCGGAAGTGACGTCATATCTTAAGTACGTCACTTCCAGCTTGAAAATCTCATTTTTCGACCGAAGATGACGTCACATTGAAAAAACGCCGCTCCCAGTTTGAAAATCTCATTTTTCAACCGGAAGTGACGTCGCACCGGCAATACGTCACTTCCGGTCGAAAAAATGGACTGCAACCAATGTTTCCAGAACAAAACTACGGGCGTTCGCCGAGAGCGGAAAACAATTTTTTTTTTCTCCCGTTTTTTCATCGAAATTTATGACGTGCCTACCCGGCTCGGAGTTATTTTTCCACGCTCAGATAGCGAAGTTCTATCCGCGTAATATCGTTTAGTTTTTTTTTTCCGCCCCGCATACACACACGTACATCGCCGGCGAGCGATGATGAATAGCGCGAACAACGATTTCCATACACAGGGAATAGCGCGTAACGCGCATGCGCGAGTGTGCGCGGACTAACAATAACGCTCGGTCGCGTTGCCCGGTTGCCCGGCTCTCCAGGTTAACTCGGACGCAACACTTCTCGTGTACGCGCGTTAGCGTGCAAGAGTTGTTACGCGTTTCGTTGAGAGTTACGCGCGCCCGAGCATAATAGCTCGTTATGCGTTCGCCGGCGCAAACACGCATACTCGCGCTCGGCCCCCGCATGTGCGTACACCGCTATACGAAAGTTCAGGCCACTCATACCGGCCCGGTAAGCTTGTTACCGTAAGGCTGTTTTCCTCGCTTCCACAGCTACCGTGGACCGCCGGAGCACGGAGAGGGTTCCCGCGCGAGTCTGGTGAAAGTCCGCCGTCGCGGAACTTTAACGGCGGTCGGCGACGGCGTTTTTCCAAAACTCGGCAACCAAGCCAATTAGCCAGGACAGCTTGAGTCGAACGCCTTCCTCCCTGGCCACTGTTTCCAAATTTCGCCTTTTCAGGACTCGTCAGGTGCCGCGCGTGCGGAAGAGGCGGGCGAGAGCGGGGCAAAATGGGACAGTGGGGCAAAATGGGTTTATGGGGCAAAATGGGATTATGGTGCGAAATGGGATAATGGGGCAAAATGGGATAATGGGGCAAAACGGGATAATGGGGCAAAAGGCGAGTTTTAAATATATTTTGTTATGGTCGCGGTGGTGGTAAGTGGGGTAAACCGGTGTTGAAAATCCGGATGTATCATTGGGGTAAAATGGGACATCCAAAAATTAAATTCAATTTGTAAAATTATTAATCGTGAAATTTTTTTTAATGAGAAGAAAAGTAATATATCGTGGTGTTATATCGTGGTGGTGGTGAGTCGGAAAAAAAAGACGCGCGCTCGAGACGCGGAACTGTGTGTCGCGCGGCGAAGGGTTGAGCAATGATGAGCCGTGCCCGCCGGATGCATCGCGAGCCCGACGGAGTTCATCTCGAGACGAGACGCGTCTCAGCCGAGAATCGAGACGGTTCGCCGACCAGACCAAGGTCGTGCGTATGCACACACATATACATGTGTATAATGTATTTGTATGAAGCGACTGCGGATTTTTTTTTGAGGTACCAGAGAGCTATATGCACATACATTTATATATATATATATATATAGTTACGCTGAAATACATTTTCTTAAAAAATTAATGATCGGCGATAAAATCCAGCGAGCCTTTTTTTACATAAACTGTTTCTGAAATTTCAAACACATGTGCGTTTCAATCTTAACAGTAGAAAGTAAATTTTTATAAATTTCAGGCTAAATGTTAGTCATTCATTTTAAAAAAAAAGTACATTAATCTTCAATTTACAATTTATTTTTAGTGTAAAATAAAAAATGAATAAAGTGTCGCACGCTTTCGGTGAGCGTGAGAGAAAAAAAGATGCGAGAGACTCGACAGCTCGTTCGATCGTCGGCTTCGTCGCCTCTTCATCCTTCTCATATATATATATATATATATATATATTGATCGAATAAACAAAAGCGTCTCACACAGGTACGGAGGAGAGACACCTCCATAAATAACGACGAAACGTATATATCAGATGAGCTCTTATCGCTTCCGGGAAAATAATTAATTCCAACGAATTAATTCGCGATCAAACGAGCGACCTCGTACGCCCAGCGGGTATCTCTCTTCCGCGCGGTTATCCGCGCGTATGCCTCGGCGATACAGGGAAGTGATTATAACATTCGACAACGCACGGTCGATTAGCCACCCGATCCTGCTCGACGACGCTTATGCAAACGAGTTTGCCGAGTGTATTAGCATGAAAAAACAAAAATATATATGTATCGAACAAACGGAAAGACGTTGGCACTGGTCGGACGGAGTGGAAGCGGATGGACGTTATTCGATGGAAGGCGCGAGGAATAAATAAAAATAAAATAAAAAAAAGTCGTTTGCGAAGATCGAACGCACGAGATTAACGGACTCTGACCGACGGGCTGCGCGGAGGGAATGACATCGTCGTCACAGAAAAAAAAAAAATGTTCATGTGCGTAAGAGACACGGATAGTGGATTCGTGGAAAGCGTATTTAATTATCGTGATATCGAGCTTGCCATCATCTTTATTGCGCTATTTTCGCAATCGAACATTTTCTTCTTTTTTTTTTTGCGATGGCTCCAGCGTGAGAAAATTTGTTTAATTTAGGTAATTTTGATAGTTTCTGGGGTCGCGTTTTCGGCTGCCCATAGAACTTTTTTTTGCTGAAGCATTTTTGGCAGAATTAAATGTTATAATTTTAATTGTAAAAAAATCCAGTGAATTAAAAAATTTGAAAAAATTCATACGTATTGAGAAAAGTGAACGAATCATTTTCATTTTAAAAAAGTTAGCTTTCCGGCAGATTTGTCGAACAATTTTTTTTCGTCGATTTGTTAATAACATTTTGGAATTATTATTATGCAAAAGTAATCTTTTCGGCACCTTTAATACGCTAGATTTTATTTTTATACCATCGAGAAGTGTTTGCAATTCCCTCTCATTTCTCCGAAACTTACACGAAGTCAACACCATTCCCAAGGGCGACCTTAAGGATATCCTTGCCAGAACCGCGAGGGGGGCAAGGGAGAGGGGGCTCCGCTGAACGCGGTAGCCACTGTGCGAGAGAGAAAGGTGATGCAATGCAAGTGTGCTAAAAACGACGCTTCGTTTTTTTACCGACAATTGAAAACAAGACGGTGAATCTTTTTAAAATTTTGCCACTATCTGTAGTAAAGTATGCTCTTCAGTCGGTTCGTTTTTTATTTCAATTGAACAAATATTTACGAAGAAAAACGCTACATTGTATTCTTTTTGAGATTACGTCCAATCCTTCCCGTGTTAAAAAACGTAACTATGAAATCCCGTTGAAAAAAAACTAGACGGTCAAAAAATCTTAAAAAATGCCAACAAAGAAAGCGCGTTTTTTTCTGTAGACCACATAAGTTTGATCAAGATCAAACAGAAACGACTTTTGGTAATGATTTCTCTAAGCACGCGGTACGAGTGCAGTACAATGGAGCAGCGCGCCGAGTCGATCGGACACGTACAGCATTTGGCCACTATCTGTAGTAAAGTATGCTCTTCAGTCGGTTCGTTTTTTATTTCAATTGAACAAATATTTACGAAGAAAAACGCTACATTGTATCCTTTTTGAGATTACGTCCAATCCTTCCCGTGTTAAAAAACGTAACTGTGAAATCCCGTTGAAAAAAAACTAGACGGTCAAAAAATCTTAAAAAATGCCAACAAAGAAAGCGCGTTTTTTTCTGTAGACCACATAAGTTTGATCAAGATCAAACAGAAACGACTTTTGGTAATGATTTCTCTAAGCACGAGGTACGAGTGCAGTACAATGGAGCAGCGCGCCGAGTCGATCGGACACGTACAGCACGGACAAGGGATTCGGGATTCTGTTTCCGCGTGGCCGTACACGCGAGTGTATTGTATGTACGGCGTCGCAGCCGTACCAGCGCAGCGAGAACGCTCGTACGTGCATTATCGTGCTACGTGAGATTCGCTCGAATCACGAGCCGGAGAGTCGCCGATCGGACTGGGCGCGGGAAACCCAATCGGTCGGATCGTGCGTTTTACCCGAGGCGGAAATACACCGTCGATCTTCGTCTCTCGTTACGACTCACCGTTTTCACCGCGATGCGCGAGACAATCTGATTAAATCGTCTCGCCAATCATCGCCACTATCGCTCTTTTTTTTATTCATCTTTTAATCGCTGCACGTTTCGTCCTCGGAAAATAATGCATTCTGAGCGAGTCACGATCTTTCTTTATCTCACGCCGGACAAACTGTCGGACGGCGATTTTCAGAGATTTCTAACGAAAAAGAAACTCGAAGCTCTTCCGAAAAAATATTTAACAGTAATATCCTTTGTGAAAAAAAATCGATACCTTCAACAAATGTTATATTTAGATAAAATCTTCAAATACTTGAGATGTAAAAAATTTGCCACAAGGTTTTGAAATTAATATTATTAATTGGAACGATCATCCGATCAATATAATAGAATATGCAAAATAATAATTGTACCCAGACATTAAAGACATAAATATCCTAGATAAGACATTACATGTATATTAAATATGTATATTAAAATCGTAACGAATGAAATAAAAATAAAAAAAAGTATTCGGAACTTAAACCGCTGTACCGAAAAATCTCCGAGCTTCCCGACGGAGAAATTCCATGCGGGGGTCGAAGTTTCTTGGCAACCTGTTACGCGGTAGTCGGAGGGCGGGCGGGGATGCTGCGCGTAGCCGGCTGCGCGCGGCGCTGTCTGCACGTGTCTCCTCGAACGCGCACCACTGTGGGCGCTTGGTGGCTTTGAGAACCCCTGCGGGCTCTCACAAAGCGAGGCGCAGACGGGAGGGGCGGTGAGGAAGCCGCGGGAGGCAGAGAAGGAAATAAAGAAGAAGGCCTCGCAGCTCGGGCCCGAGTGGACGGTGCGGCGGTGCACGTGCATGCTCGAGCCACGCCGACCGGAAGTCGATAAAAAGCCCGGGTTCACCCTCGTCACTCGGCACACACGGGCTTCTCGTCATGGGAACGCGGGCCTCTTCAGCGTCAAAGAGAGACGCAGGACGCGGTCCAGAGAAACCTTAAAACGTGCCCGAAGAGGCGAAGCGAAGGCGAGCGTATTTCTTGTTTTCCCTTTTGCTTCCTCCTCTGCGTGCGTCGAGCGCTCTCGGCTCGGCTCTTTCCGCTCCTCGTCGAGTGCTCTCGTCCCACCGCACCGCACCGCGCGCTCGCTCCTCGTACGCGCACTTTGCCACCCTCGGAGAGATAAAAACACGGTGGCCTGCAGCGAACGCCTGAAACGCAAAGGAGAGCGCGGCGATCCTCCTCGAATGCTCGGATAATTCGCGGTCTTGCGCGCGGAGTTCCCGCACGCTTAATTGAGCCGTTTCGCGCTTCGAGAATCTCCTCGGCACGGGGGTCGGGCGGGAGGGGAAGAGTGTGCATGGTTAAGGTGAGGGGCGATACGTGCGTTTTTTTAATTTAGGATTTAGGATCGTTTTTATAGGTTTTTTTTAGTTAATGTTTTTATCGGTTACTATTCGCATTTTAAGCGTTTCCTTTTGGCGCTTCCGGACTCGGCGCTTCGGCACGGAGATGGGAGGGGAATAGGAAGAGCGTACATAGCTAAGATGACGGGCAATACGGATCGATGCATTTTAAAAATTTTAGATCATTTTTATATATTTTTTTTTGTGAATTTTTTTGTATCGGTTGCTCTTCGCATTTCTTGCGATTAATTTAGTCTTTTGGTGCTTCCGGACTCGGCGCTTCGGCACAGAGATGGGACGCGACGGGAACAGTACGTAGTTAAGATGAGGGGCAATATGGACCGGTGCATTTTTTTTTTATTTAGGATCATTTTTATATATTTTTTTAGTTAATTTTTTTTTATCTTTTGCTATTCGCATTTTTGCGATTAATTGAGTCTTTTGGTGCTTCGGGACTCGGCACGGAGATGGGGCGGGACGGGATGTGTACATCGTTAAGATGACGCGCAATACGGAGCGCTACATTTTTTCGACACCAAAGAGGATTACGAATTTTTACATTTTTAAATTTTTAATTTTCAATTTTCAATCAATTATTATTTTTTTAAATTTACTAAGTTAAAAAAGTTCAAAATGGAGATTGAAAAATTGGAATTGGCAAATATTTTTTTACCGCCTTTGTGTCCATCCATCGTTTCGAGATATGGAGTTTCGGGGCTCCGGGGATGATTATGCATGAGTAATTCGTTAACTAACCGACGGAGGGAGCGCGGAGGATGCAGAACAATTACAGAGCTGCTGGCACTCGTGCTCCGGTGGGCCACGGAAAATCGATATTACGCAACGAGAGTGGAATCGTTCCGGCGCCAACCCACTTTCATATTTCCAGTTTCGCACTTTTTTTTTTACATTTTTTTTTCGTCCGTCTCGTACAGCGAGTGTCGTGTAATTCATAGCAGTGCAGTTATACTGCATAGTCGTGGCTCTTCCTTCACCTCCTTCCGCCATTGTTTTTTTTTTTTTTTTTTTTTACTTCCTGTTTCGTAAGGAGGCGATTGTGCAACGATTCATCGATTCGAGCGCGCTGCATCGGCGGGAGGCGCTCGGAAAATACGAAGGCAAGGAAGGGGAGCCGAGGCCTTCTCTCACAGCTCTCGCTGAGAGCGCGAGGAGCGACTTACGTGCTCCTCGCGACACGGCGCGATTTGCGGGACCGCGGCCTCTCTCGAGCTTGCGCAATTCAATGAGCTCGCGCGAAGGCGAACGAGTATGCTTTATCAATCAACGGGTATAAATAATAGCTGCGAAATTAAATTATAGGTTAAATAAAACCTCGTTTTCTAAACCATCGATAAAACCATATATTTTGTTCTAGAAATTTGCATTTCTATAAATATACACATTTCTAAAAATATTCATATTTCTAAAAATATTCATATTTCTAAAAATATTCATATTTCTAAAAATATTCATATTTCTAAAAATATTCATATTTCTAAAAATATTCATATTTCTAAAAATATTCATATTTCTAAAAATATTCATATTTCTAAAAATATTCATATTTCTAAAAATATACACTTTGCTAAAAAAAATTATATTTTGTTAAATTATTTTAGAAAATGTGTATATATTTTTTTGGTGGCCTAGGCGAGGGCTTGGCGGTCGAAAAAAAAAAATGAAATCTCGTCGGTCGTCAGTGTCGGCTCGCTGGGCCGGTCGGTTAAGCCGGACACCGCCGCAAGAGCGTAGAAAAATTCCGAAAAGGAATGAACGGGCGAGCCTTTGAAATCCACTCGAACGTCCGACCGTGGAAACGGGGAATGGGATGGAGAGTCGGGGAGAAGGAGAGGGTACGGTATGGTATAACAATCGTCGGTGCGTTTCAAAGACGGAAGTGCCGAGCCGGTAGCGCGACGCGGCCGGTAGCAAAGACCGGTGGGCTTCCTACGGATCCGTGAAGAAGTGGATTAGAGTTTCCGGGAAGTGACTTCATGGTCTTCTTCGACACGCGGAGTTCTCGTCCGCCCCCCCACCTCCCCCCTCTTCCTCTCGTCTTTACAATCGAGTCTCTTGTTTCCTGTGTTTCTTGTGCCGTTCCTCTGTCACGGCGCGCTGCGAACGCCGCGCGACGTACGAGATCGAAAGAATGAGAAAATATCGCCGGAAAAAAAAATTAACGATCAAAGGATTTTTTTTTAATGGAGGAATAGGAATACACTATAAAAAAAATCGTACGAAATTTAATGTACCGGACTGGAAGTTTTTATGCGGAAACTGATATATTAAATTTCATGTACAATTGTGATGAAAAATTAATGTTCAGCGTGTTAAAAACATTGGGAATACTTTACTTTTAATCAATTTCCTTAATTTTACTAAGAAAGTATTTTAATTTTTCATCACAATTGTACATTAAATTTACAATTTTTTTTACAGTGTTTAATACTATATTTTATATTATTAGTTCTTCATTAAGTTTTTCATTAGGCTTCCCTAAGATCTTTCTGTTATATTTATATTTGATGTTTTTTTTAACGAAAAACGTTAGTCGCCTCGTATTTTCGGTTCAGAACTTTTAGTTCTCTGTAAACGAGTTACCCCCTCAATAAAATAAAATAAAAATAAAATACTTTAAATAAAAAATTTTTCGATTTTTTAAACACAATTCAATTATTTTCCGTGCTAAGATTTACAAGCTAAGCCAAAGATAGATCGAAGTAAAAAATGTCTGTTTAAAGTAGTTCCGAGAGCGGGTGGTCGACGTTGACCCCTTTTGCCCCCCGTATCGAATATCGTGTTTAAGACCGTCAATGGCAACAATAATTGCGGCGCTCGGTGTGTAATTCCTCTTGATTCGTGGGGCACCTACGAAAAAGCTCTTTCGCCAGACGGCCCGGCCGTACCCGAGAGGTTTGCTTCTCGGTGCGGAGTTAATTGCAGGAAGCCGAAACTCGGCGGGACGGCGAGTTATATAGGCGGATTCGGGGGGCTTCTACCTGTTTGTACGTTCGGGGTACCTGCGTGCTCCTCTCTTGTGTCTCGTGTCAGGTCATTTCTTAAGGCACCAGCAGCCCATTACTACCTGCTCTTTGACCGCGCAGACACCGTGCCCGAGGAACGATCGCCCGCTGATCGACCAACACATATATGTATATATAGGACATTCCGCGTCAAATCGCCAACCCAAATCCCTCACCCTCGCCGATTTTGATCATTTTTTTTTGTACGATATTGTTACCGACCTTCAAGGATCTCCGCATTTTTTCTCAGATTTTTTTATCAACAGCGAAATTTTTTAATCCTCGAGAAAGCAATTCCGAAAAGCCTTTATTAACAATTTATTAAAATAGGATTTTTAAGCGCGTGGCGATTTACTACTTTTTTCGCAAATTTTTTGTTTCTTTCATGTCGCAATTGGAATTTTTATCATTTTGATCGGTCGTAGCTTTCTCAAATATCAATGGATTTCAATTTATCTGAAGTTTATAAAAATACCGGAAGGCCCGAATGCTATTAATATAATTTTTTTTAAATCAAAATAATGGTGGTGCTTAAAAGTCATATTTTAAATCATAGAAACAGTGTAAATTTTTTCAGATTTTTTTAAACGGCGTTTTCGGAATTGGTTTTTCGAGGATTAAAAAGTTTCACTGGCGGTGTAAAAAAAATATGAAAAAAATCCCGAGACCCTTGTGGATAGGTAACAACATCATAAAAAAAAAATGAATACATTAGACGGGAGTGAGGGACATGGGCTGCTGATTTGACGTGGAATGCCCCATATATATACTTTTAAGGTACCGCGAGAGGACTGCAGCGATATATATATACAATATACATACACACACATATATATGTATACACACCGTAGTGGGAGCGCCGCACAGGGCCAGTATTGGCACAGCGTCGGCCAGCACCGGCCCTGTGTATAATTCCCACCAGACTATATATATGTATATACTTTTGACGTATCGCGGGAGGACTGCAGTGGATTTCGCTTGCGGTGAACACACACCACTATTCGGTGTTTCCGTGCAAAGAATGATCGACACAATGGCATAGATACCGAAGAATAAGGAGGACGAGAGCTCGAAGAGAGGAGGCAACTACGAGGAACTATGAGGATTTTTCTGCCGAGCCAGTCGAGCGTGAGAATACCCGAAAATTAATCCCATCTCGTGTACTGGCTCGATTTCGGGCTCCTCCCCCATCTTCGGGGCACAATGCGTCACAAAGCGAAGAAATAAGCGATCCCCTACGGGAAATCCTCCGGTCGTCCTAATCGTTCGGGATCGTGACGAATGGTCCTCGTCACTGATCTGAAGAGGAGGGTGAGGCTTTCTTCCCTCTATGTTCACGGTTCTGATTCTTTGCACACCTCCCGCGCCTAGGAGCCCATTGTGTCGATCACTATGCCGGGCTCCTTCTCCTTCCGCTTTATCCTCTTTTCCGAATTTCTTTTCTTGCGGCTCTTGCGTCGCTTTCTGTCACAATAAGAGATTTATGGGCAGCCCACGGTTGATACAACGGCTAAACAGATTAGTGATTAGGGACTCTGGCGATTGGGCCGAGTGGAGTGGAAAACTTGGTTGATAATTTGGGGGCGATCGTAAATTTGTGACAACTCAGTTTGGGTAGTTTAGATTGGGTAGTTGAGTTTAGGTAGTTTAGATTGGGTAGTTCAGTTTGGGCAGTTTAGATTGGGTAGTTGAGTTTGGGCAGTTTAGATTGGGTAGTTGAGTTTGGGCAGTTTAGATTGGGTAGTTTAGATTGGGTAGATGAGTTTGGGCAGTTTAGATTGAGTAGTTGAGTTTGGGCAGTTTAGATTGGGTAGTTAAGTTTGGGTAGTTTAGATTGGGTAGATGAGTTGGGGCAGTTTAGATTGAGTAGTTGAGTTTGGGCAGTTTAGATTGGGTACTTTAGATTGGGTACTTTAGTTTGGGCAGTTTATATTGGGTAATTGAGTTTGGGTAGTTTAGTTTGGGTAGTTCAGATTGGGTAGTTTGATTTGGGTAGTTCAGATTGGGTAGTTTGGTTTGGGTAGTCCAGATTGGGTAGTTTAGATTGGGTAGTTCAGTTTGGGTACTTTAGTTTGGGTAATTGATGTGAAGTAACATAGTTCTGTAGGAGTTTTTTCCCCGAAACGTTCGATGTTTTCCCTTAAGGCGGACCTAATAAAGATCAACATAATTTTTTAACATAACATGTTTCTCCAAAACGACTTGGGGGGGGAAAAAACGAAGTTATAGCTAACTTTGTTTAAGACGAACCCAAACTTCATCGACATCCAAAAATAAGTCATTTTAGAGCACGCTGAACGTATATCTCGGGCCATTTACTGGGGAAGGAATTAACGAATTATATCCGTCCAATCTTGATACAAATGCCGAGATGAAGATAGAATGCGGCGGATATAACCTCCGGTATGTCTCTAAATCTAGATCGCATGAGGAGTCTCGCGGGCTCGTCGACGAGACAATTCCGAAGTCTCTCTCCGTGACATTAACGGGCTACGTATAGTGCTTAAAATTTATATGTATCTTTATATATGTACATAGTACGTAATAGCGGCGTTTCGCCGAGGCGGAAGCGCGCGTGTCCCGAGTCGGGAGAGAGTGCCGAAAATCGGCTGCGTCTGGCGGTCGTCGGGCGAGCGCGGATATTTATACAAGTATGAAACGGGCTAGGAAGTGGCCGCGCAACACGATAATAGAACGGCGAGAAGATGTGCAGAAAGGAACAACGTGACGATCAAGAAGACGGGGCTCACCGCGGTTTTCCGTTTAAGCTGGTACGGTGAGAGAGGCGCAAAATTTCGCTATAATATCGATATGAGCGATGAAATATCGTCGCGAAGTGGAAGATGAAAAAAATTAAGGGGAAGAGGTACTTTTAATAGAATCTTTATACAACCGGGCGGCGCCGGATTTATCGGCTCTATTGGCTCGTGGAGGTCCCCGGAGTCGGCTAAATCGAGTTCCCGAGAGGTAGACAAGCTCGAACCGAGCTTCCGTTCGACGCCGAAAGCGGCACTTAGGTAACCGCCAAAAATGTCGAACATATTTCGAGAATTTCGGGAATTCGGGTTCCGGTCAATTTTCGTCGATATAAGGAGATCCGATCGATCGAAGGTTTGGGAATTTCTATCGATAGTCAATTTTCATCGATAAAACGAGATCCGATCGATCGAAGATTTGGACATTTTTATCGATAGTCAATTTTCATCGATAAAACGCGATCCGATCTATCGGAGATTTGGGAATTTCTATCGATCGACAATTTTCATCGATAAAACGAGATCCGATCGATCGAAGATTTGGGAATTTCTATCGATAGTCAATTTTCATCAATAAAACGACAGCCGATCGATCAAAGATTTGAGAATTTCTATCGAGAATCAATTTTCATCGACAAAACGAGATCCGATCGATCAAAGATTTGGGAATTTCTATCGATAGTCAATTTTCATCAATAAACCGCGATTGGATTGGTCGGAGTTTGTGAATTTTTTTTACAGGCAGGTTAAGATGGTCTCTCGGTACTCGCCAAACGAAAAATTAATTCGTCGTAAAAATAATTTTAAAAAAAAGTTAATATAAGTTAAGTTAATTTCCAATAAAAAAAATTCACTAATCTTGACAATTATGTTCTGGGCTCTCGTATGCGAATCGGCGCTATCCGGACGAGCCGCCGCGCTCTACCAAAAGCTCGGATACGTATAAATATGCCAGAAGGAAGTGTGTACAATAATAGAATGCGGGAGCTGGTACAGCAGACGGGTGGAGCGAAGCGCGAGAGTCTCGAGAAGAAAGACCGGTACCGGGGATGCTCGCGAGAATGGAGGGAAAAGGGGAACGGTGGGACACAGCAAAAATTGCGGGAGTCAGGCGAAGGGAGAGATCGCGGCAACACTCGAGGTTTTCTGGCGCTAGTAAGAGGATTTTTTTGGGGGAAAAAAAAAAAAAATGAAAATGAAAAAGAAAGAAGAATAAAAGTTGCCCGTGTGAGCCGAGGCAGTTTTGCGTGAGGTCCGCGGGAAGTGCCCGAAAAGGAACGCCACTTTGCTCGTCCTGCAAACTTGCGAGAGAATGAGGCACGAAAAAAGAGCAAAAAAAAAGGAAGGAGGAGACGAAAAAAAAACAAAAAATGAAGAAAAGGCGGTGGGAAAAAAAGAACCCGCCAACGCTTTACAAGGTGTCCGGAATCCTCGATTCGTGATAATAGGTACGATTTTTGTAATTACGGGAAAATACTTCGTACACTCGCTGTAAAAAAAAAATTGTAAATTTGATGTACCGGACTGGAAGTTTTTTTGCGAAAAAACTCGCACATGAAATTTAACATACAATCCTGATGAAAAAATTAGTATACGTTTTCATTGAAGTAAAACTAATTTATTAAAATTAAAGTACTTTTATCGTAAAAATTAAAGTAAAATATTTTCAATATTTTTACTGCACTGAACATAAACTTTTCATCAGAATTGCACATGAGTTCTAATATACCAGTTTTTGCATAAGAACTTCCGGTCCGGTACGTTAAATTTCATACGAATTTTTTTAACAGTCTAGTTTTCAAGGATATTTGTTAGGGGGCAAAACGGACCATTTTTCTCTTATTTATAGCCGAACATAGACAATTAAAAAAGTCTCGTATCGAATGGAGACCTCGGGTCCATTTTGCCCCGCTCGCCCCCTATAAAATGCAGACGCATAAATCGCGGTTGCGTTGTATGCATATAAGCTTTTGAACGGGGAGGGCAGCGTATCCACTAAGATTACAGAAATGAGGGGTACGATGCGTGTACGGGAGGCGAAGAAAACGAGGAAGAAGAGGGGAGGGGGGGAAGTTAAGGGAGAAAGAGCACCGCTGGATAGCGGGCATCCTCGAGTTCCGACGACTCTCCGGCTCCGTTCCTCAAAGTGCATTCTCCGGGAGAGCAACGAGAGACCGGATGCCATCCATCCTATCCGCGGCTTTTCCTTTTGCTCTGTTTTTCGTCGACTCCCGACACGGCCCTCGGAAGGGACCGGGGCGAGAGGGACGCGGATACACAAGCAAGTGGAGCCGGCGGGAGGGGGGGAAAGAGATAAGGGGAAGGCCGAGAGGCAGGTTCCTCGGCCGGGTTACAGCAGTCTATACAGGGTGTCCTGGAACTCGGGCACGTTTTTCAAAATTCGCTTGAGTACGATGTGACTTAATGGTTTTTATGGTTTTTATGCGATTTTATCGTTTTTATGCGATTTTATCGTTTTTATGCGATTTTATCGTTTTTATGCGATTTTATCGTTTTTATGGTTTTTAAGCGATTTTATGGTTTTTATGCGATTTTACGATTTTTTACGTGATTTTATTAATTTTATGCGATTTTAGGATTTCCATGTGATTTTACGATTTCTATGGTCTTTATGATTTTTTTTTTCATATAGGCGTGTACTACTTATTTACCCTAATAATTATTTAATTATTAGGATAAAAGTAAATGTACCCTAAAACAAACAGCAGAATATAAAAAATATGGAGATAAAAATGGCAAATCAATATTTAAATTTTCGCATAAAAATCTGCGAACCCGCACTAAGCTAAATTCCGTGTTCCAATATTCCGTCTCCCGTTACGTTTATCCCGAAGCGTAGCGATTAATTAATATCTCGCACTCGCGGTCTAGACAGCGTGAGCAAAAGTCTTTGGGAGAGCGCAGTGGGAGAGAGGGAGAGGGAGAGAGGCGTCGGGTCGCCGCGGTCCGCGAGGTCCGCATTTCCGGTCCGGATACGGGACCGGTTTCTCTCTTTCTCGTTTGCTCTCGCCGCCGGGTCCGCGCCGTCTCCCGGATCCCTCGGAGGGAGGCACGCAGAAGTCTCAAAAGACCGCGTGAAAGCAAGAAGCGGCCAGAAACGCGCGTGTGTGCGCGCGCGCATGCGCACTCGGGCGGGAGAAGCGATGCGCGCGTACTTGTTCGGACCGCTTTGTACGACCTCGCCGCACCCGAGGCTAACTAATATTCGTGCCGGATGGAATACCGTTAATCCCGATCGCGGAAGAAATTCCTTCGGCGTGCGACCGCAGAGACACGCGAAAGATCGACGAAGATGCGAGCTATGTGGGTCGAGCAGCGCTCGATAAACGCTCCGAAGCCCCGCGGAACAATCGATTTGATTTCCACTCGAGCCGAGGATTAATTGACTTCGAAATCTGAGAGACTCGGCGGATGCGGAAATAAAAAAAAAACCATAGCCACTGCGAGAGGCGATATTAAAATTTTTATTGGTAAAACGCAATCTGATCGATCGACAATTTGGGGATTTCTATCGATTGTCAATTTTCATCAATAAAACGCGATCCGATCAATCGACAATTTGGGAATTTTTATCCATACTCAATTTTCAACAATAAAACGCAATCCGATCGATCGAAGATTTGGGAATTTCTATCGATAGTCAATTTTCATCAATAAAACCCGATCCGATCGATCGAAGATTTGGGAATTTCTATCGATAGTCAATTTTCATCGGTAAAACGAAATCCGTTCAATCGAAGATTTGGGAATTTCTATCGACAGTCAATTTTCATTGCCAAAACGAGATTGTTTGAAAAATTGATTCGTCGTAAAATGAAGAAAATAATCATGGAAAATATACGAACATTTAATTTTCATTTAAAAAAATGGAGAGGGAAATTAAATAAAAAATGATAGCCACTGCGAGAGGCGATATTAAAAGCCACCTCATACCACGTGACGGGTTCGGCCGGCGAGTCTTAAACGCTAAAACGCCGCCGGAGCGTCGCCCTTTCCTCGACTCGGTGCGCGCCGATTCGGCTAATGGCTCTCAACGACCGCCGGATAAAGGAAGCTGGAAATATACTGCGGTGTCTATCGATGGCCGAGACGGAGAGTAATATGTAGATAAGAGCCGAGAGGCACCGAATGGAAGAGACGAAGAGAGCGGAAACCCGGCCCGAGAGGGCGAAACTGTATTTCTGATAAAAATGCACTCGGTCGATGTGAATTTGTGACCCATGGAATTCTTTCGGGCGATGCGAATGCGAAAGTGACAAAGGCGTCAATCCAAGCCGTTCTTCAACGATGTCCGCCAGCGCAGAAAAATATAAATATATATGAAATACATATAAACATAACATAATATAATTACATGTACTTAATTATTTATATTCATAAAAAAAATGAAAATAGATAAAATATCATAAGCAAAAAAAATGGAATTTAACTTTTTAGCGTGAGGAAAATCTGTGAATAAAAAATCGAGGGTCAGCGCGCTGAATTTCACAAAAATATAAATATAAATATATATGTGATATATATAAACATAACATAATATAATTATATGTACTTAATTATTTACATTTATATTTACAACATAAAAAAAGAAAGTCGATCGAACACGATAAGCGAGAGAAAAAAAATGGAATTTAATTCTTTATCGAGAGGAAAATCTGTAAAAAAAATCGAGGGTCAGCAAGCTGAATTTTGAGCGCGTGAAAAATTCGGGGCGAGGAGGTAAATAAACTCTCGGCCGGTGGATAAATGGCGGACCACCGTGGAGTGTGTGAGTAGGTGCGGTGTGGAGAAGCTCGAAAGAGTGGTGCGCGGTGCACGGAAACGAAGTGGTTGGTTCTTCGGCCCGACGCCTTATCTCGATCTTAACGATCGATCCTCCGCCGGGTGAATTCCCTCGTGTCTTCCCCTCGGCATTCGAAGACTCCGAAGAAATACAGCCTTCGCTCTCCCTCGCGCTCCCCGGCCGCTTCCTCATCGCGCCCTCGCTTCCGGGTTTCCGGGCTCTTCCGGCGGCGGAGCCTCGGCCGCCTCGGCCGCCTCGACGGAGTTACGCCTCGGAGGGCTTCCCCGCCCCCTCGTAGCTCCTCGAGTCGCCTCCCTTCGCCCTCCCCCACTCGATTCCGCCGTCTCGTCGGGCAACGCATTATCTCGCCGGCAAGTGTAACCTCCACTTTGAATTTTGCGAAATCGTCGGAGCGAACAAAAAACCCTGCCGACGTCGAAGGGAAATCGAAACTCGGAACGAGACTCGACGCCACGACGCTTCTTGCGTAGAAAATGTTACAAAAATGGTTTCGAAAAATATTTATTCGTTTTTTTGTTTACTTGTTTGTAGATGGTCAATGACGATTTACGATGGCCATTTACAAATGAAACTTGATTTTTTAAATGAAGAATAATGCAAGTTAAGAATTTGAAAAGAACTAGCAGTAAAGAAATAATAATAATATATATATATATATATATATATATATATATTTAAAAGTATATACAAGTTATTATCATTATTATTATTATTATTTATTTATTTGGTATATACACGGGCAATGGCCATTTGCGGACCGAACGAGAGAAGACCGACAGTCAAACAATCGTCAGCCGGTGAGGAGAGTTGCTTTCACAGATGAAACTTAATTTTTAAAATGAAACATAATGCGAGATAAGAATTTTAAAGCAACTAGCAGTAATCAAAGAATAATAATAATAATAATATATTTTTTAAATCTAGCCATTTAAAAAATAGATAAGAGTTATTATTATTATTATTATTATTATTATTATTATATATTTTTTTTATAAGAAAAATGTATCTTCGACAAGTATTGTACCTGACTTTCGAGTGAGAGCTCTGGACACACCGGCGGCGGCGAGTTTCGTAACGTAGCGCTGGATCGCCGTCTCGCACTTTATCAGAAAAT
The DNA here is from genome assembly GCA_917499995.1 of Ichneumon xanthorius. Classification (NCBI taxonomy): domain Eukaryota; kingdom Metazoa; phylum Arthropoda; class Insecta; order Hymenoptera; family Ichneumonidae; genus Ichneumon; species Ichneumon xanthorius. Next base: position 4,841,312 of record OU824207.1, read on the forward strand.
CATTTTTTTTTTTTTTTTAGACGGGAAGCGGATGTGCGCCGGTCTCGGAGAGACGTCAAGATGCTAATGGCATACACACGGTTCGCTCTTACGTACACACTTTTTTTCCTTTGCCGTTCCAATCGTCTCTCGATGGACGTGGCAGAGACCGTTCGTTTGTTCTGTTAATCTTCGCTTCTCTTTTTCTCCGTTCGGCTGCGGTGTACGCGTCGAAAGATTTTGATCCTTTCGCTCAGGTCATCTTTTTATTTTATGGGTCAAATAAAAATTTCTCTAAAGGCAGAACATTTTGGGAGCGAATTTTAAATCGGAGATAAAAAAAAATTCGTCTCGCCGTATTTTATTGAGAAGCTTATGAAAAGTCTCGTTGAAAAATGGCCCGGCGAAAATTACTTAAATGCCGATGATCTTTCGGGAATAAATTTCGACGTAGATTTGGGACGTGTTGCGAGAATTTACGGTGGATATTACGTCCGACGGGACGCGAGACAAGCCCGTTGTTTTCACAGACAAAGAGCAGAGTCCGCTGTTTGTCGAGGAAAAAAAAAAGTCTTCCGCACAGGTCGCGGTTAAACCGCCCGTAAAAGCCTCGCGTCTCCACCGAAAAGTCCCAAAACAGCGAATCCATTTATAACGAAACGCGTGTGCAAACAAGTCTAAGACATCGGTTTTTATCGCCAGCCCAACAATAAATTTCGTCGTCGCCAAGTTTGTCCTTTACTTCATTTGTTTTTTTGTTTTCCTGAGTCAAAAATATTTGCTCTCCGGCGATGCAGATTAATTGCAAAAACGCATCGCGATTTAAGCTCCCGAAAATCATATTTACATCGCGGTTAATTTACATTAAAAAAAGTAAAAAAAAAAAAAGAAATGACGTTTTCTTGAAAACAACGTCATAATTTTTTCCAACGAAAAAATAACTCGAGATCGTAGATTAGCACGATGAGTCATCGGGCACGTGTCGGTCACGATATTGTTTCCTCGTGCAGGAAATAACCTCGCGTTTCTTCCGTTATGAGAGGCTTTTGGGAAAATCCGTGTCGACGTTGGGTAATTAAATGGAAATGCGAGAACGTTATCGCTGTATCGGTTGGAATTTCTTGTCTTGCGCCACATCGACGACGATACTGCACTAGAACCAGAAGGGCGTAACTCGTAGGTTTGTACCCGTAAAAGACGACCTTACGGTTTTAGGCACCGGACATTCTGGTAGCATTTGACGACGTCTTCCTCGGATACTGAACGATAAGGGAACTCGTAACTTTTTATTTCTTGAGGGCATGCGATGGTCGGTCAGAAAGCGGTTTTCCTATTTGCGTTCCGATTATTGATGTTTGGGACGAAAGGAAATTAGGTTTTTGTAGGCTGGATATTGATGCATGAAAACCTAATTTCGTTTTGTTGCGAAATTGTTTTCTTTTGTTGTGGAATTATTTCCTTTCGTTATAAAATTGTTTCCTTTCGTTATAAAATTGTTTCCTTTTGTTATAAAATTGTTTCCTTTTGTTATAAAATGATTTCCGTTTGTTATGGAATTATTTCCTTTCGTTATAAAATTGTTTCCTTTTGTTACAAAACTATTTCCGTTTGTTATACAATTGGTTTCTTTTATTATAAATTTGTTTTCCTTTCGTTATAACACTGTTTACTTTTTTTGTATAAAATTGATTCCTTTTGTTGCAAAATCATTTCCATTCGCTATAAAATTGTTTCTGTTTGTTATAAAATTGGTTTCTTTTATTATAAAATTGATTCCGTTTGTTACAAAATCATTCCCAATTGTCTTATTTCCTTTTATGACACGATTATTTGCTTTCATTATAGAATTATTTGCTGTTGTCATAAAATGAGCTTTGGTTATAATTGATAGCAGCGAAGAAAATTGGAAAACCGATTTATTACCGACCGAGTCCGTGCCACATGTCCTTAAGATAGCTGCGCAATTTGTGAAAACTGAACGTGAGGAATCGTTGGTTTCGAAAGTCGAGAAGGGAAAATCTCTTTCGTGGAAAATTCGTAGGACTGCGCTTGGGGCAATTTTCGAAGGCCTCTCCATCCGGAAATCGATCGACCGAATATAACGACTTCGTCGTCTCTAGGCGAGCGGAAAGGCCCTCGAGCGATGGAAAGCTTTCGACGAACGGCGCATCGTCGGAAAACACTTTCCAACGTTAACGGAACTCCCCGGAGGTGGCCCGAGCAGACAAATTAGTCGATCGAGTCTGACGCTAGTCGATTATCTTCGCGGAATCGCAACGATAATCCACCGCTTCCGGGCAAAAGCGATTACCAATTTTGTCGGTGCAAAGCAAAAAACTTAAAAAAATGAAAAAAAATTAAATACCATTATTTTCATTTTCATTTATTTTTTTTTGTCGTTAAGGGCGGCGAGAACTGAAAATCGAACCACAAGAAAAGGCAGACACGATTCTCTTGCCGAATTGTTTACCTTAAAACGTGGCTCGACTTTGAGATCGCTTTACCGATTAATTAACGAATTCGATGCCGCAGCTCGCGCGGCATCGAATGCAAAGTTTCAGGGAAATCAAAGTTTCAGGGAAATCAAAGTTTCAGGGACGATGGAATTTTCAATTCGGTTCCGGGACCAACTTTTTACCTTAATTTTAGTTTATTTTTGAACAGATATTTTTTCATACGTAAATTACATAAAATTTTATATAAAAAAAAGAAATGAAAAGTGAGGAATAACCAAATTTCAGAGTTTGACCTTAAAAAGCAAGTTCGCAGTTTTTCGTGTCCAAGCAGTTTGACATTTGCGGTATTTTTCCCGAGTTAAAAAATAATTTAAAAAAACTTATTTTTGGTTTTCAATCCGACAACTTTGAATAAAAAATAAAAATAAATGAAAGTATACGCCAGCTGTATTTATACTGCGTTCGTACGAGTGAAGTAATCAATGTAACTTTCTGATCGTACGTAATTAAAAATAATAATTGTTCAAGTGAGGAAAAAATAAATTTCAGAGTTCGACCTTAAAAACTTTGCTCAGTTTTTCGTCTCCAAGCCGTTCGACATTTGCCGAACTTTACCCGAGTTAAAAATAACAAAAAAAACATATTTTCGTTTTTCAACCCAACTTTGGATTTAAAAAAAGTCTTCATACGCCAGCTGTGTTTATATTTCAGCTGAACTCTTCACACGCTTCACCGCGTATTTAGAACAATACGCGAAATTCGGGTGGCAGGTTTGATCACCGCGGAAGGCGAAGTGTCGCATGTGAGTCCCTATTATCTCCGCACGAGGAAGTAATAAAATTATTATTACTATATTTTTAGAAAACGTACCTATCGCTCTCGGCACGTGCGGAGAAGGCACATATACATATATATATGTATATCTTTTTTTTATCATAAAAAAAGATATATATAGCCGCACGTGTTAGGCACAGATATCCTCGTGCACGGAAAGCAAGTACGTTACGACTCTCGTAAAGTCGATAATTATTTTTCAACTCCCATGCGCGGAGTATTGTTCTCCTCGATATCCACCCGGGAGACAATAGGGTCATTCGTCTTTCCTTTTCCTTTTTTTTTTGTTTTGTTTTGTTTGGATTCCTTATTCTCGGAATAGTTCGTACGCTTTGCTATTTTACTACTCGGATTAAAGTGGCGAGCAGCGTCGTTGGATCTCATCGAAGCACGGCGAATTGTCCGGACACGGTGACATTTTTTAAGAATAAAAACACATGAAATTTTTTAAGAATAAAAACACATGACATTTTTAAAACTTATTTTCAAGGAAAAAACTGTTAATTGGAATCTTGAGCTCGAGATTCCGCAAAAAGAATTTCGTTACGCTTCGGGGTTAAACTTTTAAGAAAACGTCGGAAAACACTGGGTGGATTAAAAAGGTAACAGTAGACAGCAAGAACGGTTTGTAAGTTTTTAAACGGTTTAACAAACCGTTTTTGTTCACACACGTCCACATTTCTTTTCTTGGTAATTCTACAAAGCAAATATTTGTAAAATTGTCAAACATTTTTGTAAAGCCAACAAACATTTCTGTACAGTTGACAAACATTTTTGTAAACTTAACCATCATTTTTGTAAACTTAACAAACATTATTGTAAAGTCAACAAACATTGTTGTAAAGTCAACAAACATTGTTGTAAAGTCAACAAACATTGTTGTAAAGTCAACAAACATTGTTGTAAAGTCAACAAACATTATTGTAAAGACAACAAACATTGTTGTAAAGTCAACAAACATATTTTCAAAGTTAACAAACATTATTGTAAATGTACTTTTGTTTTCTTGCAAAAACAAACAAGAAAAAAATTGTGTACGTTTGCAGACAAGGAACGTCGGTCCTTATTCGCCGCGTACAAAAATTCAATCTTCGTGCCGCGATGTACGCTCGATTTTGTTATTTTTGTTTGCGCCGTTGAGAATTTCGGGATAGCGCGCGGGCCAAAGTAGATCGACCGCGAGAGATTGATGACCCGTTCCGATGCAGCACGGAGCGCCGGGCGCAATCGCGGCATGGAATCTCCGTCGGTGATGCCCGCGCTCTCGCCCGTCGCCCCGCACCGCGGCTCTATAACTCGCCACGTAATCTCCGCGCATATACACTGACTCGCATAAGCGAGCAGCACAAGCAGAAGCACGGCGGGCAACGCAGCGCCCGCGTTATCGGACACGATTCACGAACGTGTCTCATGACTCTTCGCCGAGGAGCAAGACGAACGACCAGACTGGGTAATGCTACTCGGCGTAGCTGTTATTATCGTGTGTACCTATGCAATTAGTACGGACCGATACTGCACTGCCGGAACAAAGGGTCGCGCCGGTGCACGACCGATCGTAATTTTTTTTTTCGTTTTCGAATGAGAAATATTGAGATAATGAAGTTTCGATATTCGGCGCTTTTGCGGGTTCGGCTTGTTGAAAACATCGTTTTTGTTCTTAAGTTCGATAAAGCCGATCGTAACATTGTTCTTTTCCGAACGAGGAATATTGAGATAATCAAGTTTTGATATTCGGCGCTTTTGCGGGTTCGGCTTGTTGAAAACGTCGCTTTTGTTTTTAAGGCGATACATCCGATCGTAAAATTGTTCTTTTTCGAACGAGGAATATTGAGATAATCAAGTTTTGATATTCGTCGCTTTTGCGGGTTCGGCTTGTTGAAAACGGCGCTTTTGTTTTTAAGTTTGATAAATCCGATCGTAAAATTGTTCTTTTTCGACCGGGAAATATTGAGATAATCAAGTTTTGATATTCTCGTATTTGCGGGTTCGGCTTGTTGAAAATATCGTTTTTGTCTTTAAGTCCGATAAATCCGATCGTCAAATTGTTCTTTTCCTAATGAGGAATATTGATATAATTAATTTTCGATATTCGTCGCGTTTGCGGCTTTGGCTTGTTGAAAACATCGTTTTTGGTTATTGTTTATGTTGGATACTTCCGGTTGTAAAGTTTTGGTTTTCCAAACGAGAAATATGGAAATAAATGATTTTATGAAGATCTTCGCGTTTGCGAATTCGGCTTGAAAACATCGTTTTGTTGCTTCTTCGTAGAAAAAGCTTCGTTTTGGTGAAAACAATTTATTTCGATGTTTTATTCGAACGAAAGCGTGTTCAGAATGTTCGAAAATATCGGAAAAATCACATTTTAAACATTTTTTATGTCGGATACAACCGGTCCTCAAATTTTCACATTCCGAACGAGTCACATTGAAAAAGTTGTTTCCATGAAATTCAAAATTTAACAAAATTTTCAATTTTGCATTCTTCTTACCAAACACATCGAAGATCATAACTTGCATCTACCCCGATAATAATTCGATCGAGTGATTTCAAGTTCGCCATCGAGCTTAAACATGAAATCAGCACGAGGCCATAAATTAAGTCCTGACGTTTAAAAAAACGTTTTCAAGTAAATCCCCAAATATTAAGTTTCATACCAAATTTGCCGCTAAGACAAACCAGGCCGTGCGAAGTAAATTTCACGTTCCGTTTAATTCCGAATAACTCGCTATAATATGAAAACCCTATATTGAATTTTATAGATTAAAAAAAATGCGCCTTCCCATTATTTTTCAGCTGAAAATTTCTTAACCGCTTCGACTCTTTAATCGTCAGTCATTAAAGAAAAAAAAAAATCTCCGATTCACAAAAAACTCGTCAAGCCTACAAATCCGCGCGCACAAAACATAAAAAGAAAAGAAGATCGAAACAAATTCAATTACCTTGATCTCCGTGTCGTGTCGGTCCGCCGGGTTAAAAAATCCTCAACGATTGTCCCCGTGAAGATAAAACGCGCACTTCACCACTGTTCATTGGATCCAATCCGTGCCCAGTTACGCGCGGGTTGCGAGTCGAAGAAAAAAGCAACGAACGAAAAAAAAAACGAAAAAGAACGAACGTACGACAAACCAGTGTCGTCGTCGATCAGTGTCGAGTGTTGTTCACGCCCGTCCGCACACGGAAGTCGTCGACTGCGACGGCAGAATTCTCACCAACGATAATCCCAAGGGAGAGTAAAAAGTTGAGAAAAAAAAGGAACAAAAGAAAAACTTAAAAAAAAAAAACGATTGAGAGTCAATCGCGTCTTCCGCAGAGGCGCGCACACGGAGAGTCTCTCGGGCGGTCCGTCTGAGTGCGCGAGAGGGAGGAGGCGGGTGTTGCGCGTGCGCGCGCGCGCGCGGCTCGCCGTTGTGTATCCGGAAGTGCGATACGGAAAGAGCCGAGCGCGAGAGACGCACGGCAGCGCGCGAGGTGTGTAACGTTTGATAACGGGCCCGGCACGTTTTCTCGGTGCGGCGTTTCACGCGCACGTGAGACTCGAGGTCTCGGATTATGCGAGAATAAGAACCAGGAATCCGCCGGTCCGATCACGAAGCACAACCGCTCTCCGGGACGCGCAGCGATCGACTGCGCGAACGCCGCAGTCGCACGAGGTGTCGAGCGTGCGACAGGTTGCGCACGGTTATTATCCACAAACGTCGAACGAATCGCAGGCTCGCAGAGTACCTTCGAGCCTCTCGCGGAACGAAGAACACTTCGAAATAACAAAAAAAAAATAACAAAAAGAACTCGATAGGCCAAGTTCTTGCTTGTCCGTCACAAACCGACGTTTCTTCCTTAATCCAACCGGAAGCGACGAACGGAGATCGAAACTTGCGATCGTGAAAGCGAAAGGAGACTTCTTTTTCCTACTCGCAGCTACAACAACAACAGACTCGATATTGGCTGTTAAGTCTCGACGAACCAACCAGCTTCACTGTGTCTCTCAGTCTTCTTCCAGTCTCGGCGAATCTTCTTGTAGAATTAAAGTCTTCGTGTGCTTTTGTTTACGTCTATGTACGTATCGGTCGACAGTGCGATCGAGTGTGTCGGACTGAGGACGAATGTGGGTTTTTCGCCTGCCACGCACGACAACGGGACGACTACAGGACGGCACGGAGCACCGTCACGTCTCGAGGTTGGCGAGCGACTGAGCCGCCAGCCGTCACTTCACTCGCGAGGTGGCTTTAGGAAGTGTCGAGTGGAAGCACGGTCGTGCGTCCCCTTTCCGACCTCCTCCCCTCCCGTGCCGCTCCCCCCCACCCCCGCCCCGCGGAGACGGGCAACGGGGAGCTCTCCCGCCACTTCGGTGCCGCGCGCCCTGCGCGAGGGGAATTCTGCACGGGTCATTGGTTCACCGACGTGAGCCGAAGGGTAACCATTGGCGGCGGCGCCGCGGACACGACGGAAATAGTCGAAGTTGCGGCGACGACTGACGACGCGCTGGAGGGGGGAGACACGGTGGTGGCGGCGACTGGAGACGAGACGACGAGGGGAGGGGGCGGAGAGGGGTCAAACCGACTGGGCCAACACTTCCTCGTAGCTTCCTCATACTGCGATCGCGGGGCGGAGGATACCGCTCGGCCGAGACGATCTCGGAGACTTTTTCTCTTTGGGCTTCTGCTACCTCGGTAGGAAGTGATGGAATGTTTTTTTTTTTTAGGGATGGAAAAAAATTATCCTTTTTATGGCCGATTTTTTTTTTTTTAAACCGGTGAGTCGGAATTGGGGATATTTTTTGGCTTCTTTTTGACGGGTTTTTATCCACCCAGGACAAGATTTGTGGAGACTTTTTTTTAGTGATGGCATTTTTTTTTATACTCGATTATTTTTAAATACTTTTTTTGTTTACTTGATAGGTCGTTTTATCCGCCCATTAACAATTAACATGATTTTCATATTCGATGGGTTGTGAATTAATGTCTTATCAAATGTACTGATCGTCTATCGGAGGAGACGATAAAACGAATTAAGATTTTTGCTCACCAGTTTTGGTCACGGATGGACGGATATTTTTTATTTGTTTTTCTTCTTTTCGGTAGGAACGAGATTTGTGGGGACTTTTTTTTATTGCTTTGTTTATTTTATTTTATGTATTAAGTTAACGATTGATATTATTTTTTTGTTTTCGATGTCGTTGCTCTCAATGGGTTGTGATTTAATGTTTTCTCAATTGCACTGATTTCGTCTACCGGAGGAGATGCTAAAACGAGGAAGAAAACAAATAAAGATTTCGCTTTGGTCACGGATGTTTATTATTATTATTATTATTTTCTTCTTTTTTCCACTCACAAAATCTTAATAATTTTATTAATAAAACGTTCGGACGCATTTTGCTCCATTGCCAACAGTTACTTCCGGAATTATGCATTTTTTTTCATCAATTCTTGTCAGATAGCATCATTTTTTCAAAATTATTATAACATTTTTTAAAATCTGGTCAACGTTCTCTCGATAACGTCGGTCGGGCGTTTTAATGTTATGCGCTGGACGGATAGACGGCGAGAGCGCAATCGAGAGAACGGTGGCGTTACGTCCTACGGAAATATCACGAGTCATATCAGTTCTGTCTCGCCGCTGAGAGATACCGAGCCTCTCTCGACGCCGATATACGAGCGAGAACCTGCAGTCAATTGTGCCAAGTTTATTTTTTTTAATTTTTCATTTAACGGAAGTAGGGACAATGCAGCGGGCATTTACTGCAGAAGAACTTAAAGTGATGTCAAGACCATTGTATAATCATGGTGTCCAGTGGTCCTTGAGGTCCTTGGAGTCCTGGAATTATCCTTGCATTTTGCCTGACCTTGAAAAAGTCCTGGAATGTCCTTGAATTGTTTATTTTCTCGAAAATTTGAGTTCGTTTAAAAATGTATATTTAGTTCAGTAAATGTTTTTGTCTTTTTTTGAAAAATGAATTGCCACTTATTGCGACGTATTTTTTCCCGCTGAACACGAGTCCGCTGGCATTTTTGGGTCTAAAGTACATTGAGACATTGAAAGTCTCGATTTTAGGCACGAATAATCGCATTTCTGGGATTTAAATGGGAAATATTGGGTTGGGAGTAAAATAATTGTTATATTCGTGATCAGCGGGAAAAAATACATCGAATATAGTCTTGAAATAAAAAAAATCGATTGAACAACGATTTTTCACTTTTTGAGCCACTTTTGGGAAAATGTCGATTTTCGTCAATTTCAAAGGTCGATATCTCAGTTCCCAATGGAGCTAGGAAAAATCCGGAATGCCCATCGTGTTCTACGGGAAAAAATACATAAAATAGGGCATTGTGCGAAGTTTTAAAATCGTTTTATCGTGCCGTTCGAGGACGTTGAAAAACGCAAAAAATTGACTCGAAAGGTGCAGCCTTGGAATTTTTTATGAAATATTTTTTGTCGGTATGAAATGTTTTTTTCCGTTTATAAAATTAACTGCGACGTATTCCGACGTATTTCTGTGCGCTGAACATGAATCTGCTGGCCTTTTTGGGTCTAAAGTACATTGAGACATTGAAAGTCTCGATTTTAGGCACGAATAATCGCATTTCTGGGATTTAAATGGGAAATATTGGGTTGGGAGTAAAATAATTGTTATATTCGTGATCAGCGGGAAAAAATACATCGAATATAGTCTTGAAATAAAAAAAATCGATTGAACAACGATTTTTCACTTTTTGAGCCACTTTTGGGAAAATGTCGATTTTCGTCAATTTCAAAGGTCGATATCTCAGTTCCCAATGGAGCTAGGAAAAATCCGGAATGCCCATCGTGTTCTACGGGAAAAAATACATAAAATAGGGCATTGTGCGAAGTTTTAAAATCGTTTTATCGTGCCGTTCGAGAACGTTGAAAAACGCAAAAAATGGACTCGAAAGGTGCAACCTTGGAATTTTTTATGAAATATTTTTTGTCGGTATGAAATGTTTTTTTCCGTTTATAAAATTAACTGCGACGTATTCCGACGTATTTCTGTGCGCTGAACAGGAATCTGCTGGCCTTTTTGTGCGTAAGCGCAGTGGGACATTTGTACCTTCGATTTTATGCACTGAAAACAGTTTGCTGTGATGTGAAATCGCATTTTTGGGATTAAAATCTAAAATATTGGGTTTGGAGCAAAATTAACGTCATATTCGTGATCAAGTGGCCCCCCCGTGGGATTTCTTTTATAACATGCGTTGCTTTATAACACTTGCGATTTTAAGCTCCAAAAGTTGAAGAGTGTGACATATTCCCTTAATCGACGGGAAACGGCGAGAACACATTTTTTTCGGGGCGTATTTGAGAGACGACACGAACTTGTGCGAAGTCGACGAAGACAGTGCGCGAACAATTGCACGCCGAGAAACATGCATCGCTCTCGTTGACACGAGGAAGATCTCGCTCGGACGCCAACGCGCGCTAAAACGCGCAGGAATTCGCGCGATAAACGAGCAGCAGCGCAAGGGTTATCGAGCCCGGGCACACTTGCCGCGCCGTTCTCCGTTTCGGAGCGACGTACATCAATCGGGCGGCCAGCGAGTTGCTCCAAATTTTAACGCATCGTCACTAAAACGACGCCCTCGCGGTTCTTTTCCTCGGTCTCGCTTTCGCTATCTTTCTTCGTTTCTCGTCGGGACGAATTATGAGAATTGTCGGACGAAACTGTGCATTAAAATATTTCGTCGCGAAGATTGGGCGCTAATTCCAGGAAAATTAAAATCTCTTCGAATTGTGTAATCTTTGGTGTAAAAATTGGCAACTATCGTATTTTTTGCGAAAAAATTGTATATTGTCAATAATGTCAATTTCTACTTTGGGAGCGCAGTTTGAATATAGTTTGGGCGGGTTTTCAACCCCATTCATGAGTTCTAGGGTTATTATGGTTTAACGCTCTCTATTTTGCCATTCATTTTGCCATTCTCTTGAAAAAAATGTAATCTAAATCTAACGAAAGCAGTTCTAAAAAAAATCGAAAAGAAAAAAGATTGTACCGAGGATATTTTTCGCGACTTACGTCAGAAATGAATGTCGGAAAAATAATGTCGTAAGCTCGGTGTAACGAAACAAAGGATATGTTCTGGCGTAAAGATAGTGTATCCCGATAATTGCACGACGAACGACTTTATTACCGACCCGTACGACCTCGTAGCAGATTTCGTTGGTCAATCTCGCTGTAATCTGGGACCGCTGGGAGCGACGAAAACAGACTCATCTGCATTGCCCTGTTTCTCCTCATATTTTTTTTCTTTATTCATCCTATATATATACATTTTTTTTTTTTTCGGATACCGGCACTGTTTTTCTGCTGCGTCGCCTCAACATCCCGAGTGTCTTCCTCCCCTTATCGCAGAATATAAACACATAAAAATATGACCGACGAGTTAATTAGAATGACGCGATCCCCCTCGGAAAAATATTATAAATATATATATATATATATAAACCGTGTATGAACTTAAAATCTGTAATTTTTGTCTTCCATATTTTTCATGTTTCAATTTATAATGAAAATAAAACGAAAATTTAACAAACGGCGAAGATCCAAGAACGAAATATGTTAGTTTTTTTTAATACATATTGTAATAATATTATTAAATATACATATATATAACTAAAGTATGAACTGGAAATCTGTAACTTTTATCGTGCATATATTCCATATTCCAATTTAGAATAAAAACTAAACGAAAATAAATTTAAACAGCAGAAGATCCAAAGAAGAAAATATATATATATATATATATTTTTTTTTTACTGCGCATAAGGAGAGACGGCTTATCCGTGGCAACATCCCGATGACCATTGGCACCTCGGCCCATTCCTTGAGTGAGCCGTTGCCAAATTGTTTGCCGGGCGATTCTTCCTCTAATTAACTCGTAGCGGATGATAAAACGGAAAAAAAATCACGTGTTTTTTTTTTCTTCAATTTTTTATCAATATTCATGTACGCGGGACGTGCCCGTGCAGTTTCCTTATCGAGTATCGTGTCAGGCCATCTCTTTTGCCGAATGGAGTTCGGAGCCTAATTTCACGCTGATTAAATGTATGTTTTCGTGCCGATAAGGTTACTCCGATTGTTCGCCGATAGGAGTATCGAGTGGGGGGTACGTGCGTGCGAGCACGGATTCCCGTTGTTTTATTCGACTCACTTACGATTTGTCGGTCTTATCTACACTAAAAATAAATTGTAAATTCAATGCACTGGAACTTGAAATTTGCTAACATTACTTACATTAATTAAACGTTAATGTACTTTGCTTATAAAATGAAAATACCAGATATTAAAATTACACATTTTTGACTTGAAATTTACAAAAAATTTCAAGTAAAATGCAAATTTTACTGTAAAATTGCAGTGCGCATGTGTTTGAAATTTCAGAAACAGTTTATATAAAAAAAACTTCCAATACTGTTCATTCATTTTTAAACAAATTTTGTTTATACTGTATATATATATAATAAATTCGAATTTATTGAATTTGATTAATTAATCGTTCTAGCTTCCGAGATCGCGGACAGCAGCACCGATACTCAGATCCGACGAGATAGGCTTTGGGCTTTTTTTTTTACGAATCGCTTGCCGCGATCTCTATCCGCCTCATCGACGCACAGGTGCCATCGCGAAACCTTATGATCGACGACCGGGAGATCCTATCTCATTATCCTGTAATAACGATTCACTCGGGCATATTTACCCGCCACTGATAAGACCGCGCGACCTTATCACTGGCACAATTTATTTACTCCGAAAAAAAAAAATCAATTCGTTGAGACACAGTGTAAATACGATGAGAAATTTTGATGTATTGTTGATCTATCCTGGTAGACATTTTAGGGCATTACATACTGTCCTGATAAGCCCCTAATACAGACTTATTAGGGTCTTTTCCATTATCCATTATACAATGTCAATATGGTAAGAAATTTTGATGTATCATTGATATATCCTGGTCGATTTTTTAGAGCATTACATCGAGCCCTGATGTAGCCCTAACAAACCCATTTCAGGGCTTTGTTAGGGCTTTATCGTTATCTCTTATACAATGTCAATACGATGATACATTTGTATGTACAATTAATATATCCTGATTGAAATTTTAGGGCGGCACATAGGGCCCTGATAAGTCCCTAATACCGACTTATTAGGGCCTTACCATAATCCATTATACAATGTCAATACAGTGAGAAGAGTTGATGCATCATTAATCTACTCTGGTAGAAATTACAGGGAATTACATCGGGCCCTAATATAGCCCTAACAAGGCTATTTCAGGGCTTTATTAGGGCTTTATTGTTATCCCTTATACAATGTCAATACGATGATACATTTTTATGTATAATTGATATATCCTAGTTGAAATTTTAGGGCGGTACATAGCGCTCTTATAAGGCCCTATTAAGGCCTTCTTAGGGACTTCTCAGGTCCCAATTCGACGCTCAAAAATTCAACCACAGCAATGCCACAATACCGACGCCGAAATATGCTCAGCGTCTAATGTTTCTATTTTTTAAATTCAACCCTACATCAAAATACAAAATTAAAAAAAATGTCATGTAGATCAATCTAGCATTCAAATTCCGGATAACGGAACACTTGTAAACTCCGCACACCAGTAGTGAAAGTTCCTTTCGATAATTGCCCTAGCGATCTTTGAAAAATCTCCCTACGCCAGTATCGGCCCGACGCTGGAGCAGCCCCACCCTCGTCTAGCCCGCCGATCGGCCAGGAGACGACCAGAAGTTACGGAACGACTTCGCCCGCCGGCCCACTGTCGTCCACAACCACATACATATATATATATATATATATATATATATATATATACATTTCTACACCTATAGGGAAGATACTTTAAACATCCCATACAGGTATATTCGATTGTGCACCAGCATCGGAATCGCACCGACGTGCGAGATCACCGAGCTGGAACTCATAAGCCAGAGTCCAGCGCGTATGGAAGCATCCGGGGAGGGGGGAGGGTGGGGTAAAATGGTCCCCGAGCCAAGAAGAACATAACAGGTAAAACAGGTTTGTGGGCGTCCCAGCATCGCGCTACCTGTCCCGCTTCCTTCGCCTTCCACTTCCCCTCTTCCTCGCCGTCCTCGGTTCTCCGATACACCCAGCCACCGACATCAGCGGCACGTCCTTCCCCGTACCTTCTTTCCTTCCTTCTGAGTAACCAACAGCATCGACTATCCTCAACCTCTATTTTTTTTTTTTAAGTCTTCTCGGCTTCCTCGTCCACGTCCTCTGCATCTCGTTCCCGTTGAACGGGCCGACGCCGGCCCGACACCGGCCCGACACCGGCCCGACACCGGCCCAACACCGGCCCGACTTCGGGCCGACGCCGGGGAGACTCCGGCTCGACGCCGGCCCGCGGAAGGGAAGCCCGACGAAAGGGAAGACGGACAAAAATGAAATGGCAAAGCGAGACTCGGGAAAGGGGAATGAAAAAATATAAAAAATAAGAAGAGGGAAGAAAAATAAAGCGAACGATAGCGAGCAGCGAAGCGCACGAAAACGTACGCCCGATCGTCGGGCGATATTGCGTCCCGGTCGTTTCTGATGCTGCACGGACCGCGGCCTCCGCAGCCCCGCGGCTTCTCTCGCCCGCGCACTCGAGCGAGAGCTCGTCCGACAGGGAACGATAGGAGGCCGAGTAAGGGAACGGATGCAGCGGCAACGGGCCGCTGCGGCTGCGACCTCGAGAGATCGAGAAAGAGAAGTGAAGAAATGCGGAACTACTTGCGGCTGCTCCTGGGTGCTGCCGAGCGCGAGCTCCTTCGCGCCCGTGTTGGTCGCTTCGGTGTTTGTGTGTGTGTGTGTTTGTGTGGGTATCACGTTTATCGGGATTTTTGCCTCTAATGTGCAGCGAGTGGGACTTCTGGAATTCTTTCGGAACTCATGATAGAGATTCTACGCCACAATGAATTAGTCGACTATTTTTATCGAGGCGCGATGAAATAATTGACGGCGATATCTGTAATAGCAGTTTTGTTGTTTTCTGCGGGAGAAAAAAAAAAATTAAATCGCGGAATAGTAAATGGGCGGCTGGAAAATTGTGAGACGGAAATTGTTAGAGTCGGATTATGTCATCCAATAATGTTACATAGATATGTATTAAATTATGTTATTTTATATTAAGAGTGTAATTATATTATACGATGTATTAATGGATAATAACATGAAATAATTTACGGGAAGATCTGTAATGATAGTTTTGCTATTTTCTGTGGGGGAAAAAAACAAAATCGCAAAACGACGACTGGAAATTTATGACGCGAAAATTATTATTGTCGAATAATATTATCCAATAATATTACACAGATCTATATTCCATTATATCATATTAAGAATATAATTATAAAATAATAGTAATAATAATAATAATTTACTATTTACAATGTTATAATTACACTACACAATGTATTATTCTATAAGAATAATACTGAAAGAATTATTTATCGGATTGCCATTTCGCTTGCTGCCGACGAAAGTTACTAAAAAAAAAATCACCAGAACGGATCTCAACATTGTCGTCGACGACTAGAAATTTCATTGATCCATTTACGTCCACGCATCGCGTCTTCACTGGAAGCCGCGGTCAAAATTTGAAATAATTTTTTCGAGGCCCGTTGAAAGAATTTCTTGGTCAGACATCGCCGGTGTTTTAAAGCGCGGAAGCAGCCGCTGCACGAGGGAATATTTCGTTAATCCTGTGGGCTCTCCAGGGCCCTTTTTGGGCCGACAAAATCGGGGGCACAATTCCACGAGGCGTATCGGGAGATCTCGAGCGCCGGGTCGAGCCTCGCTCTCGTCGTCGATGCGATACGCGCGTGTGAGAAAAATTCCCGTGGGCGTTGCCGGGCGGTCCAGCGCAGCATCTCCGACTCTCCGCTACCTGCGGCATGATTAATGTCCCCTTTAATCCGGGACATTATATGCTGCCGTGTAACTATACACCGCACGCCGTGCGATACCGCAACGCTTCGCCCGCCTCCGTTCCGCGGCGCGGAATCGGCGCCGCGACGAGCGCAACGCAATGCACTTTGCGCTCGAGACCGCGCGTGTCAAAGTCGATGAAATGAAGTGAGAAAAATAGTTGAAAAAAAAAAGCAAAAAATATGAGCTCGAAGCGACACTTTACGCTATTGAGATACTTCAACGGCCAATAATGGCACCTCGTTTCATGTAAATTGACCAATTTTCGTCGATAACGAGGGGGCGTTTAAAATTTAACACAACATCGCTCGAGTCTACGGGAAGTGCAAAGGCGACGATTCTGTGGTTTAAAAAAATGTACGCGACGCAAAAAAACAAAACTGTTGATTGTTTGTAACGGTAATTATTTGTTTAAGGTAGACTTTGCAAATAGTGTTCACTTCGCATAAGTTTCAGAGAAATGAGAGGGAATTGTAGACACTTGTCGATGGTATAAAAATCTTTAAAAAATTAAGCGTATTAAAGATGCTGAAAAGATTAATTTTGCAGAATAATATTTTCGAAATGTTGTTAACGAATTTATGGAAAATTAAATTGTTCAACAAATCTCTCGGAAACGTAACTTTTTTGTTAATGAAAATGATTCGTTCACTTTTCTAAATACGTATGAATTTTTTTTCGAATTGTTAATTCACTTTGAATCTTTCTTTTTGATATGGTAAAAATGTGTAGAAAATCCCAAAACTCAAAGTGAATTCAAAGTGGTGTTGCATTAATAGCTCATTAGTTAGTGTGCAATGCGATTTCTACATAAGAAAAAAAAACAAATTATCCACGAAAGTGTTCGAAATAATTTGACAAAATTATCCGACGGCAATTAACTTCGTGAAAATTCATCGAGTCATTTAATAATTAGACGACGAAAAAGTCCTCTATTTTTGCCAATACTTAGTTTTTGCAAAGGCAAAAGATAGGATTGGTAAATGCGCTTGCGCAATCGTAGAAAAAAAAATGCCTGTAATCGTAAAGCACGTTGCGTAAAACATTTATTTAAAAAAAAGTTTTTCTTTCCGCCTTCAATTTCTCACTCTCGAGCGCTTTCCCGTTATCGAAAAACATTCACACTTCAAAAAAGAAAAAATATCGTTCCCACCGTTGCGACACTTATCTTTTATTAAAGCAGCGCGAGCTTCGTTACTATCGACGTAATTGTCGGTAAGACGACGTGTGTATTACGTGGGTTGGCGAGCACGCGCCCCGCTGCACACGCGAAGTCACGTCGAACGGGAGACTCCAGCAGGTTGTCGGGGAGCTGAGTGCGGCCGGAGAGGGAGTAAACACAGCACATCTCATTTTTATCTTGCCAGGGTGCAGAGAGATAGCGCATCGGCAGTAGCTGAAAGGGTTGCAGCCAGTCGGACAGAGGCGTGTGCGCGCCTCCGGCGAGCATCGTGGAACGAGTTCCGAGTATCTCGACCGCTGCGAAACAGAAGGGCGTAACCCGCGCCGTTACCCATTTCCGGTCCGAAAAACTCACTTTTCGACCGGAAGTGACGTATTCCCGATACGACGTCACTTCCGGTCCAGAAAACTCACTTTTCGACTGGAAGTGACGTATTTCCACTATGACGTCACTTCCAGTCCGAAAAACTCACCCTTCGACCGGATGTGACGTATTTCCAATGTGACGTCACTTCCGGTTGAAACATCAGATTTTCAAACCGAAAGTGACGCGTTTCCGGTGTTATTTCACTTCCGGCCGAGAAATGGGATTTCTGAGTCGGGAATTATGCATTTCCAGTTTGACGTCACTTCCGGTTGAAAAATGTGATTTTCAAACCGGAAGTGACGCGTTTCCGGTATGACGTCATATTCGGCCAAGAAATGAGGTTTCCAAGCCGGGAATGATGTATTACCAGTATGACGTCACTCCCGGTTGAAAAATGTGATTTCCAAACCGCAAGTGACGCCTTTTCGGTATGACGTCATTTCGATCCGAGAAATGAGATTTTCAAACCGGAAGTGACGTATTCCTCCTTAATCTCCGATAATCCAATATTCCGGTTTCTAAATTTCATAGTCCATATCTCGGGCGCGAAACGCCCGAGCCACATCAACCTGCCATTAATATAACATAAATATGATATAATATAATATAAAAAATATAATATAATATAAAAAATATAATATAATATAAAAAATATAATATAATATAAAAAATATAATATAATATAAAAAATATAATATAATATAAAAAATATAATATAATATAAAAAATATAATATAATATAAAAAATTATTTTATATTGTTTCGCTAGGAAAGCAACTGCTGCGTGGGTAGAATGACAGCGGTCAATGATTTCCTCAGAACAACGTTCGTAACTCCTATCCCATCTCGATTCCTCGCCTTTTTCCCTTTTCTTTTCCCTTCTCCGCTCCATCTCTCCCTCGCTCACTTCAGCTTCTTCTTCGCTCCGTACCTCGTCGTCAATATCCACCTGTTCTCGCGTTACGTAATGCTTGACCGTAGGTTTGCAGAGGCTGCGACGTGGCCACGGGCTCTTCAGTGCACGCGGTGCGCCTCCCGTGCCTCGTAATCGTAAAATCCAGCGAGCACGAGCCTCGGCAAAAGTGCATTGGCTCCCGAGTACCTCCTTTGATTTTTCACAGACGATTAATTTCTTCCTCTCGCTCTTCAATGTACGGCTCGAATACAACTATCTCCGCTCCTGCAACTCTGCTACAGTTGTACGCCCGGCTGTACTCGCGGTTTGCAGAGATCCTCCTCCTCCTTCTGTGGTTATAGATCGTCGATAAACGCACGGATCATCGGCCGCCTTCGGGGATAATTGCTTCCTCACTATCGCGGGCAGACCCGATCGATTGCTCAACCAATTTGTAATATCTTCATTCTTCCGTCTGCAATCGATCAAGCCTTCGTGCCCAATCGGAGTTTCTCTGCTTGCAATTATCTTAGGGGTGGTATGTGGGTGTTAAACGATCGATTTTTTGTTCGTTTTCTTTTCTGTTTACTTTTTTTGAAGTCACGTTTGCGTGGAAAGTTAAGTCTGCGTTTACAGTTGCGCTTTTGGTTTTGCTCATCAAGTAAAATAAATAATAATAATAATAATAATAATAATAATAATAATAATAATAATAATAATAATAATAAATAAGCTAGATAAAAAAGTATAATTTGCATTTCTTGAGTAAAAATCGAAAGCGGAAAAAAAATCAGGATCGTCGTAATTCCATGTATTTTTTCTCTCGCCGATCACAGATCCGACAAAGTGAAGCAAACGTTTTGACGTTTACGTGAATTTACGTTTACCGTTGCATTTTACAGTTTCTACTTTTTAACGTCGTGCCGTGTTTAAAGTCGTGCTTCAAAACGTTTCGTCTGATTTTTTTTACTCCCTTCGCCAACTTCTAGAAGGTGGGAAGAAATTCGTGAAAAATGAGCTTTTTCGTTCTTCGATCTGAAGTCTTTCTGAGACTCCGCATTGTCTCGCGGTTATTCGCACGATACCCTGTTACGAAAATAATGAGACCGATGGAGCTTCGTTATAAAAGTATGAATAGATCTGCGAAGGTGCCATTTCCTTCCAGACAACCAAAGACCAAAGATTTGTACAAACTAAAAATAAACTAAAAATAAACTAAACATAAACTAAAAATAAACTAAAAATAAACTAAAAATAAACTAAAAATAAACTAAAAATAAACTAAAAATAAACTAAAAATAAACTAAAAATAAACTAAAAATAAACTAAAAATAAACTAAACATAAACTAAAAATAAACTAAAAATAAACTAAAAATAAACTAAAAATAAACTAAAAATAACCTAAACGCGAATTTTTTTTCGTTTCTTCAAATTTCCCCCAATGAATTGCTCCACTCTATGAACTCTATCGCACGATTCCGATCAAAAAAATAAAATTAAGGAACAATCCTCGCCCGATTTTGGCCCGAATCGGGCATTAGCGGAACGCCGCCTGGGCGGTTAGACTGCGCAACGACGGTCGCGAGTAAATTTCTCCGGTGCGAATAGTATCGTCGGGAAGTGGGAAATAAAAGTACACGGAGAAGATTTCAGAGCGCGTGGATACTGCGGCAGTGGCGGAGGAGGGAGAGTCGCGCGGGGCTACGGCGCGAAACGCGAGGAAGGAAATTGCGTTGGCCAATTAGAAATCGCGGGAGACCGCAGAACGCTCCGAGTTCTCCCCGATGACGACGAAGCTCGCTGGCTCCGGAACGAAAGTAAATTTATAGACAAAAAAGAAAAAAAAACAAGCTTCAAAAAAAAAAAAAAAAAAAAAAAAAAAATTACAAAAAAAATCGTATCAGCTCTATCGAAGCTCCGAGTTCGCCCCTTCGCCTCCACCGCCCGGTTATGAAATATTAACGAAACTAAGCCCGACAGGTTCTCTCGCAAGCTCACGATTTATTCTTTCAATTATACATCTATTCCCGCACCGAGAGTTTATGTCTGCAAATTCTCGATAATTAGTCAGCGTCGGAGTTATTTATTCCTTCGTTGCTTCGGGCGCGACCCCCCGAGAGAATATCGCGAGACGGCGAGGCCGTATATAATGCAGTAGCGGCGTATCGATCGAGATAGAGCGGGCGCGAGATGCATCGGGCAGAGATTCTCGCGGCGATGCTCGCGAGCAGGCGAAAAGGCCAAGTCTCTTATCTGTCCTGACGGGTGTTCGAGGCGAGAGCCTCGAACGGTGGCGAAAGCCTCCTCGGGGTTCGAAGGTCCGGGGAATGACTGGATGGACGTTCTACCGATCCATCACTCTGGGGACCTGGCAAGAATCTACGGATAGTCGCGTAACAACGTAAAAAGGCCGGTATCGAAGACGTTTTTTTTCTACCTCTAGAGTGTAAGCTGGAAAATGGTACCTCGAAGTACCATTTTGCTCGAAGAGTGCGAAAGACGGGTTGAGGGGTTCGAGGGAATGGGTGGGAAAAAGGAGGTTGTAAAGCTATAGAAAGTTAAGAATTGCATGGGCGTTTTCAGTGGTTTTTGATTGGTGGGTTTAATTAGTGGACAGTGTATAGTAAATTATGTAGAGGAGAGTAAAGCTTTTTGATGGAACTTTTTTTGGCTGTTTTGGTAACATTGGAAATAACCGGGACGTAAAACGGCCTGGCCGCACTTTTGGCCATTTTATTGATAACCGGAAATAACTGTAAAGGTTTTTGATGCCACTTTCGACCATTTTACTAAAAATTGAAAATAACCATAAAGGTTTTTGGTGCCATTTTTGACCATTTTACTAAAAAAAAAATTAATAATCATAAACGTTTTTGATGGCCCTTTGTTGGCACTATTGGCCATTCGATTAAAAAGCCAAAATACCCATAAAGGTTTTTGATGCCCCTTTTGGCAATTTAGCTAAAAATTGAAAGTAAAATTTGTTGATGGCCCTTCTGGCCATTTTACTAAAAATGGAGAATAACTTTCTGATGTCACTTTTGGCCATGTGGCGAAATTTCTCGCCGAACGGTGATACCATTTAAGGACACACGTGGTGGCCTCTTTGGTTCCGCTAAAGATGTTTCCCCACAAAAAAAAAAAGAGAAATTATAGTAACACGTTCAGCATGAAGAAATTTTCTCAAACAAGAAGGCGCCCGTTCGCCGGGCAAATTGCTGCGAGCTAGGAGAACGAAGGCCGCATGCGATGATTCCCTCATTCGCGCCAGCGGATAGACAGCTCCCGGCTTACGTCATCGCGGATCCACGCGGCGGAGTTTCCTCGTGTTCACCTGAGCCGTAAACTGCACCGTTCCTATCCACGTCACGTTTTCCTCGCGTATGTGTGCAACCCGACGGGAGAGTCGTTGCTCTCGGGTGCGATATAGACGGGGGGGTTCTTCGCATTGATCTGCCCAGTATAAACTCCGGTACTTTAGGCGATGACTCCATTTTTTTTTCATCGTCCGGTTGGCACGGAGCTTAATTGATAGGAGAAGAATTTTCCGATAGGAATCCCATTGGATACTCCGGATGAAAAAAAATTGAATAACAATTTTTTTTGCTCCCGCAGTCGCATCGACCGCGGTATTTACGTCCCGGAGCGACAATAAAAAGCGAGATACCAGTGGAAATGCGAGAAGCTCGGGATCCGGCAGGGAAGTAAGCGGCGATGAGAGAAACCAGCAAGAAGAATGACGGAACGAGAAGAAATAAAAGAATCAAAGCGTAATTGGAAAAAAAAATATAAGAGAAGGTTGATTTTTTTTTTTTTTTTTCAAGAGCCAATGAGAAGGTCGCAAAGTGGATAGAGCTTCTTTCCTGAAGTGGATTCTCTTTTATCCACTCGATTTAATTTACAGCTCGTGCTCGAGTTGAGAAACGGAAAAACATGTTTTTCCGTGACTTCGTTTTTCAGTCATTTGTAGGTAGGAGTTATCGATCGTCGGTATATCGGTGCGGTTTCCCGTTCCGGAAACGGATCCGGAATGCACTCTCGGATGGGGCTGTACAGTTGAGCGGTTTGGGCTGCCTAAAAAACCTTATCTGGCTAATGGACATTATAGTTTGGCCGGCTAAGCCGTCTTAGCCGGCTAAGATGGTTTAACCGACTAAAAATTAGCCGCGGCTTAGCCGGCTAAGGCAATTTGGCCGGCTAAAAATTAGTCACGGCTCAGCCGGCCAAGGTAGTTTGGCCGGCTAAAAATTAGCCGCAGTTTAGCCGGCTATTAATTTTTATTGTGAATTACAAGGGCACTGATGAAATTAATGAGACATTTATCTATGGCACATTACCTGTTTTATTTATTCATTTTTGTACTGCTATTATTTTACGAGAAATGAGAACATTATAACTTTCTTATACCAGAGATGCAGAGAACAGAGATTGATAATTAGTTCGTTGGACTAAGATTTTGAAGATCTTAAAGATAGTCGAACCTAAGCAAATAATAGCACAGAAATGAATAAATGAGCTGGCTAAACTGCGATTATTTTTTAGCCGGCTAAGCCCCGGCTAATTTTTAGCCGGTCAAACCATCTTAGCCGGCTAGTCGTGGCTAATTTTTTGCCGGCCAAACGATCTTAGCCGGCTATTCATTTTTATTGTAAATTACAAGGACACTGATGAAATGAATGAGACATTTTTTTATGGCACATTGTCTGTTTTATTTATTCATTTTTGTACTGCTAGTATTTCATGGGAAATAAGAACATTATAACTTTCTTATACCAGAAAAGATACGTATTGAAAGACATAATTAGTTCGTCGGAATAAGATTTTTAAGATCTTAAAGATAGTCGAACCTAAGCAAATAATAGCACAGAAATGAATAAATGAGCCGGCTAAACTGCGGTTAATTTGTAGCCGGCTAAGCCGCGGCTAATTTTTAGCCGGTCAAACCATCTTAGCCGGCTAAGACGGCTTAGCCCGCCAAACTATAATGTCCATTAGCCAGATAACATTTTTTAGCCAGCCAAAATGGCTCAACTGTACAGCCCTACGAGAGACGAGGGAAGAAAGCCTGAGGCAGGGTTAGAATAAATGGAGAGCCGGATAAGAAAAGGAACGAGTGAAAATACATGTGATGGGGAAGAAGGAGAAGGTCAGTCGGAACTGCACTTCCCCGTTACATTCGAGGAGCGTATCTCTCGTTGGACTGGGCCGGGCCGGGAAAGAGAAACCTGCGACTGGATTGCCTTGCTCCATACACCGATTCCTTCCTTCTTCTCCTTCTTCTTTGTCTTCTTCTCTTCTTCTTGGGTTCTTCTTCCGCCCTTTATTGGATCTCCCTTTCGCAGTGCCGGTTTCAACGGACCTCGAACCCCAACTAACATTCTTCCTGCAACTGCGAAGGACCACCCTTTAAGGTAAGAGTCGGAATGCTCGGAGACGTCCCAGTCGTCGGAGACTCCTATGCAGATTTCATCTATTCAGAATTTAAGAACTCGAAATCCACTTCGACACTTGTAATTACTTGGACACTTGGATCTGCAAACATTACTTGGTGCAGAAAAAAGATATGGGATTTTTAAGCCTGAATTAATTTCTAATGTTGCATTTTGTTAAAAGACATACTATATAGTATCCGGTAATCGGTTCGAAAGAGTTACACAGTATAAAATAAAATGTTTTTGTTAAATAAGTGACAAACTCATTTGTTCGGGTTTGGATATATAAACTTGTCCTTTTATTGCCCGTGTCATTGACAATTTTAGTTTGTAGTATTATTTGTAAAACTAGAGCCAGATGGTGTGATCGGAAAATTAGCAAATAAAAAACTGTAGACTTTCGCGGATATTAAGTTGTAAAATTTTTTTTTATTGTGCGGGTTCGCCAGCTTTCTACGTATCTTATCTTCAGTATTGTTTCGCGTAAATCTTATTTTTTCGATGATTTAGTTAATAAATGGCAAAGAAATTCTTTTAGTTAATACGAACTAGTTCAGTTCGTACATCAGAATTCTCGAAATCTATGATTGTTCGAAACGTTGTCTTTTAGAAAAATAAAATTCACACTTCACAATTCCGCGATTTGCTTTTAAATCGCGCGAGTGAAAGCCGTCAATTTTCTGTCGTGTTTTTATCCCCAATGTTTTCCAATGTGATATGCTGTTTTAAAATACAATAAAATGCACAATCCTCGATTGCTCGATTTTCTTGTAAATCGCGCAATAGAACACTGAATTTTATTTCGTAATTTAACCCCCAAATTTTTCAAATTCGATGTCTTGTTTTCTTAAATAAAATTCCCAACCTTCACCAGCATGATTCGATTTCAAATGGCGCAACTTAACACTGCATTTTATTTTGTAATTTCATCCTAAATTTTTTTTTAAATTTTCCCCTTTATTTAATATTTTTTTACTTTGCAAGATATTTCCAACGCAGTCCTCCAGCGAGAGGAGACAAAAATGATTTTCCGGACCGCCGAGCCCATTGCCCCGTTCGTTTCTTCGTCCGTTAACTCGGCTGACCCTATCGCACCTGCTGGCGCCCTTTTGTTCTCCTTCGGTCGCTTCTCCTCCTCGGAAGTTGCAACCGCCTCGAAGTTCCGGTTTCGACTACTGTCCCAACTGATTCGTCTATCTCGGCTACTCCCGTTCTGCCCCGTGCCACACAGGTGACACCTGCGCCCCGGCCTTAATCCTCGGATTTCTGCGCTCGACCGAGCGACTCGTCCAACGTCTCCGGTCCGTACGTGCGAGAAACACCGCTAAATCCGTGAAGTCCTAACAACAATCTCGAAAGGTCTCTCTGCGGGCGTGAAGAAATTCTCCTTTACGGAGTACCATCGCACCTATCCTACCCATCGATCGCACAGCCAGCCTGCGAAGCCGCGGGTCAACAGGTGCACGGCTGTGTACGCTCCCGTCTCGATCTCACTTATCTATACCCCTTTTATTTTTTTCTCTCTCCAACAACATCCCCGCTTCATTCCCACGTTTTCATGCGAACGTATTTCTGCATATTCATCCAACTTGGATAGACCGCGCGGTGTAGGTTGGGTCGGGATAGGTACATGAGAGGTAGAGACTCTCATATCTGTGGAGTTTCTATTTTTAAGATGCAATGTGCAGCAGTCGTTTAGAATTGTATGTATTGAATACCATTTTTTTTTTTTTTTGCTAATAGTCAACTGGTGAACTCGCTGAAGAGATGTGAGGACATTCTCGGTTATGTTCACTTAATCTTTAATTAGAAGCGTGACATTTTGGGCCATTTTAGTCAATTTCCGATAGGAGGGTAACGACTCTATTGAGGGCACTTCTGGCATTTTAGTTAATTTGTAATCAGGACTTATCGCGGTTTGTGGACTCTTTTGGCTATGTCACTCAATTTTCAATAAGACCGTGAAGCCTTTGACTGTTTCAGTTGATTTCCGATAATACCCTAATTTCCAATAAGAAACTGATAAAAAAATTATGATTTTTTAATAATAGTGAGTCAACTGGTGAATTCGCTGAAGAGACTTGAGGACATTTTCGGTCATGTTCATTTAATTTTTAATTAGAAGCGTGCCACTTTGGGCCATTTTAGTCAATTTCCAATAGAAGGGTAACTATTGAGGGCACTTCTGGCATTTTGGTTAATTTGTAATCATGACTTATCGCTGTTTGTGGACACTTTTGGCCATGTCACTCAATTTTCAATGAGACCATGAAGCCTTTGACTATTTCAGTCTATTTTCAATGAGACCCTAACATTACTTGAGAACTAGTCATTTAACCCAATTTCTAATGGGGCGACCGAGTTCGGGATGAGGTCCGGTAATGGTTGCCGCTGAGGACATCTACTTTAAAAAACGGCCAGAAGTAAGAAGAGGCAAAAATGGCGAACAAAAATAGGCCATTTCAGTTCCAATAAGACCCTAAAGTTTCTTAAGGGCTAGTCATTAACCCATTCTCCTGTACGAAGCATTAACCCATTCTCCTGTGGAAGGGGGTCGTGTAGGAATTGACACGGCTGACGATATTTCCCCATAGAAAAAAAAACAGCAAGAAGTAAAAGGTAAAAGAGGCGAAAGACTCTCGGCATCCGAGGATGATCGTCTCCCGGATGTGTACCACACCGCTCGCACTCTCGTCTCCATGTACGACCGATGTACGCGTTCTTCGAGACACTCGTAATTTTTAACAAAAATATAAGATACAAATATAACCTTAATTTTTAATAAAAATATAAGATATAAATATAACCTTAATTTTTAATAAAAATATAAGATATAAATATAACCGTAATTTTTAATAAAAATATAAGATATAAATATAACCTTAATTTTTAATAAAAATATAAGATATAAATATAACCTTAATTTTTTATAAAAATATAAGATATAAATGTAACCTTAATTTATAATAAATGTTATTTATCGAATAAAAAAAAAGTTATAACAGTGAGTAAACTGGAGGACTCGCCGAGGAGATTCGAGGACATTGTCGCTTATTTAATTTTTCATAACAACCATGACACTTCAGGCCATTTCACTCAAGTCCCAACAAGACCACAAAGTTCCTTGAGAACTAGTTACTTAACCCAATCTCTAATATGCTTGGAGGTCTCTTCTCCACGTACGACCAATGTACGCGTTCTCCGAGACACTCGTAATTTTTAACAAAAATATAACATACACATAGAACCTTAATTTTTAATAAAAATATAAGATATAAATATAACCTTAATTTATAATAAATGTTACTCATCGAAGAAAAAAAAGTTACAACAGTCCCAACAAGACCACAACGTTCCTTGAGAACCAGTTACTTAACCCAATCTCTAATACGCTTGGGGGTTGGGCCGTGCGGGAACTTCACATCGCTGAAGATATTTCCCCGTTAAAAAAATGAATTTTTTAAAATTAATAAAAAAAATATAAATAAATAAATAAAAAAACGCAAGAAGAAGTAAAAGGTAAGAGAGTGGAAAGCCTCTCGGCATCCGAGGATGATCGTCTCCCGGATGTGTACCACACGGCTCCTCTCAACGTAAAGCCGATGTACGCGTTCTTCGTGAGTCCCTCGCAGAAGTGTCGGCGAATCCCTCGTCGTTTCACCGGCTGGGAATCCTCCTCGAGCGCCGCGTTTCGAGTTCGCGAGAGATGGCGAACGACGTCGTCGGGTTCTCCGTCGTTGGTGCACGTGCGGCATTCCTCGACGACGGCGCAACACCCGTCCAGGATCTCTCGGCGAGGACCGGCCGGGGCGCACACCGGGGAGAAACCTCCGGACAAACCGCATCGGCGATAGGCGAGAGAGGCGAGACCGCGGCTTCGAGAAGCGCATTGCCGCGGAGCCGCACGAGACTCATCGACCGGTGTCGTAACCGGCGAGCTCTTCGGCAGCTCTTGCACTCTCTCCACGGCACTTACATCGCCGATGTTGCGAGCGAGTTGCACGCCTGCAATCGCTCCGGCCGGTGTCTGTCGCAATCGCCCGACAGGCGAGACGGAGGGAGCGAAACGAGGAGGAGGAGGCTCGCGATCTTCGCGCGCGCGCGCGCCCTTTCCCGCTACTTCTCTTTTCTCTCGTTGCGTTTTTTTTTTTTTTTTTTTTTTTTTTTTTTTTTTTTTAGGTCTGTTCTACGATGGTCTTTCTCTCGTGCAAGGCGAGCTCGTGCCGCAATAGGCACGGCATATAGATGGCTAATACGAGCCACCTTTCCATCCCACCGGTCCAGACATCGCGATCTTTCTGTGTATCTCTTTTATCTGCTCGGTAGAGTGCCGTGTGCGCATGTGGCAAGAGAGGCTCGGGTCATCCGCTTTTCGCCTCGATCGGCGTTCATAGTTCACACGAGGGGATTGAGCAATCCCTCGGGGCAGGATGACGGGACGGTTTAATTTATCACGGGGGATGGCAGGTGCCCGATGACGCGGGTAATTATCCGGATTCTTCGAGGAAAATTGTTGCGGGAGGCGGAGAGAGCGGGTGATGAGGCGCGGGGGGGAAAACATTGGAAGGAGAGAAACTGGTTGGGCGATTTATTTTCAATTTTTTTTTTTTTTTTTTTTTTTTTTTCTCTTTGGGACTTTTTGCTTGGTATAAGTACTGTGTGTCGGGGTCGATGCGGACGTCGGCTGCAAGGAGCCGAGTTGGAGGGAAATAATTATGTGAGGAAAATTGATTTTTTTTTTTAATGTGTTTGCAATGTAACAATTTTCGGATATGTTTCTGTAAATTGTAGATAATTTTTCGGGAGAAATATATTAAATGTATGATAAATGTATTTAGTATATGAGATAGTGGATTTTTATACTAGTGCGAAAAAACTTTTTCTGACGAGTTCGGAAAACTTTGTTTCCAGGAGTATCGCACAAAATTTTATTTCGCGATGTGTGAAAATGGAAGTTTTTGCAATTTTCCTACCGAGTGATATACGTATATTAAATATATAAAAAATATATTTAATATATAAAAATATATTTAATATATAAAAATATATTTAATATATAAAAATATATTTAATATATAAAAATATATTTAATATATAAAAATATATTATTTGATATATAAACAATATTGTAACGAATATAGAGATGAGGATGGATAGGGACCCAAGATATTACATAGATGACCTGAGTAGCTTGGTATGACAGATGACAAACGGACGGGTTATCGATTGACCCGATGACAACAGTCTTGATCGGGCTTTCCGAGAGAACTGACATGTGACAGTTCGTGCTCGAGATATTTAGCTACAATTGTACCAGTAATACCCGTCCCAAAACCAAATACGCGCGTTATTTATGCCACGACATCGTAACAATATACTTAATATATAAAAAATATACTTGAAATACGAAAAATATACCTGAAATACGAAAAATATACCCGAAATCCGAAAAATATACCCGAAATATGAAAAATATATAATTCTGTTTTACCTTTCATTTTCTCGAAGCCTCAACTTCGAATCTAAGTCTCACTCTAACCCACCGTTTCGTCTCTTCTCCTTTCCGCCCCCGGTCGAGCATCTTGCCCGCTCCTTCCACGAGCTAGGGGGGACCGGGGCAAAATGGCACAGCGGGGCAAAACGGGACAGTGAGTCCAAAACTCAATTTTCCAATAATTTTTCGATGCCCCATTTTGCCCCAACGATACATCCGAATTTTCAAAACCCGTTTTGCCCCACGTACCGTCGCCACCATCCAAAATTTATTGGAGAATCGCGTTTTGTCTCATTATCCCATTTTGCCCCGGTGTACCATTTTGCCCCGGTGTGCCATTTTACCCCGGTGTGCCATTTTACCCCGGTGTGCCGTTTTGCCCCGGTGTGCCATTTTGCCCCGGTGTGCCATTTTGCCCCGGTGTGCCATTTTACCCCGGTGTGCCATTTTGCCCCGGTGTGCCATTTTGCCCCGGTGTGCCATTTTGCCCCGGTGTGCCACTTTGCCCCGCTCTCCCCTATTCACAGGCTTTCTCATTACCAAAATTAAGCACTCTCGGCTTTTCTCCACCGTCGATGCCACGGACGAAGATCGCCGGCTGCAGGTGCAGGTCCTCTCAAGCCTCGCCTCGACGGCTGCATAGGAGAGCGAACGAAAAAAAAGACCTGCCTCGGCGTGCCTTGGGGAGGCGCACATAACCGTGGAAAGGTCC
The DNA here is from genome assembly GCA_917499995.1 of Ichneumon xanthorius. Classification (NCBI taxonomy): domain Eukaryota; kingdom Metazoa; phylum Arthropoda; class Insecta; order Hymenoptera; family Ichneumonidae; genus Ichneumon; species Ichneumon xanthorius. Next base: position 4,871,619 of record OU824207.1, read on the forward strand.
TTCGCATGCGGATGCTGTGGGCCAGATTGACGTGCAGGCAGCGTGTGTGCACGCAATACTACGCAAGAGGCCAAGACAGAGGTCTGCGCAGTCTCCACTTGTCGAGAAGTCTGGGGAGACCCGAACTGTGTTTACTGCGCGCCTATAAAAAAAAAAAACACCCCCGTAGGGTCGGCTGGGAAGCCACGCTCGGAGGGTGTGCAGTCGACAGAACACGCTACGGAGCCGCTCGCGGCGATGAAAGACGCTCCCGTTGAGGCGGAGGGACGAGGGGAGGGAACTTCCTCGTGCTCCGCGTGCACCCGCGGGGTCGCGCACCCGGGCAACAAGTGTGAGAATCGAGCTACCGCTCCCTCCAACCACCGCGGAACCGACGGAAACCACCACCCAGAAACCCTCGCTTCTTTTTACGTAATCTGAAAACACCGACCAAAGTCGCTCCGCCACGAGACAGAGGCGAAGGAACGGTCGAACTCTCTTGCACGCTTTGCGGAGTCCGCGGGTCACGTGACACGAAAATGTGGGAATCGGAAGGTCGATGGGGCTTCTTTTTTTTTTTTTATGGAAATCATTTTTTTTTTTTGCAGTTGTCGGGCGATTTTTTTTTTAAATACTGGAGAGAGGATTCGAAACGCTTTTTTGAGGTTTTTGTAGATGGTGAAGAGGAGTTTTTTTATTTATTTATTTTGGGGCGGATTTTCATAGCAGGTTCTGCGTCACTTCCGCGATTAAGGGATTCGTCGCGTGCGCAGTTAATTTACGAACACTTAGGTTTGTATGTTTACCGACATGGTTATTTTTAGTTGTTAGGGCTTTTTTTATGAAAAAGATTTGTTATTTTTGCTGAATACGTATGAATTTTTTCAGAATTTCGTGTCATTTTTTAAAATTGCGTTTTTGGTTAATAAAAAATGTAATTTTCAAGAATTACACAAAATTCTGAAATTTTTTTTTTTTTTATAGAACAAAAATCAACGATTACTTAAAAATCTAAAAAAATTCATACGTGTTCAGAAAAATAAACGAATCATTTTCATAAAAAAAAAAGTTTTGTTGCCGGGTAATTTGTTAACCAATTAATTTATTGATGAATTTGTTAATAACATTTTGCAATTATTATTATGCAAAATTAATCTTCTCCGTACCTTTAGTATACATGATTTTTTTCAGACTTTTACACCATCAAGAAGTACTTGCAATTTTCTCTTATTGTTGTCGAACATATGCGAAGTCAGCGCGCAGCGAGACTCCCTCCTTAAACTTCAGTCCCGGAGTATTCACATTTCCGCTATCTTCAAAATACAAAGATCTCATTGTGCCGGCCCAGCTCGCACGGAGCACCGCGGAGAGCGGACAGCCGCGGAAAGCTCGAACGATGTATCGATACCGATTGAGATCTCGCTCCACAAGGAAGCTCTTGTGGAATGCCCAGCGAAGTCGCGCCAGCGCGCGGACCTAAGAATTTTCTCGCCGAGGTGGCGGCCTCGGCGTCGAAGATCCTCCGGGGAATTGATCGAAGGCTCGTCGGGAGAGAAATTGGGCCGACAACGCGAAACCCGAGCGAGCCGCCGAGTCTCATCGAGGAATTTCATTTGGTTCGCCCACAATGGCTAAAATCGCACCTCCGCGCATTCCCGCCGATCTATACGAAATTCCTCTACGAATCCTCGATACGACGATCATGGTTGTATTTTTTTTATTTTATTTTTTTATTTATTTTTTTCTGCACGTTTTCCTCCGAAGATATCCAGAATTCCTCGGGCGGTCGCGCGGCCGATAATCTATTCGTTCGCCGATCGATATCGGCGGCGAAGTGGCGAAAAACAATGTTCGAACAATGGGACAAAAGCGCGCGAGGAACTCCTCTCTCTCGGCGTCGCGAACGCTTGCGTAGCTCTCCCGGGCCTTTATCTCGAAAGTCCGAGTTTTTCCGTTGCGCTTTCGAGATAAAGCGGGACGCCGGGAGGCCGAAAGGTCATCGCTGGTAACGAGGTATTTGTACAGAAATAGAGTGAGAGTTAAAGAGTGGAAAATGTGCGGGGGAGGGGGTGGAAACACGAACGCGGAGAGGCGAGCGATTGAAAAGTTTGTGCAACGGGGAAACGGCGATAAAGGAAACCGTATTTGCGTCCGGAGCGCCCCGAGTCAAATATAGAATATCGACTGGGAAGGTTCGTTTAAGTTTGATACATCATTTCCGGAAATTAAATGGAATATATTGAAATTTTTGTTATGCCAGTTTTTTTTTTTTTTTTCTCTCCTTATCGTTTTGTGCTCTTATTTTTGATCGCTGCTTGAAGGGCTGATGATTTGAATTACAAATTGCAGCGTCTGAAGTATTTTGTTAAAATTCGACACCAACAAAATAATTCATAATGCCTGAAATTTCCTAGCTATATTTATTTATTTATTTATTTATTTATTTATTTATTTATTTATTTATTTATTTATTTATTTATTTATTTATTTATTTATTTATTTATTTATTTATTTACGGGCCGAGCCCTTCTGCGTTTATAATTTTTACAGTTCTGATAACAATACGAATATGAACGACAATACAGCATGTGTAAACATAATAACATCGTAATATATAAGATTTTTTAAAAAATGTTAAGGTAGAAGAAATAATGTTTTTTTTTAATGAGGTGCATGTGCGCATATTAAACATGCATTGGACGATTCCCGAGATAAATTCAAACCTCGCGACAATTCAATAATTAAGCTGAGTCGTAAGCCGAGTGAAATATCTCATTAAATAATAATAGAGAGTATGCACGGACCAATACGAAATTGGGACACTGTGCACCAGACACGGGGCAAAATGGGATACAAAAAATTTTCCGAAAAAAAACAATTATCGAAAAACTTCGAATTACTGGGATAAAGTGGTGAGTCTGAAGGTAATGCGCATACGGGGCACAATGGCCCATTATTTCGCAGCTACTCCGCATTGGCCCGGTTTCCTCTACGTACCACAATTTTTCCCTTTGAAATTTTAAACAAAAGGCATTGCACGAAGACCAACAACGCATTTTTTTTGTTTACACTACATTTATGAGCGCACGTAACTTCATTATTACCAGCCCGACGACCCTAATCTTCCAACTACGTACAATCCAAACGCTCAGATATGAAATTAACGAATGTTCGCTCTATCGAATCTGCTTTAGTCATCCGATAACAGATATCAACCCAGAGTGCACGAGCTATTGTGCACGAGTTACAATAGATCTCGAGTTGCGATAAAAGGTATACAAAAACACCGTTCGGAAGGAACGATTGGCACGAGTGAGTAATGAAAAACAATTTGAAACAAAATCTTTTTCGACGAACAACTATCGGGAAACTTCGAGTTACCGGGATAAAATGAAGACTGATCATAATGCGCATACGAGGCACAATGGCCCATTGTTTCCGATTATTGTTTCCGATTATTGTTTCCGATTATTGCTTCCGATTATTGCTTCCGATTATTGCTTCCGATTATTGCTTCCGATTATTGCTTCCGATTATTGCTTCCGATTATTGCTTCCGATTTGCTTCCGATTATTGCTTCCGAATATTGTTTCCGATTATTGTTACCGATTATTGTTTCCGATTATTGTTTCCGATTATTGCTTCCGATTATTGCTTCCGATTATTGCTTCCGATTATTGCTTCCGATTATTGCTTCGGATTATTGCTTCCGATTATTGCTTCCGATTATTGCTTCAGATTATTGCTTCCGATTATTGCTTCCGATTATTACTTCCGATTATTACTTCCGATTATTACTTCCGATTATTACTTCCGATTATTACTTCCGATTATTACTTCCGATTATTACTTCCGATTATTACTTCCGATTATTACTTCCGATTATTACTTCCGATTATTACTTCCGATTATTACTTCCGATTATTACTTCCGATTATTACTTCCGATTATTACTTCCGATTATTACTTCCGATTATTACTTCCGATTATTACTTCCGATTATTACTTCCGATTATTACTTCCGATTATTACTTCCGATTATTACTTCCGATTATTACTTCCGATTATTACTTCCGATTATTACTTCCGATTATTACTTCCGATTATTACTTCCGATTATTACTTCCGATTATTACTTCCGATTATTACTTCCGATTATTACTTCCGATTATTACTTCCGATTATTACTTCCGATTATTACTTCCGATTATTACTTCCGATTATTACTTCCGATTATTACTTCCGATTATTACTTCCGATTATTACTTCCGATTAATGCTTCCGATTATTACTTCCGATTATTACTTCCGATTATTACTTTTCTCTTTGAAATGATAAAAAAAGGCATTGCACGAAACCCAATTATGATTTTTTTTACCCTGTATTCATTACTCCACCTAACCTCATTATTACCACCCCAACGACTCTAATCACCCAACAACATACAATCGAAACCCTCAGATATGAAATCAACGAATCTTCGTTCTATCGAATCTACTTTACTCATCCGATAACGGATATAAACACAGAGTGCACGAGCCATTGTACACGAGTAACAATGGTTCGCAAGTCGCGATAAAAGGCGTACAAAAACACCGTCCGGAAGGAGCGATTGCCGGGAGTGAGTAATGAAAAGCGAGCGATGTCGTCGAAGTTTCGCTCGAGCGGGAGGAACACCGTGGCAGCGGCGACGAGAGTGCCGGAGCCTGTTATTGAGTGAGTAATACAGCTGAGGCCGATGAAAACGACGAGAGACGAAACGGAGGAAAAGAGCTAACGGCAAAAAAAAAAAAAAAAAAAAAAGACGCCGAGCGCGTCAGAGCCGCAGTGTACAGTGTGCGATATAGCAGCGCGCATTAGTCACGGCACTCCGGACGAAGCTGCGTCAGGCTCCGCTCGGCCTGCGTGGAAGCGGAGTACGGAGAGCCGGCAGGAAGGAAGCAGCGGGAGACTCGAGGATGCAGCCCGCCCGAGAGCCGAGGGAACTTCGGACGATGACGGCATTGCGCGTTTAAGAGCCAGGCGTTGCCTCTCGAGACCGAGCTCCTCGGTGCCGCGCACGCACCGCACGTCCGTCCGCGCATCTCGACCGGTAGTCAGAGGCGTCGCGATTCCGCCGACTCTCGATGATTCGCCTCCGCTTCTGCTCCTCCGATGCACCGGCGGCGACTCGGTCTCGTTTGGGGAAGGAAGATGACGAGGCCGCGTTGTCGACTAGTGACGGGCGATATGTTCACTAGATGTTCTGATTTTTAAAAAGTACTGAAAAAAATGGTTAATAAAAAATAAGTTCAAAAATGATGAAATAATTCATGTATGGAAGAATCATTAATTATGGCAGTAAAGAGTATTAGTGATGATTGATAATAAAGAATAATAACGTAATTAATTAATCGTTATTGTATCAATTAAAAAAATTGATATAATAACGAAAAAATATAAAAAATTTAATTGAGAAAACATTTAATTGGTAGGAGAAAAATTGTTTTGCTTAATTGTTGGGAAAAAATTTCCCAACAAATCACTCGGCAACCTAACTTTTTTAAAAATGAGAACGATTTGTTAATTTTTCTGAATACGCATGAATTTTTTCGGAATTTCATGCAACTTTTGAAAATTGCGTTTTTAGTTTTTAAAAACGTAATTTTCAAAAATTACACAAAATTCCTTGAGAGTAAAGCCTCTGGGATAACAAATTCCACTCTTCGAGAAAGTGGACGTTGACACTATAATGCAGCGATGATGTTCGACTCGCTACGTGGACTTTAGTCTCGAAAAGATATTTCACGGCGAGTATCTTTCACGGCTCTCGACTCGATTAGATAATCGATCGAGAGATTGGGAAGCATATAAGCCTACGCACCGATAGGCGTAATCGCTACCGGATCGCTAATTCACGCACTATAGCGAAAATCCGTGTTCTATATATGGGGCATTCCACGTCAAATCGGCAGCTCATGTTCATCACCGCGTCGATTTTGTTCATGTTTTAGTTTGACGTTGTCACCGACCCATACGGCCCTCGGAATTTTTTACAGATTTTTTAACCTCCGTTGAAATTTTTTGAATCCTCGAAAAACCAATTCCGAAAACACCTATTTTAAAAATCTGTAAAAATGCACGCCGATTCTATGATTGAAAATGTTATTTTTAAGCACCAGTTCTTTCGTGCCGCAATCGGAATTTTTATTTTTTTACTTTCTCAAATATCAATGGATTTAAATTTTTCTGAAGTTTATAAAAATACCAGAAGTCCCGAATACAATCGATGTCAGTAAAAAAAAAATAGTAAATATTGAAATCCCATTATCGATATGGAGTTTAAAAATGACATTTTAAATCACAGAATCAGTGTGATTTTTTTCAGATTTTTTGAAAATCGCCGTTTTCGGAATTGATTTTTCGAGCATTAAAAAATGTCACTAGTGTAAAAAAATCTGAAAAAATCTCGATACCCTTATGCGTCGGTAACAACATCGTACTAACAAAAATGAATCAAATCGACGAGGTTGAGAGACATGGGCTGCTGATTTGACGTGAAACACCCCATATATAGAATGTACATAAAAAAAATATATATATATCTACGTAAATATATATCTTAGGATTATATGGATTCGCGATAGAGAGACTTCGCTTATTCTCTCTCGATAATAAAATATGTACACATGTACATGTACATATATTATACTCGTAGTACATGTGTGAGTTCTAGTCTCCGGGGTCGTAGAACCGGGAACGATAACATGTTGTGTCAGCGCCTTTTACAGCTGTACGATTACGTGTTTAATAAATTTCACGAGATTATTCCCTTCCCCCCAGTGTCGCCGCGGTTTCGTCAATAAGCTCCGTTCGACCGAGTGTCGCAATGGATGTTTGATTTACCGTTTTATTTTTTTTTCTCCTCGTCGATATAGTCGCACCGTATCCGCCGATAATCGATATACCAGGAAGTCAGGAAGTGTAATTTAAACAAAACAAAAAGAAGAAAAAAAAAAAACTTGGAACCGGAAACTATTGTAGCTGCGATGAAAATCGAGAAGGTTTTAAAGCGTGACAAACGTGTCATTGTTCCATCGGGACATGTTGATTATTAGCTTTGGATAATAATCGACGCGTCTTCTTCGATATCCGCGATGGAACGTGCCGCTTCTTCGTAACACGACGAGCTATTGCCGCGGATAAGACAACCGAATCGGATTACCGTACCGTCGAGGAAAAAAAAAAGAAGCTTTTTTCACAATTTTTTTTTTTTTTTTTTTGGGCTCGTTTTGTTCAACCTGCGGAATAGCACGGCGGTCGCTCGGTAAGACGCGTAATCGATTACACAAGCGACGCATGTATTACTTCAACGTGCGTAAGGCGGCGCAGCCTAGAATGAGCGGTGTTGCGTGTACCGAGAACTTTCTGCAAAAGCCTTTACCTCGTTTAAGGGGAGTCATTTAAACATGCGCGCAAGTAATAGTCGAGTGCAATTGCGCATTGTAACGAATTGACATGCTTGACACAAAGTTACTGCTAAAACATTGAAATATCAATGGAATTTAAGTAGCTACGTTGCGCTAACGAAAGTATCGACTAGTGTCATTTTACATAGTGTTGTTTTGCTAGCAAAATAACAGAAGAAATATTATTGTATTGTATTGTATTGTATTGTATTGTATTGTATTTATCAATACAATAAATACAATACAATAATGATAATAAAATACTAATACTAATAATACTAATCAATTCATTATTAATTAATTAAGTACGTATTAATTAATACTAATTAATACTATTAATACTAATGATAAAATACAATACAAAAAAACAATGAAAAATCGTATTCAGCAATGAGCTATAGTGCAACAAATATATTGTATTGTTCTGTACTGTAGCTCATTGCTGAAGACGATTTTTCATTTCATTTTGAACTTGTCGCAGTTTTCGGTATCGAAACGGTTCGAGGTAACTTCTCCACCTCAAACACATCGCGCCGGGTACGCATATGGCATGGGGCGTAATTCGCTGTTCTCCGCGCCGAGAGATGGATCGAGTCTCGGAGACAAATGCGTCGGTGGTTTTAGTTTACTGACCGAGGACGAGCAACATGTGCCCCGGAGTACCTCCATAATTAATTAATTTCGTGAGAATCGTGAAACGACTTACAACAACGATGTGCACCATCGTCTTGTGGGAAAAACTCAAAAATTATTCAACCTAAAATACGCCATTTCCGGTTCAGAAAACTCTTTTTTGCGATCCGAAATGACGTCATATCGGAAATATGTCATTTCCGGTCTGGAAACCTCATTTTTCGACCGGAAGTGACGTCACATCGGAAATGCCTCACTTCCAGTCTGGGAATCTCATTTTTCAAAACCGGACGTGACTGCATTCCGGAAATACGCCATTTCCGGTCCAGAAATCTCACTCTACGATCTGAAGTGACATATTTCAGGTATGACGTCACTTCCGGTCGAAAAATGAGATTTTCGAACCGGAAGTGATGTATTAGCGATAAATCTCTGTAAATGTAAATTTCCGTTTTCTAAATTTCATAGTCCATAGCCGAGCTCACAACAACCTGCTAGTAGATGTATATATGTATATATGTGTAGTATAAAAATCTATTCCTTTATATAAAGGAATAAATTTCTCGTGTACGAAATCGTCGACGTGGATCTCTGCCGGGGACCTCTGCGCAAGCGTGCCAACTCCGGCCCGTATCGGAGAGATATCGCTCGGTTATATTCACCGGGATAACCATTTATCTATATAAAGGATATTCTACACAGGCGAATATAAAGCGAGCGATGGAGTGCGCATACAGGCGTGCTCGAGAAACGTTCGGGATCGATAAATCGCCCGGCGTGTTTGTGTGTGAGTTGGACTGTGTGGATAGCCGCTGCGCGAGGCCGCGGTTCATACACGAGCTCGCGGGTCGCGATCGTGGGACGGATCTTCGCTTTCGCCGGAAGTGCGCCTCTCCGTGCTCCTATAAGATCTAGGATACCGTATTATATGTCTCGTCTGTCAATGCACGGATACGCAATACCTATATGCGCTCAGGTCAAACTCGGGGTGATATGGCCAATATGGCCCTTCGTGATTGGCGCGGAAATCAACGTTACATGGACCGGGCCATATTTACCATTTTTACCCGTTACAGCAGATGAGTAATTCAGGTAAAAAATAAACGTAGGGTAAATCGGGGTGATATGGCCAATATGGCCCGCCGCGATTGGGACGTAAATCAACGTTACATGGACCGGGCCATATTTACCACTTTTACCCGATATAGCAGATGAGTAATTCAGTTAAAAAACAAACATTGGGTAAGTCAGGGTGATATGGCCAATATGGGCCGTCGCGATTAGCACGTAAATCAATGTTATATGGACCGGGCCATATTTACCAATTTTATCCGATAAAGCAGATGAGTAATTCAGGTAAAAAAACAAATGTAGGGTAATTCGGGGTGATATGGCCAATATGGCCCTTCGCGATTGGCACATAAACCAACGTTACATGGACCGGGCCATATTTACTAATTTTACCCGATAGAGCAGAGGAGTAATTCAGGTAAAAAACAAACATAGGGTAAGTCGGGGTGATATGACCAATATGGCCCGTCGCAATTAGGACGTAAATCAATATTATATGGACCCGGCTATATTTACCACTTTTACCCGATAGAGCAGATGAGTAATTCAGGTAAAAAATAAACATAGGGTAAGTCGGGGTGATATGGCCAATATGGCCCGCCGCGATTGGGACGTAAATCAACGTTACATGGACCGGGCCATATTTACCAATTTTACCCGATAGAGCAGATGAGTAATTCAGGTAAAAAACAAACATAGGGTAAGTCGGGTTGATATCGGGAATATGGCCCGTCGCGATTAGGACGTAAATCAATGTTACATGGAGCGATCCATATTTACCAATTTTACCCGATAGAGCAGATGAGTAAATTAGCTAAAAAAAACTGTTCCGTTCGTCATAGGGTAAGTATCGAGGTAAGTATCTTCAGTACTCAAATACTTCCCGAGTACTTGAAGTACTTTTTGGGCACATTAAGTATAAAATACAATATATTTATACACCCCCTCCACATTTGAATTTTAAGAATTATCTGGCGCCGAAATACTTGGAAGACGATAACAGAAAGGAAGAAAAATGGGTAACATTTTTGAAAATTTTATCAGCTTTTACGACGTATTTTAGGAACTACTCAAACGAAGTACTTATCAATGTATGTTAAATACAAAAAGTATTTTCTATCTTATATTTTTAGTATTTTCTACTATTTTGCCGAACTCTCCTTCGAACCCTCGGAATCGGCCGAGCGATTAACGCGCCATATCACCAGCCATATCACCCTGCACCGCCGCCGTACGAACCACGATCAACCTCACGCGGAGTGAATCGCCCGCGGGCGCGGGTGTCAAATGACTCAATAAAAATAAAAAAAATAAAAAAAAAATCGCGTAAAAAGAAACCGATTACGAGGAAGATAATACCGAATAAATCGGCAGAACGGAGAGCGAATGTCGTCGACGGTTCGTAGGTGGCGAGGCGAAGATGGGACGAGGAAGCGAGCCTCAACGACATAGCGAGTATCTCGAAGGAGCTCACGATTCCTCGCGTCTCTCCGTCGATTCCCCATCGAGAGTGCCAACGCGGGAAGCAACGACACAAACTTTCGCGTCCGCTCCGCTGTATAATCGAAAGCTCCTCGGAACCTCCGTCCCGCTTTTACGGCATAAAGCCGATCGACCCGGCGCCGCGACTCGTTCGCCGAGAGAAACTCGATCGAGGAGAGTAATTCGCCGGCGAGCCAGCACTCTTACGCAAGCGTCGCGGCTCTCTCGCACAGCCGTAAAAGGTGCCTGAAAATCGACCCGGATTACGTACACACACAGTATTATATATTGACCGATTCGCGGTCGTGCCCGATCAATTAAGAGGTAACTTTGATCGATCGTTCCGCTTTACACGACGATCGGGAAGGGAGCGAGCGAAGCTCGGCCGGGGGGGTCGGTCATCAACGGGAGCTTGTGCGTACGTGCCGACATTATACCTGTGTCGCGTGCGTCAGCCGTATGGGGAAAATAGGTAAAAGGCAAAATAGATTGTTCGCTCTCGTGGCTGAAAAAAAAAAAATATATATATATATATTGCTTCACAAAGGGGTCAAATAACTCGATTAATTTCCGGGCGATACACTTTTGAATTCTCTGCTTATCAGAAAATTTATTTCATTCTATGGGCTCAATTTTCTAATGCTTGCATTTAGCTAATGAAATGGAATGTCTATGAGAGTGGCTGGTGGCCTTGTTATAGACTTTATTATAGATTACGAGCGCACTCCGCGCGCTTGCAGTCTCTTTGTGAGTATCCGTGAGTATCTGGGTATCCGTGAGTATCTGGGTATCCGTGAGTATCTGGGTATCCGTGAGTATCTGGGTATCCGTGAGTATCTGGGTATCCGTGAGTATCTGAGTATCCGTGAGTACCTGAGTATATGTGAGTATCTAGGTATATGTGAGTATCTGAGTATATGTGAGTATCTGAGTATATGTGAGTATCTGAGTATATGTGAGTATCTGAGTATATGTGAGTATCTGAGTATATGTGAGTATCTGAGTATATGTGAGTATCTGAGTATATGTGAGTATCTGAGTATATGTGAGTATCTGAGTATATGTGAGTATCTGAGTATATGTGAGTATCTGAGTATATGTGAGTATCTGAGTATATGTATCTGAGTATATGTGAGTATCTGAGCATATGTGAGCATCTAGGTATATGTGAGTATCTGAGCATATGTGAGTATCTAGGTATATGTGAGTATCTGAGTATATGTGAGTATCTAGGTATATGTGAGTATCGGTGTGAGTTCCAATCGACATGAACTTTATTATTATGTGGATTATTGTTATTGTTAATAATAATAATCATGATATAATGGGCAGAGTACGGAACATAGGGGTCAGTAAATTACGATTTGAGAAATGTTTACGTCATAGCGATGCGCCTTTTAATTAAAACTGGTCATTCTTCGAAGCAAAAAGACGAATCCGTCTTACGCAGCGTTTCCAGAGGTGAGTAACACTTGCGGGATCTTTACCAAAAGTGTCGGTATTTTTGTTTACAGATAGACCAAAATTCCGTCCCGACCCGTGCCACAGGGCACATCGTTTCGTCGTACTATTGCGGAAATAAAAGAAATGAAAAAAAAAAAAAAAAAAAAAAATACCTATGTACCGTTACCTCGGCGACGGAGCTCGAACCCGACGCGCGGTTTCCACCGTTTTCGGGGTGCGCGTTTCGGAGCGATCGGAGCGTGCGGAATATCCGCAACGCTTGTAAACCGACTCGGACGATGGTCTCGACATTTGGTGTGTCGTTCGATGCGTGTATATATATAATGCGATCCGGAGCAAAATGCCGAAGAGCCCCGGGGTGAGTACGGAAAATGGAGAGAGCCGTGGTAGCGTGTCGCGAGTACGGAGTTCGGGCTCGAAGGAACGACTCGCTCGTCAGGCACCGTGACAGAAGTATCATGCTCGCCGGAGCGCGCCGCCGTTCGCCACGAGCCGGTGCCCTCCTTGCAATACGCCACGGCGATTCGAACGAACGCGAAATCGCGGCGCAGCTTGGCGAGAAAGGTACCGTACACCAATACTGCACGGAGCGTACACACGCACGCGTGTGCACGCTCGGACCACCGAGCGGTCCGAGAAGCTTGCACCCGTTTGCTACGTTTTATGCACGTCGCACGGGAATGAGGAAATCTCCGTAGGAGCGCGGACTCTCCGGAGACACGAAGGATTCCAGGTCAGCTACGGGCGAATGACAATTATCGTCAAACTCGGTCGAGACGCGCGGATCGAAATTATTTATCGACCGTTTATAGACCGTCTAAGGTGAGTGTTGACATCACTAAATTGAAGAAATGGAGGCAAAAAAACTTCGCTTTTTTTTGGATTTTTTTTTTGCCACGTTAGGCGCATCTGCATTCGATTGGTTTTACGGGCGGGACAAAAGTATATGCGGCAAATATATTTTTTTTGTACACTAAAAAAAAAATCGTTTGCGTCAAGAAAATGAGCGCTTACGGGTGGCGAAATAAATGTTTGGCTCGTGGAACGAAATAATTGTCGTGTTAAGTAAAGAAACATTCGATTCGACGGCATGTTAGTTTGATCGACGAGGTATTCCTTTCGATCAGGCAAACGTTTGTTGCGCCATTCGTAATAGCACATGTTGTTGACACAATTGATTTTTTTTTTTCATTTTATTAAAAATGTCAAATTTATCGCGTGTAAATATATTCTGCATATAAGCTATATACTGTACTTCGTATAGCTATATACTTTTCGTGTACACGATTTTTGTTTTATTTGCCCGAACATACATATCCGTCACGTACGTTACGTAACATAAAAATTAATCGTGCATAATTATAATTACATAAAAAATATCGTGCAAATTATAATTACATAAAAAATATCGTGCAAATTATATTCAATATATGAAGAATATACACTGAAAAAATTAAATTCTTACAATTCCATATAGGATTGAAACGATAACATGTCTTGCCGTTGTTCTTTCAATATCATATGGAATGGAATGTAGAATTGAAATAAAAAAATGTTTCTTTTGCAGCCCGCGAGCGATTTTTTTTTCAGTATACTTTCGCATGCACTTTTTTCCGTGAGGTATGATAGGATTGACGATGATAAGAACCTTCTAACTGTCTTCGAAATGTCCACCAAAAGTGTCGTCAAAAATTGACTCGAGTGACTCGGCAAAGGAGACAAAAAAATGTCGATAAAAAAAGAAAAATTCCTAAACGTACGAATTGGAGATATAGCTGTCCTACTGTTGCGTCAATTGGCGCAATTAATGGAGATAAGATGGAGGAATGTCGTCGTACAGGTGTAGTATATCCGTGGTCGGAAAACTTGTTTGTTCGAAACTGAAGAGAACAAAAAAAAAGAATCAAATCTTCCTTCACATGAGACAGAAGAGGTCTGAAACTCCGATTCCCAAACGCCCACTCATAGTCTCAATTTATTCGAGGAGTCGCGCCGCGGCTCCTCGACGAAATTTTATTCCAAATCACATTGAAATAATACTTAAAAAAAAAATACGAAACTTCCGTTTCTCCGCGCCCGAGACAGGTGCTGTGAGCCCGAGCGCGGGAAATAAACGGAGCGAATACATGCGCACGAACGTAACTCACAGATACCCGCTGCTGCGCCCCCGTGAACGCCAAGGAACTCCGTTTCTACTTCGCAAGTAGGTATGTACACTGTATCCCGGAAGTAGGTGCGTCCGCGCTGGTATATACATATACATATATTTATATATCGACTGCTGAGAACCTCAAGGGCGTAACTGGCAGGCTTTAACACAGGAGATACGCCCTTCTGTCTCTCGGCAGTCGATATGTGTACATATGTATGGGGCGTTCCAAATCAAATCAGCAGCCCATATAATAATAAAGATCCCATTATCCGGTGATGCCTAAAAATCACATTTTAGATCATAGAATCAGTGTGCGTTTTTTCAGATTTTTTAAAAGGCGTTTTCAACCGACAGCGATGGATGCGCGGTTCGCGCGCGGCTTCGGTGATTTCCCAAGTCAAGCAGATTCAAAAAGAAAAAAAAAAAAATTTAGCTGAAGGACTCCGGTCGATGGCCCATTGGCAATGTCAATGAAAGCGTCGAAAACTACTACACAGATTGATATATCGGATGTTGTATGCACAAATCGATATTGTCAATAAATACACTTTCACTCCTACTACAACTTAAAACTAAAAAGGCGTTTTCGGAGTTGCCTTTTCAAGGATCAAAAAATTTCACTCGCGGTAAAAAAATCCAAAAAAATTCCGAGACCCTCATGGGTTCGTAACGACATCTACTAAAATAAATGAATACAATCGAGTGGGCTGAGGGACATGGGTTGCCGATTTTACGTGGAATGTCCCATATATATATATATTTATGCATGGTACTTAAAGCTTCGGTAAAGTTCCTTCGAGGCCGCGATCGCGGCAAGGTACGTGGCAGTAGCAGCGACGACGGGAAACGGGGAGAGTCGACATTGCCGGGGAGGACGCGCTGCCGGTCTCTTCCTAATAGTTTTACTCGAGCGATCGCGTATCGCTATTGTTGCGGGTAGGTGAGCTCCTCGTCGGTACATACGTGACTCTCTCGTTCTCCCGCACACTGGTACCGTACATTGTACGCAACGACGTGCGCAGATACGCACGGACATTCGTACACTCGGCCGGCCGGTATCGGAGTACACAACATCGGCAAGAGCTGTGGGAGAGGACGAGGAGCCAGCGAGGCATGTCCGAAGGAAAGGAAGCTCCGCGAACCTCAGTTCCGCTGCCTCGTTGCTTCTGCCTCCTCGTACACTCCTATGTGTCTTCCTATCCCATCCGCAGTCCCTGCCGATCCTCCCGCTCGGATTGCGCTCGCGTAGGGTAACGCCGGGCGATATGGTTATGGGTACTTCTTTTTTTTACTGGGCGATGAGAGATACGCCGATTGGAGGAGGATTGAGTATGCGTGTGGTGGCGAACTGTATGCAGATTGTTCGGTAGTATTCGACGAATTTGATCAGTGAATTTACCGTAATTGGGAATGTGGCCAAGAGACTGAAAAAAATGTTAACTACGTTTTTAGCAATTTTTTTTAAAGAGTTTTTTGACAATTTTTAAAATAATTTATAGTTTTACTTTTAAGGTATAGTACTGGAATAGATGGATGAATTGATTCGAATTGCATCGATGGATGAATTGATTCGAATTGCATCGATGGATGAATTGATTCGAATTGCATCGATGGATGAATTGATTCGAATTGCATCGATGGATGAATTGATTCGAATTGCATCGATGGATGAATTGATTCGAATTGCATCGATGGATGAATTGATTCGAATTGCATCGATGGATGAATTGATCCTCCCGTTCGGATTGCGCTCGCGTAGGGTAACGTCGGGCGATATGGTTATGGGTACGATAAATTTGTACTGAGGTCTATTTTTTTTAGTTAAATTCTTGATTGTTATGTTTTATATTGAAATGTTATATTAGGGTAGGAGTGCAAACAAAGCTTGTAATACAATCTACATATATTGTCAACGTTATATTTGCTCCATATATTAATATCGTCCTATAAATCGGTAATGCCCGTAAATGCAAAAAAAAAACAAATAAATAAATAAAATAATTGGCCATATCAGCCCGAATTTTCCTAAGTACACCGGACGAGCAAGCTTTCAGTACTTACATCCTTTTTTTCGTTTTCTCCCCTTACATATCTCGGATGTGATAACGCGATAAAGTTTAGAAAAGTCGCTTTATAGCGAAATCGAAAAAATTCTAAGTTGACAGAACTGATAGTAGGTTGAGATAGCCAGTGTAAAAACAAAAGAAATGGTTTATACAAACAAACTATCAGTTCTTCCAATTTGCATAAGTGTATATTCAACAATTGGCCATAACACCCTGAATTGTCGTAAGTACACTGTACGAGCAGGCTTTCCGCACTTACATCCTCTGCACAGTAATCCGCACAATAGCCATTTTTTTACGTACGTGCATTTGTGCCACTGCCTACGCGCCTCGAATGACAATAACTCCCGAGACGGATCCTCTCGAGCAGGGAACGTCGGGAGTCACGCTCGAGTCTTCGGAAAAGAATTCCACGTCCCTGTTACATGCAAAATATTCCTCCGTGTCTCTCTATTCATTAACACAAAGCAGATTATTTTGCCGATCGTCGAGGAAGTTAAATTTTGCAACGATACATACAAAGTACCCGCGCCAATTGTCCATTAGCGAAGCGTGCCGCAACGCTAATTGAATTTCCGCAGCTGTTGCCAGTCTTTTCGAAATATAGACGGCTAGATCGGGGGATTTTGTTAATTATAGCAATCCACGGATGATTCCAAGGCGCCGATGGTTGAAAATTTTAGAGTCGGCACGAGGGAAATTGTTACGAGGAAGGCGAGTCGGCGATAGGCGCAACACGGCGGTTTGCTCGGCGCGCGCGAGTCCGGGATCTTCGAGACTGCTATATCCTCTGCTTTCATGTACCTACATTGAGAATACGTTGTCGAACAATCTACACGTACATTGCAAATCGCGCCTCACCGTATATATCTCGGCCAGACAAGATATCGATTCATCACTGTTGCTCCGTTTCTGTTGCTCCGTTTCTACTGCTCCGTTTCTGCTGCTTCGTTTCTGTTGCTCCGTTACTGTTGCTTCGTTTCTGTTGCTCCGTTTCTGTTGCTCCGTTTCTGTTGCTCCGTTTCTGTTGCTCCGTTTCTGTTGCTCCGTTTCTGTTGCTCCGTTTCTGTTGCTCCGTTTCTGTTGCTCCGTTTCTGTTGCTCCGTTTCTGTTGCTCCGTTTCTGTTGCTCCGTTTCTGTTGCTCCTTTTCTGTTGCTCCGTTTCTGTTGCTCCGTTTCTGCTGCTCCGTTTCTGTTGCTCCGTTCCTGTTGCTCCTTTTCTGTTGCTCCGTTACTGTTGCTCCGTTACTGTTGCTCCGTTACTGTTGCTCCGTTACTGTTGCTCCGTTACTGTTCCTCCGTTACTGTTGCTCCGTTTCTGTTGCTCCATTCCTGCTGCTCCGTTTCTGTTGCTCCGTTTCTGTTGCTCCGTTTCTGTTGCTCCGTTTCTGTTGCTCCGTTTCTGTTGCTCCGTTTCTGTTGCTCCGTTTCTGTTGCTTCGTTTCTGTTGCTTTGTTTTCTGGTGCTCCGTTTCCTGTTGCTCCGTTTCTGTTTTTTAAATTACAGCAATCCACGGGTGATTCCAAGGCGCCGATGGTTGCAAATTTTAGGGTCGCCACGAGGGAAATGGTTACGAGGAAGGAGAGTCAGCGATAGGCGAAACACAGCGGTTTGCTCGGCGGGCGCGAATCCGGGATCTTCGAGACTGCTATATCCTCTGCTTTCATGCACCTACATTGGGAATACGTTGCCGTACAATCTACACGTACATTGCAACTCGCGCCTCACCGTATATATCTCGGCCAGACAAGATATCGATTGCGCAACCGCACCTCCGATATTATGCAACGGAACGGTTTCCTGCCGTTATCTAACGCGCATGCGCACTTCGAGAACCACGCTTGCGGGACCTGAGGCCCGCGGCCCGCGACGGCGATGAAACGCGCGGAGAGCCGAAACCGAAAGCGAAATAAATGAACGGGAGCTCGTCTGCGACGTTGCGCTCTACGAGACTTTCGACCATCTTTCTCTCAGCCTCAAGAGGCGTCCGAGAGCCACGCGACGGATCGCTCGAGTATGCACCGGAAAAAAAAATTAGATAGTAAAAGCGATACTGACTTTTAGGATAAAAAAATAGTTCCCGAGGGGAACTTCTACATTTTATAGTTACGACAATTGTAAGAAATCATGATTGCTTCCAGAATTATAGTTTAAGGATATCCTTCCCAAAAGTCGTTTCCGTTCGATCTTGATCAAATTTGTGTGGTCCACAGAAAACAACACGCTTTATTTGTTGGAATTTTTTAAGATTTTCTTACCGTCTAGTTTTTTTACAATGTGACTTCAAAGGTACGTATTTTAACACGTGAAGCATCGGAACTAACCTTAAGAACGATACAATATAGCGTTTTTCTCCGCCAATTTCTGTTCAATTGAAACAAAAAACTAACCGACTAAAGAACATACTTTACTCCTGATTGTGTCCAAATTTGAAAAATATTTACGGTCTCGTTTTCATCTGCCGTTAAAAAGACGAAGCGTCCATCTATTTGTAGGACACTTGCTTTGTATCACCTTTCGCTCTCGTACAGTGATTACCGCGTTCAGCGGAGCACCTCTCCAGTACCCTCCTCGCGTTTCTGGTAAGGATATCCTTAAGCGATTGAATATATACCATCAGAAACTATCTGTATAGACGTTCCCCCTGGGAACCATTCGATACCATGGGAAATACTATACTTCTCCTCAGTGTGAGAAAAGCGACCGGCGTCGGAGACCGAAAGGACTACACGAGGAGAGGGTTTTCGCGTGTTCTTAAGGGCGTGTTAAATCCGCGAATTTCGAGGATAAACTCGAGGATAGAGTCGGAGCTGAGAAAATAGTTAA
Organism: Ichneumon xanthorius; assembly: GCA_917499995.1. Taxonomy (NCBI): domain Eukaryota; kingdom Metazoa; phylum Arthropoda; class Insecta; order Hymenoptera; family Ichneumonidae; genus Ichneumon; species Ichneumon xanthorius. The sequence continues at coordinate 4,890,740 of OU824207.1, forward strand.
AGTAAATAAAATACAGTAAGTACAGTAGTAAAAATTACATAGTAAAAACAACAAAACTGATTGTTTACCATCAAAATAGTTTTCACTGGGAACGTCTACATTTTGTAGTTACGACAATGACAAAAAATCATCGTTGCAACCACAGCTGTAGTTGAAGTCGAAGATAAAGTCGGTGCTGAGAAAATAGTTAAAGTAAATAAAATACAGTAAGTACAGTAGTAAAAATTACATAGTAAAAACAACAAAACTGATTGTTTACCATCAAAATAGTTTTCACTGGGAACGTCTACATTTTATAGTTACGACAATGACAAAAAATCATCGTTGCAACCACAGCTGTAGTTGAAGTCGACGATAAAGTCGGTGCTGAGAAAATAGTTAAACTATATAAAATACTCTAAGTACAGTAGTAAAAATTACACAGTAAAAGCAAAAAAACTGATCTTTTACCATCAAAATAGTTTTCACCGGGAACGTCTACATGTTATAGTAACGACAATGACAACAAATCATATTTGCAGCCACAACTGTAGTTCAACCACTGGAATATCTACATAGACGTTCCCTCTCGGAACGCTTCACTATAGTGAAAAACCCTGTCCTTTCTCTCAGTCCGAGAGAAGCGACCAGCATCGGAGCCCAAGAGGAGTCTCCCATCGTCTTAAGGCGCGTGAAATCCGGGAATTTCGAGGATAAACTCGAGGATAGAGTCGAATCCGAGAAAATAGTTAAACTACTTAAGGCACGAATTGATGTACTCGGAAGCTCGACGTATCCATTTTCTGGGCAACCCGTTGCCCGGCGCTCGAACTATTTGCCCGGCTCTAGGATAGATCAATTAACTCGCAAGCCTCGATGGTTTTCGAGAAAAGATTCCAACGCCAAAGACACAATACGCGTGGACGCAAAAACCGATAAATGGTCCTCTTACAATCCTCCGCCGAAAGAACGCGTAACATAAATCCAACGCTGCTCCCGCGCGCGTCGTTAGGGAAATCCCCTCGGCCTACCGATACGCTCCGTATCGGTGGCTGATATAAAGTTCTCAGTCTTATAACGCCGGTAACAGCTTAACACGAGCGCGACAATGCCGCATGCTAATTCCTCGAAAGTGTGGCTGATGCAATATCGCATAAGTTGCCGGAGTGCAGGAGACATAAATTGCGTATTTATTGCCGGTGCTAGTCGCGGGCAACCCCCTGCTCGGGCCAACAGCCTTGGGAGCCCGGCACGCACACTCCTCGCGGTCCGCGAGGCGCGCGCGCGCGTACGCGCGGCAGGATAAACACGGTATGTAATGCGACAAAGCAGGTACGTTACGAGCTGCGAATGTGAGCCGAGCTCGCCGGTGCACCGGTACGTTTAATATCGGGTTCAGAGATCACAATTCACTTACAAATAGCTCTCGAACACCCGTTCACGCTCCCGTTGCGTTTTAAGCGACGAGCGAACTGCTTACCTATGCGACTTAATGGGCACGAGAGAATGAGCGGGAGCGCGACGTCTCGTGCTGATTCTGACAACAAGTGGTCGCGCGGCAGGCTTTTCCACGAGCTCGTGGAATTGTCGTGTCGAGCCAGAATAAAAAAAAAAAAATTGCAACGGCCAATCGTTGCTCAAAAAAAAGGATAAAAAAATGAAAGCAGCGAAAGTACAACATGGTAACGATTACCTTATGCGAGCTTAATTTTTTTTTCAAAAACAATATGCGCTGGTATTGGAAAAAAAATAACCAAAGTCCAGCTCCACAGCTGCGGGAGAGCAGAAGCGGTTTTCAGCTCCCAGACACTTATACAATTAGTTAGAAGCTATGGGTGCACGCATGCTCGACTGCCCGACCGGGAGACGGAGACTAGTTTCCTCGTGCCGAGTTACCTCGGCAAGTTGGCGCGTTCCTATTATTTTTCCGGACTCGCGAGGATAAAGAGAGAGAGAGAGAAAGAGAGAGAGCGAGAGGGAAAGAGATTATATCGATGCGATTATGTATAGCGTGTATACGGGAGAGCGAAGCTGTCTGCCCACACGTGCCTTCGACCTCATGACTATTTATGCAGTTTGCAGCAAGAGTGCAGACAGAATGGTCTCAAACGGTGAAGTTGACCGGCTTTGTCCGATTGTCCAGGAATTTCACTGGAAAACTAGTACTACATTGGGGATAGTTTCACTGTTTCCGATTTGTTTGTAGAGTGTAAACATTTGATGCTATTGCTATTGATCACGTTACCATTGATCAAGTTGCCATTGATCAAGTTGCCATTGATCAAGTTGCCATTGATCAAGTTGCCATTGATCAAGTTGCCATTGATCAAGTTGCCATTGATCAAATTGCCATTGATCAAGTTGCCATTGATCAAGTTGCCATTGATCAAGTTGCCATTGATCAAGTTGCCATTGATCAAGTTGCCATTGATCAAGTTGCCATTGATCAAATTGCCATTGATCAAGTTGCCATTGATCAAGTTGCCATTGATCAAGTTGCCATTGATCAAGTTGCCATTGATCAAGTTGCCATTGATCAAGTTGCCATTGATCAAGTTGCCATTGATCAAGTTGCCATTGATCAAGTTGCCATTGATCAAGTTGCCATTGATCAAGTTGCCATTGATCAAGTTGCCATTGATCAAGTTGCCATTGATCAAGTTGCCATTGATCAATTTGCTATTGATCAAGTTGCTATTGATCCTGTTGCTGAACTTTCATCGAGCTGAATTCATTTGTGTCATCCAGCGCTGGTCCGTCTTACCGCCGGTACCTCGAGGTCGTGAGCGTTCGTGTGCAAGGTCGGGGTCCTCGACGGGATCGTCGCGGCACCCACGCGCGTCATCGTCCACCTACTCTCGCGTAGGACACGTGCGCAATCAGCGGTTCGTTTAAACCTACATGCAGTACTTTAGCGGGCAACAGGCTCGATCGAATGGCGGCTAAATTCTCGTCGTCTTACCTCCGAGCATATTATGTCACGGTCCGCGATAACTTCGTACATCGATTCGATAATGAAACGATAAAAAAAAATTAACTGGTCAGGCAAATTATCTCGTCATCGCGATTATCGAAATCATATCAGCGACGCTGAGATCTGACGGAGCAAAACAAAATTCGTCAACCTGATTCTGATTTTTCTTTTTTACAGCTCGATAAGGTAAAGGCCCAGTCTGTGACACGGTCCCAGTTAGTGACAAGGGTACCTCTAGCATAGTCGGCTCCCCCCACCACTTGATATGCAGCCAATGGGTGCGCGTTCGGGGGGTCGCAAACTGCGACACTTGGTCCTCCTTGTTTATACTTATGATTTTATGCGCTTAAAGTGAGCAAGAGAGCTGCGTAGAAGTGCCATAAACTGGGCTTTTTACCTTTTTTTAATATAAAAAATAAAATAAAAAATTGGATAAATACATTCATTTCTATTCTAGGGCTGTACAATTAAGCCGTCTCAGCCGGCTAAAAAATCTTAACCGGCTAATGGACACTACTGTTTAGCCGGCAAAAATGGTGTGGCTGGCTGAAAATTCGCCGCAGTTTAGCCAGCTTATTTATTCATTTCTGTACTATTATTTGCTTAGATTCGACTATCTGTAAGATCTTCGAAATCTTTTTCCAACGAACTAATTATGTCTCTCAGTACGTCTCTATTCTGGTATAAGAAAGTTATAACTTTCTTATACCAGAAATGTTCTCATTTCCGTATAGCCCTATTCTATTCTATAAAACCGGGTGTAAATGAAAATAATGGAAAACATTTTTTTAATAAAAAATAGTGTCCTAGGTCAACGTCGAACGTTGCCGTGACGAGGATTTAATCTCGACGGGGTTCGATCGTTGCGCAATCGAGATTTATCGCGTCGTCGAGACGCCCTCGTTGTCGGCGAGGCACACATCGATCGAGTGTATCCGCACCGGTGTACCACGGTATAATGTACTCGAACGGATCTCTGACGAAGTTTGTGTATCTCCTCACTCGATCGATTGAAATTTATCTCGGTGCTTTCTCACGCGACAGATTCGACCGTGTTCGCTCATTGTCTGCAACTCTATGCGTTCTTTTCTTCGCACTCGAGGAAAATACGCGAGATTAGCGCTCGTCTGCGTACCGCAGCACCCGCGGTGAACCCGAGGTGTGTGAGATACGTTCGATTTACTCGCTAATTATACTTGTTAAAAAAATGTAATTAAATAAAGTAAATAAATGTAATTAAATAAATTAAATAAATGTCATTAAATAAATTAAATAAATGTAATAAATGTAATAAACTTAATATATATAGTAATTTTAACCAACTTAATCAATTTAATGCCTGAACGACATCGGTCAATGGCCCATTAGCCCGTGGGAAAAAAAATCACACATGTATACACACAATACGACCGAACCATGTTTTGCTGAGGCTAATACAACGCAATTATTACTAGCAATAACAGATTTAATAAATTCAATAAATTTAATAAATTTAATAAATTTGATACATTTAATAAATTTGATACATTTAATAAATTTGATAAATTTGATAAATTTAATAAATTTAATAAATTTGATAAATTTGATATATTTGATAAATTTGATATATTTGATAAATTTGATAAATTTAATAAACTTTATGAATTTGATGAATTTGATAAGCAATTGTAAAAGGTTCTCGAGATCGAAGGCGGAATTCCGGAATTCCCGTGACCCCGTCACGCACTCGGAGGCACCAATGCTAGAGAATGCGAGATCGGGATCTCTCCCTCGCGACACCCACCCACGCCACCTGTTTACCTTCGGGCTGCCGATCTATCGGTCGCGTTCTCTCGCGCGAGAAGCGTGCGCGGAGCTAACAGCGGTAGCTGTTCTTTCGATCTCGGGCGCCTATCCGGTCGGCCCGATTCCTCGATCGATCGGTACTCTTGATTATACCGTGTGTATATAATATATTCGAAGTATATTCGTGCTGCAGCGCTGCCGAGATACGCGCTCGAAGTCGAGGTACGTATAATATATCGCGCCCTCGAGGAGATCTCTCGGTCGCAAAATATCGATCGACGATCTCGCCGGAATGTCGCTAAAAATTGATTCGCCGATCCAGCTAACTTCTCAGTGTTGAAATTAATATTTTTATATTTTTATATTTTTATATTTTTATATTTTTATATTTTTATATTTTTATATTTTTATATTTTTATATTTTTATATTTTTATATTTTTATATTTTTATATTTTTATATTTTTATATTTTTATATTTTTATATTTTTATATTTTTATATTTTTATATTTTTATATTTTTATATTATAGGCGAATGAGGCGAGGGATCAAGCTGTAGTGCCCATGGTTTGTGCTGTAAGTTTGCGTTATGAAAACCTTACGATTTCTCGTTTTAATATAAAATATTAACATTAAAAGCAAAGGGAAACGAGGACCAAGACAGAATTCTCGAAAGGTTGAGAAAAGTAAAAAAAAAAATCTCGAAACTTAGAACTCTCGCTACTACCGCCAAGCGACATTGAAACGAGATTTAAAAATGCATCGACACAGATAAAATTTGATGGACCAAAAAAATTGCGAGTCCCGATAGCGCGTGATGGATCGCGTCGTGCCTTTTACCTTAACCCAGGCATTCCTCGGAGCACCGTTCGCGCGTTCTTCACGGTGAAGCGTTCCGAATTCTTGGGGTATTTATTCGTCTGGGTCTAGTCGGCGGGTCTATGATCGCGAAAAGCCGCCCCCGGTCGAGCGGCCGGCAGCGTGGCGCGGCTTATTTCTATTCTCGGATTCTTCGTCCGTCTAGATCCGTCAGAATTTCCCGAGACAGAGAATAGGGGAGACCCGGCTGCTGCATTAAACGAACTATGCATGAAATGGTACGGGCGTATATATGTATATAAGAAATTAAACGCAAATATACCTGAATTAACCACGGCAAAAGTAGAACTGCTATCTTATCGAGATCCTATCCAAAATAAATTATGGCAAACATTTACGGAATGATCAAGCGGTTTTTTTTTTACCCACGATCAAGTTGCTATTGATCAAGTTGCTATTGATCAAGTTGCTATTGATCAAGTTGCTATTGATCAAGTTGCTATTTATCAAGTTGCTATTGATCAAGTTGCTATCGATCAAATTGCTATCGATCAAGTTGCTATCGATCAAGTTGCTATCGATCAAGTTGCTATCGATCAAGTTGCTATCGATCAAGTTGCTATCGATCAAGTTGCTATCGATCAAGTTGCTATCGATCAAGTTGCTATCGATCAAGTTGCTATCGATCAAGTTGCTATCGATCAAGTTGCTATCGATCAAGTTGCTATCGATCAAGTTGCTATCGATCAAGTTGCTATCGATCAAGTTGCTATCGATCAAGTTGCTATCGATCAAGTTGCTATCGATCAAGTTGCTATCGATCAAGTTGCTATCGATCAAGTTGCTATCGATCAAGTTGCTATCGATCAAGTTGCTATCGATCAAGTTGCTATCGATCAAGTTGCTATCGATCAAGTTGCTATCGATCAAGTTGCTATCGATCAAGTTGCTATCGATCAAGTTGCTATCGATCAAGTTGCTATCGATCAAGTTGCTATCGATCAAGTTGCTATTGATCAAGTTGATCTCGGATTCTTCGTCCGTCTAAATCCGTCAGAATTTCCCGAGACAGAGAATAGGGGAGACCCGGCTGCTGCATTAAACGAACTATGTATGAAATGTTATGGGCGTATATATGTATATAAGAAATTAAACGCAAATATACCTGAATTAACCACAGCAAAAGTAGAACTGCTATCTTATCCAGATCCTATCTAAAATAAATTACGGCAAGCATTTACGGAATGATCAAGCGGTTTTTTTTTTTTACCCACGGCTAAGCAGTGCTAAGCTTCATTGCGTTCATTACTTCGGTTTATGGCAAAAAAAAAAAGATACAATGCTGAAGCCGCGGCTAAATAAATTAAAACTTACGGACACGTTACAGTCCGACAACCAGTAATTTTCATCGCTCAGAAACGTCAAATGAGCTTCGTTAAATCGCTAATATCGTTAATCAACAGTCCCTGCGTGCGGATATCGCGATTATCGCGGTCATTCGAGTTTTCAGCTCCACTATGCGCAGTGCCGATAATAAATCTCCGATAAAGACTAAAAACTCCGACAATTTTGCTATTCGTGTATTTTCTGGATTATAAATTATTGCCAATTAATTCAAGAAATCCAAAGAAAATAAAAAATTTTGAGTAAAATATTAAATGATTCAACTATGTATCTGTAAAGTTTCGACACACTCACATCCTTTAAGACTTCCTATCCATGTGCCTATCTGTTCTCGATCCCCGCCGTCGATCGGCGAAGAAAGTTTCTCATAACCGGGCAAAGGCGAGTGGACCTATTACGGCGTATTAGCTGTTTTTTTTGCATTTTTTTGGTTCTTTTTCTAAAATTGAATCGTTAATATTAATTTAGTTGAAATAAACCCGTTAAATCGTTAATATTAATGTAATTGAAATAATCTCGTAAAATCGTTAATATCGTTAATCAACAGTCACTGTGTGCGGATATCGCGAATGTGGTGGACATTCAAGTTTTCATCTCGACCATGCACAGTGTCGATGATAACTCTCCGATAAAGACTGACTCCAATAACATTGTAATTCGGATATTTTCTGTATAATAAATTGTCTCTAATAATTTTTTTTTTTAATGTTAAGTAAAAAAACTTAAATATTTTAACTATGTTTCTTTAAAGTTTTGAACACGCATACATCCTTTTAGACTTCCTATACACGTTCCTATACATTCTCTCCTTGATCCCCCCCCGCCGATCGTTGAAGAAAGTATCTCATAACCGGGCAACGGCGAGCAGACCTATAACGGCCTATTAGCAAGCCTATGTTTTTTTTTTTCATTTTTTCATTCTTCCTTTTTTTATTATTCTGGCTAATACAGCATTTTAGCCTAGTTGTAATCTATAACCCTGACGTAACACAGTTTTAACCTCAGTTTTAATTTTTAAAGACTAAAACCCCGATAATTTTGCAATTCGCATATTTTCTGGATAGTAAATTCTCGCTAATTAACAAAGAATAAAAAAAAGTAATAAAAATGTAGTAATAATTATTTAACTATGTAACATCCTTTAAGATTTCCATGTGCCTATCGGTTCTCCTCGACCCCCCCTCCCCTCCACCCCGCCACCGATCGTTGAAGACACTGTCTCATAACCCCGCAAAGGCGAGTCTCTGTGTGTGTGTTTTTTTTTCTTCATTTTTTCGTTTTTTTTCATTGTCTCGGGTAAAGCAACATTTTAGCCTAGCTCTTTTTTTTCATATTTTCAGTTATTTTTTTTTTCATTATCCCAAGTGATCCAGCATTGCAGCCCAGTTGTAGTCTTCAAAGCCCAAAACTCCGACAATCTTGCAACTCCTATATCTTCAAAACAAAAAATTCTCCCTAATTAACAAACAATAAAACTCTAATAATAACAATCTAACAATATTTTTCAAAAAAAATTCGAATCACCCATACATCCTCCAAGACTTCCTATCCACATCCAATCCGTTCCCTCCATCCCCGCCGCCGATCCTCGAAGAAAGTATCTCATAACCCCGCAAAGGCGGAGGGGCCCCATAACGGCGTATTAGCGAGCCTCTCTTTTTTTCTCAATTTTTTTCTTCACATTTTTTTAGCCTTTTTTTCATTATCCCGGGTAATACGGCATACCTACCGGCAACAGTATTACGGCGAAGGAGAGTCCAGGAGAGGCCGAGTGGCCGCTCGGGCTCTTTGCCGCTGTTGGCGGTTACGTGCCAACACGTAATTCTCGGTGAGCGCGCGAGAGCCGTGGCTGCTCTCTCGGGGCCCGGCCCGCCACTTTATAGTTTACGCGTTGGCGTGGGAGCAGCTCGTTCCGCGAGCAAGACCCGAGAGAGCCTCTCGCTCGGTTGCTCGTGTGCGTTATTGTGCGCTTATAAATAAGGCGACCTCTCTCTTCGAGGAGGTGCCGCAGTTGCTGCTAAGTTCCGGCTTCCAGTCGGCCGCGCGCGGGCGAGTCCCGCTATTAATACCATACCGGCGCTGCTTCTATTCCGCACACATGCACCCATGTGTGTACGTATGTGTATATGAGTACGTATGTGTGCGGTAAAGTATGCAGCGGAGCTCGTATACCGGCAACTATTTTTCCACCTCCGTTCGATTCGCACCGCTTCGGATAGGTCCGGCTCGCTCGGACCGGCGCGCCAACGTCTCCGGACCTTTTCCGACAACCGGCGGAGAGTCCTCTCAACGTTGGCGTGTGTGTGTGTGTGTGCAGGGAGCGCGTGCGTTTCCGCGGAGTTTCTCACAATCCGCGACGACAGTGTACGGGACCGCGAGAGACGCGCACGTTGCGCGGGGAACAGCGAGAGGGGGAGAGACACGCGCTTCGCGAGCGCTGAGCTTTTATTTGTATGTATGTACATGTGTTTGTATATAAGTGACTGGAGGACGGATCTTTTATTCTTGTACACGGAAAATGCGGCCTTTTGATTTCTTTCACGTCGTATATATTTATGTATATATATATATATATATATATAAAGGGGAGAGCGGGGCAAAACGGACGTTGAGGGCAAAACTTAATTTTTCAATACACTGAAACGAAATTACATAGTAAAAACAACAATACTGACTTCATAGCATAAAAAACAGTGACTGGAAGAAGAGGACGTATCTTTTATTCTTGTAGACAGAAAATGCGGCCTTTTGATTTCTTTCGCGTCATATAGGCTAAAAGTGGGGAATATGGCCCGGTCCATATATTATTGATTTACGTGTTAATCGAGGTGGGCCATATTCACCACTTTTCCCCTATATATGTATATATATGTATAAAAGGGAGAGCGGGGCAAAAGGGACATTGAGGTCAAAATTTAATTTTCCAATACACTGAGACAAAATTACATAGTACAAGCGACAATGCTGACTTTTTACCATAAAAAATAGTTCCCAAGGGGAAGGTCTACATAGTTACGACAATGACAAAAAATCATGGCTGCAACCATAATTGTAATTTTACCAATTGAATACATACCATCAGAAACGATCTATACAAACGTTCCCCCTGGGAACTATTGGTTATGTACAATATTACACTGTTATACAAAAATTACACTGAGAAAAAGGATAGTATTTTCTACATAATATCCGTTTTCTCAGTGTAATTTTTGGGTGCCCCATTTTGTTCCAACGATAAATCCGGATTTTCAACCCCGTTTTGCCCCACCGACCACCATCGTCACCGTCCGAAAGTTATTGGAAAATTGCGTTTTGTCCGCTTATCCCGTTTTGCCCCGCTGTGCCATTTTGCCCCCTCTCCACTATAGGTATGTATGTTTATATATAGGTGATTGCGGTTGTGTATGTACGCTGGATGGTGCGGAGGTTTCATCTCGGAAATTGCAGACTATACAGAGAAAGATATGACGAGCCAGCAGGGATCTCCACGCTATATACGTAATGCGCGGAGGCGAATTAATGTTTGCCCAGAGGTGAATGTATGATAGGAGGAGACACCACCACTGGGCGCGCAACGGCCGCTCGGGGAAGCCACTTGCGCTTACCGAATAAATGTGCGCGCTTCAGATTTTATGGGGGGAAACGGGTTGGACGGGTGCGATCGTGGGACGAGATGAAAGATATCTAATTGCTGATCAACGTTTTTATTTCTTTTTTTTTAGAGAAATACTTTTCGCTCATTTGAAAAATTGGTATTAAAATTCTTGTTCGGTAGATGAGAAATAATTGCTGTTGCAATTTTTGAGAACAGAGATTTTTCGACAATCGTACGTTTTGGGGTTTTTTTAAGATGTAGATTTCTTAAATTAATTTGGACTTTCGTTGAAAAATGGAATTGAAAGTACTGTGGCAAAATCGTTAGAAACTTATGGGCAATTAAATTTTTCGCACGTTTCAATCGTCCGTATAAACGTAAAATATTTTATTTCCAACGTAATTGTGTTTCGTCCTATAATAATCAACTATTTATATTCGTTGCGAAATTCGAAGGCACGACGCTCAAAATAGTTCCAGGCTTTTAGTGGATCCGGTAAAAAAAAAAAAAACTTTTCGTTTGTCGAACAGTTTCCCGATTGCTATACTTAGCAGCGTTTCCTTTTCCGCGCTCTTTGCCACGAATTTATGCGCCCGGAAAATACGTCAGCTGGCAATTTTCCGAGATCTGTTGCCTGGCACTCGAGTGAGGCTTTTTAGTTATGAATTCATATTCGATGTTTATGAACTATAATGGGTTCGGTGCTACGTTCGCGGCGTCTACTTCGGCTGGGTGCGGCCAGATAGTTTAACAAAAATGTGTACGGTTCTTGAGGTGCGAGGCAGCGACATGGAAACTCGGTACTGGAAACTGTATTCATATACCAAAGTAGCGAGAGTACTGGTATTTACGATACTAAATGGCGTACTGGCAGCGTCAATACGCGCTCGATGTACATTTAAACTCACACACAGCCACAACCATGACCAACATTGGCACGGAAGTTAGCAACGTTGCCCCAACGAAAACATTCACAGCCGTCACCGCTTGCGAACGGTAGTCTTCGTGGTGGAGCGATAATAACGTGGGACCTGGGACCTGGGACCTTAGTCTGAGACCTGAGACCTGGAACCTGAGACCTGGGATCTGGGACCTGGGATATGCGACCTGGGATCTGGGATCTGGGATCTGAGACCTGGGATCTGGGGCCTGGGACCTGGGATCTGGGACCTGGAACCTGGGACCTGGGATCTGGGATCTGGGATCTGGGATCTGGGATCTGGGACTTGGGACCTGGGATCTGGGACCTGGGACCTGGGACCTGAGGCTTGAGGCCTGAGACCTGGGATCTGGAACCTGGGATCTGGGATCTGTGATCTGGGATCTGGGATCTGGGATCTGGGATCTGGGATCTGGGATCTGGGATCTGGGACATGACTTTCGTTTTGTTAGAAAAGCAACTAAAACGGTAACTTTCGATAAATTTCGTTGGAGTAACGTTGCTAGCTTCTGTGCCATGACGAACAGAGGTGTATTTCGCCTCGGTGTTCTCTGTCACCTTCTGGACACCACTGGCAGCACCGTCGGTCAGGAATGTCTCTACCGACGTCTAATCACTGCCACCGGTATTCCACGCACGCACTGCCGTGCCAGGCGAAGGAGAGACGCGCGAGAAGTCCGAAGAGATACAACCAAAGACGGGGGATAAAGCGGGTGAGAGAACCGGACGACAGAGTCGATCGGGGGACTGCACCTCCGGGCGTTACCGCGGGCACGAAATTGACGTGGAATAAATCGATTCACGGTAAACGCATCGATCGAACGAGACATTTTCACGCTTCCCGAATAACTCCCGTGGGAAAAGCCCACGGGCTTCGAGACTGCGAGATGTCGCCGAGGGGCGGTGCTTTACGCACGCGGATGAAATAATTCTTTGGCTATTCGGCTCGACCTGACGAGGCGGAAATAGTCAAAGGAATTTATCTTTAGGGCTTCGCTGGGCGGCTTTACAAACGCGGTGGTTTTTTTTAAATACGATATGAATTTCTTCAATCAATTTTTTTCAGGCCCATCGAAGAAAATACAGTTCGAGGTCAGTCTATGCATTTTTTCTGATTTTTTAAAAATAAACTTTTATAATCGTTTTAACGTTTTGAAGATCGCTGGTTTGCAAAGTGCTGCCCAGTCGTGAAAGGGTTAAATATAGCGTCGGCGACTGAATTCTGAGTGCAAATTTTTCTGCGGCTCGAAAAATTTGTGGAGGCGGATTAGAAAACGATCATTTAATATCTCAATATCGTCAACTATCCAAATTAATTTTGTAATAAAAAATAATAATATAACCATATACTCTTATAAATACTTAATAAATGTCGGTATTAATAATCTTAGGTCTGGCGCTGAGTGTCAAAACATTTAGAAACTAGCAAATCTGCGGTCCCTTAGAGTGAATTATTTTTCGGTTGATCGTCTCTCTTCTTCCATCAGACCGATTTTGCATAACAAACCGTAAGCTGTTGTCGCCGATTATAAAAAAAATGTATCTGTCGTGAGACATTATTATTCGAATCTTGGCCCCGAGCGGTCATGAAATCTCGGACCAGCCTTGCCGTGCAGCTGACAACGACCTCGTCCCGAATTTGCGGTTTACTCTCAACGATGGTGACAAAAGGTCTGCGGTTGCCCTCGGCACTCGTGACTTATGTAACAATAACCGTTTGTAACGATATTCATGCACATGCGTGTGCATACACGGTATAACAATCGCAAAAATATAAAAATATAAAAATATAAAAATGTAAAAATATAAAAATATAAAAATGTAAAAATATAAAAATATAAAAATATAAAAATATAAAAATATAAAAATATAAAAATATAAAAATATAAAAATATAAAAATATAAAAATATAAAAATATAAAAATATAAAAATATAAAAATATAAAAATATAAAAATATAAAAATATAAAAATATAAAAATATAAAAATATAAAAATATAAAAATATAAAAATATAAAAATATAAAAATATAAAAATATAAAAATATAAAAATATAAAAGGCTCGCGCTTCTCTCCGTCGATCTTTCGCGCACAGGTAAGCGCGACGCGGAGGGCGCATGGAAATTGTAATCGATCGTAATTGCCAACTCGGTGCAGGACTTCGGTTGCGCCGTGCCTCGTGCGTAGGCCATTTTATAACCGAGTGCAATGGCATGATAAATAACGTTTAAGTTTCTGTAACAGCGTGAGAGAGTCTCGAACGCGAAGACCGGTGATTAAGGCGACAGGGGGGCGAGTTTATTATCATTCGTAATTCGATAGGATAACCCGGAGCGTGCCTGCGTGCAACCTCGGCATAGATGTACCAGAATCGACCGTAGCCGACGCAGACCCTCCGGGTGAATGAATTTTCGCATTCACCCCGTGTCCAGAAGACATTATTCGCTCGTTCGATTATACAACACAGTTGGAGTCGATACAGCATAGTCGATGACGGACGACCGATATTATCGCGACTGACTCGCAACGAAAAATAATCGGGTGTTACGGCCGATCGCAAGTATTTATTTCTACAGATGGAATTAAATCACGCATCGAAGATATCGAAAGTTCTGAATGAATTACTGCAGTTCGCTGTTTCTAGAGTTCGTCACGACCAAAATTTGAAAGCTTTTTTAACGTTAAGCCTCCTCTAAAAAATCATACCCATGTCAATCCGACTGACCCTATGTAATAAATATAGATAGATGAATAGATGGTTTATTGTGTTCTGGGAAGAATCTCCTAAGGACCAAGCGATACACATAAGCGGCACATATGGCGAGGCGAAGAAAGTTTTGAGTACAGAATAGTTAGTATATAGTTTACGCAGCGCATTTAAGATTTAAGAATATTATATGTAGAGCAAAATTATAGCGAATCCGGAGTAAAATCAAATATGATAGATACACCCAAAAAAAAATTATTTGACGGCCACCGTTTATTTGGTTTAAGTAAAATATTTATTTGATGTAAATAAATATTTATTTATATTAAGTAAATAGTTACTTATATGGAATAAATATTTACTTGAATCAAATAAATATTTTAATTAAAGCAAATAAACGGTGCCCGTCAAATAAATTATTTTCCTGTGTGCATCTAGTAAACATTTTTTCATGATAATATAATAGTATAATGTTTTTATTATATAGTAATAATAATAATAATAATAATAGATATCTAATAAGCATTTTTTTTATAAAAAAAAATTGAGATTGGTCATTAGCGATATGGGTCAGACATTCGCAACGAAGATTTCCTGGTGATAGTTTCTTTTTTTTTTTTGCTCTTCCGTTTTCGAAATCGCGGATCTGCTCGTTAGGATTCTCGCGGCAAAGCAGGAGGTGTATAAAGAGTTGATAGAGTACCATGTTGCGGACGGAAGCGTGCTCGCAATAGGAAACGAAGCATTCCGCGCGCGAAACACGCCGAGGCGATGGAGAGTGTACGCGTGCATGTAGTTGAGAGTTCATAAACGCGACGGAGGTCCGAACAGAAGTTTCGCAACGTTTACCGGGACGACGATTCGTCACGGTGTTGTATGTACAAATGTCGTGGTGGTGGCTCGGAGACGGACCTAAATGCCAGCGGAGCCGAGAAACGTTCTACAAACTTAACTGCCCTATAGGTGGAATCGATTATAGAGAAAACAAGTTTTTTAAGTTTCATTCATGATACACTGAGAAAAAAAAAGAAAAAAAATTTAACGTTGGAAAATTAATTTAATTAATTCAAGAAAATGTCGGAAATTTTTAACAAAAAATAGAATTCTGCGTTTTCTTTTAACTCAAATGGACGAATGTGAAAAAAATGAATTAACAAAATTTGTTTTGTGAATTTAAATTTTTTAATGTTAATAATTTTTTTCTATACAAAAATTACCGACTGGCCAGAAATCCGTGAGATTTCAAATTTTAGTCGGCTATCCACATCTTGATCGACACCCATGCCGGAATGTCGTAAAAATCGTTTCTCCGGGAAACACGAAACCGACACTTCCGACAAGAATTTCTTGAAACGGTGAAATCACGAAAGGTAGTAAGTCGCGTAACGCGCTTCTGACTATCACGTATTAAACGTGAAATTATAAAGCAGCAAGAGCGGGTGCAAAGATCGGCCCGGAAGATGACGAATGTAAAAAAAATGTAGTATTCTCAAAATTTGTTTTGAGAATGAACATTTTTTAATACATTTTTTTTATAAAAAAAAAAAAAATTACCGCCTTGCCGGAATTCCGTGAGATTGATCAGTCTTCAAATTTAAGTCAGCTATCCACATCTGGATCGACAGCCATGCCGGAACGTCGCAAAAATCGTTTCTCCGGGAAACCCGAAACCGACACTTCCGATAAGAATTTCTCGAAACGGTGAGATCACGAAAGGTAGTGAGAGTCGCGTAACGCGCTTCTGAATATCGCGTATTAAACGTGAAATTATAAAGCAGCGAGAGAGCGGGTACAAAGATCGGGCCGGAAGATGACGAATCTTCGGCGAGTCGCTCGTAGTCCGAGTCATCGGAAGAGGCGCGCGCATGCGCGCGGGCGCGCGAAAGACCGAGAAACAAAGAAACGACGCGAAGGAACGCAACGTACGGGAGGACGACTAACGTTTCCGGCGACCGACAGACTGCGGTTTACCAGTCGGCGGTGACAGCGATCGGGGAAGCGAGGCTCGGGGCAACGAATGCAGGCGCGAAGGATTACCTAACTATTCTGTCGCGCTCGGCGACGAATCATTTGATTACTCACCGAACCGACTCGACGTCCCTCGATGCCGATCACGAACCGAACAGGTCACCGGGAACTTGTTCCTTTTCTTCTCTCGCGTCGCCATCGGATAATCCAACGTTTCACTGCTATAACAGAACATAAAAAAAATAAAATAGCTAAATATATAATTTAACTATTAAAACTATTAATTTAATTATAAAATTGATAAAAGGTAAAAAGGAAATAAAATAAAATTTATTGTTGAAAAATAAATTACATTTTTGTTGCACTTATCTCGGTGAAATAAAATATACCGATAAGGTGAAAGGCCCAATTATTGACCGTGGAGCAATTACTGTCCGTTAATCATATTATCTACGATAGAAAAGACTAAACTTTTCTGTAATACCAGTTATTTAAATACCTCCACTATTTTTAACACTCTTCTTTCATTTTCAATGCTATGCGGAGCTTAGGTGGTCAGCAATTGGGCCGTTCACCTTAGTCAGTTTCGACGCAACTTCGTCGAGACTATATTTCGCAGACATTTTTTTAGCCCGTTCGGTCTGGTATTTACAATTTTTCAAAGCGTTAATCAACCGTATCAACGAACATTTTACGACGTCCATTCGCACTTTTTTTTACCTCTAATATTTTCCCGAGAATACTCAGTATGCGTGTGAGAAAAATAAATCGGAATTTCGTTAATTTTTTGCTGCCGGGGGGGGGGGGGGGGGGATGGTTCGATGTGTGAAGTATATTAAAGACACGACTCAAGTTCGCAATTCAGCGATCCTCTTAATGCACTTATAATGTTATATTCGCAAGATATCTCTTATGATTTGTTATTATTATTATTATTACTATGTTATTTATTGTTGACAATAGATTATGACAAATGCTGCAGTGAAGCAATCCAATGAAATTGCATTCGCTCGGTTATTTAAATATTTTCAAATATCATAACGTGGCAGCTCGGTTAGAAAACGGCTTCGTCTCAATAGAATAATAATAATAATAATAATAATAGATTCAATAATCGCGATCGCCGGATAACATATTCTTAAGGAACCGAATTTTACTTCCGATTCGAATATCAAATTCCACGCCTATGTGCTGTATGGGATTTAGGATTTCCAAATTCCACTCCGATACGCTATGAATGCCGAAATTTCGGAAATATAGCATATGGAAGTCATTTAGAATTTTCAAATTCCACTCCCATACGCTATGATTTCCGAAATCTCGAGAATATAGCATGTGGAAGTCATTTAGGATTTTCGGATTTTACTCCCGTGCTATATGGGATTTGGGTTTTTCGAAATTCACTCCCATACGCTATGAAAGCCGAAATCCCGAGAATATAGCGTATGGGAGTGATTTCGGATTTTCGAAATCCACTTCTATATGCTATGAAAGCCGAAATCCCGAGAATATAGCGTATGGGAGTGATTTCGGATTTTCGAAATCCACTTCTATACGCTATGAAAGCCGACATTTCGAGAATATAGCGTATGGGAGTGATGGTACCCTTACCATTTTTCTGACGAAAATGGATTAAAAAAAAAACATTATTTTTTTCAAAAATAACTACAACACCCTTTAACCGAAAAATAATAAAAACCCAGAAAGCGCCGATTTTCCCCCGTCTCAACAAAGGCTCATCAACCCCCGAACCAGTGCGACCGACTTCCGATCAGAAACCCAAAAAAAAAAAAAAAAAAAATCCATACCAAACCGCGAGTTCGCCAAAGCCCGCCGAGCTTCCGACGTTTCCGCGAGGGTCTCTTCCTCGCGGGGGACGGAATTTCGTTCCGGTTTCGAGGGAAAGAGCGGCGATGCGAGAATCGCCCGATGAGACGAGGTACTCGCCGACGAGTAAGAGCCATCCCACTCCGTATATATCGTCGCGGGTATAAAGGAGAGCCCTGAAACGCGCGCCCTTCCCGTTTCGCCGGGTTGGGAGGCGTTTCATTTCCTTGGCGACTTCCGGCAAACGCGACGCTTCCGCCATATCGGGGCCGCGACGTAGCCCGTTTTGCCACTGGAGCTTTCGCCGCCGTACTCGCTGCTCGAGTCGTCCCGGAGTCGCTCGGCGTTCCTGCGCTCCCGAGTTCCGGTTCCGGTTCCATCGCCGCCGCCGCTCCCGACGTCCTCCATTCCCCCCCCCCCCCCGCCCCTCCCGCCGCACCGCGCTCTCTACAACGTCGACGGAGCCGCCGTCGCCGCCCTTCCGTTTTCGCTTCGCCGTTCTCCTTTCGCATCCGTTCGTTTCTGGCTTCCTTCCCCTCGCAGTTCCCGTCGCACCCGCGCACCCCCGGCCAGATTCTATCCGACGCCGGCGACTCCGACGCGGAAGAAGGAACGAGGGGGTGGAAGATTCTATTCCAACGTTCGCTTACGTTTCAACCCCCTCGGAACCTGTATCGTTCCTCTCCTCGCAGACACGCCGGAGCACCGGCAGCGCCGGGGGTTGGAAAAAAAATATCACATCGCGCGTTTCGTTTTTCTCGATCGGCGAAAAATGAACGAGTCGATGGAGGTCGGAGAGCTTTTTTTTTCTTTTTTTTTAAGTGAACTTAAACGTGTAATTCTTTTTTTGCTTCGGAATGGGTAAAATGGTGAAAATATATCGTTTTAAAGAAATATTACAAATAACATTTTTTTTGTGCAAATAAATATTCAGTACATAAATTGTATCGTGTTCATGTGGGCAAAGATATATATATTTTTTATATGTACACAGTAAAAAATAATTTCGTAAAAACGGAATGCGAAATTTGGTAAAAATAATTTTGTTAAATAGTGACAGAATCGTTTGTCACTTATCTGAATATACGAACCTGTCCTTTCATTTCCTGTGTCATTGACAATTTCAGATTGTACTTTTGTTTGTAAAACTAAAAAATTAACAAATAAAAAACTGTGGACGTTTATGGACAATATAAGTTGTTGTAAAAAGTACGAACTTTTTTTACTGTCTGCACGAATATATCCATCACACCTCGACCGCTTAGAAACAAAAGGGCGTTGCCCGTATGCTTTAATCCATGAGATGCACCCTTTCCTCTTTTAGCAGTAGATACAGTTCACAATATACGAATATGGCTTATATAGGGTAAAAGTGGTGAATATGGCCCACCTCGATTAACACGTAAATCAATTATATACGGACCGGGCCATATTCTCCACTTTTACCCTACCCATTTTTTCATAAAAATCATATTTAATATACGAAAAATATATTTCCTCATTTTTTCCACCTGGCCAAAGACTCAACCTTGTACTTTGATAAAAAAAAACAATTCGACCACAGCGTAAAATTGCCTATTGTACCGCAAGTCCTTGCAATTTCCCTCGCCAACGACATACGGCGATTGGAGCAACGGAAATTCATCCGTTACTCATATGTCTCCGGAACATACGAGGCAGAGAAACCTCGCCTCAAAGTCGTTCGCGTGGCGTATAAATATTTGAAAAGGTCCAGACACGCGTTTTTTCAACTCCCAAAAAAAAAAAAAATAAAAAAAAATAGTAAAAAAAAAAATGATGTAGAATTTTCTCTGCGGCATGGGGCGTGAGCGACAACAGTGGAAGGCGAGGGTGTAAAAAAAATACCGCAACCGTGCAGTGTCCCCTTTCGGTATTTTTTGTTGCCCTTCGGGGTACGAGTGAGGCCGTCGCACACACGACGATCTTACGGACTGAAAAGCACGGAATTCCGGGAGGGCCGCCGAAGACGTCGAGGAAGCGCTGCGAGGGGGAGAGGCAGCGCGTAACGGATCCTCAGGGCGTCGTCTTCTTCGTCGTAGGGGAGAATCTCGCTACCTCGCGCTTCCACGATGCGTGTGCACGCTACTGTAGCCTACAGCCGACCCGTGGAGATTAAAACCATATGGGGGTTGCCCTACGCTGCGTTAACTTCCGACGAGCCCAACGGAGTACATCGAAGCTGTACAGGGTCGGGAACATACGCGATTCGTTCGGGCCACCTGACACTCGCCGGGTGATGCGGAACGACAACATAGGACTTGTTATTTAAACCTCGGCGAAGGAGGGGTAAATCTTCTTGGGGTCTCGATTTATGGGTCGTGATTAATCTCGGGTTAATAAGTTTAAGTGCAAAATTGCAGTGGTAGTACATTGTTGATCAGTCGGTTAAAATAAAAGGTTTGTACATTGAAGAAATACTTTTTTTTATACCTGAGACTCGCCGGGTGATTCCGAACGACAACACATGAGTTGTTATTTAAACCTCCCTAAAGGAGGGGTAAATCTTCTTGGGGTCTCGATTTATGGGTCGTGATTAATCTTGGGTTAATAAGTTTAAGTGCAAAATTGCAGTGGTAGTACATTGTTGATCAGTCGGTTAAAATAAAAGGTTTGTGCATTGAAGAAATACTTTTTTTTATACCTGAGACTCGCTGGGTGATTCCGAACGACAACACATGAGTTGTTATTTAAACCTCCCTAAAGGAGGGGTAAATCTTCTTGGGGTCTCGATTTATGGGTCGTGATTAATCTCGGGTTAATAAGTTTAAGTGCAAAATTGCAGTGGTAGTACATTGTTGATCAGTCGGTTAAAATAAAAGGTTTGTGCATTGAAGAAATACTTTTTTTTATACCTGAGACTCGCCGGGTGATTCCGAACGACAACACATGAGTTGTTATTTAAACCTCCCTAAAGGAGGGGTAAATCTTCTTGGGGTCTCGATTTATGGGACGTGATTAATCTTGGGTTAATAAGTTTAAGTGCAAAATTGCAGTCACACTTCATTGCTGATCGCTCAGTTACAACAAAAGGTTTGCATCTTGACCAAACATTTTTTTTCCACTTGTCACTCGCCGGGTCATGCGGAATGACAATACAAGAGTTGTTATTTAAACTTTCCTGAAGGAGGGGTAAATTTTCTTGGGGGTTCGATTTATGGCACGTGATTAATTTTGGGTTAATAGGTATAAGTGCAAAATTGCAGTCACACTTCATTGCTGATCGGTCGGTTAAAATAAAAGGTTTGAACATTGAACAAATACTTTTCTTTTTCCTAGTCTGGAACATACGGGACGTTCGTTCAAGCCACCTGACGCTTGCCGGGTGATGCGGAACGACAACACAAGACTTGTTATTTGGACGTCCCCGAAGGGTGGGATTAAATCTTCTCGGGGTCTCGATTTATGGGTCGTTGCGATCAATTTATTGATTATAGTAAGTACAATAGTTCGGCTTAATAAATTAGAGTGCAGAATTGCAGTTCCACTTTATTCTTGATTGCACAATTCAATCAAACGGTTTGTACATTGAACAAATATTTTTTTATCCTTGCCCTGATCCCAAAATTGCGAAAAAAATGGTTTTCACAAAAACTTCACAAAATGGTAAAATTACCAAAAATAAATAAATTGTCCTTATTCATGACCAAGAACTCTTCGTCAATTGATCAAAAAATTACCTACCGTCTATTTAATTCCTTAAAAAAAAAAAAAAATCTGCCGATCAGCGCCAAAATTGGATCCGCGCGATCTTCACATATTCATCGCCCGGAATTCGTGAATTTGTCAAAACAGTAATTTGTGTAGTCGATAGTGCACGTGGGCAGCGACTCTGTAACCCAACGCCGTCTCGAGTGTTCCCATTCGTGTACGATTTTCCACCA
Organism: Ichneumon xanthorius; assembly: GCA_917499995.1. Classification (NCBI taxonomy): domain Eukaryota; kingdom Metazoa; phylum Arthropoda; class Insecta; order Hymenoptera; family Ichneumonidae; genus Ichneumon; species Ichneumon xanthorius. Next base: position 4,912,639 of record OU824207.1, read on the forward strand.
TATATATACACGATTAGTGTCGGGCATGCAGTTTGGAGCATCCGGAGAGCACCTGATTGTTCGGAAACCTGCCGAGGAGCCGGATTGTGTTCGAAGGTTCGAGTTTCACGAGTTCTCTCCCCGCGGCTGCACAACGGTCTCCCCCCCGTCGTGAGAAGTCGAAGAAGTAATTATCGAGGAGGTCCCGGAGAGCCGACGGGAGCTCGTCGGCGTCACAAGGAGAGCCACACGTGTGCGCCACTCGTCCTTCTCCCTTCTGGGGTAACCTTTCACACGCCCTCCGTCGCCTCGACTGCCGCGGCACTCGAGCTCCGGCGGATATTAGAGATGAAGGGACAAGAAGCTTGGATGACTCCCTCGGCTCTAAGGGCGACGACGGGAACCCTCGATTTTCATCGAGAGGACTGATATCGGCACTGCCGTGAGGGAACGTAACGAGCCACTTCGCTCAACTGCTCCCTAACGATCGATGATCGCTGCAGATCCGATATTTATACACTTTGCCATTCTGGGTAGAACTTTTTTTTTTTTTTTTTTCATTTTAAAAATCACTTCTGTATTTTCCGACTGAGTGGAAGAGAAGAGTGCCATTTTTTTATATGCGTTACATTTTGTTATCGCTCGGGGAATACATTTGAACAGAGTCATCGAATACACACGTAGAAATAAAGTGTATTGAAAAACTGGCGGTTATGGTGGCTCCCATGTTTCGCCCGCTCGCAGTATCCGTTTGAGTATCTGTGAGTATCCATTTGAGTATCCGTTTGAGTATCCGTTTGAGTATCCGTTTGAGTATCCGTTTGAGTATCCGTTTGAGTGTGTGTGAGTATTTGTGAGTATTTGTGAGTATTTGTGAGTATTTGTGAGTATATGTGAGCATTTGTGAGTATTTGTGAGTATTTGTGAGTATTTGTGAGTATTTGTGAGTATTTGTGAGTATTTGTGAGTATTTGTGAGTATTTGTGAGTATTTGTGAGTATTTGTAAGTATTTGTGAGTATATGTGAGCATTTGTGAGTATTTGTGAGTATTTGTGAGTATTTGTGAGTATTTGTGAGTATTTGTGAGCATTTGTGAGTATTTGTGAGTAGCTGTGAGTGTCACTATATCTGTGAGTGACTGTAAGTATCTGTGAGTACCTGTGAGTATCTGTATGAGTAACTGTGAGTACCTGTGAGTACCTATGAGTATCAGTATGAGAACTGTGAGTATCTGTGAGTGGCTGTGTGAGTAACTGTGAGTATACATGCTTATATGTGAGTATCGGTGTGAGTATCCAATCGACATGAACTTTATGATTACGTAGATGTATTTTTCGATACATTGAGTACAGATGTGCAAATACATTTCGATTGGATTGAACCAACAGAGGATGCATTTGAATCTTGTATAAAGTCGCTGAAGATAGATACACGAAGTATCTGCGAAAAACACATGCATCTCGCCTATTCCAAAATACAATCGAAATATGTAAACTTTCGTATAAAAACAAGATAACATAACACACACTTTTTATTCGCTTCAACTGCGCATGCGCGTGACTTTCACCCTCAAACTACCATAAAACCACCAAACCCATCTTACAAAAACCCGTATGAAAACTGTTGTAAAAATGTCGACTAAATTTTGATAAGAGAAACCCGAAGATCGGAAAGTCGACGATCCCGAATACGCCGAAGCCCCCTCGAGAGTGGCACTTCGGGACCTGCGCGTCGCGAATACGGAGGATACTTTCGGTAAAGTAAACTTTCTTGTAGCTTCGAACGCTTCGGGACTCGACGCTTTTGTTTGCGCAAAAGATTCCTTCGCGTTGTGTGTTCGTCGATACTTCCGGGAGTTTGCGATACACTCGTTCGCTCTTCGGCGCCAAAGGCGCGGCGGGGGGGGGGGGCGGGTGAAATCCGAGGGGAAGCGTAGCCGTAGGACGAGCCGGAGGGGTGGCAGGTGCAAAAGGAAAACGTGTAGAGGGTACCGGAGACGAAGCTTAGGTGTTCGATATATACATTTATCGGCTGCTGAGAAACGGAAGGGCGCATCTCCCACCGTCTTACGAGGCACTGGACGCGAGTTACGCCCTTCTGCTTCTCGGCGCTCGGTGTATGTGCACGTCGCTGGGAAGCCCTTCAGGAAGCCTCGGGCGCATCGCATCGAGTCGCTTCGGTGGTCCTTACAGAGTACACGGTACACCTTCGCAGACCCGGACATCGGACACCTTTGAATTCCGTCGGATCGTTCGCCCGCGAGAGTCGGAGCAACAACCCCCCCCCCCCCCCACCACCTTCTCCCCCCCTCCCCGACCGTTCGAACCCTCTCGGCGCTCGACGAATATCTCCGATTTCCTCGGCTCCTTCGCTCCTCCTCACCGTCGAGGTATTTCGATCCTTCGCAGACGAGCGTAGGCGCGAAAATTTCGCTGGAACATCCCCGGGAGAATCGATCTTCCGACTTCAGGACGACGGAGCGAAGCCCTACAAGAGACGAGGTACGGGGAATATGAAGAGGGAGAATTCTCCAAATGATCAAAAACAGTTCGAATGGGGAAAGTCATTTTTTTTTTTTTTTTCTTAATCCATTAATGGAGCTATGGTGAGGTGGAGGGGATTGCGCCATTTGCAATATTAAAGGACCGTGCGAGGGGAAGTGGGATTCTTTTTTTTTTGGGACGAGGACGATTTTTTAAAAATGTTTTTGGGAATCGGACCTTTGCGGATTTTTCAGCCTGGAGTTACCTTGGTCAGTGCGAAGATCTATGGATTCACCTTCGTTGATTTTATTGGTGGACCAAAATTCTTTTTTTCAATCCAGGAATTTTTTTTAGACACAAAAAAGGATTTCTTTTTATGTTTTTATTAGTTGGATCTAGAGGTAGTTTTCAGTTTCGAGTCATATCGGTTAATGCAAAGATCTATAGATCCGCGTTCAGTAATTTTATTGATGGACATACATTGTTGTAAATCAATATTTTCTTTAACCCCAGAAATATTTTTTTAGCCACTAAAACGTTGTTGAAAAATAATTTCACGGCTTGAATCTAGAGATAGTTTTCAGTTCCGAGTCATAGATCTTTGCATTGACTGATGTCAATGCAAAGATCTATAGATCCACGTTCACTAATTTTATTGGTCGATAAAAAATTAACCCAACTCAACTTTCTTTTATCCACGAATTTCATATGGCTGAAAAATTATATTACGTTAAGTAATACGTATACGGAACCGTGGAAGGAAAAAGAAAAGCCACGTCCTTGGTATCCGTGCGGGTGATTAACGACTTTGACTCCAAAAACGATCGTTCGACGGGGGTTTCAACCGGGCGACTTGCGGCCAAAGTTTTGCGTTCCTGGCCGAGCGACGAGGGACGTCGAGACGAGGGATCGAACGAGGGAGGATCGAGAGCGGGAGGATGTACACCTAATTCTTGTCGAAACCGACCCGAGGAAGAGCTTCGGCCGAAAGTTGGAAACAGGCTAACGACGAGTCAGTGACAAATGACTCAGCTCCGTGCCCGGAAAGAGAAGCAGCATCCCCGGCCGAGTCCCCGGAGAGAGAGCCGACGGAGGAGATGGATCTGCGCCGAAGAAACCAGACACACCGAGAAAAGCAGAGCCGGAGATGAAGGGAGAAAATTATCTGCCAATTACCTGAGCTTTGTGAACGAAACGCGCGTTTCCGCCCCTTCGGCCGATCCTCTCCTTGGCCTCGAATTAAAGGTGAAAAATTGCCAAGGTACATTCAACCCTCCGCCGATTCGACCCCTCATCGATACCCTTTCGGAGGGTTCATAGATTTTTTTTTGTTATTTTTAATTTACATACAAATTCGGAACGGTTCAGTGGGGTTGACAGTAGAAATTAATTTCGTAAAATCGGAAGACGAACTTTCGTAAAAATAATTTTATTTCACTCGGTGGAAAAAAGTGGTTTTTGCGGACGCATCGTAATTTCATTTAAGTTACTATTCACTTAATTTAAATAAATATTTATTTAAATCAAATACATTTTTTGTAAAATAAATTTTAATAAAATTTATTGTGGCGGTCAAATTAATTTTTTTTCTGGGTGCGAGGTGTATTTTTCTTATCGATCGATTAAGAATTTTTCAATGAATTAAATTTTTTTTAATTTTCAAAAGTGTTTCATAAACAGAAAACAAAAAAATTGGTAGGCAATGCAGCAAGAGGTAATTCGTTGGCCACGCTAAAAGAAAACGCGCATAGCTCGCTGCGTGAATTGCACACGTGCATCGGCCAATAACTCACCGCGATAGAGACGAGGAAGTCGGTAATCATCGTAAACTCTCAGATAAGTCTGCACGGATCCCGGAAATGCAAAAAAAAAAAAAACCGGAAGAGAATTGTTATTTACAACTTTACCGCGCAAAGTTTTTTATCGTCTGTGCTCGACCTTCGTCGCAAGGCTGGACGCATGTGGCAGGTATCAAAAGCGGTCCTCGTGACTTCCGTGCCTCTAAAAATTCTCCGCCACAAAAATGCTTGTGCAACAAATACTTTTTTCACAATTTCTTTGTTTTTTTTTCATTGTCCAAAATAAATTACTAAACAGAGCTGGGCAGTACTTGAAGTACGGGGTACTTGTTTGGTACTTTAGGTAAGTACTTGAAGTGCACAAGTAATTTTTGAGTTCACGCACACATTACGGATACTCCATAACTAAGCTTGATATCAAGTACTCAACTAGCATGACGGAACATCAAGAAATTGATGTTTCTATCAATATGACTTTTCAATAAGCATAATTTTAGGGAGAATTTTTTTTTTAAATTTATCTAAAGAAAATTCCATAACAAAAGGACTAGAAGGAAATCATTTCGGTTTTTTTTATAAATGAAATTTTGTATACAATTTTTTATCGATTTTTTTAAATGAAAAAAAGTAGCCCCAAAACGACGAATTACGAAAATTTAAGTTCGCGATTTTTTTTTCAAAGTGGAATTCAATTATGTGCCAATTACTTTGAACCTTTATTTTTTAGCCTAGATAACGCTTGACGCCACGAACCTAATTGCGAAAAGTACTTAATACTTAAAATACAATACGTGCTTGATACTTAAAGTAGAACAAGTACTCGACACTACAAGTACAAAAAGTGCTTGATACTTCAAGTACAAAAAGTGCTTGATACTTTACGTACAAAAAGTACTTGATATTTCAAGTACACAAGGGACTTGATTCTTCAAGTAAAAAAAGTACTTGATACTTTGTACTCGAAGTATTTCTCGTTCCTTAGCCCAGCTGTGGTGCCAAAACGTAAAACCCAAAAGAAAAGAAAAAAATTGAAAAATTTTATAATTTCATACCGAGGCCACACTTGTTTAACTGCTCGGTCATCCGTGTCACGGAAGCTTCCCCACTCGACGATAGAAACACCGCGGCAGGTCGTTAAACATATATTTTATGACTTTTCCTCGCAGACGCGCGTGCGTTTCCCAGAGGAAACGTTAGACCTAATCCCGAGGGGGGAGGGGGGAAGAAAGAGAGACAGAGAGACAGAAAGACAGAAAGATAGAGAGATACTTGTAGTAGGTGCAGCTCGCTCCATTCTCGCTTCCCTTCTCACCCCACGGACAGATTGGCAATCGCACGGGTGGCAGGCGAAGTGGATGTACGCTGGGAGCTTAAAAACACTGCGCATCGCATAATACAATAAAAACCACCGAGAACCAAAACGCCTCGCGGGGCAAAGTTTTACCCACCAAACGCCATGAAATCCGCCCATCAGTTGCCGAGCACTCGGGAACACAAGATAGTTCACCCAGAAAAAAAATCTATTTGATGGCCACCGTTGATTTGGTTTAAGCAACATATTTATTTGATGTAAATAAATATTTATTTCATTTAAGTAACTATTTACTTAATTTAAATAAATATTTATTTCATTTAAGTGACTATTTACTTAATTTAAATAAATATTTATTTCATTTAAGTAACTATTTACTTAATTTAAATAAATATTTACTTCATTTAAGTAACTATTTACTTAATTTAAATAAATATTTATTTCATTTAAGTAACTATTTACTTAATTTAAATGAATATTTATTTAAATCAAATAAATATTTTACTTGAACCAAATAAACGGTGGCCGTCAAAAATTTTTTTTTCTGGGTGTAGTTTCCACCGCTCGCTCGTGGTTTCCCGCTGGTCGAGTGATTGGAGAGCCCGGGACGGAGGAGCGGGGCGAGGGGGCACGCGTATGCTGTCCTCCGGGTTCCATGACGAAGATGGAAGGATGCGGCGACACTCCGGTCCATCGCGCGTCATGCGAGCCGCCGCCCCGCTCAGCCTCTCTGGGGGATCAAAAAGAGCGTGTGCGGATGGCTTCGGAATTGAAAGCCGCGTTGGTACGGCAAGTCGGAGAGATATCGGGACCGGCGATGAGGGAGGAGAAGAGAATGGACCAGCGGAGACCGGGGGTACCGACGGGGGGACCAAAGGGGGCGGCGGAGAAAAGAAGAGATCCAGGGGGACCAAGGACGAAGCGGCACCCCATGCGCGAGTCACGAAACGACGTCGGCGTATCGTTTCCCATATGGGACACCGAGCGGGAGAAACGGGAGGAATATGGCAGAGAGATGAAAGGAGAGAGACCTCGTGTGGATCGTAAACCACACGAGCTACCATCTGTGCCCACTTTTCTCCCTTTGCAGGCTGTGTTCTTCGTTTGTTTCTGCGAGCTGAAACGTTCGAGAGGCCGCGCGGCTCTGGGACTGAGCAGGATGGTCCGCTTGGTCGGCAAGGAGCGAAGTAGGGGAGGCCATTTTTCGACCCGTAGGAGGGACGAGGAAGAACTTTTATGACGAGGCTGAACCGGAAATTTGGAGGCAAAGACTGGTGGCTGATGGAGTTGGAGGCACAAGCGAACCACTCGCAGGTGCGTGGAAATGCTTTCGGATTCCTACGGGTATGCGAATGGTTGGTGGTTCTTAACATTCATTTTGGGTCATTTGTGAATTTGGTGAGGATTTGGAGCATTCTATGATTTTTTTGTTTTTTAATTACGTAACGAGAGACGAGGAAGATAATTAAGTTTTATGATGAAGCTGAACCGGAAATTCGGAGTCAAAGAGGGGTGATTGATGGAACTCGGAACACAAGCGAACCACTCGCAGGTGCATGGAAATCTTTCGGGACTCCTGCGGGTATGCGAATCGTAGTGGTTCTTAGGATAAATTTTGAATCATTTATGGATTTGTTGATGATTTGGGAAATTTCATGATTTTTTTTGGTTTCGAACTTTTTTTTTCGTGTTTGCTTTTATCTGTGCTCGGGTTTAACCCTACGCTTCATGTATCATTTTTTCTATCCTCTAATTCATGACGGGTAGATTCATCTTCCCCACGCGTTTCTTCTACGTACAAGGGTTTTCTGCACATGAATCTCTTAGTGTTTTTTTTTTTTTTTTTAATTAAGAAGAGAATGGCATGGGGTAAATTTGATTTTATTAGAGCTTAGGGGGTGAAAATCACACGTAAAGCCCAAAACGTAACGAAAATTGGCAAAAACTGCATCGCTTTAAAATATCGTCTGGGGTGGTTTTTCACCCCATACATTCTGGGGGTAAGATTGGGGTTCGGTTCAGTGACTTGCAGGATTGCAGTGCATTTCCTTTATTTTTTTTTAGATCTAAGCGCGGGTTTTACGTTACTTCCCAAGTGATCCAAAGGGCGGAGATGATTCTATAATTTCGAAAATGTATCACAGATAGCGTCTCACACCCAAAAAAATAATTTATTTGTCGGGCACTGCTTTAAACAGATATTTTAATTCTCCAAAATAAATATTTATTTAAACCAAACAAATATTTACTTGCGTAGCGCCCGTCAAATAAATAATTTTTCTGGGTGCAAAGTAGCCCGGGTCAAAACGTATTCGTGTATTCCTGTTGAGATAATACTTTCATTTATGTCCCGCAAAAATCTGGCAAAAAATATCGAATTCTCTTTAATCCCGCATCTCGTTCCCAAACGCAGTGCAAGTCATTTTAATTCGATATTGAAAAAAATCATTTTTATCTCCACCAACCAAAAACACATCGCTCAGCTCGAAGGTACAAAAAAACACCAAGCATCGTCCCGAAGGGACTCGTTCTTCCCCCCAAAAAAAAAAAAAAAAAAACCCTCTCTCGCGCAGTGAATTAAAAAGTGCGAAGCTCTCCATAATGCCGCATCCAACCGACCCTGTTCGCGGTATTTCCGCGGCTCTGAGTCCCATCTTTTCGCATTTCCACGAAGAGAACAAATACGCGAGCTCCAAGATTAGCCCTATTTTTTTTCTTCTTTTTTTTTCCACCGCATTAGCAAAACCGCGCGCACCCGCCGCGCCCGGTGGTTTCGCGCCGTCGACGGCCGCGTAGGGTGCCGCACAATACCGGAGATTCGCCGAGCTGAAACAAGGCAACCGGCATTGCAATACCACAAGCGAGATAAGAAGAGAGCAAGATAAAAAAAAAAAGTATTATTATATAGTGCAAGCGCGCGAGCATAAAAAAAAAAAAAAAAAAACCGCCTCCATCCCCGCGGTGGAAAGAAACCACCACGTCCCTTACTCACTCACAGCGTGGTCCGTTAACAACGGCTTTCATCTTTATAATTCAACCCCTCGCGCGCGGCCGGCCGCGGGGAGGGGGGAGGCCCGCGTTTGCCACCCTCATACCCCGATTCATTTTGCCTCTTCGCCCTAATGCTTTTTTATCATCCCTCGTCCAGGCTCGGCGTCACATCTCGCACACACATATTGCGCAGACGAGTTCCCTTTTCTCTATGCGGTCCCCCCTCCCCCCTCGCCCACCCCCTCCCTCGCCGCCCGCCCCCCTCCCTCGCACTCCGTTCGACGCTCTCTAGCACTGTTATTTTTTTTTCTTTTTTTTTTTATTTCCCCTCAATCTACAATCCCCGTATAGTTTCCATCGCTCTCCTGCTCTTTCGCACATAATCGGGTGTCGTGCCGCTGTGCGCTAGGCGCGACTTGCCCACGTGCGACCCTCGCACGCTTAATACGATCCGTAAAACGCAACCGCAACGCGCGCGCCGTGCGATCGATCGATCCTTTTTGGAACATGATCTATGGGAGATTAATATTTTTTTTTAACTGGAAGGGTAGGGAATTCATTTAAGGGATGATTGATCGGCGCCGATGAGCCCGGCCGCCTGGCGGAAGAACTCGGAATCACGAAGCTACAGCGGTCGCACAGCAAGCTCCAAAAGGCACCGATGGATCCTTTTTGTAGCATGATCTACGGATTTTTTTTTAAGTTCGAAAATTAGATAGAAAAGAGAACGGGATAGAAAGTTCACGACGGATTATGGTTTGGCTATCCAGCGGACGACTTAAGTATTCTTAGAATAACTTAGACCTAAGCAGGTTTTAGAATTCCAAAAGGGATAGATCCCTTTTGGAGCATGATCTACGGAAGATCTATGAAAAATTAAAAAATTTCATAAAAACGGAACAGGATCGAAAGTTCATAAAAGATGGTCGACCGACTTCAAACGAGCCTGGCCGTCTAGCGGAATGCCTAACAATTATATGTCTGCATCCGCGTTAGATCATGCTTCAAAAGGAATCGATAGATCCCTTTTGGAGCGTGATCCACGAAAAAAAAAATTTAACAGAGCAGGATACGCAGTTCATAAAAGATGGTCGACCGACCTCGAACGGGTCGACGCCCTAGCCGAAGTCCCAAAAATGACAAAGCTATACCAGCGGGTCCTGATAAAAAAATACAGTTGAATCAACTAAGATTCCGACAGGGACGTTCAACTAAACATTTTGTTGGTACAGCTAAAAACATTGGTCAATTCAACGATTCGTTGGGTGACTTCACAGAAATATTTTTAAGCAATTCAAATATTTTGTTCCTCCAGAAAAATATTTATTTGACCGTCCCTGTCCGGATCTTAGTCGATTCAACTGTACATTTTTATCGGTGCAAAAGCCCATTCGATGGGCGCTCGCCGGGAACGCCGCGGTGCGACCCGAATCGGCTTTTCGCGGAAACCCTCGTGAAAACTATTCGTCGATTCCGGCTGCGGTTGATTGTCGGTGCTGTTGCACATACGTAGTTGCGCGTTACTCTCAGCGGTTTGAGTTGAGACAAAGGGGAACTCGTGCGAAGCGAACACACACAAACACACACACACACACATACAGAGAGAACGAGCATACCTCGCGCCGTTGCGCGGTAGGCGGTTGTGCGAGTCCCTTCCCTCCTCTCCCGCGAATGGACTAATGGTCCATGAGGACGGTGGAGAAAGAGAAATTGAGAGCTCGCCGCGGACGGAGAGTGCCGAAGGGAGAGAGCCGGGAAAGTAGTGGAGCGCGCTCACGCAAATCGTCGTCGCCATCTGTCGCCCTCGCGAGCTTTTCTGTCCTGCTATCCGAGCAAACGGATCTCGTTAAAGTGAGGTCGAGCGAGCGTCGAGGAGTCTCATCCCTCGGGCTCTCCGTCGACGCGTCCCTCGGTCTGTTCACTCGCGTGAATTCCGCGGCGAGTTGCTCGACGGCCCGCGCGAGCCCTTTTAATCGAGTCCCAGTGCAGTCACGGGACCGATTAAAAATCCGAGTTCTTTCTGTTCCGAGTATCTTCGGCTAAATTAGGCGCAGATGGCGAATATCGGCTTCGCACCATTCGAATAATTGTCTGGCTGACGATAAAGTGTGGTAAAGAAATTATGGAAAAAATTGCCGGGGGGCTTTGGGGGTTTTTCTTTGATGTCGCGGTAATGAATTTGTTAAAAAGCCAATTCAAGGGCCGACGCTCTGCACGGTCTCGAAAACCGTTCGGAAATTAAGCTAGGTTTTTTAGAAATTATTAATTAGAATTTGGTAAAAAGGTTGGTGCTTATTTTTAGTGACAAAAAAGGGCTGCTTTCTTCTAGAGACGGACATCTTTTTTACGGGTGTTTCGGAAATGAATGTTTAATTGAAATAAATAGTAGTACAGTAGAACCTCGATTTTATGATCACCAATTATCTGGACCGCTACCGGTTCGGATAAAATTTCTGCTATCCGTTTTAGCCGGATAAGTTAATACTTGAAATTTTTTGACGAAATTTTATTTTATTTTTTCTAATGTTACCTGCAACGTATTCCGAAGTATTTTCGCCCGCTGAACATGAATCCGCCAGCCTTTTTGGCCTAAAGTACAATGCTACATTAAGGGGCTCGATTTTATGCACGAAAAATCGTATTTTTGGTATTTAAATGGAAAATATTGGGTTCGGAGTAAAATAATTGTTATATTCGTGATCAGCGGGAAAAAATACATCGAATACAGCTTTGAACCAAGAAAAATCGAATGACCAACGATTTTTCAATGTTTCAGCCACTTTTGGAAAAACGTCGATTTTCGTGATTTTCAAACGTCGATATCTCGGCTCCCAATGGAGGTAGGGAAAATCCGAGGTGCCCATCATGTTCTACGGGAAAAAATATACAACCTAGGGCCTTGTGCGAAGTTTTAGAATCGTTTTATCGTGCCGTTTGAGGACGTTGAAAAACGCAAAAAATTGACTCGAAAGGGGTACCCTTGCAATTTTTTGACGAAATTGTTTTTTTCTTTTTCTAAAATTAATTGCCACGTATTCCGACGTATTTTTGCGCGCTGAACACGAATCCGCTGACCTTTTTGGACTGAAGTGCAATGCGGCATTAAGGGACTCAATTTTATGCACTTGGCCGGCTAAAATTGTTTAGCCGGCAAGTCGGCTTAGCCGGCTAAAATAGTTTGGCCAGCTAAGCCGGTTAAAATAGTTTGGCCGGCTAAGCCGGTCCATCTGTACTGCCCCATCATGCGCAGCATTTATTAGTTTCTCACACCGAGCAAATAGACACTTATTCAACATTTATTTCACGTCACTCAGTGCGAAAATGGCAGTTTTACGCACGTTCCGCGTGCGTAAACGCCCATTTTCACACCTGGTGAAAGAAAAATTGACCCTATACTCGAATAAGATACACGATACACGATGCTGCAAAAAACGTTTTCTGAACTCGTCTGATTCCAACAAACTCACACGCATTAGAAAAAGTTTTATCGCACTAGTACCGTAATGTACTATTTCCGGCCGCACCGAGCGAATAACCGACAGCTTAGTAAATTAGCCCTAAATTTCCTCGTCACTTTGGACCGTCACTTACCGCCTTGATGACGACGCCGGAGCCGGCTTGTCCCCGCGCACGTGTCACCTCGCCGCAAATCGTAAATTTTTGTTTTTCCTAAATAGAACCAACACCTCCTACCACACCAACGCATCAAGCGCATTTTTATAATCGAGCGTGGTGTTTCTCGGTGATCGGTGACTAATCGAAATTTCGCGTACGATTTGGTGACGCGCCCGAGTTTTCCAGCGTCACGTCGGAGGGTTGTTCTTAGCGTCACACGTGTGTCCGTGACGCGCGGACCGGGAGCGGGCGAGAGTAGGACAGACCCGAAAGAATCTGCTCGACTCGGGCGTGTCTGAACTTCCGCGTCCTCCGGATCGAGGGGTGAAGCGCGTTGCCCGCAGCCCGCAAGCCATTTATTTTCCTACCTACCCTAATATTCGCTTCTGTGGGGCGCGTCACGAAGCCGCTCCGGCGAGTCCGATCGTTTTTGCCCTTGCCTGCATTACACGCACCGCGCAACGTTGCGTCGAACATTCGCGTCCGGAATCGCCGTGTAATTTCGATTGTCGAAGGGCTCGGCGCGAAGGATCGTTCACCCCTCCCCGCGTGGATGTCGCAAGCGCTGGCTCGCATTTACGAGGGCTGATTTCGTACTGCGACGAAACGGGAACGAGGCTTTTCAGCGTGCAGTTCCTCGCGGGGGACGCGATTACGTGCGATTGCCAGCGTCAAAGGGGGCGGCCCAGCGTCGCGCCGACGGCAGGACGCTGGGCGTGCGACGGCCCGAGACGAATCCACCCTGGCGTGACTGACGAGATAGCGCACGTCAGTTTAGTTCGTTTCGCTTTCGCAAAATCGATTTTTTTTTTTTTTTTTTTTTTTGAGCGTCGTTTATCCTGGAGCGGACTTCGGTGACGATTGCTCTTTTCCGATCGGGGCATTAAACCCCTTCCCGCATGGCTATTTTCCACGCCCTTTGGACGGGCTCGCATAGGGGCGAATCTTACGGTCGTTCATCCTTGGACCTGCCGTCCAAATCATCGTTACGAAAGTAGCAACATCAAAGTTGAAAAAAGATTATTGGATACAAATTAATCATTATTAAAATTAATTCATTATTATTGTTGATTGGTAATAGGAATAGTTGTTATTTATTTATTATAATTAATGTACATAATTATAAAGTTTATGTTGATTGGACGGTCACAGATTCATATGTTCACGGATACTGACAGATACTCGCGGATACTTACAGATACTCACAGATACTCACAAATACTCACAGATACTCACAGATACTCACGGATACTCACGGATACTCACAGATACTCACAGATACTCTTGGATTCTCACGGATTCTCACGGATACTCGTGGATACTCATGGATACTCACGGATATCCACGGATACTCACGGATATTCACGGATTCTCACAGATACTCACGGATACTCACGAATACTCACAGATATTCACGGATACTCATGGATATTCATGGATACTTATGGATACTTATGGATACTTATGGATACTCATGGATACTCGTGGATACTCATGGATACTCATGGATACTCATGGATACTCATGAATACTCACAGATACTCACGGATACTCACGGGTATTCACGGATACTCATGGATACTCACGCATACTCGTGGATACTCATGGATACTAATGGATACTCATGGATACTCACGGATACTCATAGATCCTCCCGGATATTCATGGATATTCACGGATACTCACGGATACTCACGGATACTTACAGAGATACTGCGAACGCGCGAGCCAACACAACCGCAAGTTAATAAAACAATCATTAAGTAACAATATAAATTGCAAATAAATTACTTCCGCAATTAATAAATAAAATAATAATTAATCAATGATATTAAATGTGAATAATCCATCCGATCACTTGCAAGATTATTTGCAAGTGATCGGAAGGTCATCGAACTCCATCGTGTCGTATCTTATACCGAACCTCACTTCGCCAAGAGTTCACCGCTGTCTCGTCGGACGAGGATGAAAAATTATTTAAATTAGATCCGACCCCGATCATCTCTGCGTTTCTCGCGCTGTATCTGCATCACTATTATCAACGTTGATGGAGAATTAATGTCCATGATACGCTCGGCGTGATACGCAATGTGCAATTTTACACCGGATTCCCGAGCGAGTGCATGAAATCACTGCGGTGTGCGTAATAGAGTTGATTAATTCTCGATTGCGGCCACGAGGCGGACGGGCGCCGCGGCGGGGAGATCGGTCTTTAAAACTGAGCCAAAGCGGGTGAAAACCCGCGGTGCGGCAACCGGATGCTGGAAATCTTGCGAAAGAAAATAATGGACGGCTGGGATCCCGTCGTTGTATGTGCCGGCCAATCGAATCCATAAATAAGACGATAGTGGCTCTCTTGTTGCGCGTTGCAGTATTTGCTATGCCTGTCTGATATTAGACCCGCGAGTCGGGAAGGTGAACGATCGTTGCGACCGATTCTCGGAACGATCGGTGAACGCGCGCCGCATTGCCGGAGCTTTGACGAAATCGATTTAAGCAGATAGTCAACGGTATTGCAACAGCGCGGATCTGGTTGGAGATCGCAAGATGCGTTCGTCATCCATCCGCGAGATGTATCGGGAGTTCGGATCACGCGGAGCCGGGAAATACGCCAAGTACTTGACGGTACGGATTGATGTACGCCAGTATTTGATGTATTAAGTTCCCGGTACTCAAGCACTTGAAGTATCCAGTTACCGTTTCTCAAGGATTTGATTTATCCAGTATCGAGTACGCAAGTATCTGATGTGTCCAGTACCACAGTACTCAAGTACTTGTATCCAGTAACCAATACTCAAATACTTGATGTGCCCAATATCTAGTCCTCAAATACTTGATGTGCCCAATGTCTAGTCCTCAAATACTTGATGTGCCCAATGTCTAGTCCTCAAATACTTGATGTGCCCAATGTCTAGTCCTCAAATACTTGATCTATCCAGTCCTCAAGTACTTGATCTGTCCAGTCCGCAAGTACTTGATCCATCCAGTATTCAAGTGCTTGATCTATTGTGTCCAGAAGCTAAGTACTTGATCTATTTAGTGTCCAGTACTCAAGTACTGAACCTATCCAGTATCCGATACTCAAGTTCTGAACCTATTTAGTATCCGATTCTCAAGTACTTGATCTATGCAGTATCCGATACTGAAGTACTTGATCTATGCAGTATCCGATACTGAAGTACTTGATCTACGCAGTGTCCCGAAGTCAAGTACTTGATGTATACAGTGTCCAGTATCCAAGAACCTGGATCTAACCATTACTCAAGTACCGGATCTATCCAGTATCGAGTACTTAAGTACATGATCTATCCAGTACCCAGTGCTCAAGTACAAGATCTATCCAGTATCCAGTATTCAAGTACTTGATGTATCCATTACTTACATAAGTACCATCATGTGCTTAGCAGTTCAAGTACTTGGCACCTCGATAACTACTTCGAGTACTCGCAAGTATTTGCCCTTGGACTGCGATAGATTGACCGGTAGAGCTCGAGAGCGACTGTGTCGATAGATATTTCTCTTCTCCATCATCCTCTCCATAAACAATCTACCGGGACCGTGAAGTACCGTAGCGATGCAGACTGGCCTCCGGTCGAGTTCACCGAGTGCCGCGACCGAAGAGCTTCATAGATATACAGCCGAATCGAGGATGGCCGCTATCGCTGTAGTTTACGATTCCTCCTCCCCGCCCCTGTCGCCAACAACGCGCCCGAGAATCAAAAGAGATTCGTGAACTTTAGACCGAGAGCGCGCGCGCGCCCGCGCTCGCGCTCCGGCTTAACTGTCGCTTCGTTCGACGCAGCCCTGACGGTGCTGCACGTAGTTTAATACTTGCTCTCGCAAGCGTGCGAAGCGATCTCACTCTCTCGAGACAATTGCCGGCCGTCTCCATCAAGCCTCATCAGGGTGATTAGCGAACGACGTACTCTCCGCGGGTCGTCCCTTTAGATTAGCCACTCGCATACCCCGCGACTCCCTCGCAGCTTCTCCACAGTCCTCCACGACTCCCTCGATCTTCTTCCATGACGATTATGTGTAACGCACGCGCATATCTGCATTACATACACATACATACACACATATCACATATACATACATACACACATATCACATATACATACATACACACATTTTACATATACACATATTACATATACATACATATACACATATTACATATGCATACATACACATATATTACATATACATACATACACACATATTACATATGCATAAATACACATATGTTACATATACATACATACACACATATTACATATGCATAAATACACATATGTTACATATACATACATGCATATATATTACATGTGCATACATACATATGTGTATATGACTATATCTGTTGCGGGGTGGGAAGCAGAAGGGCGTATGTTCTGTGTTTAAGGATGCGAGATACGCCCTTCTGGTTCCGGCAAGGCGACACAGATGCTCCTTCATTGCACGCACTCGCCCCAATGCGGCGGACTCCGCCATTTCGTCATCGTCGTATTCTTCTCATTGTCCACCACCAATATCGCCACCACTACCGACGACGGCGGGATGAACTTTTACCACGGTACAGAGGTTACTTGCTGGTGGACCGCGCGTTTCCCTCCCCGCCCTCGACATGTCCCTCGCGATGTCTCTCATTACCTCGAGGTTCGTACACTCGCATCACCGGGTCACCGCTCAACGACCAACGGCAGCACCAATAACGCGCCCGCACGACGGGTCAATGACACGCGTCAACGCACACGAGAGGATAACGGCGAAGACGAGAGGAAAAGGCGGCAACGCGTCGCGGACATCCTCGCGGACAGCATCGGAGAATCTTCTCTCACTTTTTCTTGCGCGGAACGACGCGAGAAAATGCAGCTGGGCTTTTTGGGCACCTCAGTCGGATCGCGTTTGGCGCAATGGAATTGCCGAATTTCAGCCTTCTTTCGGGGGGATTTGTAGTTAATTTTTATTCGGTTAATTTAGTGGACTTGATTTTTTTTTTGGGTTTTTATGGAATTTGTTGAAACAACTTGATTTATAATTGTTTGAGTTATTTTTTTGTTTTCTGGTATTGGACCGGGTGTCCCGTGAAAAATTAATTTGTATTTGAGTTTTAATTGTTTCGGTGATATTTATCGTTCATTTTTATTTCTTTAACTTGTTTAACTTTTTTTCTGGTTTTTATGCATTTTATTGGGACGACTTGATTTTTAATTATCCGAGAAATTTTTTCTTTTATAATTGGATCGTGAAAAATGAGTTTAAGTCTGAGTTTTGATTCGTTCGGTGATATTTATCGTTAATTTTAATTTCATGAACTTGTTTAATTTTCTGTTTCCGGTTTTCATGCTTTTTATTGGGACGACTTGATTTTTAATTATCCGAGTAATTTTTTTTTTAATTTTCATTATTGGACCGGGTGTCCCGTGAAAAATGTTGTAACGCTTATTTACGGGTTGACCGGAGGAATTGACCCAGCAACCATGGTGGGCCCGGCCGCGGCCTACGCGGCGTAACTCGGCCGGTCCGCCCGTAGAGAAAAATCTAGATCAATTTTCATTTCGTTCAATCGCGCGTGTGCTGACGCGAGAAAGAGAGAGTTTGCCGACCGTCATTGATGTGGGAAATCGCGGCCCCGATGGCCGGGATGACGAGAAGGGTTTACGGAACAATTTGGGGGAGGACGACGGCTCGACTCCCGGCTCGATAATGTGACTCGTTTAAAGAGTCGTTCATCATCCACTTTTTTCATTTTTTTTTTTTGGGTGGTCGAACGAGCTTGTTCGTTTGAAACAGTCATTAGGAACATTACAAAAAATGTCATCTGTTATGTCGAATCAGGAGTCCCAAAAATAAGCGTCAAATATGGTCCATATTTGGGCAAAAGAAACCCCGATTCTATTTTCGGTTATTACAATTATTTTACTCGTAAAAAAAATCGCTTTGAAGCATGAAAAATGATATCGGATGCACGCGGGATCTTCTCGAAAATGCAAAAGATCGAAAGCTTGGGGAGAGAACGTAGAATAAAAAAAAAATATATATATATATATATATATATATATAGTTGTCATAGAAAGTATTAACTTCCGGAGCCTGCCGTACGAATTTCGTAATGTTTCGTTCAGCTCTGTCTAATA
This sequence comes from Ichneumon xanthorius, assembly GCA_917499995.1. NCBI lineage: Eukaryota > Metazoa > Arthropoda > Insecta > Hymenoptera > Ichneumonidae > Ichneumon > Ichneumon xanthorius. Next base: position 4,930,959 of record OU824207.1, read on the forward strand.
TATGAAATAACAATAATATCATATAACAATATTATTATTATTACATTGTATATAATAATTATATGTATTAATAAAAACATTATTTAATATATATATATTAATTAAAATATACTATTATATTAAATAATTTATATTAAAAAAATAGACAAAATACTTATAATATTTAAAAGGGCTGGACCGGTAAATAAATAAATAAATAAAAAATGATATCAGAAATTTTTTGTAAGCCAGTCATGCCTTAGATGGAGGCCGATCGGATTCAAAGGTCCAAGTTCGTGGAGGAGCGCGAAATTTCGTTTGTTCCATTCGAGCGGGGACGCGCAGGAACAAAGTCAGAAGTTTCATCGTGCTTAGCCGAACCGACACCCGTTACCCCCTGTGCGGAAGGTCGTCGCCCTGCAGAGCCAAAGCGCGAACCCCCGTGACAGCCAGTTTCCACCACCCCCTTTGGACCCCTAAATCTCGACGCACACCGAGCGTTTGCCGTATTAGTCATTCGTGGCGCAGCTGGGATCGGTCCCGGGGGTGTCTCTTCCTCTCTCCGATCCAACTTCCCCTCCCCTCCCCCCTCCGAGGCGGAATCAATCCCGGCTTAAGTCACGAGGAGGGTTGCGAAAACTGCGACAGAGAAATAAAGGGGAGAGCGGGGCAAAACGGGACACCGGGGCATAACTCAATTTTCCAATAATTTTTGGATGCCCCATTTTGCCCCAACGATACATCCGGATTTTCAACCCCGTTTTGCCCCTCGGTCCACCATCGCCACCATCCAAAAGTTACTGGAAAATTGCGTTTCGTATTCGTTATCCCGCACTGATTAAAAAATACGGTTGAATCAACTAAGATTCGAGCAGGGACGTCCAACTAAATATTTTGTTGGTACACCTAAAAAATTGTTAGTTCGACAATTTTTTGGTTGATTTCACCAAAATATTTTTGAGTCATTAAAATATTTTGTTCGACCAACTAAATATTTATTTGACGGCCACCGTTTGTTAACATTAAGTAAAATATGTATTTGATTTAAATAAATATTTATTTAAATTAAGTAAATAGTTACTTAAATGAAGCAAATATTTATTTAAATCAAATACATATTTTACTTAATCTTAACAAACAGTGGCCGTCAAATAAATTTTTTTTCTGGGTGCCCGAATCTTAGTTGATTCGACTGTACTTTTTTATCAGTGCGTTTTTCCCTGCTGTGCCATTTTGCCCCGCTCTCCCCTGAGTCGATCCAGCGTTCCGGCCCTGACCAGCATCAGCGGGGCATCGCTGCATCCACCGAACGCCACTCCGAAAAAGACCCCTGGACCGAACGCCGGGAGATCAGATTCCGAAATGCCCGAACGCTTCGTCGACGATGGTTTCCGTCCTTTCAGTCATTCCTCGTCGGGCTCTCGAGACGTCGAGAGTGTGTTCTAAGTATTATGCAAGCCCGATCAATGCGCTCTCGCAATCGATGGAACAAAAGTTCGGAAACCGCTCGAGTACTTAAAAAAAAAAGAAAAATAATAATAAAACTCTGGGCACGAGCCAATGCGGGGATTCGAAATTATTTGCATGGGGGAGATGTGTGGAATCAAGACTCGTCAATATTGGTCGTGGAAATAACTCGCTGTGAATCGCATATGAGAGATGTTGTAATCGACGAGCCTGTATTGGCAGATATGGTTTTTTTTTATTCGCCTAAAACGCGACGAAATCAAAGGGATTTCTTCTTTGGGCGCATTTGTGGGAAATGACGTGTAGTTTTTAGGGACAACTTTTGATGTCAAGAACATAGAGGAATCGTCGCAGATTGGCACAATTTATCGCATATCCGAACCGTTTAGGCAAAAATTGAGAATTAATTTTTTTTCATCCGTTTCGGTCCCTTCCGATTTATCTTTAAAGGCAAATTTTTGTTACCGCAGAAAACAAATTTTCGGAGCAGCAAAATCTTTCCCTGCTGTATAAAAAAAAAAAAAAAATTGGATCAGAAAATTGTTGCCCTACCGCATAAAAAAAAATTTGGAGCAGCAAAATCTTTCCCTGCTGCATAAAAAAAAAATTGGGGAAGAAAATTCTTGCCCTGCCGCATAAAAAAAAAAATTTGAAGGTCTAAAATTCTTCCTTAACGAATCAAAAAAAAATATTCAGAGCTTTAAATTCTTGGCCTCAACAAATTTTTTGGAGCAGCAAGTCCTTCTGCGACTACTGCAAAAAAATATGTTCCTAGTGTACTTCGAGTCGTCGGACCTCGCGCGTTGGTCGTCAACGACACTCCCGTCGCGCAGCAAAAAAAAAAAAAAAAAAAAAAAAAATTGAAAAAACTACACAACGCGTACTCGACATCTCACCCAGCCGTTCCGCCTGCAATTGTAACCCCGTCCGAGTGACGAGTACGCACTCCGCCGTCGTTTCGCTACCGTCTCCCTCAGCATCCCTCCCGGTCCACAATCTCGCGCCCGTTTCGTCTCGTCCGCCCTTTCTCTTAGCGGACATGTGGGAGCCTCTCGACCGTTCCGTACACACGGATCGTTCCGAACGACTTTAATTGACTTCGGAGGGGTCCTACACGATCGCGCTCTCGAAGCGTCATTGGATCATCGGAAGCGAGCGTGCAAACTGCGCTCCGAGCGTCGCCCCGTGCAGCTTCGGCTGCGACCGAACGCCAAAGTTCGGAGCCTCGTCAGTTCGCCGATCGGCTACAACTACAATCGGCCGAATCGTCGTATAGCCGAAATTCATGGATCCGAACGCACTTTATCCGAATTGTCAAACTTTCGAAACGTTATTTTGCCGAATCGTAAACAGCCGAGTTTTTATTTTTTCCGAACCGTAAAATTTCCGAAACTGTATTATTCCGAGTCTTGATTTACGCGAATGTTAACTCTTCGGAAATAGTAATTGGCTGAACGTTATTCGTAGGAATCGTCATTTAATCGAACGCCATTTTTCCGAATACCAATTTCACCGAACTTCAGTTCCCCGAATCGTTAAATTTTGAAACGTCGGGTCACCGAATCATCATTCCTTCGAATAGTATTTATCCGAAAATTCTTTTAGCCGAAAATTCTTTTAGTCGAAAGTTCTTTTAGCCGAAAATTCTTTTAGCCGAAAATTCTTTTAGCTGAAAATTCTTTTAGCCGAAAATTGTTTTAGTCGACAGTTCTTTTAGCCGCAAATTCTTTTAGCCGCAAATTCTTTTAGCCGCAAATTCTTTTAGCCGCAAATTCTTTTAGCCGCAAATTCTTTTAGCCGAAAATTCTTTTAGCCGAAAATTCTTTCAGCCGAAAATTCTTTTAGCCGAAAATTCTTTTAGCCGAAAATTCTTTTAGCCGAAAATCATTTATCCGAACATTTTTTTATCCGAAAGTTATTCATCCGAAAATTCTTTTATCCGAAAGTCATTTATCCGAAAATTCTTTTATCCGAAAGTCATTTATCCGAAAATTCTTTTATCCGAAAGTCATTTATCCGAATCGATTCGTACTGAATCTCTGCGACAGTTCTCTACTCATCTTGACGTTCTTTTGTTTCTGAGATCCGTCCGCGAACCTGTACAATTAGAAACCCTGCGGTGAATGCACATAATAGCAGATGGTCAGAATATTTACTCATATTATTAAGTTTCGTCATTCGGAGAAATGATGATTCAGCGACTTGACGTTTGGACGTTTAACGATTCGGAAAAACAACGATTCGACAGTTCGACGATTCGGAGAAATAAAACTTCGTATGTTTCGTATTCGTATGAAGTGCGTTCGGTGAAGTTCGCATGACTATCGGCAACACGACAATTCACCCGATTGTAGTCGCTCCGCCAAAATGATGTCGCTCCGCCAAAGTACATCTGTATCTCTGCAAAGCCACCGACCCGACAGGTCTGTAACGAGGTACGAGCCTCCGAGTGGAAAGGCCGTAATCGAAGCGACGAAGAAAAGAACCCAAAAAAAAAAAAAAAATCTCCAACCTTCCGCAGGCCTCGGACATGCGATACGTTATCTCCGCTAACCTACGATCTACATCAAAAAATAAAAAAAAAATAAAAAAAAATAAAAAAAAAATCTCCACATTCGGTAAAAGCTTTAACAGTGTCCGATGGACGTCCGGGTGGCTGAAGCTCGATCATAGAGCGGAAAGAGGTCCGAAGAGGAATCGCCGACAAGAGAAACAAGAGTCCCGGGTCCGACAACGGCGAGGGATCGAGTGTGGGCAGCTGCGCGGTGATACAACGTAGGATGAGAAAGGGTTTCGCCGGATAAACGTCCAGAATCTGAACTCTCTCTCTATCTCGCCGGATGGACACCGATAATTCCGGCTGGGCAGCATCGCCGCCCGGTAACGACTCCCCGACGAGACAGAAAAAGGTTGCCGTATGGCTAAAAAAAAAAAAAAAAAAAATGACTGTCAAAAAAAAAAAAAAGATAAAAAAAAATATCTGAAACAGCGACTCCGTCTATGGGCTCGTTCGGTGTGTATCCACCCGGAGCCATAGGTGAAGGATACCGGGCGGATGCCGGCTCGGTTCGACGAGTGATCGGAGACACAACGAAAACGAGCGGTTCTTCGACTTCAAAGCGGCCATCGGGCTGCGAACGGTGCCAATCGGAGTATAAAATCAGGGACTAGCTGGTGATGCTGCCGATGGTGTGTTACCCTCTTGGCACTTGGCTGTACGGAACTCGAGCCTCGCTCTCCGGTTATAAACCCCCCCCCCCTCCTACCGGGGGGGGGGAGGGGGGGTGAGGGAGGGGGAAGTTCCTACCCCGCTGTTTCAGCCTGCTGTCCTCGGGCTGCCCCTCGTAATCAATATCGAACTACCACGTGGAAAAGGCCGGCACCCTCGGGGATGAAACTGGGGTGTCTATATGTATATGTATATACATATGTATCTACATATGTATATGTGGTATATATGGATATATGGAAGCAAAAGCGGCCGGTAGGATCGCCGCGAGGAAAGGGCAAGGCTAGGAGGGCTGGCCGTAGGAAGGCCGGTGCTGTGCCGGAGCTGGGGTGCGAGACGCGGTTCCACGACGACGGCGACGACCGGGACGAGGACCAAGTTGACGGTAGGTGAAGCGGAGGGAAAGCCCGGAGCTAAGCTCTCACCCCCGTGGTATGCGCGGGGCTATGAAGCGGCGCGGGCTGCCATTGGGGGTGGTCGCGAGGGGAGCGGAGGGTGCGGTTCCCTCGAGGAGGAAGGGAACCGAGCTGAAGAGAAGGTTGAACTTGTTTGTCGGAAATGGGGTTCCTGCTAATGCCCTGGTTAGTACTCCGGTTTCCTTTGTGAGAGCCGTGCTACGCGGCACCCTTCCGCTCGGGCCCTGCTCCGCAGCTTTCGCTGGTGCGCCCGGCGAACGCCTGCCGGGTAGGTCGGCGGTGCAGAATGCAATTTAAAGCCCCCGCTCGAAACGAGCGCGAAACAACCCCCTCGCCCGCTTCGCGTGTTCTACCAGCACGCTGATTCTAAAACGGGGTTGATGATGGCGATGGTTCGGGGTGGTTTTGTGGATGGAGTTTTTTTTAGTGACGAGATAAAGCTGGTCATCGAGGAACATTTAAAAAAATGTTTTTTGTTATAAAAAGCATTTTTTATTTATATGTTGATATATATAGTTGATTATTTGAAGGGCATGGATATAGGTTACGATTAATTGGATCTTATTAGTTCGAGTATGGAATTGTAACGGTGAAATTTTTATGATTTTTTGAACCGATCAAAAATCTTTTAAACGTGTATCATAAAAGTGAATCTTAAAGTCTACTTTTTGGTATGGTGCAGAATGCAATTTAAAGCCCCCGCTCGAACCGAGCGCGAAGCAACCCCTTCGACCGCTTCGCGTGTTCTACCAGCACGCTGATTCTAAAACAGGGTTGATGATGGCGATGGTTCGGGGTGGTTTTGTGGATGGAGTTTTTTTTTTAGTGACGAGATAAAGCTGGTCATCGAGGAACATTTTTTTTTATGGAAAGGATTATTTCTTTGTAGGTCGATTAGTTTGATATAGGAAATAGTTTATATAGGAAATAGTTTGTTGGAAGTGCATGGAAATAGGGTGCAATTAATTGGATCTTATTATTTCGAGTGTGGAATTGTAATGGTGAAATTTTTATGATTTTTGAACCGATCAAAAATCTTTTAAACGTATGTCAAAAAAATTAATCTTAAAGTCTGCTTTTCGGTACGGTGCAGAATGCAATTTAAGCCCCCACTCGCTCGGAACGCGAATCCCCCCTCTTCGCGTGTATTTCCCCATCCCCCGATTTCAAAACGTACTCGTTTATGATGTGGGTAGTTCGGGGGTGGTTCTATGGATTGACTTTTTTTAGCAACGAGGATATAAAACTGGTCATCGAGGGAAGTATTTTTTTATTTGAATACCAACAATTTATTTTCTATTTTTATTGCACATTGATGGGTTTGACATAGAAAATAGTTGTTTATCAGGATCTGAAGCGCTCGAAAACAGCGTGAAATTAATGTTCCCGTATCGGTCCAAACGTGGCCTTAATGATGAAAATAAAAAAAAAATGTGCCTACGTCTATAAAATTGTTTGAAAGACCAATAAAAAAAATAATCCACTCTACGAACCGCCCTGAATTCCGCTTTTCGCTATCGACTACAATTTTTTTATCTTTCTTTTTTCAATAAGGTCCATCCCCTTACCTAGCGGCTCGCGTCTTCCCGCAACGTGCGTCCCTCGCTCCTTTCTCCCGTCTATTCGCATTGTCATCCCTCGATACATACACACATATATATATACATATATATAGACGAGGATGAGCCGTACACTTCGCCGACCGACCGGTCCTTTACTCTCGTCCTTTCTACCGACGCTGTCTATTTTCCCCATTTAACTAGCACCACGTGGCAGCGGCGGTGAACGCGTAGGGCACACTTTGCCTCTGCCGCAGGGATGCACACCGATATGCCGAAGGGTTGATGCTTCTCCCCGTCCGTTTGCTACCCTTCGCCCGCTTCATTCCGACCGACGTCGCTCCTATAAGCTTTCTGTATATCGAACATTTTTTTTTTTTTTTTTTTTTTTTTATTAACGTTTCACATCTCTCTTTCCGACGTCTCGGACGCGTTCCGCATCGATCCTTTGATGTGAGTGTATCGATACCCGGAGATAGGGGGGGGGGGCACTTTGATCCGTAATGCGATTTCAGACGGTTTATACTCCACGTGCGCGACACGCGTCCCGGATTCTCCGCATGTGCGCACCCATTTTTATTTTTTACCTCCTTCCATCAACTCTCGTTCCGAGCGGCTCTCGTTCCGCCACCGCTCGAACGCAGCGGATATTTTTTTAAATTATCGACATGGCAACGGTCCGCGTGTGGGGCACTGGTGGGGAATATGGACCGGTGGAAAAGTTTGGGAATGCATCTCCTGCTACCGGTAAATTTACACTTTAGTGGAACGAAGAGGCGCACCAAAACAGCGTTTATAAAAAGCCTGGCTATTACATATTTTTAGGGTTTTCATTTTTTGTTTTTTGTTTTTATTTTTTTTTACGGATGTGGCGGTGTGGTCCATATTATCTGCTTTTTTGGAATGCTTGGTAATATGGACTAGAGCTGGGCGGTATTTTGAATACATGGTATATTTTAAATATTTTAAATACTCAAATACTTGTCTGGTATTTAAAGTGCTTTTTGGGCCAATAAAGTGTAAAATGCAAAATATTTTTGCACTGACCTCCACATTTGAATTTTAAGAATGATTGATTCAGATGTTAAAAAATATCGAATGTCAAGCGAAGAAAAAAGTTTCAGGTGAAAATAATGACAAAAGTCGAATTCGAATAAAAATTTAGTGCCAAGTTTGAAAAAAAATGTGAAAAATGAAATTTAATTCGAACAAATTTAATTGAAATTTCACTGACTATTGCGCCGTATTTCAGTAAGTACTCAAATGAAGTACTTGTCAATGTATGACGTATGACTTTTAGAAAAAACAAATTTTTTTTTGGGTAATATCACTTTTTGAAACGTTAATATAATGGAAGTTTTCGATAGTATCGAAAATAAATTCATATGATAAATATTAACATTAAAGTTGAATAACTTTAATTTTACTATCAACATAAAAATGTTGATAACGGGTTTGATTCCGACTTGATTCGATGATCCAAAAAACTGTGTGCAACCTCCGTCGATCAAGTAATTAATATGATTTTTGTCTGCCCATTTTGCTATAAATGGGTACAATCTTTGCGAATATTTCGATCGCTTCGAGATACGCGCAGTGAGACGCTGTGGACTCTTAATAATTCCTCGCCCCGTCGGATTGGCATGGCTTCCACTGTGCCGGCCCGACGTATCTCGAAATACATTTGACACGATCGAACGGTTGCTGGCTCGGAAAACGATCGGGCCGGTGAAAATTAATCGGGCGACCGATGCTCGGAATATATCTCGACTTTACGTGAGAAATTTTACGTTTGACGTGTAACCCTTTGACCCCAAATGGCCTCCCGCGAAGGTGTCTCACCTCTTTCCGTTTCACGGCAGCGCCGAAGCCAGTCTGGGTCTCCATTATCAGTTCCCTAATTTAATAAAACGTCGATGGAATTATTTTAAATAATAATATAAAAAATAAAATGTTATAATCGAATCCATCGATAATTTAGGATTAAACGGGAGCGATTTCGAAGGAAAAAAATTGCATACATCGATACCGGCGGCGAAGTTCTTTTTTAATTCCAAAATTAGGCGAATGACCCAAAAGAATTTTAAATTACCTCGCCAAACGCTCGTTATCGCTGAGGAATTAAAAAATTACTGCAATAAATTAAAGGATTTTTTCAACGGATGATATAGCTATCCTGTTCGTTTGGGACGATACGATTTATCGAAATAAAATTGAATTAATCGACTAAAGCGAATTACCTTTGATTGAATATTTTCGAACTCATTTCTCCAAATTATGTCCTCGTAGCGAGCCAATATCGAAAGCGAGCAATGATCGAAAAAAATGTACATTTTATCTCTCGAACAAGGGATCTAAAAAAAAGGATCTAAGAGCAGCAGACATAAATAAATAAATTATTTGACATAAATATCTATTTACAAAGTCCAAATAAGTATTATTAAATAATAAGAATAACACTATCAAACATAAATATATTAGAAATTAATAAAAAAAATAAAAAAATGTCTTCCTCCTTAATAACTTTTCTTCGATTGTAATAAACTTTTTTCCGCTCGAATCGGAATAAACTCTCGTCTCCTATGCTCTTTCTCCGCCCCCGATTCTGAGTCGGCCAGCCCGAAGAAAAGCTTCGAGCGCTAGCAAAACAAAAAAAATAAAAGATCTAAGAGCAGCAGACATAAATAAATAAATTATTTGACATAAATATCTATTTACAAAGTCCAAATAAGCATTATTAAATAATAAGAATAACACTATCAAACAAAATAAATATATTCGAAATTAATAAACGCTCTACTAGGTTACGAAGCAAATAAAAAAATGTCTTCCTCCTTAATAACTTTTCTTCGATTGTATATAAACTTTTTTCCGCTCGAATCGGAATAACCTCTCGTCTCCTGCTCTTTCTCCGCCCGTTTCTGAGACAGAGACCAGCCCGAAGAAAAGCTTCGAGCGCCAGAAAAAAAAAAAAAAAAAAAAATCCCAAAAAAAAAAAAAGAAAAAGGATAAAAGAGTAGGCAAGAGCCACCCTGATCCGCGCACCTCTGGCTCGGTGCTCTTTGCGCTGGGAGCTCGTTGTTCCCGAGTACCGCGCAAAGGGCCTCTCTTTTCGCGCCGCCACCTCGGCAGCCACCCCGAACGCCTCGCTCCGAAGTGAGAAAGAAAGGGTGCGACGAAGTCCCCTCTCGGTGGCGCTTCCTACCCGGTTCGTTCGCGATCTCGCGCGCTGTTGCGCCCCGGCCGGCCACTCTAAATGATGAGATTTTCCGGGACGCCGCGACGAGGAGGACAGGCCGCATTAAAGTATTGCCAACCGGGGCGCCGGCGGAGGGAATTCTCCCTCTCTCCGCGGATCGCAGACACGGTTCGTTTCCCTTTGGCCAGAAAAATCTCTGTTTTCTCTCTGTGCACTCTCCGCCGCGGAGAACGCGGCGTTTCCCTCCGCGGCTCGCCCCGCTCGCTTTAATGCTCGCCGGGAAACAATGACGTATCCCGACGCCATTGTACGGTTTTCTCGGGCGAGCGAGGGAGAAGAAGCGGGACGGGCCGCGAACACAGAGGGACCGAGACGACTCGGAGCGCGGGTGACAGTCACTCGCTGCTGATTACACGGACCATTATGCAAACACAACGGTGGCACGCGGGAGTCGGAATAAAAATAGGAAAAAAATTGTATGGATGCGGACGTGTGTTTGTGTGTTTGTGGATGTGTGTATGTGGTGCGGTGTGTGTGTGGGGCGGGGAGGGAAAGATAGAGGAAGAGCAAGAGTCTCTGTTTCGAAGCGTGTGGAGGGAATGACTGTGGAGATGCTGCGCGGATGCTCGGGAAAAGAAGGCGCGCGGCTACGGCCATTCTGACCCCGGTAAACAGTGGGTTTTTTTTTTTTTTTTGCATCTTCTGTTTAAGGGTAATTAAGGGTAGGTACATGTCACCGAGGAGCGGTATGTGGAGATTTATGGTTTTTTCTTGGTATGGTGTGAATTTGTTGATTTTGGGAATTATGCAGCAGGCGATGGTCCTTTTTGACCTCCGCATTAGAAAAATCGTAAAGTCTTTGGGTACATTTTTTTTTAATTTTCCTTTTGTTCACCTTAATTCTTGACTAGAATCAGGATTACGGCCTATTCAAATGGAAATTTGATTTGACGCGAAATAATCATAATCCTAATTTTTGCGATAAGAAAAAAGAAACTTTAATATATAACATGAATTCATTGATTCATTGATCCCCCGCATAAATAATAAACTCGAAGACCTCGCGATTTTCTTTTATCCAGAGATCAAAACGCACCACCGACTTGCTGCATAATCGACGAACCAATTCACATTATACAATTTTTTTTTGTTTTTTAATAATTAAAAAAAAACCTCACAATTAAGATTTTCGAATCCGAAATATCCAAGCCGAAGTTCCCCACCAAACAAAAACATTAAAAAACATTTTGTCCACAAAACTCCACAAGTCATCTTAATTTTACAAAAAATATTCGTAAAATTAAGACATTTTTGTAAAATTGACGAGATTTTTGTTGATAAAATTAATTAAAAAAATTGTGGCCAAGAAAAGTTGGTACCTATTTTACTTACTAACTGCAACGGATTACCAACGTGTGATATTCTCGTCCCAAATCTGATGTACGTATCGCTGGGCGACTCGCTGAGCATTCCGTCGTCCGGGAAAAAAAAAATCTCGGAACGAAAGAAACAACGTGTTTACCGATGGGGACAAGCCGATCCCGATCTTATAGGGAGGCGTGGTTTCCGGCACTTTGTGCCTTCCCCGATCCTTAACACGCGTACGCACTTGCGTAACGACCCTCATAGCCGGCCGCCCGCGGCTCGTTTCCATCAGCGTCGGGCGTTAGTCGGTCGGTGGAAGACGACGACAGGATCCGCGGGGCCTGGGACGAGCGTGGGAACAGCCTCGGAGCTTTTTCCACCGCGATGACCTAGCTAACGAGTGCGAGTTTGACCTCGTAGGCGAGGAAGTTATAGTTGGGAGAGCGGACGACTCAAACGAAGCAGTGGAGTAAAGAAAAAAAAAATTGGAAAAAAGAAGAAAGTCCGTCCGGTTTTGACACGCGAATGCTGACCTAGCCTGCCAATCATTCGTATTACGGCAGACACGTATATACTGAAATTATTGCGTGACTACTGTTCTCTTTTCGCGGCTACCGAGACCGAGTTTTATGAAGATATGGACCGAATTTAACGAAACGATAAGGTTGCGAATTTTTTTTTTATTTTTTTTTTAGAATTCTCGAAATTGTTGTATTCTCGAAAAATCAAAGTACCGACTTCCATCGACCTCTCAGGTCAGACAGTTATTTTTTCTTTTTTTAGCTTTTTTTTCATCGTCTGCTTATTTTTTTTTTCCTTTCAGCGCTTTTGAAGTATCCAAATATTATGCTGGTCTAAAAATGGCATATTGCGTGAACGATTTTTTTTGTTTTTAGCTGGCGATCGAAAAAAAATTGTGGAAGACATTTCGAAGTAATTTTTCACCTATTTTAGTATTTAGGTAATTTGCAATTACAATTGCAAATAAAAAAAAAATCGTAGACGATGTTGTTTAACGAGAAATAAAATTCTGGTCGTTCGCGGTAAAAAAATGTTCGCCGAAAGAATTTATTGAAACAATTATATTTCGAACTATTTATTTTTTCTCGAATTCTCGAAATTATTGTATTCTCGAAATGCCAAAGAACCGACTTCGATCGACCTCTCAGGTCAGACAGTTATTTTTCCTTTAAAGTTTTTTTCATCGTCTGCCAATTTTTTTTCTTCGACCCCTTTCGAAGAACCAAGATATTATATAGAACCAAAAATGGTAAATTGTAAGTTTTTTTAAAACTTTTTAACTACCAATCTCCGAAAATTGTGGAAGAAATTTTGGAGTAATTTTCCCCTAAATGTCTTTCTCTCCAATTTTCCAATAATAAAATAAAAATCGTCAACCCTATCGTGCGACGCGAAATTAAAATCCCATTCTTCGCGATAAAAAAAATGCCTGCAGAAACTACAAGTCTTTATTTTTAATTAATTAATTAATTCTTCCGTCCGAACGATTTCGTGGCGCTCGAACGGCGTAATAATGTCGATGCCACAATGGCGTTTAATCGGGCGTAAAATATTATTTGCAAGGTGGGGAAGCGCGCCTGCGCGGATGATGAATAGAGTATACGGGGCTAATTATGTTTCGAGGAAACGTCGGAGGAGCGGAGGAGCGTATAGGTAATCGATATATTACAAACACCATCCAGCCCCGGATAGTCCGGGATCGATCGATCAGCGAACCAGAGATAGAGAGACCAGAGCCGATACTTGTCGGGTTCGCGCGCGAGTTATAGAGTGAAGTAACACGCGCGATAACATCTCAGCTATCTCGTTATATCCGCGAGCTAGAGGAGAGCCAGGATCGCGGGGAAGCTTCGCACGTTGGCTTGACGTCATGCCCGGCCGGAGGTAATAATAAGTGATTTATTTATTGCTCGGGCCTCGGAGAGAGAAATCGCCGGAGGAGCTCGCTCGATCGGCCGCTCGGTCCGGATATGCGTGCGTTCGAGTCCGCAGCTTCGACTGCCATAAAGAAATACGACAATGATGCGATTGAAGTGGAAAAAAAATTGCGAATTACTCCACATTTTTTTTAACGCTTTGCGCATTGCCTTGAGAAACCCACGATTGTGCATGCAACCCGAAAAATAATTTATTTGACGGCCATCGTTTATTTGGTTTAAGTAAAATATTTCTTGGATTTAAGTAACTATTTACTTAATTTAAATAAATATTTATTTAAATCAAATAAATATTTTACTTAAAGCAGATAAACGGTGGCGGTCAATTACATTTTTTTTCTGGGTGTGAGAAAGTTAGTCGACTGATTTTGGTCTTCTGCACGGAGAAAATAAATTCTGTTTCTTTAACAATGTGTAGATCATTAATAATTTATTGTTGCCGCAACAATTTTTTTTTCTCCGTGTGATGGAAAAAGCTATGCTAATGATATCAATTTTATTATGGATGACATCTGGAGGAATTTTTTATTTTTGTAAAAAATTATTGAGTGGGATTTTTGAAACTCGTCGTTTTGAAAATATTTGCAATCTATATTTTTCCGTGATCGTAAATCTGGAAGCGATTTTATTATCAGTTCGATATTCGGTGAGGAAACTCGTGTCGGACGTGAATCACAAAGTTTTCAAAATCCTAAAAAATTTTACGAAATTATAAAAAAAAGATGACTATTTTATGGACTATTTTAAGTACTCTGACATTGAAACATTTGAAAAATGCTCACAGACAAAGCAGAAGACAAAAATAAGAAAAAAAAGCAACAACACACGATTGGCTTCAATAACAAAGTCACGTGTACTCGTTAATCCAACAGTGAATTACAGAAACTCATCTGCGACTTAAAACATGAATTTTACTATTAAGAAATTCAAAATTTCAAATTTAAACGGTTAGACTATTTTTATTATACTAATTTATGTCCTCCGACACAAAAATATCGAAATATTCATTTATATAAAAAACATAGCTTCCTCTTCGAGGAAGCAAAAGAAAAAAAAGCAGCAACGCACAATCGGTTTCAATAACAAAGTCACGCGGACTCGTTGATTCGACGGTGAATTGCTGTGCGCAACAGATTTTCTTTGCTCGCATTCTGCGCGATCTCGCTAATCACTTTATTGCCGTCGCGCGACATCTCGCTCCGCGGTGTAATATATATATCCGCTTTTTGTTTTGTTTACCGCCTCGATTCGTTTATTGGAAGGACGTCAGAGTCGTCTGAATGTGCTCGCAAAACAGGTATGTGTGCACGTGCACATCCGACGATGCGGAGACGGGGGAGAGAATAGCTATCGATCGGGTGCGCGGCGCCTCGCGGAACGCGATCGATCATCGACACCCAATTAATCGCTCGCGAGTCTCGTTAATTAGCGGTCGGTCCGGGATCGCGCGGTCGATGAATAATTGAAAAACACTTCGCCCCGCCGGCGTTATGGACGCGGTCAGCTGCGCGACGGAAATAGACTCGCGGTTCATCTTATATTTATCATTACGTGATTTTTTTAAATCTATTTATCATAACTGATAAATAGAAAAAACAAAAAAAAAATAGAAAAATGAAAAACACGGAGAGCCGACTATAAATGCTACAATTTACATCGTAAATATTTTCCGTAATCGTATTTGATTATGCGAGATTAATTGAATGTTAAAAATTAACGACTCTGTGGCGCTGCGTCGCGGCTCGTAAATGAAATGAGAAAGAAAAATATTACTGTCATGGCGCAGCCAGCTGAAGTTTTTGGCATTTTTTAAATTATTTTAGGACACGGTTTTATGATGGTGTTTATCTACAGGAATCAAAATATTTTTAGGTTACAAATTGGTGCAAACAAGTTTTTTTTCTCTCGGGACGATTTTTTATGACGTTATTTATGCACAGGAAGACAAATATTTTCAGTATACAAATTGGCTGGTTTTTTTTTTTTTTTATAATTCCCAAGACGATTTTATATGTCGTTATTTATCCGCAGGAATAAAAATATCTTTACTTTACGGATGTGCGCAACTAATTTTTTTTTTCTCAAGATGATTTTATATGATGTTTTTTTTGCACAGGAAGAAAAATATTTTTACTTTGCGAGTGTGCGTTGATGATTTTTATTATTCTCGAGACGATTTTCTACGACGTTCTTCTTTATCCACCGTTAGAAAAATATTTTCGCTTTACGAATTGGCGCAACAAGTATTTTTTTTTTTTTATGTTATGCTTAATCATACTCGAGTTCAATAATCTTTGGTTCACACGCATCACGCCGACACTTGAACGAAAATAGTTTGAACCCGAACGTTTGTCGTTCGTAAAGCGGGAGGACGAAACGGACAGAGCAATAATTACTTCATAACATATTTATAATTTTTCCTTTACGGATGTGCGCAAATAATTTTTTCTTCTCCATACGATTTTATACGACATACTTATGCATACAATAAACAATATTTTTACTTTGCGAGTGTGCTGAAATGATGTTTGTTTTTCCCGAGACGATTTTACACGACGTTCCTCTTTATCCAACATTAGAAAAAATTGTCGCTTTACGAATTGGCGCAAAAAGTATTTTTTTATTTTATTTTATTTTTTATTTTATGCTTAACCAAACTCGAGTTCAATAATCTTTGGTTCACACGCGTCACGCCGACACTCGAACGAAAAAAAATAGTTTGAGCCCGAGCGTTTGTCGTTCGCAAAGCCGGAGGACGAACGGGACGTAGTAATAATTGCTTTATAATAACACAGTCAACGGGGTAATTCGCCTCGGTGCGATTCCGGCGGAGTCGTGAGCCCGATCGGGCTCGGGGATATTACAGGTCCCGAAGGAAGAGGCACTTCGCGTAACGGCTTCCTGCACACCGAGGCGCGCCGCTCGTTCAGGGCGCTTCCTCGTTCGCCGCCGTCAGCCGCTCGCGAGAGAATCCCGTTTACGTACACGCTCGTCCGGAACGTTATACACGTACGTCTCGGGCAATAAGCTCTTCGTGTAAGGCCTCCTACGTGGCCTCCGGGGCCTTGGTCCCAGTATCCTCATCCCCGACTAGGCGCCCGGGACTTCTTCTCTCCGCACCCGTCTCACTCTTCGATTCTTTCTCTCTTCGTACCTCGCGGTTGCCTCTTCATCTTCTTATTCCGCCTCTCGTGATCTCGTATGCCGCGGAGGGTACCGTTGCCCTCGTCGCCGCGGTTCCAGCCGCGCTAACCTCCGTTCACCGGGTCGATTCAAGCTCCTCGCCTCGACGATGCAGCCTCGCCGGTTCCCAAGGCACCTCTTACACCCCGTCGACCATTTATTCCTATCGCACGCCGAAACCTCATTCCCGTCGCAGCCTTTCCGAATCCGAATCGGATGTAATTAGGTCCGTCGCGGTTTTTCGGAGTTTCAGCTCCGTTTTCGTTGTTTTCATTATCTTCTTTTAATGCTGTTTCCAGGTGCGGAATTTTTCAATTAGTTTGTATTCAATTATTTAGTCAGTCAGTATTATATATCAATTATCAATTAGTTTATAATATTAATATACATTTTTTTCATGTGTACTATTATTATTATTATTATTATTATTATTATTATTATTATTATTATTATTATTATTATTAGGGTAAAAGTGGGGGAAATGGACCGGTCCATATATCATTGATTTACGTGTTAATCGAGGTGGGCCATATTCACCACTTTTACCCTATTATTATTATTATTATTACTTAAAAATAAGTTATTAAGATTTATGAATTAAAATCTTGTCAAACCAATGAAAATAAAACCTCCGTTCACCGGGTCGATTCAAGCTACTCGCCTCGACGAAAGAGTCTCGACAGTTCCCGAGGTGGCTCTTAAACCCTATCGACAATTTATTCCTATCACACCCCAAAAGGTTATTCCTATCGCACCCTTTCCGAATCGGAATCAGATACATTTAGGCCGTTCGCGGTTTTTCTGTGTTCTAGTTTCGTTTTCGCTTCCTTTATTGTGCACTAGTTTCCTTTCGTTTGCACTTATTTTTGTAAAACTCGAAACCGAATCGTGGGATCGGAAAATTAACAAATATATGGACATTTGTGGACGATAAGTTGTTCTAAAAAGTAGAATTTTTTTTTACTGTGTACACCTGATTTTCAGGCGGCGGTAAAAAAAAAATTGTGGAACTCTGAAATGGGATATTTGTAGAAAAAAAAATTGATCGAACCATCCAAACAAATAAAAAATTGTGGACGACAAATTGCTGTAAAAAGTACCACTTTTTTGTTACTGTGTACACCTGATTATCAGTCGTCGGTAAAAAAAAAAGTGTGTAACTCTAAAATGTGATACTAGTAGGAATAAAAAAAATGCATCGAACGATCCAAACAAATAAAAATTGTGGACGTTTGAGGACGATAAGTTGTTGTAAAAAGATTTTCAGTCGGCGGTAAAAAAAAGTGTGTAACTCCGAAATGTGATACTCGTAGCAAAAAAAAAAGATTGATCCAACGGTTATTTTTCAATGCCGAGCAGACAGTCTGAAAGTGTGGAAAAAAAATTCACCTTAACGGACGTCGAAGGCGACCCGTCCGTTGCGCAATCCGAACAGACACGGGAAGACGGTGAACCGTGCATTACGGAATAGATACGAGAGGAGCGCGGCGGGGAGAGGCGCGGGAGCTCGGAGCGGGCAGAAACGTATGGAATTTCTTCGTACCGGCGGCGGGACGGCGCGTTGCACGGCGTGGGCAAGTCACGCGGATACCGTTGTTGCCCTCTCGGGTGGCCGATATTACACCTTCGGCGAAGTTCACCGGGTCTCCCTCGCAATCGTTCGCCACTACGAGCACCGTTTTACTCTCGTGCTTCTGTGAAATTAACGTTTCTTCGCGTTTCTTGCCGAGCCCTCTCGCGCCTCGCCGCGCCGATATAAGGCTGGAAGAATTTACGTCGGGTCGATCGACACGGCGACGTTTATCTTCGCGCTCGCTCCGAGCTCCAGGATCCTCGTCGTCGATAACAAGCTTCCAAAACGGCCGAAACTCATTTTTAGACACATGGTATAAATATTGTTTTTGGAGCAGTTTTTTTTCTCCAGGTTGAAATTCGATGGGGTAATTTCGGATGATATAGTTTTTTTTTTAGCGCGAAATGGAATTTAATAATTAAATGGCATTTTTTGTTTTTTGTTTTTGGAAAAAATTAGATGGTAGAGTGTAAAAAAAATATGTTCTTTATACAACTTATCGTCCTCAAACGTCGACGATATTTAATTTGTTAATTTTTTTTATCGCACCATCCGTCTCCAGTTTTGCAAACAAAAGTACAAACTAAGATTGTTAATGACACAGGAAATAAAAGGACAGGTTTGTATACTCAAACCTGAACAAACGAGTGTGTTCACTTATTTAACCAAATTGTTGTGACGAAACTTCATACTCCGAATTTACGAAATTATTTTTTACTGTGTGTGAAAGTCGGCGACGTTGCTCCTACGAAATCGTTGATGAGCAAAACTGTTCCTTTCGAGGCGAACCGATAGAAAATATTATATTATATATTATATCTTTGATACAATAAAAAAAATATACATATATAAATAATAATGATAATATAAAAGTAATTTATTACATTTAACTACTTGTTTTATTAAATGAAATAAATATTTAATATCCATTATTTATATAGTAAAATTATTATATTATACAGATGAAAAAAATATAAAAAAATATGTTGGCTCCCAATTGCTTGCCAAAAGCGTCAGAGATCAATGATTTCATTCGAGCAACGCTGCCAGCTTCCGTGGCACAAAAAAAATGGACAAAAAAATGTAAATCGCTGGTAATCACCCGGCACATTACGGCTGCTATCGCCGAGGAAAAGGTCTCGTAACACTTTTGTCGAGACATTAACGTCCAGCTCGGTTCGTGATCGGAAAAGGAAGAGCGCATCCCGCTCGGGCGAATACCCGAGTTGTTGCAATTCAGTTGCGGTACTTTGGCTACCGTGAACCGCAAACCGAGTGTTCTCTATATTCCCCTCTGGTCGCTTTTCTTTTTTGCTCCATTATTTTTCCTCTTCGTCGCTGTCTTGCGTCAGCTCTATTGCATCGCAGTCCATTTAAGTCGTCCTGCGGGCCGCTCTGTCGGCGAACCGGGCGTTATTTTATCCACCGCACCACAGGCTTACACCGTGCAGTTTTCCCCGGTCACCTGTCGGTTCGACGAGGTTGTCCGGAGGTGATGAGACTAGTCATGCGAAATGACCGTCATTTTTTCGATCCGTCAATTGTCCAAAAAATACCGTCACTTTACGGTCTTTTGAAATCGTTTTTTTAAATCCATTTTTCTGTGTGAAAATGACGGTAATTTATTCCGGTGTCATTTGACGGTAATTTCTTTCGACGTAATTTGATGGTTACACATGACCGTCAATTGACCAAAACACCTATCTACTTGTGAAATGACGGTCATTCTTTTTTTTTTCGTCACAAATTGTCCACAAATTTTTTCACAATCGAGGTCGATTAATATACTTTAGAACGAAGCAAAAGTTAATAGGTGACGTTTGCGATTAAGATACGAATAAGAAAAGGAAAGGATTCACCATTTGTTATAAAACACGCGCTCACCTGAATATATTAAATTGCATATATATTTTATTTTCATTAAGTACCCTTATAAATAGTATATATTAATTTATTTAGCAGTTTAATGCGATATGTCCAAGCAATCCCTAATACGTATGTTAAAATAACATATTTTATCATATACCATGTGCAGTCCACACCGGTTTGCGATTTATTATAATGAGTATGCAACATAGTTCGATTATCAATAGTTCGCTAGACGGCGACAAATTTGAAAATCGCTCACAAAAAAATCGGTCATTTTTTTATGGGTCAATTGACAAATTTGTTAATATGGTCAAATTTGGTCAAATTCGTTAATAACTTTTTGAGCATGGAACTTGTACCCGTTTTTGTACTAACGTGTATCCATGTGTATATACTTCATTTTCATTAAGTGCCCTTATAAACAGTATATATTCATTTATTTGGTAGTCTAGTAGGATTTGTCCAAGCAATCTCTAATACGTATGTTAAAATAACATATTTATACATATGCCATGTGCAGTCTAGTTCGAGCTCAAAGCAGGACAGATAGCATCAAATATGAAAATCGCTCACAAAAAATCGGTAATTTTTTGATCGGTCAATTGACGGTCATGGGATCGTCAATTGACCCGTTTTGTGACGACTTTACATCACTAGACGTGACCCGCGACAACCGACGGTGGAATCTTCAGCCCTGGCGTTTCCACGGCGTTCGCCGTGGAAATGACTCCGGGAAATGGAAAAGGCATCCTCGACGGGGCTGGAAGGCCACGGAGCCGGGTTCCTGGTAAATATAGCGTTAACCCGCGCTACCCGTTGTCTAGGCCACGCGCCCGCGAGTATACGGTAACAGTTCGGTTTCCAGTGCGCACCCGAGTGCGGACTCGGGAAAACGCGTTTGCTATTGACGATTTACGGGACTCACCGGTATACCGGTGTAACCGTGACGCGTCGACGCTACTTCGAACGCGCAACTTTTTGTCGCTTCCGGGGAATGAGTCGGTGATAACAACTGTCTCGTGACAAGATCTGAGTCTCGCTGTTTTACGTTCAATGCTCGATCGGAGATTACGAGTCTCGTGAATTTTGGCGCATGTTTTAATTAATGTGTTTCCCATCTTTTTTTCTTTTTTTTATAAGTGTGCATATTAAATATGTTTTGACAAACTTGTTTATTAAAAATATTTTGGCAAACTTATTTAGCAAACATTTTTCATAAAGTTATTTATTGAAAGTTTTTTGATAAACTTGGTTATTAAACATGTTTTGATAAACATTTCTAACTCGTCGTTCGCGATCATTAATTGTTATGAATTGCCGATGATGAACTTTCAAAAAAAAAATTTGATACCTTTCAGAGACGAAATTATTAAAATGATCGTAAAGTAATTCATCACGGGAACGGAAAATTTATTCGGGTTTATTTTTATCACTGCCGTTTCCTATTTGCCGAAAGCAAAGCAAACAACGCTAGTGTAAATACGCTATGCACACACGGAACATTCGAGAGACAAGTGCGACTCGCGAGCGAAACGGCTGTTACAATTGCCAAAAAGAAAAAAAAAAAAAAATTGATGAAATAGGTCAAAAATACTTATCCGGTATATACCGGTTTTATCCAACGTACGTTGATAGAACAAAATTATGTACACACCGGTAAACCCTTTCGATTCCCGAGAATAATGTGTAATGAAGAATTTATCACCTCGCAAACGTCGTTTAATTTTTCGAGCAAACAGCGAAGACGATCTTTCACTTTGTCTACTCGGTGTCGATGTAAATATAAGCAATACACGGCAAAAAAAATAAGTTTCTACATTTGGGAAACACTCCTTTTTTATATAGGAAAAATGTATATAAAGTCACAAAATTCATTGTGAATTTTAAAATCTGTAGTAATTCATACGTATTCAGAAAAATGAACGATTTATTCTAATATCATTTACATCTAAAAAAATAGTTAAGTTTCCCGAAGATTTGTTAAACAACTTTATTTTTCACAAATTTGTTAATAACATTTCGCACTTATTATTATGCAAAATTAATTTTTTCAGCACCTTTAATATACTTGATTTTTTTTCGATTTTTATAACATCCAGAAGTGTTTGCAATTCTCTCTCACTTCTCTGAAACTTATGCGAAGTGAAAACTATTCGCAAGGACTCCCTTAATAGTGTCCCGGAAGTTTAATTTTTTTCAACCTTAAGGAAATTTGCTGCAATCCGAATAACCATTCATTATAATCAACAGGTGTTCAAAAATTTGCATAAACGAATTTTTAAACATACAATAAAGCGGTCCAACCTCCTCAATAAAAAACAAAATGCTCGTTAAATACACGAACCCTTTGTACAGCGCATGACGAGCCTATTATTAGCCGCAACTTCCACAAAGCCCATCGTCGCAGTTTCACAAACATCCGCTAACAATTCACCGATCGATGTAATTAAAGTTTCCTGCTCAAAGAATTCCATCGTCTCTCGGACATCGACTATCGACGGTACGATAAAGCCGGCAGGCAGCCCGAGCAACATCGCCTCTTATTAAACTTCTTTTACGCCGCTATCCGCATTCTTTTGATCCTCTCGACTTTTTATTTTTTAATTTTTTTTTTTTTTTTTTTTTTTTTTCTCAGTTAACCCGATCCTTCGCGCGCGCGCTCTCGCGAGCACCTGCCGCATCTCTCGGTCACTCGTTGTTCGTCACGACCGCAGCTTCCGACGAGATCGATTCTCTCGTCTCTTCTCTCATTCCCCTATATATATATACGTATATACACACACACACACACGTATATAGACACGAGATCTCTCGGATTCGATCCTCGTGAACAGAGCCGAGAGAATGAGCGGGCAAAAGGCAGAGCTTCTTCGTGGCTGTCGTGCCAGGAGGGTAGTAGCAGCCTCAACCGGAAGTGGCCGAGACGCGGAGAGAGACTCGATCTCTCGGAACGCCACCGGCGACACCGCGTATCGTGTCTCGCGGAGAGTAAGTGGCCTCGCGCCCATATATATACATATATACATGCATATACAGGGGGAGAGCGGGGCAAAATGGGACAGGGGGGCAAAACGGTACAGTGGGCAGAAAGCCATTTTAGAACAACTTTAGGATGCCCCGTTTTACCCCAATCGATGAAGCCGAATTTTCTGCCACGTTTTGCCTCACTGGCCCATCCGAAAGTTATTGCGAAACTGCCTTTTACTCCACTGTCCCGTTATGCCCCGCTCAGCTCTAAATATATATATATGTAAGGGAGAAAGAGGCAAAATGGGACAGGCGAGCAAAACTCACTTTTATTTATTTATTTATTTATTTATTTATTTACGGGACGAGCCCTTTTACATAAAATAATTTTCCAATAATTTTTCGATGCCCCATTTTGTCCCAACGATACATCCGGATTTTCAACCCCGTCTTGCCCCACTCACCATCACCGCCACCATCCAACATTTATAAAAAAATTGCGATTTGGCCCATTATGCCGTTTTGCCCCACTGTCCCCTTTTGCCCGCTCTCCCCTAGATATATATATATATATACACACGTATGTATACATATATATGTATATGGCAATTTTGCACGTGGATGTAGAAGTTTGGTGTTGGTATATGAGGAGCCTCGTTGCCTGACCGCCGCGCACAGCATCGTCACCCGTTCTCGTCCCCATCGCGGGCACGCCACGCGTGATCGAGTTACTTCGGGTCCTCGGCGAGAACGAACGCCCGATGTTGCTCCCCGGTGTACGGAGACACACATGCACGCAGGGACAGACACAGGTGAGCCGAAGTGGTTTGAGCTCGGGACAAAGAACCACAAGAAATACCGATACTACCTTGCTGGACGGTCGGCGATTAGGTCGCTCTTGCGACCCGTTCGATTTATCGATGTACGCGAGATAGGCTGCAAAGAGGTTTTCGAGTGGCTCGGAACGACGGCGGTGGAAGAGGATGAGAGAGCGTCCCGAACGCGACCTAAAGGGAAGTGTACGACACGCGAGCCCTCAAAGGCGAAACATCGATATCCTCGGTGTATTGCCCCATCGTCGTCCCCTTTGCGGTTTCGTTCTTACCTTCCATCATCGTCAAGCTACGTGCGGAGCTGCCAACTATTTCTACGGGAATTGTGTCGCAAAGGCAAACCCCCGCCCCTTGTATCGGGCTGCAGTTTCGTTTCTTTTTCGTTTTTTAAGTTACTCGAAATGCAAATGTGTCGCATTTGTTGGGACGGGCTTTGTTTTGCATCGTGGAAATGGAGCAGAACTGGGCAGGACTTGAACCATCGGGTACTTTTTAATACTTCAAGCACTTTTTAGTACTACAAATACTTTTTAGTACCACAAATACTTTTTCATATCCCAAATACTTTTTAGTACCACAAATACTTTTCAGTACTTCAAGCACTTTTTCGTACTTCAAGCACTTTTTAGTGCTTCAAACACTTTTTAGTACTTCAAGAAATTTTTAGTACCACAAATACTTTTTAATACTTCAAGTACGCAGTCAAAATAATACATAAATAAATGATGAGGCCATTGTTCCGTATATGACACAATAAATAAATAAATAAATTAATTAACTAATCAATAATACTTATCTATTTTCCCCGTGAGACCCCAAGATTTTTTTTTTCACGAATGTGCTAAAAACCACCCACCAAAATGAACACCCAAATCCATAAGTACATCCATAAGTAATGCATATTCCCCATCCTTGCTATATCTGGTAACTACACGGACTAATAGATAAATAAATTATAAGGGAATTGTCCCCTACATAACATAATAAACAAATCAATCAATCGATCAATCAATAAATAAAACATCAATTTTCTCCTTGTGGCTCAAGATTTTTTAATCATAATTGTGCTAAAAACGATCCACCGAACTGAAGACCCAAATCGTTAAGTACATCATCCGGGCCATATTGCCCACCCTTCTCCTCTCTCGTACCCGACAAAGAATGATATTTTTTGCCATAAAAAAAATTACCGAAGAATCGTGTCGAAAGTTTTTTTTTAAAACGCGAGCATAAATATATATCTATATACAGAGTGTAAAACGTTGATGGACGTTCAGGATACACGAGCTGTATTCGATAACGGTAGAGTATTATAAACTCGTGAGCCGGTGCAGAGCCGACAGGGACGGAGTCGGAGGAGATTGATGGTGTCCCGCGATCTCCCCCGCCGCTCGCGAAGGGAGAGGACTCGGTAGCCGTGAAAATTTCATGCGGCATCGCGCGCCACATTGTAAACGAGCGGCGAAAGAGAGCCGGGAGGGAAGAGTGCGCGATTAAGAGAGGAGAGGACGTCGACGACCAACCGCGACCACACCAGCGTCTGCAAATTGTCTAAATTGACGCGGCAGTGGGGTCGGGATTCCGTGGCTGGAATGAAATTCGTCCAGTCCTCGCTCTCCTTTACGGGCGCATCGGAGCCCAAAGATCGAAAATCGACCCCAAAAAAATTGCCGATCGATCGGCCGAGTCGAAAATGTCGAAACTTAATTTTTCTAGAAAATAAAAGATACAATTTTCATTGACTAAAGCGAACGGACGATCGTTCGCCGGGACAAAACTTTTGCCGATCGGTTAGATTGACGCGAGCCGAGTCGAAACGATCTCAATTGGAGGTTCGGCCTTACGGCCAACCTAGAGGCCGAGTCTTCCGTTTCGATCCACGAAGAACACGTATACAGTGTTATGAATATACTTTGGCTGCGGAACGAGAGGGAGAACGGTGGCTCTACCGATCTCTCTAAACAGTCACGATCCATCTCTGTGTACTAATAATATAAACGTTGCAAACTGTAGAGCGGCGGGGAGGGGAGGGGGGATTTGTGCAGGCTCGTGCAAAAGTACCGGGAGACTCCGGGCCGAGGACCCGAGAAGAGAGCAACGAGATTAGATTCGGGCGAAGTGCGAGAGCCTCGGATCGGCAAGTGGTCCGACCTCGATCGGCGGTTTAGATTCGACCTTAAAACTAAATTTGGTGGGGAGAATTTTGTGGCCCGAGGACCCGAGACTCCGATCTCGTGATAAAGTGGAATGGTGTATTATATATACACTGAGAGAAGGATCTGGCAAATCTACCGATCATCTGAGAAAAATCACCATAGCACATAGTAGTGAGGCGCTAGGGAGCCCAACTATGATGGGAAATCTCAAATTTTCCAAGAATTTTTTAGCATACTGTCTACGAAAAATTCTTATAAATTCGGGACTTCCTACCATAGGTCGCGCCCCAGCGCCCAACTATGGCGGAAAATCGCGGATTTTT
The DNA here is from genome assembly GCA_917499995.1 of Ichneumon xanthorius. Lineage (NCBI taxonomy): Eukaryota > Metazoa > Arthropoda > Insecta > Hymenoptera > Ichneumonidae > Ichneumon > Ichneumon xanthorius. Next base: position 4,957,035 of record OU824207.1, read on the forward strand.
CAAGAATTTTTACCGTAATATCTACGAAAAATTCTTATAAATTCGGGACTTCCTACCATAGGTCGTGCCGTAGTGCCCAACTATGGCGGAAAGTCTCGGATTTTCCAAGAATTTTTACCATAATATCTACGAAAAATTCTTATAAATTCGGTACTTCCTATCATAGGTCGCGCCCTAGTGTCCAACTACTATGCACCCAGAAAAATAATGTATGTGACGGGCGCCATGGGAATAAATATTTATTTGATTTAAATAAATATTCCTTTAAATGAAATAAATATTCATTTAAACCAAGTAGATATTTATTTGCGGGGCGCTCGTCAAATAAATTATTTTTCTGAGTGTGTGCTATGGTAATATCTCAAGCGATATAGTCATATTTACTAGATCCGTCTCTCAGTGTATATATCTCAGTGTATCTCTATATAAAAAAAAATACAATATTATAATAAAAAAATTACTATGTTATAATAAAGTGCAAAAGTGCCAAGAGCCTGCGGAGCCGTGAAAGGGAGCAACGAGATTATTTTAAGGTCGAATCTAAAAGACCGACCGAGGTCGGAATTTTAGATTCGCCCGTAAAACAAAATTTTATGAGGAGAATTTGGAGTCCCAAGTACGCGAGACTCCGATCTCGTGATAAACAATAACTGCATTAAAAAAAAATTACCACGTGAAGAGGATCCAATTTTATTGTCGATTCGATCTCGAGACAATGTTAAAGATTTTTTTTTTTAAGATTTGTCATTTCAGCGGTATGAAATGCCGTGCTCTTGGGCTTTCGTTATAGCAAAGAGGAATTAATTAAGGAAATATTATCAAGAGCAAGAAAGCCGTAGAGTTAACAAATTCTGGACGGTCGAGGGATCGCGCGCTTCGTGCGTTTAGGAAGTGGGTTAAGTCCTAATTGCGCTAAATTGTCCATTCAACGGCACTTGCCTACTCGCGATTAGCCGGACTGGCACGCTCGTAGGACGCACGACAGAGTCCATGTGTTTTCTTATGTAAGATGTTTTTACTTTCTTATTGTCGCGTGTTAGGCACATTCTTCCTTATCTCTAATCTGCCCAATTGGATCGCCTTAAAAAAAATGCAGATGGCAAATTAAATTTGCTGCAACTTAACGATTTACTTCCTTTACTGAACTTGGTGCAAAATCGATCAATTTTTTTTTTTGTGAAAAAGTCTTTTTATGGTAAAGCAGAAATATGATTTATAAAAATTTCTCGACACGCTTGAATCTCATCAGAATCTTTCGCCTGGTTTTACTGGATCATTGTCACGTTTCTCGTGGCTACAAAATTAATTGCCAGTCCGGACGAGGCAGTAGAATCCGGTTAATTTCGGTGCAACTTCCAGACTCGTGCGAGCCGTCACGTCCAGATGCGGACTTAAAATTGTCACGTTCGACACACCCGAGGTGTTTTCGAGTCGAAATATTTTCATTATTTCTCTATCAATAATGTTTTGTAAATCGGATTAAAAACTTTCGATTTTTTTTCTATATAAAAAGGCTATATAATCCATTTTTTGCGCAACTTGTATGAAAAAAATCGACTATGTTTGGTCCACATCGCCTTAAACGTGAGATCGATCACTACTTCCTTAATTCTTTAGATCCGGCGTGCTGGATGTGACTCTGCATGAAAGGGTTAAAGGCACGTAAAATACCTCAGTCGGTAATGAAAATTGTAAATTTTGCTTCCTCATGAAGAAAGGTTTGTTAAAAAAAAATCGTGATTTTAATGCAAACGTGTTCAGAATGTTCCAAAACATCAAAAAATCACATTTCACAAATTCACCTTACAAAGGTTGAAAATCGAAATTTTCATATTGCTTCTTCATAGAGGTTCAAATTGGAATTTTCATATCGCTTTCTCCTGATATTCCTTTATTCGCGATGCTTCCTCTACGAGCGAGCCAAAAATACAGAAAATGCTTTCTTATAAAAGAAGCTTTGCGAATAAAGAAAGTAATCAGAAAGCGATATTAAAATTTCAATTTTAAACTTTTACGATGAACCGATAAGAAAATTTTAATTTTCACTTTTTTTTAACGATACTGTCTTTGAACGGTAAAAAAACAAAATTCGTGTATGAAAATTCCAGAATTCGCTTTCAACCGGAAATGGTTAGCTCGTCCCTAAAGAAAAAGTCAATTGCACTTTTCGTTACCGACCGGACGTTGGTCTGGAAAGAATCTCACATCGCCTTAAGCTTTTATGGATTTTTATTATCCAAGGTATTATTATGTAACGTGACTCACCGTAATTCCAGCTCGGAGTATTAAAAAGTGTGCTTGCAAGAGGAGCCATCTTCGAGCCATCGGAAAAGCAAGTTTGCGAGGCGAGCCGGACGAAGCGAGACGGAAAGGATTTTATCTTCTTCTCCCCGAGCGAGAAATTCTCTCATTCACGCTCAAGCCGTAAGTATGCGAAGCCCCGGGATCCCGAAGGTTATCGTCGTCGTCGAGAGTGTATATAAAGCTCTCGGCGTGTCTCGACCTCGGGGGAGGTCGGCGACAATTTCCGGGTCGGCGCGTACGTACATACGCCGGCACTTCCGGATCCCGCCTCGATAGTCCCTTCTGGGCATTAGCGTGTCAGACAGCAGCCTCCGGCCTCCGCAACGGAAATAGTTTCCCTGAAAAATAATAATAAACAGAGGCTATAAAATCACCATAAAATATTAAGTGTTGCTATTTACTACCCTATATGTTTATTTACTTCTATAAAAAAATATCTCATAATCAATCGAAAATTACCATAAATTGTACGATAAAATCGCAATAAAGCTTTTAACGCGCAATGAACCATAGAATATAAAGCGTTACTATTTACTTCCCTATATTTGTTTACTTCTATAAAAAACATCTTACAATAAATTAAGACGATAAAAGTATGATAAAAATTTCAACGCGCAATGAACGAATAAAATATAAAGCATTGCTATTTACTTCCCCATATTTCTTTACTCGTATAATAAACCACTTTACAATCAATTAAAAATTTCCATAAATTACACGATAAAATTGCAATAAAAATAACGCGTGATGAACGATAGAATATAAAGTGTTACTATTAATTTCCCTCTATTTGTTAACTTCCATTAAAAACAAATCTTACAATCAATTAAAAATGTGCATAAATCACTCGACAAATACATACGCCGGCACGTCCGGATCCCGCCTCGATAGTCCCTTCTGGGCATTAGCGTGTCAGACAGCAGCCTCCGGCCTCCGCAACGGAAATAGTTTCCCTGAAAAATAATAATAAACAGAGGCTATAAAATCACCATAAAATATTAAGTGTTGCTATTTATTACCCTATATGTTTATTTACTTCTATAAAAAAATATCTCATAATCAATCGAAAATTTCCATAAATTGTACGATAAAATTGCAATAAAGCTTTTAACGCGCAATGATCCACAGAATATAAAGCGTTATTATTTACTTCCCTATATTTGTTTACTTCTATAAGGTAAAACTATTTTATGATCACGAAAAAATGTCCATAAATTGCACTATAAAATTACGACAATAATTTTAGCGCGCAATGAACCATTAAATATAAAGCGTTACTATTTACTTCCCTATATTTGTTTACTGCTATAAAAAAACTATTTTATGATCACGAAAAAATTTCCATAAATTGCGCTATAAAATTACGCCAATAATTTTAACGCGCAATGAATCATTAAATATAAAGCGTGACTATTTATTTCACTTCTACAAAACAACATCTTACAATAAATTAAGACGATAAAATTATGATAAAAATTTCAACGCGCAATGAACGAATAAAATATAAAGCGTCGCTATCTACTTTCCCATATTTCTTTACTCGTATAATAAACCACTTTACAATCAATTGAAAATTTCCATAAATTACACGATAAAATGGCAATAAAAATAACGCGTGACGAACGATAGAATATAAAGTGTTACTATTAATTTCCCTCTATTTGTTAACTTCCATAAAAAAAAACCTCTTACAATCAATTAAAAAAGTGCATAAATCACTCGACAAAATCACGATAAAACTTTTAACGCCAGCAAACCATAAACCCTGGCAACTTCGCCGTGTATCTCCGATACCTTGGAAGCGTATCGGCTCTTACATCCGCGGCGGAAAATCGTACAACGACCCCGTCCCGTTTAATCATCAACGCCGATAAAAACGCGTTAATGTAACAACACACGCAATATCGCGACTTCCGCACAATAATATCGATGTTATCAACATCTAAAAAAAAAAAAAAAAAAAAAAATCCTCAACAGCCGCGAACCGAGTTCTATCTCGTCAATAACGTTATCGGGCGAACGAGTGCCAGTGATTTATGCGCCTCCGATTAATTGGCTCGCGGCAATTGATTGATTAATATAATCGGCGAGTCTCGCACAAACGCCTTTTTTTATTAAAAGCTGGAAGACGATCGCGCGAGTGTACGCGATTGCACATACGCGGAGTAGCGGAGCGAGGGCAAAGAGAAGTCGATCGATTAATCGGAGATAGAACTCGACTCTACATTTCGAACGTTCAATATGCGCCTCGCTTCCTGTTGTCCTCGGTTTCCGTCGCTGTCCCGCTCTCCCTCCCACGCCGGTTCTCTGTGATCATCGACGGCCTCGAATCTGGACGGGGGGTTTTCGCTCCTCCAGTCGCCCGTTCCGCAACTGCGATGCTCTTCGGCACCCGAGGCCGACATCGACGAGGCTGCACCCCCGAAACTCGAAGCGCTGTATAGAACACGCTCGGCGGCCTGGGCTGGGCCGTGCCGGAAATTGAGCAGAGTCCCGCGCGCTTCCGTCGGAAGCTTCCGCGTACGTCATAGCAACCATCCCCCTTTCGGCCTCCTACAACAACTGCTGTAGCCGCCGGAACTCGGAATACATCGGTGGTAGTGACGGTACAAGCTCCCGGTTCCGCACCCCGTTCCGCAACTGTCTGTACAGGCTGATTCAGAACAAATGGCGATCGGGTTATCGACCGGTTGCTAATGGAGTTGAAGCACTTCGGTGGTCTTTACTTTATTATTATTGTTATTTATAATAATTGTCATTATTATCATTTATGGGGGAGAGCGGTGCAAAATGGCACACCGGGGCAAAGGGGGATAATGGACCAAAACGCAATTCTCAAATGACTTTTAGATGGTGGCGATGGTGATGCGTGGGGCAAAACGGGTTTGAAAACCCCGATGTATCGTTGGGACAAAATGGGGCATTCAAAAATTATTGGGATATTCAGTTTTGGCCTCATTGTCCCGTTTTGCCCCGGTGTCCACCAATACTTATTATTATTATTATTATTATTATTATTATTATTATTATTATTATTATTATTATTATTATTATTATTATTATTATTATTATTATTATTAATGGGGGAGAGCGGGACAAGATGGCACATCGGGGCAAAATGGGGCATAAAAAAATTATTGGAAAATTGAGTTTTGGCCTCACTGTCCCGTTTTGCCCCGGTCTCTCCTGATACTAATAATAATTGTTATTATCGTTTATAATACAAAATTTGTGGCATTAATAATGGTATTGTTATTAACGACGAAAATTGTTCTTAAGTATTTTTTCTTATCCAAGCTTCTCTTATAGGCTTCTTGGGTGTACCTTGGGTCTACGTTTTAAGAGACTTTCTCGCGTATTTCGAATGACGGTTGACGAAAACGAGGCTTTAGAAAAAAAAAAAAAAATAACATAAATAAATTTGATATTTATTCTGAACTACCCTGTAGACTCGATCTCGCGCGTTTATCTCTGCGGACTTTCAATTCGAACCTCCGAAGCCGGATTTCTACTCGGCAATCTTTTCCACCCTCCGAATATCGGGATAAAAGCGGAACGCGGATTTTTCATTCGGCTCTCTTTCATTTGCGTATTCCTTTTGAGGATTTTTCTTCGCATTGCGCCGCTTCAACAATATGGGTGACTTTGTCAAGAGAGCCCGCGAGGGACTTTCGTCTTTGGTTCTTTCTGCAGATATCCGACGATATGTATTTTTTTTAATATGCATATTTTTTTGTTTGTTTAATATTCAAAATACAAATGTGTCTTATAACTCGCGGCTCTCGTCGTTAGAACCTTTGACGGTTAGGGTCGAAACCTTTTGACTCGAGTCTCATCTTGCAGGGGCAAGACGGACCGCCGTTTTAGATGAAATGTCTTTCGTTTATGACCAGCGAAAAAAAACCTTAAAATTGATCCATTTTGCCCCACTTTCCTCCCTCATGCACACGAGATTGTATTGTCAACGGCCGGAAAGACACGAAACTCTTGCAAACTCTGCTGAACTCGCGAGCACCGAGTCAACTTAAAAAATATATATTCACTGTGAAAAAATTTAGTTTGAAATTTAAATGAGTTTGAAATTCACTGTTCTGAAATTTCAAACACATGTGCACACTCAACTACTCAACTTATTTCTCACTAAACTTAATTCATATTCTATTTCATTTAAATTTAAATAATTTCATCTTAAACTCTACTTCTTGCCTTTAAATTTTTTCGCTGGTCATAAACGAAAAAAAATTTCATCGAAAATGGCGGTCCGTTTTGCCCCTGCACGATGAGTCTCGACCTTAACCGTCAAACGTTCTGACGACGAGAGACGCGAGAGCTTCGGTCTCACGAGTGGAGAGACTTGTGTTCGAGTGTCGGGAAAAGGTAAGCGAGAAGAGCTTCAAAGTAGAGTTCAAAGTCGGACCGAAATCGCATAGCGTGAGGTTGACTCGAGTGACGATGTCCTCGACCGACGATTTCCACGCGCTGTTTCGTTCGACTCAGTGGTAATATCGCGAGCGAGCCGGAGGGATCGATAGTCATGGCGACGGCGCTCTCCGCTGCCCTCGCAGATTCGAACCACCCCAAACTGGGGTATAACTCTGCTCCTTTTAAACACACCGCTCAATCTTTCATCTGGTATTCTCGCTCCCCGTTATTATCCCTCGACGTGTACGAAGACTTACAGCTTTCTTCGCTCGCGTGCAACTTGTGACGATGAATTATTTACTCCCCTTAGTAATAAATAAGATTACGTTACGTTATCTTTTTTTTTTTCCAATACCAAATTGTATGGAAATGGTTTTCAAATGTCGGAATTACTTTTGAAGGAAAAGAATTATGTGGATATTTATGTTTTATAACGAAATTAGACCATCAAGGTTTAGTCAAATCAGGAGCAAGAATTAACCCCTTCACTGTCAGGCGCCCCTATAGAGCAACAACTTATAAGGAAATACGTTTCGCTGACAGTGAAAGGGTTAAAAAAAATCATTTTACGGAATTCGACGAAAGAATTGAAATTGTGAATTGTATTTATTATATTAATCCAACGTAAATAAAATTCATAATAATAGTTAGTGATAGTAATAATCGCTCTATAATTCTGGTCCTCTTAAGTATAGGGAAATGCGTATAGGGCAATGCGTATAGGGAAATGCGTTTCTCTGAGAGTGAAAGGGTTAAAAAAAATCATTTTACGAAATTCGCCGAAACAATTGAAATTGTGAATTAAATTTATTATATTAATCCAACGTAAACAAAATTCATAATAATAGTTAGTGATAGTAATAATCGCTCGATAATTCTGGTCCTCTTAAGCACTCCGCTCAATCTTTCATCTGGTATTTTCGCGCCCCGTTATTATCCCTCGACGGGTACGAAGACTTACGGCTTTCTGAGCTCGCGTGCAACTTGTGATGACGAATTATTTACTCGCTTTGGTAATAAATAAGATTACGTTGCGTTATGTTTTTTTTTAAGTTCAAATACCAAATAGTATGGATAAATTGTTTTCAAATGTCGGACTTACTTTTGAAGGAAAAAAAAATCCTGTACCAGTTACGGGAATATTTATTTTTATAACGATAAGAAATTAGACCGTCAAGGCTTAGTCAAAGCAAGAGCCAGAGTTTTAAAAAAATCATTTTACGGAATAAAAAATGCATAATAATAGTAATGATAATAATAATCGCTCTATAATTCTGGTCCTCTTAAACACTCCGCTCAATCTTTCATCTGGTAATCTCGCTCCCCGTTATTATCCCTCAACGGGTACGAAGACTTACAACTTTCTGAGCTCGCGTGCAACTTGTGATGACGAATTATTTACTCGCTTTGGTAATAAATAGGATTACGTTACGTTATTATTTTTTTTCCCTAAATATCAAATAGATTTTAAAAAATCGTTTTCAATTGTTGAAAATACATAAACTGTTTTTAAACGATAAGAAATAAGAGAAACAAGATGAGCGATGGTCAACCCTTAGGACGACCATTTATAGAGAATTACGGGTTTAGTCAAATCAAAATAATAATAATAATAATAGTAATAATAATAAACATCAAGAATGAGACAAAAACCCTTTTACGGGATTCTAGACGACAATTGACATTGTTAGTTAATGTTATAAAAAGTAATCTAACCCAAAAAAAAAGTAACAGCAATAACAATCCCTTCATGAAAAACGAGTTTCATATTCATAAGCTTGCGTCCAGAATTCGCGAAACAAAAATGCAGCAAAACCATCCAAAATGATTCACGGCACGTCGTCGTGCCCTAAAAGTGAACTGTTCATCGTACATGTCACAATGTTTTTTCCCGTCGTAAGTTCGCGTCAGTGCTTCCAAAAAAGTCATGCATACATGTCGGTCGTCCCGCAGGTACAATAACAAAAATAAAAACAAAAAAACAAAAAAAAAATGAATCCCTACCGCCAAAGCCCCTCAAAACGGCAACGAAGATAAATAATAAATTTAACCGTCCGCAGATTGAGAAATGCCGGAAGGGCAGCGATGTAAATCCAAGGATTTCGCCGGGATTGCAATTCCTCCGTGGCAACGGGCGAATGGCGTAACAGTTGGATGGCATAACAGCGCCAGTGAGGAGAGATAGTGCAAACGGCGTCGGCGTTACACACCGCGAGGGTGGAAAGGAAGGAGCGGCGGGGGCGTAGAGGAAGGTGGTATATACATAGGAAACGGGGAGAAACGAGCGCGGATGTCGTGCCGCCCCATCCGGCACTTCCGTTTGCGTCAGAGCCACCCACCGGAGGGCGCCCGCTTCCTCGCTCGTTCTCGCTCCCTCGGCCGGAGAGCTGGGGCGCTCTTCATCCCTCTGCCGGAAGCCGCCGGCTCGCGCGTGTTCGCGGCCTCACCTAAAACACCCTCCGTCTCCGCCCGCTTCGCCTCGCCCCTCTCTCCCAGGCTTCTTTCATTTTATTTCTCTTTTTCCTTCCACCCTTCGCGGAAATGTAAACGCGAGAGCAGACCGGCGGCCCCGCGAAGGCTAAAACGCATTAAGCCTTCGTCAGTCGGCAGACACCACGTAGGTGCTTCTAAAGAGAAGAAAAACGACGTCCCGGTCGGCAACGGCTGACCGGCCGGGATCGTCGACTCGGTTGTATAACGAACTGTGGATGTTCGATGATTGGGAATTTATAGGGGAAATCGGGGCAAAATGGGGCAACGGGGCAAAAGGGGGTTTTTGGGAAAAACTAAATTTTCCCATCATTTTTGGATCAGACAAGGTGGCAAAACTGGGCAGAAAAGCCTGATGTATCCGATAGGGCGAATTCGGGCATCCAAAAATTATTGGAAAATGACGTTTTGCCTAAAAACCCCGTTTTGCCCCGTTGCCCCATTTTGCCGCGCTCTGCCCTACGTCTGTGGGTAATAATTAAGTTCATGCCGGGGTCCCTTTAAATTTTTTATTTTAGTGTGTCTGTTCAGTGACAATCCTAAAAAAATGTTTCAGCCGGCCAAACGACCTTAGTCGGCCTCAACCGTCATGAACTTAATTATTACCCACAGACGTAGGGTAGAGCGGGGCAAAATGGGGCCACGGGGCAAAACGGGGTTTTTGGGCAAAACGTCATTTTCCAATAATTTTTGGATGCCCGAATTCGCCCTATCGGATACATCAGGCTTTTCTGCCCAGTTTTGCCACCTTGTCCGATCCAAAAATGATTGGAAAATTTAGTTTTGCCCAAAAACCCCGTTTTGCCCCCTTGCCCCATTTTGCCCCGCTCTCCCCTACTTGAATGATCGATAACCACTGCAACATCTTGCTAATAAATTACTTGTACTACTACAACAAAGAAACTTATTACGACGGTGCCAGTTTCGCCCTCAATCCGTATTTTTAGTTCCGCTGCCCATTTTGCCCCGCTCGCCGCTACACATTTTTTAAAATCCAGTTTACATTCCGAGCCAGAGAGCGATAAGCGAGGTCGTTTATCGCATATGGATCCTTTTTTCCGGTTTCGAGTTTTGCCGAAGCGCATTTACGTTTGATGAGAGAGGAGTGGAAAAGGGTGGGGGCGAAAACGGCGTCGCGTCAGGATGACACGATTGGAGTACGCCGAACGAGCCTTTATCAGGCTCGGCGCGAGGGGGAGGGAGCGAGATTGCCGGCGAAGTTGTCGGAGTTTGGCGAGTCGGGCGAGGTCGCGTGTGCATTAATATCCGCACCTCCAGACACACGTACGTACGGCGTGTACGCATTATCGAAATGAAAAAAAGAGCGCGGATGTGTAAGTCGTCGCGAATAGGCCGCGAGCGGTAACGCGCCGTGCCGGAACCGGAAGTGCCTCGATACCAGCGAACGACACCACAACCAACCCTCGGCCTTCTCCGCCGATGTCCCATTACACGGAGATAGCGACCGCTTGCATCCCGCTCGACGCCGCCTCATCGTCCCTCTCTTTGCCAACGACGGGAATCATCGACGCGCCGCCCGGTCGCTCCCGACTGATACGGGCACAGGCCGTGCGATAATTGGCCCTTTAAAAATACGTCGTATGGAGACGCGTTTGAAAAAAATTTGTAACGGGAATTCATACCCGGTTCCTCCCGGGCTGAGATGCGAGAGAGATTTTCTGGAGGAGTTGCGATGAATCTTGTGAAAAGTTGTTTTTTTTTTCAAGTTCTCTTTTTTAGAAGAAATTTTGATACATTTGATGTATACATATTAGTTGTTATATCGGGTTGAATTTTTTTTTTTTTTTCACAGAACTATTTGGAGATTTTTTTTTATGGATATAAAAGATTTCGGACCAGTAAATTGATTTTGAGAGAATGTGTTGAATGAGATCGTTGGAAATGGAAATTGAGATGATCCAGAATGGGTTCGATCATTTAGTTCGCTTAAAATAAAAAATTAGAGGTGAAAATTGAATTTCTTGCAATTCGGTACTCGGCGACCGAAGATATTTCTCAAAAACTCGGGAATTCGATCAATTTCACTTTTCTTTTTACACGATTACTTAGATAATATTATTTTCGGCGTAATAGTTCGTGAAATTGGTGCGACCGGATTTAATTTTTGGATCGCAGTATTTCAACCCCTTTTTTTATATCTGTACTTCAATCACACATTTTTACATTAAATGTTCCCTCAAAATACTGTCACTCATTTTTTATAATAAGTGCTTTTTGCCAAAAGTTTTGCCAAAGATTCTTGATCCCCTTTTACTCTAAAAACAATGTCCAGATTCGATCTACCTGTTACCTCCCAACATTTTTTCAGACCCAAATATTTAACAAAAAGCCATTATAACTCCACAGCGACGGAAAAAGCCTTGGCACTCCGGGTTCCTCCCGCGTCTCTCCCAATGCATTTTACGCGAACCCGCAGCCCGGAGGCCGGTTCCGAGTCTATTTCCTCTCGTCCACAAAGCCCCGCCTAGTCGTCGATACTTTGGTTATTTATGTTTCAAATTCTCCTTCCATTTATCCACATTTTTATTTATTTTTATTCTCCTCGTCCCTTTCATTCTTATCGTCGCGAAATATCGTCGCCGCTGCCGATCGTGGAAACTGCGCCGATGCCGATGGCCTCGTTTCCCATTTCCCCTTTTCGCTCCACCGTGATATACAACCGCGGTGCCAACATAGACTCGCAACGGCTATATCGATCCTCGGCGTCGTCCTAATCGACTTTAATCCCATCGCCGCAGCAGCGGCACCACCGCCAATCGGCTCCGGCCCGATTATTATTCGAGCATCCGGGGCTCCCGCCGTCGAATCGCCGCCGCACGTGCCCGCTTCCTCGTTCACCTCCCAATCTCGCCTCCTCGTATATTCCCGGAACCGCGGAAATCAAAAGCCATAATCTCCCCACCGATCCGTCTATCTGGCTCTCGCCCTCCCACGATTTATCGGCATCATCGGCGAGCCGATCGACGATCTCGATCCGTCGATCGAAAAACCCGGACGCCGAGGACCGGAAGCTTATCGTCGAAAAATTGTGAAACGATATTTCTCAATGGAAAAAGAAACATATGAATACGGCATTAATGTATCTGTGTGTCTAAAACGTACGGAAGAACGGGCTCCCGCTACATACATTGCATTCCGACAGATGCACCTACGAATGCCGCATCATTTGATGGTTGCGCTACTATTGCGGCACAATATCCGGACACATGTATTCGATATCCCGTAACACACTATGTGATTCATTTTTATTATTGTCGGTGTCGTCGTTTATCGTTGTTTGTCATAGTTTGTCATAGTTTGTCATAGTTTGTCATAGTTTGTCATAGTTTGTCATAGTTTGTCATAGTTTATCATAGTTTATCGTAGTTTATCGTAGTTTATCGTAGTTTATCGTAGTTTATCGTAGTTTGTCGTTGTTTGTCGAACTTTATCATAATTTATCATAATTTATCATAATTTATCATAATTTATCATATTTTATCATATTTTATCATATTTTATCATATTTTATCATATTTTATCATATTTTATCATATTTTATCATATTTTATCATAGTTTGTCATAGTTTATCATAATGTATCATAGTTTATCATAATGTATCATAGTTTATCATAGTTTATCATAGTTTGTCATAGTGTATCATAGTGTATCATAGTTTATCATAGTTTATCATAGTTTATCATAGTTTGTCGTAATTTATCGCAGTTTGTCGTTGTTTGCCGTCGTTTGCCGTTGTTCGCCGTTGTTCGCCGTTGTTGTTATTACGTAGATGAAGCCAAACGCCGAGGACCACGGAGCGGAAGGCTCAACGTCGAAAATCGTACAACGATATTTCTCAATGAAACAAAAAAAAAATGTATACGAATACGTAATTAACTTATCAATGTATGTAAAACATACGGAAGAACGGATTCCCTCACCGTCTATCGCATTCCCACAGTTACATGCGCCCACAAATACCGCACGATGAGATACTTGCGCAACTATTGCAGCACAATATCCGCACACGTAAATTCAATACCCCGTAACACACTGTGTGATGTTTTTATTATTATTGTTGTATTATTGTTATTATTATTATCATCGTTATTATTATTACGTGGATGAGCCGAGTTGTAGTGGCGCGCGACTTTCCCACGTTTCTTTAACGGTTAAGTCACGCGTTAATGTAATAACGACGCGAGACGGGGGGCGCCCGCGAGAGCTTATCGGGAGAGTCTTCGCGAGCGCGAACGAGCCGGAGAGGAAGTTGAAGTAACGAGGATGAGAAGGAGGACGACGACGACGACGACGACGAGAACCGGCGGTTTGCGAGTGCCGCAACGGAGATTCTATATGCCCTAGGATATACATCGGCCGCTGGGAATCGAAAGGGCGTATGTCGCACGGTTTTACACGTGAGTTACGCCCTTTCGATTCCGGGCGCTCCACGCAGCGTTATTGGCTATATACGCGGCGCGAACTTGGAGGATATAGCCGGTGAGAGCTCGACAAGGAGACGCGGTGAAGAAGCGGCCAACAGCTCTGAACTGTTGGAAGACGAAGAAGGGGGGAGGGGGGGGGGGGGTTTGGAAGATGAGGCGAACGGTCGCGCGGCGAGTACGGCTAGGTGACCCGGGCCTTCCTCGTCGGGACACGAGGTGATCTAGCCGATCGCGCCCTCGAGACACCACCAACAGCGCGCGCGCGCGCGCACACGCCGTGCGCAACACCGAGCGCATATATATCCAGTTACGGTTATGCGGAGGTGAACTCCGGCCGAGCTGATAACGGACCGATCTCGCGGGTACTTGCACACTACCCGGGCACTCGGGAACTTCCTCCTTAGACATCACTGGGAGAGAGTAATAACGCTCGGGTTTCGTGAAATTGTGGATGATTCGTTGATGGCTCTTGGTGAGGCGTGTGGGTTTTGATGGGAGAGGAGAAACTGACGATGATGGGATCGGTGATGGCGCATCGTCGATTTCTTCCGGGCTTTTGCCATTTTTTATGAACCCATCCGCAACGGCGACCCGTTGATCGGTGCCGATTTGGAGCATCAAATAGGGACGTCATTGATTCGGAGTCTTAGTTTCCCTATGTGGGATTTGCCGATCGAACGGAAATGCAGCGATTCGGTGAGGCATGAAGGTTTTGATGGGCAAAGAGAAACTGACGATGATGGGATCGGATTGTCGATTTCTTCCGGGCTGTGGCCATTTTTTATGGACCCATTGGTCCATATTATCCATCGATCCGTTATGTTGACCCCTTGATCGGTGCCGATTTGGGGCATAAAGTCGGGCCATCTCTGATTTGGAGTCTTTTAGTTTCCCTATGTGGGATTTGCCGATCGAACGGAAATGCACCGATTCGGTGAGGCATCGATTGTCGAATCATCCCAAGATTTGGACCATGTTTGGTGGAGTATCGACCCAAAAGTCTGTGCAGATTTGAGACCTAAAATTGGACTATTATTGATTCGCTGTGATTTAGGTTGTCAACGTAGGATTAGCCGATAGATCAGAAATGGTTGATGATCGGATCGGTGCACGGATCGTCGATTCCTCAAGCTTTGGGACACCGTTCGACCGAATATCAACCCACCGATCGTTGCCGATTTGGGACCAAGGATCGTGCTATCATCGACTTCGTTATCAAATTTGTCACTGGGGATGTTTCCAGTCTAACGGAAGTACCCAATTCTGGGGTTGGTGCCAACAATCCTCAAAATCTCCCAACCCTTACCCAATTTTCGGCCAAGTATCGATTCGCTAATCGTTGCCGATTTGGGACCAAAAACTCAGCCTTCATTGACACGCCATATTTTTAGCTCCCCAATATCCATTTTCCAACACGATGCGCTCTATCAAAAAATTCCTCCACACACGCACTATCAAAAAGTACATAAACCCTCACTCGAATCCATAACGAACCTGCACAAAGCGTGCAATCAAATCATAAAACAGCGCGAGTTCGTGAGTCGAATTTTCGCCCAGAAGCGAAAGGCGAGTAGATCTTGCCGGACTTCGACTAGGTTTCCGGTATCGGTTGCGTGCGATGGCAATACCCGTAACAGAAGTAGTATCGCGTAGGGTGGCGGGCGCAACGAGACTTTGCCAACCCCTCGCATTCGTTTGTTTTTTTTCGTCTCGCCTTTTATCGCTCTTCGCTTTTATCCTGCACGGCTCTCTTCGGCTCTCTCCATCTGGTCGCCGGGCGGGTATCGACGAGGCGACTTATTTGGCTTCGGAGACAAGCGAGGGTCGCCGAAGACCCGAACGTACAGTTTTCTCGGCGCGGCGCACCAACACCGACCCGCTCGAACATCGGAAACGTTATATTGTACCGGGAACGAGTGAAAATACGAAAGTCGAATTGAATTACAGTCGGTCCGTCCGATAATTGTCGGTAAGAGCGAAAACTGCTCGATAGCGAAGCCGTTATAGGTTCGCGCTGATATAATACAAGCGCGACCGCTCGACCTCAGTCGGAAGCCACCGAGGTCGATCGGGTTGAAACAGTTACTCGATCTGGATCACGGAAAGTTCGAGCCCGACTCGGCGCGAACGTGCGGGACTTCCACAAGCGGGACTATCTCGCGAATCGCCGTCTACGGCTCCGATCCTACGTGCGCATCAATCCCTACGACCCTCCAACGAACCCACACCTGCTAACCGGTCGCACGAATATATACGTGCATTCCTGGCCACGGTTTCAACGGCGATTATTATACGATATTACAGAAGCCGATACGGATCGGGTGGTATGAAAGGAATATCCGATTTTCGCTAATTGACTGCCCAGCGCCAGTCGGACCAGTAGTGAGTTTCGGACACTCAATCTCCGGTTACGATCAAACATTTTTCACGTGGAAAAATTAATTAATCTTCGTGCCAATTACTGAGTTTTTTTGCGGTCGTTAGCTTATGGACTGTAATCTTTGGAGGGGCTTTTTTGTTTAATTAACACGGCAAGATAATATATCGGTTACTGGATCTCGACCCTAAACGCTCCCATACAGACGTGTGATTTTATAAGATTTACTTATAAGATGAAATGCGAGATGTAATTTTTCTTTATAGCTTTTTTTAAAATTTTACTTCTCTGGTAGCTTGCTCGAGCTGATAATTCTTTTGGGTTTTTAAGAAAATGAAATAGACTCGACCAGATAATATGCCGATTACTGGGCCTGGAACGTAAACACAGTCTATACCGACGTGTAATTTTCTAGGATTTATTGACAACATGAAATGCGAGATGTAAGTCATTTTTATAGCATTTTTTTTATTTTATTTCAACGTATCCAAACATCCGGTTAGTTGGGAATCAGTAATTTTTTTTTTTTTTTTGCCACTCGCCATGTATTGTGTATTTCCCTAATAGCTTGCTCCAGCTGATAATTCTTTTGGGTTAAAAAAAAATGAAATCGACTCGACCCGACTCTCCATCCATCCAACCCAATTCCATCGACTCGATGGAATTGACTCGACAATATGCTGATCACTGGGCCTGGAACGTAAACACTCCCATACGGACGTGTGATTTTTCAGAATTTACTGATAACATGAAATGTGTAACTTTTTTAAAAATTTTATTTCAACGTATCGAAACATCCGGTTAGTTGGGACTCGGTAATTTTTTTTTCGCCACTCTCGCCATTTATTGTGTATCGCCTAATAGCTTGCCCGAGCTAATAATTCATTCGTCGAAACCGGTTGCCTGGTAGCTATACACGATACATGCTGGCTCAATGGCGGAAGTGGTCTTCGTCAAAAGTGTCTGAGAGAGCCCAAGGACCGCGCGGAATAATTCACAGTTTGACTGTCGTGGAAGTTAAGCGCGTTCCGCCGAAGCAGCGCCGAAGGACACCGGGAAGCGAATCGATCCGGATCTCGCGGGCAAGAGCCGACAGACAGCGACCGGAGGGCGGGGAGGGAAACCAGTAAGATCGAGTTGAAAACGACGTATATACAGGGAGAGGAAGCGAAAGGAACGAGAATTTAGCGAGTTATGCGCTCCCAGACATTCTCGGACCGAAGGCAGAATCTTCCGAGGAACGTCCGGCACCGGTGGCTCCCTTCCTTTTTATTATTATTATTATTATTATTATTATTATTATTATTATTATTATTATTATTATTATTATTATTATTATTATTATTATTATTATTATTATTTTATCTTTTATTTTTAATATTATTACTTATTTTTTTTTTTTTATATTATTATTTATTTTTATTTATTTTAGTAGTAGTAGTAGTAAATGTATTTATTGATATTGGTGTTTACAAAATTAGTGTTGAGACATTTACAAACTATATGCAATACACATAATGTCAACGGGTCATTGACCGAGGTCCTTCAGCCCTATTTATCTTCGTTTTCTTTATCTTTAGCAAAATTTTCTTTCTTTTAATAAAATTATTTTATTCGCTTAGGTCTAAATTTATGCGTTTAACAATCTTCTATCATTTTTAATGCCATGCGGAGCTTCATGGTCAGTAATTGTGTCGTTCGCCTTACGATTCACTTTTGCCCGCACTTGATACTACAATTTCTTAGTCTTGTATTCAATTTCTAGTATTTTTATTGTACAGCAGCATTATCTTCGATTATCTGGAATTCTCCACGACTTTCACTTCTTATTTTTCTTTCTTTAAACCATGTACAAATGCGTGTTTATACTACTCTCCCAATTGTATTCTATACTTGGACGACAGGTTATCTATCGCCCTGTAAATACTCAATAAATAAAATTATTATTATTATTATTATTATTATTATTATTATTATTATTATTATTATTATTATTTTCTTCTTCTTCCATCTTCGTGCACCTGAAGGCCGAGAGGCGAGTCGGACGGCTACGCCGGTACATACTCGCGGTCCCCTCCGTCAAAAAGAGAAAGGAGCGAGTGCTGTGCGGACATAAATGTACAATCTTTTCTTTCTTTTTTTTTAATTTTTTTTTTTTAGCACGCTGCGGTATTGGTGTACGTTTATAGTATGTGAAAAGCTTCCGAAGAAACCTTCGTGCTACACTGGCAAGCAATTCTTCGCGGCCTTCGCGGTTCACCAACGTCTGACGCTGGTAGCCCTTTACCGGCACGGGCATTCTCAGGAACGACCGGAAGGCGACCTCGTCCCTCTCCCCCTCTCGCTCCCGATGCACGGTGAAAAATTCTTCGATCGTTGACCACTTTGCCAGCATCGTCGTCGGTCTCGGATATACATTTGCTGTAGTCCTTTTTTTTCCTCTTTTTTTTATGCAGCAGGTGCACGAAATACTTTATGCTCGGAAATGAATTCGCATTTTTTGTTCGATTAGTTCAATTTGTTCGACGCACTTTTTTTATTTATTTATTTTATTTTTTGTTTACAAAACACAATTAATTTATTAACGAGATACAAGTTTCTCGCACTCGCGATTTGCGGCGAAAAAAAGTCTTGCAGGGAATTCATTATAAAATTCCAAAAAGACAATAACGGACGAAGCGGCGAGAAAAAAAAATGATAATTTTTTTCGTTAATTAAAAAAATTCGCGGTAATTAAAAAAAAAATAATCTTCCCGCGAATTCATTATAAAATACCCAAAAAGACAACAACGAGCGACGAGAAAAAAATCGTAACTTTTTCGTTAATTAAAAAAATGTGCGGTAATTAAAAAAAAAATCTTGCCGAGAAATTAATTATGAAATTCTCAAAAGTCAATAACGAACGGCGCGACAAGAGGAAAAAAGGTGACGCTTGTTTCTCATCCGGCGATCGATTTTTCGCGTTCTCGATGCACAAACTCCCCGAGGAACCTTCGCGTGTTTGCGCATGCAGTTTGCATCGGTCATCCTCGCCCGTGGCTTTCGAATGTCCGATAATAATAATAATAACAATAAAAAAAATTTCCGTGGGACCGCATCGGAATCCCAAAAAGGCGAGAATGCGAATGAAGTATAACGATAAATAAGAATTCGCTTGTTTTGCACCGGGAAATTCGTATGCTAATGTCGACCCGCGAAACGAGATAGGCGGGTCTATTTGTGCGAAGGATCAACGAAAAAAAAAAAAAATTAAATTAAAAAAATAAAAAAATTAAATCTCCCCAAGATAGGATCGCTAAGAGGACCGGATCATTTGACCGGACGTATTGGTCGTCATGCGCGTGACCTTGAAACGAGGGCAAAGGGTGTCAAGGGGTGTCGGTCGCGGAATATGACTCGCGTGCAATTCTTTGTCGGACCTCAATGCAACACCGCATTGATTTGTGTCCAATGAAAAGAAAAAAAATGTAAACAAAAAAAAATCGTTTTTTATTTTTAGCTTCGTCTTTGCTGCGGTTAATTCGCGGGTCGAGGACCGAGTCTCCTTCGATTCTCCCCGGCCGTCCCGCGCCGATACCGCCGAAACCTGCTCGCGACCGAACGCGGCGCGTATAATAGGCGGACACAGCGAAGATCGCGGCGATGTTAATTGCGCACGGAAAGTCGAGTGAAAGACGTCGGGGACGCGAACCCGCGAGATAGCGCGCGGTTCTTGTCGAAAATTACGTGTCGGGAATGAAAGCCGAATTTAGTCGTTGAGAAAATTCAGAGTCAGGTGCCGCGACCTCGGGGACAACATGAACTCGCTGTTTCCTATTCACAAAGAGATCACGCCCTTTTTGCATCGCAAAAACCAATTCGTTAATTATTATTATTGTTGTTACAACAACAACAACAACAACAACGCTGTTGTTGTTGTTGTTGTTGTTATTTTTGTAATCGTTGTTATCGACATGAACTTTGTTATTATATAGATGATTGTTACTATTGTTCAATTAATCTATTGGTCTGATCTATTAATAATCGATATCTATTATTATTAGATTATTATTATTATTATTATTTAACAAAAAAATGCGTCGGTTCTACTCGTAAGACCGAAGAGGGATTTATGCGTTTATCTGGTAAAATAAAATGTAAAAATCATGCAAAATATCATGCAAAATAAAAAATGTAAAAATAGCTTCAGGAATGATTGAATTTTGGCCTTTCATTTATTGCCCGGTGTGTTAATTCATTCGTCTGTTTACCCTGCGTTCTTATTCGTTTCACACCGCATTGATCCGCGCACAACAGACCGATGCGATCGAAAGATCAATATTGGCCGATCGAATCTGCGAAATTTTTTTTTTCGGGTGCATCGACACTTTTGCAATCTCACCTCTCGCGCTGTAATTGTCATTATCTTAACCGTCTGCACAATATTTGCGGAATTTTTTCGCACCGAGAGGCCCGTGCCCGGTCGGACCTTGGGCCGACCTGGACCTTAATTGGACCCAAGACAGCACTACTTGAGGGGATGCTGGAACAGTTTTTTCCCCTTTTTTAACCTGCTTTACCTGTTTTACCGACGGAACTAGACAATTTTTCAGTTCCAACTGAGCATGACTAATATGCTACGCATATGCGTCAATCATGCAGGATTATGATATTTTGACATAAACGCGACATATACATATTTTTAAAAAACACTTAAGCCCTTATTATTCCAAGTCCGTTTAAGCTATATGGACTTAGGCCCTTATTATTCCAAGTCCCTTTAAGGATTGACTTAAGCCCTTATTATTCTGTCTTTACCCCCCTCGATTCTTGACACGACAGCGGCGAATTCTTTATATATTATAGAGAGATATATATATATACCTATATAAAATTATATAAAATTACATTTTTTATTTGGACGACACAAGATAACCCTCATAGATCCCTCTTCGGTCTGATGAGTAGCCCCGCGCATTTTTTTGATTAAATAATTACATATATTTATATACATATATACAGGTATATTGTATAGCCGGCGAGCCGCGTGTCGTCGCGTGCGACACAGCAAGTACCTGTTACGGTGAGCAGAAAGAGCCGTTTGGGCGCCTGCGGGGCCGGTGCGCGATCGCAGCTCCCCCAGCGGCCGCGAGCGGCGACTCT
The DNA here is from genome assembly GCA_917499995.1 of Ichneumon xanthorius. Classification (NCBI taxonomy): domain Eukaryota; kingdom Metazoa; phylum Arthropoda; class Insecta; order Hymenoptera; family Ichneumonidae; genus Ichneumon; species Ichneumon xanthorius. The sequence continues at coordinate 4,978,216 of OU824207.1, forward strand.
CGAGTGTGTGTGGGAAGAGAAGCGGCGCGTCGGCGTAACGCGGGCGCGCTCGCGCTCTCCCGCTTACGTCGACAATTGGTCTAACGCGCTAGACGCCTGGCCAATTAAGAGAACTTGGCGTGCGACGCTCGACTCTCTGACCCTCCGGCCGGGCACGGCCGCGCTCGCCGCTGGAACGGGCCGAGAGGGGAGGCATCTTTGTGCCGTAAGGTCCTACGGCGGATAGACAGATAAACAGATAGACAGATGAACGGAGATAAAGGAGCGAGGAGAAAGAGCGAGAAAAGAAGTTCGCTCGGGGAATAACTATACAACACAATATAATGGGTGGACGTGTAGCTGTGGATTGAAGAGAAACCGAGCGAGGCTGCCGCACCGAAGAACAACGACGAAATGGCACGCCGCGCACCTATTTCCCTTTCACCTTCGTTCGGGAAGATCGAAGATTCGTCCGAGTTAACTCCGAGCTATTCATTCGAAACGGCTATTATTCGTGTAACATCTCCAGAGATCCTCTTGTCTATAAATGGGTATGTGTGTATATATGTGTGTGTGTGTGTGCATATTATGTTTACGGCTCTCGTTTCAGCGTCCGTGTGTTGACCGATGTTCCGATGAACTCTCTCTTTCTCTATTCGCTTAGAACAAACTAAACTCGGAACTTATATTTTCTACGTTATGTAATTCGTGCGCTCAATTTTATGTGCCAACTGCGGGAGAAAGGGTTTGTCTTATTTGACTGAATTTGCTTACTTAAAAGTGATTATAATATAAATGTAATTTGTAAAATATAACTTTACTTAACTTTACTTTATTGCAGTAGTAAAAGAGATTTATTGCCAAAGCTTAATGTTTGGACAGTTACCTTATTGTACTATCTTTATTGCTGATGATAATTATGCACCTTGGCAAAGGGCAATCGACCTGAGTCCTTTGGCCTTTTAAATATAATTTCTCAAGAGTATGGAAACCGGATCATTTAGCGGTACGAACAGTAAAAATTGTGGCAAGAAAAATTAATTCAAAGGGTACGATTCAGCGGAAGACCAATAAAAACAACTTGGTGGGCAACTTGACGGGTGTGAAAATAAATATTTGGTTGGTATCATTTTTGGCTTCTACTGGCCTTGAGGCTACGTGAAATCCGTTCGTGTTGGGTAAAACGGGATGAAACAAAAGCATGTCGGTAGCAAAAATTGTAATCAATTTTTTGATCACCACCTGAAATCATTCGAGCTCGTGTCGGTTCGAATAAACGTTTCAAATTCGTTTTTAACAATCGAAATCCCTTATCCGTGTGTATAAATTTTCCGTAACGAATAAATGACTTATTTAAACCACATATTTAAAGTAAAAAAATAATAATAATTTCAAGGCAGCCCAATCCTATTTTGGTTTGAATTATAATACAAGGTCACAAAAAAAAAATATTGATGTAAAGAAGTTGAAGCGGCACTGAATCGGTCATTTTCGTTTGGCCGCTTCCTTTATTCCTGGGGGGCAATGAAGGGCGCGCGGAGAAGACGAACGTGCCACTCGCCTTATTACTTATTATTTCACATATTTAATTGAATTTGTTTTTAAATAAAAAAATAAAATGAAAGCAGTTCAATCCCATTTTGGTTCGAATTATAATAAATAAAAGAGTTGACTTAAAAAAGTTGAAGCGTCGCTGAGTCGGTTATTTTCGTTTGACCGCTTCCTTCCTTCCTGGAGGGCAGTGAAGGGCGCGCGGAGAAGACGAACGTGCCACTCGCCTTATTACTTATTATTTCACATATTTAATTGATTTTGTTTTTAAATAAAAAAATAAAATGAAAGCAGTTCAATCCCATTTTGGTTCGAATTATAATAAATAAAAGAGTTGACTTAAAAAAGTTGAAGAGTCGCTGAGTCGGTTATTTTCGTTTGGCCGCTTCCTTCCTTCCTGGAGGGCAGTGAAGGGCGCGCGGAGAAGACGAACGTGCCACTCGCCTTATTACTTATTATTTCACATATTTAATTGATTTTGTTTTTAAATAAAAAAATAAAATGAAAGCAGTTCAATCCCATTTTGGTTCGAATTATAATAAATAAAAGAGTTGACTTAAAAAACGTTGAAGAGTCGCTGAGTCGGTTATTTTCGTTTGGCCGCTTCCTTCCTTCCTGGAGGGCAGTGAAGGGCGCGCGGAGAAGACGAACGTGCCACTCGCCTTATTACTTATTATTTCACATATTTAATTGAATTTCTTTTTAAATAAAAAAATAAAATGAAAGCAATTCAATCCCATTTTGGTTCGAATTATAATAAATAAAAGAGTTGACTTAAAAAACGTTGAAGAGTCGCTGAGTCGGTTATTTTCGTTTGGCCGCTTCCTTCCTTCCTGGAGGGCAGTGAAGGGCGCGCGGAGAAGACGAACGTGCCACTCGCCTTATTACTTATTATTTCACATATTTAATTGATTTTGTTTTTAAATAAAAAAATAAAATGAAAGCAGTTCAATCCCATTTTGGTTCGAATTATAATAAATAAAAGAGTTGACTTAAAAAAGTTGAAGAGTCGCTGAGTCGGTTATTTTCGTTTGGCCGCTTCCTTCCTTCCTGGAGGGCAGTGAAGGGCGCGCGGAGAAGACGAACGTGCCACTCGCCTTATTACTTATTATTTCACATATTTAATTGATTTTGTTTTTAAATAAAAAAATAAAATGAAAGCAGTTCAATCCCATTTTGGTTCGAATTATAATAAATAAAAGAGTTGACTTAAAAAACGTTGAAGAGTCGCTGAGTCGGTTATTTTCGTTTGGCCGCTTCCTTCCTTCCTGGAGGGCAGTGAAGGGCGCGCGGAGAAGACGAACGTGCCACTCGCCTTATTACTTATTATTTCACATATTTAATTGAATTTGTTTTTAAATAAAAAAATAAAATGAAAGCAATTCAATCCCATTTTGGTTCGAATTATAATAAATAAAAGAGTTGACTTAAAAAACGTTGAAGAGTCGCTGAGTCGGTTATTTTCGTTTGGCCGCTTCCTTCCTTCCTGGAAGGCAGTGAAGGGCGCGCGGAGAAGACGAACGTGCCACTCGCCTTATTACTTATTATTTCACATATTTAATTGAATTTGTTTTTAAATAAAAAAATAAAATGAAAGCAGTTCAATCCCATTTTGGTTTGAATTATAATAAATAAAAGAGATGACTTAAAATAGTTGAAGCGTCGCTGAGTCGGTTATTTTCGTTTGGCCGCTTCCTTCCTTCCTGGAGGGCAGTGAAGGGCGCGCGGGGCAGCTCCTTCCCCTTGGTCTGCGGAGGCGGAGAAGACGAAGGAGCCACTCGACTGCCGCCTGATGCTGCGGATGCTGTTCGCTTCGGTTCTCGCTCGACGGGGCGACGCGTCGTCCCTAAACTAACCGCATTCCAACCTGCGTTGCCACGTCTCTTTCTCTCGTGTACGGTACAAGCTGTACATGACGGTGGCCGGCACGGCCGACGAAGATCGCGAGCATAGCACACGCGAGACACCAAATCCCGCGGGGGCCTCCGCTCTTCTCGCTCTCGAGCTTTCGGTCCGGTGCATCGCGCCTCGTAAATATTCTGGCCAATTTCACTTCCACCTACTCTAGACACGGCGCGCATACCGCTTACATGCATCGCTGGGATAGTCTTCACGAACGGCATTGCCAAACGCGCGGCCAATACGGGTCAGCTAGCCAAATTTTTCCGAATTTTTACCTAAAACGTACTTTTTTGTTATTATTTCTTTTTAACGAGTTAAGAAATTCTGAAGGCAGATGTGTGAATGTCGGAGCTCTCGCAGGCCCCGAATCGATAATTTTTCGCACACGTTTAGGTACTTGACTGGCACAGTCAAACCATGGAAGGCGTTCATACAAGGGCTGGATAATGTGAGCACGCAGAAAAAAAATTATTTGACGGCCACCGTTTATTTGGTTTAAGTAAAATATTTATTTCATTTAAATACATATTTATTTAAATAAAGTAAATAGTATTACAAAAATCTAAAAAAAAAAAAAAAAAAATACAAGATGTAAAAAATCTTGAACAAAAAAAACTTGGCGTGCCAGATTGTTTTATATAATTTTTGAATGAAGTACGTACGACAGTGATTGGAAAAAAAAACTGGCACGCCAAGTTGTTTTGGTTCAAGATTTTTTACATCTTGTATTTTTTTTTTAGATTTTTGTAATACTGCTTGGCTGGTTTGATTTGATTTTTTTTTATAGTACATACCTCAAGTAGTGTCTATGAATTATTTCAGAATTTTCTCGGCATGCTACCGGCCAGCCCGGATCTCAATGCGAGCGAACAAACTCGTTTAGAGCATTAAGACCCTTTAAAAATACATTTAAAGAGTCAGCGCTGGGGAAAACTCTTCGGTACTGCATAGTACATACCTCAAATAGTGTCTATGAATTATTTCAGAATTTTCTCGACATGCTACCGGCCAGCCCGGATCTCTATGCGAGCGAACAAACTCGTTTAGAGCATTAAGACCCTTCAAAAATACATTTAAAGAGTCAGGGCTGGCGAAAACTCTTCGGTACTGCATAGTACATACCTCAAGTAGTGTCTATGAATTATTTCAGAATTTTCTCGGCATGCTACCGGCCAGCCCGGATCTCTATGCGAGCGAACAAACTCGTTTAGAGCATTAAGACCCTTCAAAAATACATTTAAAGAGTCAGGGCTGGCGAAAACTCTTCGGTACTGCATAGTACATACCTCAAGTAATGTCTATGAATTATTTCAGAATTTTCTCGGCATGCTACCGGCCAGCCCGGATCTCAATGCGAGCGAACAAACTCGTTTAGAGCATTAAGACCCTTTAAAAATACATTTAAAGAGTCAGCGCTGAGGAAAACTCTTCGGTACTGCATAGTACATACCTCAAGTATATATACACAGCCAGTTAGTTATGCACGTGACACGGGGGGTACATAGCGAAAGATGGTATAACGAGGACGATGTTTTGCGACGGAAGAATACAGATGGCCGGAGGTCAGAGCCGAGGCGCGAGAGACGATTATCGAGTTCGTTACTACGGGACAGCCTCGAGGGGAAAAGCGCAGCCTCGTGCCGGAAGAGTATGGACCGAGATCAGGAGGACAGTTCGTGTGGCGCATTCGCCGTGGCCGCCCGCGGGGACATTGAAGCCCGACGAAGAATCCAATTTTTTTTGCTTCCTCATAGAGGAAGCTTTTTTATGGAACCCTCTGTAAATGCCCCGTAAGGGTAATTACCATTTAAATTCATCTATATATGCATCGCGGAAAAGGAAGTTTAAAAAAAATGCTATCCAATTCGACCGGAAATTAAGAAAAATCATGAAATTTTATCACTCGAAGCGCAGCTTCGAGTGATGCTTTTTGGTATGATGTTGTTACCGACCCATGAGGGTCGTGGCATTTTTTTCAGATTTTCTTACACCAGTGAAATTTTTTAATCCTCGAAAAATCAATTCCGAAAAGGCCATTTGAAAAAATTGGAAATAATTCGCACTTTTTCTATGATTTAAAATATGATTTTTTACCACCATCCGATAATGGGACCTCAATATTTACTACTTTTTTATATCAATTGTATTCGAGCCTTTGGGTATTTTCATAAATTTCCGAAAATCTGAAATGCATTGATATTTGACAAAGTTATGGCCGATTAAAAAAATAAAAATTCCAATTGCGATAAAAAAGAAACTAAAAACTTGCCAAAAAAATAGTTAATATTGAGATCCCATTATCGTGTGATGCTTAAAAATCATATTTTAAATCATCGAATCACTTCCGGAAAAAAAAATCATTTCCGGAATCGGTTTCTCGACAATTTCAAAATTTCACTGGTGGTAAAGAAAATCTGCAAAAAAATTCCCAGACCCTTATGGATCAGTAACAACATCATACTAAAAAAGATGAACAAAATCTACAGGTGTGAGGGACATGGTCCGTTGATGTGACGTGGAACGTCCATCTAAACAGAAATAAATATTTAAAGATAACAAAATGAATTAACCAACACAATAAAATTAATAACAATTGTAAATGAATTAAAAACGAAGCTTCCTCCGCGAGCAACCAAAAATAATAAACAAATTAAAAAGAATTAAAAATAAATAATTAAAAAATTCTTCCTCGATATTTATATATATGCGTGGGAGTTTTGCGACTTTGATGTTTAGTGCGTGGCAAATGTTCCATCGGGCCGGTCGGGTAGAATGGATGTTTCGCCGGAAGAACGAGCGACGCTAGTGGACAGAGTCATGGAGTGTAAAAGCGTCATCGAAACGTATTCGCCGGAGCGATGCTAGAGAGCCAGAGGGCAGAACGCGGCCAGCCTCGGAGCAGCATCAGCGGTGCTCGGGTACGATGACTCTGCACCAAAGTCCTGGCAATAACAGAGTCGGTTTTTGCGCTCGCGAGCTAACCGATAGAGTTATCGTCTCCGGCTATTAATAGATATACGCACGAAGCATGTTCGATGCGGTTGTGGTTGGGCGCTGTGTGTGCGCATGTGTATTCGGGATGTGCACCGAAGCGCACGCGGCGAATGCAGCTCCGAGCGTTTTCGATTCGACGACGGAATAATTTATCGATGTATGCAAGTTATGTATCAACGTTATAGTCAACCCTTCTTGTGGGAGACTCCCCGAGGTTCTTTGGTTTGCAACAATAATACAGATGTTCGCAATCGATTTGTTTCCGTAAGGTCGAAGAGGGAACACATTGATGGCATGTGAATTACCACGGTCGGTAACAAATTGGCTTTTAGATCTCGGAAAGTTTCACCGTCCCGATGGGGAGAAGCAAACGAGGTTTCTGTTTATCGATCACAAAAACCTAATTTCCTTGTGGTCGAGATACCAAGTGTCTGGGTTCAAAAATGGAAAATGCTTCGTTACCATTTTTATTTTTAGTTAGTCTGTTCAAAATAATTGTAATTTTAATGCACCGGACTGCAACCTTTTTTCGCAAAAACTGGTACCATTTGATACATTTTTATAGTTAAAGACAGTTATGGATTTAAGGTACTTTTATAGTAAATTTCAAAATAAAAAAGGACAAGCGTTTTCGATTCGACGATGGAATAATTAATCGATATTTTTATGCACATGAGGTTTTTATTTATCGGTCACGAAAACCTAATTTCCTTGTGGTCGTGATACCAAGTGTCTGGATTCAAAAACGGAAAATGCTTTTGGTATTTTTGTTTTTAGTTACACTGATCAAAAAAACATTGTAATTTTAATGCATCGGGCTGGACCGTTTTTTTCACAAAAACTGGATATCTTCCTCGTTGTCTTAACGGAATCGAAGACATCAAGCAAGCTATCCAGAAAGACATCGGTCTTGCTAGATGTCTTCCCTGATATCTTCCACTCCGTTAAGATATCGAGGAAGACAGCGAGGAAGACATCGAGGAAGATATTGAGGAAGATAGAAAAACCAGAAAAACCAGGCATCAATGACGGGCAGTGTACATCAAATTCAATGTACAATGACGATGAAAACTTGATACAAACATTTTACATTGCGTGTAAAAAAAAAATTTAATTTAATTTAAAACTTTTAATTAAATTATAAATAAAAAAAACAATTTAATTAATTAAAAGGACAAGTTTCTGTTACCGACTGGACCTTCGGCATATTTTGGATATTTCTCATCTCAGGGATGGGCTTTGCTCGCATGCACCGTACAGCATATTCTCGTAACCTTTGCGGGCCTCTCGGTACTCCAGAGTCGCTTCGCTGTCGAGCTTCTTCGGTGTAAATCACCGTGTAACTTAGGAAAACACCTATAGCCTTGGACTTTGACGCAGGCACTTTGTACTCTCTCTCTCTCGGCCTCGATGTAATAACTTTATCCTCGAGTGCTCCGGAGCCATCGATCGATAGCCAACTCTTTCCGGTTTGCGCAACATTTATATCCCCCGCATTATAACATTCTATATTCTCCGGCAAGATAACTCGTCGGATTTTCAGCGGAGACGCAGAGCAAACAATCGACGTATCGGATATGTACGCGCGAGATTATTGACGTTTGTCTATAAATATAATTATCCGTTTTTGACGGCATTCCTCATCGACGAAAAGAGCACAATTAAAATTCTTTTTTTTGCCGTGCATTTAATAATGTCAGAAAATTATGAATTATAATTTATAATAAAAAGTATAATTTTAAATTGTAATCGATAATTTTTTTTTGTATTCATTGATTGTTGAAGAAAAAAACAGAGTTAGACAATCGACAACCTTTGCTCGAATTGTTAACCGCAAATCCATCGAAAACAAACGGTGTCGTCGTCTGTTTGTTAACGAATTGAAAATTGTAATATCCTTTTTGCGATAAAATAATCTCGTTTAAAATATAATTGTAAATTATAATCTATCATTTTTTTTCAGGTGCACATTCTGTAGAAGTGCCTATTGAAGTCGCTTTGCATACTTCAATGTTGATTAAAAATAAAAATAAATGTCAAACAAAATCAGTTGCATTTATTTTTACGCACTTCTTCTTATTTAGTGTTGGTCATCGAAAGAAAAAACAGAGCTACGCAATCGACAACCTTTGCCCGAATTATTAACCGCAAACGCAGCGAAACCAAACGTCGCCGTCCACGAATTGTTCCCGAACGGAAAATTCTAATATTCCTATTTGCGATGAAATATTCACGTAAACCCGGATAAAATACATATATATCATATATACATGTCATATGTCATATATCCATATATCCGGGTTTAGATAAAGTACTGTCGACGACAATGCGTGTTTACAAGATCCGCGCTATCGGTTATCAGTTAAAGAGAATGGGAAAGGAAGAACGCTATATCGTTCTCGATAAGCTGCCGGATTTCGAGCCACGTTATTTTTACGTGAAACAGTCTCGAGCCTCTCGTGACTTTTATTACGATGCACACGTGATACATATATATATATATATGTGCCATCCGATCGAACAAGTGTCTGGCAAAGCTTCCGATAATATTTTCTCTCAATGCTTTCCGATTGCCAATTTTAATTCATTCGTTTTAAATGTAGCATCGGTGTTATTTAACGCAGAGATAAAGTAAAAAAAAATGTGATCATCTAAAAAATATTTATCATCCACAAATATCCACAATCCTTGCCGTCTTGACTTAACAATTTTTTTTCAACTAAGCGCATTTTTTTTAAATAAAAAAAGAATCAATAAAACTAATAAGTGCGTACGTTTGTGGAGAAAATACTTTTCGTTAAATTCTGTGAACCTTTTAGACTTTGCAACTTGATGTGTAATTATTAGAATGTGGGATTTAAGTCTTTGTAATTCTCGGGAGTCGTTATGTGTAAAAACAATGATTAAGGTAAAAGTGTGGAATATGGCCCACCCACTTTGACACACAAATCTACAAAAAAAAATTCCTGCAGGTTGCCAATGATAAAAACTTTTATTTCAATTCTTACAATTCCACTGACAATTCTTACAATTCTATATGACATTGAAACAACGACGGCAAAAATGTCAAGGTAATGTGTTATCGTTTCAATACCGTATGGGATTGTAGGAATGGAAAGTAGAATTGAAACAATGATTTTTTTTTTACTTTGGCAGCCGACAAGCAAATTTTACTTGTCATTGATATATTTTTTTTTTTTTAGTGTATGATAGATGAACCGGGCTATATTCGCCAATTTCAAGGTTTGTTTACGATGCAATACTTTGTCATTATCTCACCCTAAAGAGCCCGACAAAAAAGGTCGAACAGGTTACAGTGAAAAAAATGAAGGAACACTATGATCCCGGTAGAGGAGGCAAGTCAAGCGGTTAAGCGTCCGGCGCGCGTAGTTGAAATATCTTAAAAACCCCCCTAGCTGCAGGAACTGATGATGAACTCTGGCTCGCAGTGAGCTTGCCACCGCGCCATTATGATCTCACCAGCATCTCGCTTCCTTAATGCTCAATTTCATACCCACTTCTTCCTCGTTCTTGCTTCCATCCGACGGACGCTCGCGCTCTCGCGTTCCACGTACAGTAGAACCTCGGTTGTCGAGGTTCTACTGTAGCGCTGCAGTTTTGTTACCGACTGAGGCGTTTTGCATGCCTTTGATTCTGAAGATGCCCTCGATGGCTCCGTATGCTGGTATAAAACGGAAAACTCCAGAACTGACCGACTTTTCTTTATCGTCCGGAATTGCACATATCCGAAATACGCTCTTCCCGCTTTTAGCTCCAACAATTGAGGTTCTACTGTACCGTCCATGCAGAAGGAGAATCCATGGTGCATGTTACACGCATCACACACCCGCCCAAGGTTTACACTTTCCAGTGCTCTGTATATATATATATATATACACACATGTAATCTATAGTATAGTCTCAGAAAAAATAGAGAAGGTGATTTGTTACCGACTGAGTCTTCTCCCAACTTCTTAAAAGCCAATTCTCACAAGCTACGGATATCAATTCAGGTCCTTTCAAAATTTACTTTTGATCGGCTGAAGTCAGCATCCATGAAAGAAATTAGTTACAGTTTTGTTACCGACCGAGGCGTTTCGCATGCTCTTGATCCTTAATAGGTCCGCATGTTGGAACACAACGAAAAACTTCGGAACTATCTAAGGTTTCCTTACTATCGCAGATTGCACTTATCCGAAATACGCTTTTCCCGCTTTTACCTCCAACAATTGAGGTTCTACTGTACCTATCATGTACGAGGAGAATCCACGGTGCATCTTACACGCATCACACACCCGCCCAAGGCTTCACACTTTCCAGTGATGTGTGTATATATATATACGTGTAAACTATGGTTTAGTCTCAGAGAAAATAGAGAAGTCGATTTGTTACCGACTGAGTCCGTCCCATAACTCCTTAAAAACCAGTTCTTACAAGCTACGGATATCAATTCAGGGTCTTTCAAAATTTACTTTTGATCGGCTGAAGTCAGCATCCATGAAAGAAATTAGTTACAGTTTTGTTACCGACCGAGGCGTTTCACATGCTCTTGATCCTTAATAGGTCCGTATGTTGGAATACAACGAAAATCTAAGGTTTCCTTACTATGGCAGATTGCACTTATGCAAAATACGCTCTTCGCGCTTTTACCCCCACCAACCGAGGTTCTACTGTAGCTTCGATGCACGAGGAGAATCCACGGTGCATCTTACACGCATCCCACACCCGCCCGCGGCAACCCGCAGCTTTACACTTTCCAGCGCTCTGTGTACATGTACACATGCAATGTACACATGTAAACTATAGTATAATGCGGCTTCTCTTCGGAGCCTCGTGCCACGGGTTCCTCGGTCGCGGGGCCAACGGTGGCTTTCCGCGGCACATCCGCGTCTCCCGCATCCACTGCACCGCCGAGACTTTGAGAAGATTCATCTCCTACCCCCCCCCCCCCACCCCCCCACTTTTCATCTTCCTCTCTCTCCCTCTCACTCCGTCTCCCTCGAACTTCCTTCGCCGCGCCGAGGAGATATGAATCTTAAAAGGCTCGAACGCACGCTGAACGCGAAGAGCCGGAAGACTGTAACGCCTCTGACGAAGTATGTATATAAACTTTCGTATAATATTATTTCACCGTGCGCAGCATCGCCTGCGCATGTGAGCAAATCGCGCCGCGTGAATGGAGCGAAAGAAAAGCGGAAGGCGAATTATTAATCTCGCGATGAATCTTCATTCGTTCCGCGCATCGTATTCCCCAGTTACGTTTTATAATAACCGTTGTGTAGTATGCAAAAAGGTATGCATGATGTATTTTATGCAAAAAAAAAAAAAAAATAATAAATGTGAGGAAAGTAATTACAGATGTTCGGATTTTCAATGATGTGATGAAAGCTCATTGCTTCTCTATCGGAGGCCGGGTCGCTTTGCGATGTAGGGAGAGTGGGGCAAAATGGACCATCTTGACCATTTTTTTTTCGCGGGACGTTAAAAAAAACGTCCCCTCAAGAGACCGTTTTGCCCCGCTTTCTCCTATGCTGTGTACGGTTATACATTCGAGAATCTGAGTAAATCGCGCTGTGGGAATAGAGCGAAAAAAGAGCGGCAAGCTATTTATTAATCACGCTATGAATCTTCATTCGTCCCGTGAATGACCGTTGTGTTATAATTTTATGAAAAAAAAAAGTGAAACAGTAATTATAGACCTTCGAATTTAATATTTGCGTTGCATATCTATCAGAGCCTGGGTCGTTACGATGTAGGGAGAGTGGGGCAAAATGGACTACGTTTACCATTATGTCGCCATTTCTTCTGTTTAATAAAAAGTTGTCTTAATCCGTTTTGCCCCGAATAGGAGAAGATTCGAGAATTGTTTACAATATGGTGGGTTCGCCAAAATCTCGAATTTGGCTGAAGTCGGCGGAATCGAATGTGGAATCGGGCGCCATTTTCGAGCATTAACATGTTGCCGTTTTAACGAGGCGCAGTGTGTCGGACATAGTGTGGCGGAGACCGGGGTAAAACGGGAACGCTGAGAAACAAAGGCTGTTCGTGTTTAAGTCCCGAGCCATGAATGACTGACTGTTTGCTAACGACGATATTAAATTGGTAATAATTATTCCGAGCTTCCGGTGACAAAAAAAAAAAATGAAAAATAAATTTAAATAATTTGTCATGTATTTTGAAAATTGTGTACCTTAGAAAAAAGCTATTTCTGGCACCTGCAAATACGTTTGAGATAAGATAAGATAAGGCCTATTTTGGAGCCCCAAATGCGTCGCAGACCTTCGAAGCATCCTAAGCTCTTCCGGGTCAATTTATCACGAACGTCAAATAACGATCATAAAACTTCAATAGCGACGCTAATGACCGTACATACAATGATAAGAAAAAGGTTTCAAAGGTAGTCAGAGTTCCAACAAATTCCTAATCAGTATCTCGCAAAATTACGAAATCACTATAATTATGACACTTCGGGTCGACAGTTAGTGCGATAATAAGTTGGTAACAATTATTTCAAGCTTCCGGTATAAAAAAAAAACAATTTAATTTTTTTTTAAATGGTCATATGTTTTTGGAAATTTTGTATCTGGAAAAAAGCTATTCGTGGGACTTACAGTACGTCTTAGATAAGATAAAATAAGTCCTGTTTTGGAGCCTCGAACCGCATCCTTGGCTCTTCCGGGCCAATTTATCGCGAGCGTCAAATACCCATAATAAAACTTCAATACCGTCGCTAATGTCCCTACACATAATGATGTAAAAAAAAAACAAAAATTAATTTAAAAAAAATGGTAATATCTTTAAAATGGTAATATCTTTAAAATGGTAAAATGGTAATGGTAAATATGGTAATGGTAAAATGGTAATATCTGTTTGGAAATTTTATATCTAGAAAAAAACTGTTCGTAGGACTTCCAATACGTCTTAGATAAGATAAAATAAGTCTTGTTTTGGAGTCTCGAACGGCATCCTTGGCTCTTCCGGGCCAATTTATCGCGAGCGTCAAATACCCATAATAAAACTTCAATACCGTCGCTAATGTCCCTGCACATAATGATGTAAAAAAAAAAAAAACAAAAAACGTTTCAAGGGTTGTCAGTGTTCCGGAGAATTCCTAACTGGTGTCTCGCAAAACGACGAAATCACCGTAATTATGACACTTCGGATCCCCGACAGTTACTACCGTTTCAGCCGCTCGGGTAGGAACTCGCACGGCAAAGAAGCGGACGCCTCGCAGTCCATACAGATTGCTTAAGTACAGTATCCATTGCACACTCGATCCCTCTCTCATTCTCGATACAGCTCCACAGCCGGCGGGTGACTCGGGATCATTTTGCGGGACTTCTTCTTCTGTTCTTCTTCTTCGAAGTCGGATTGTCGGCCTGTGGGTAAACGTGCACCGGCAGCACCAGAAGTCAAGAGGAGGCGACTCGTATAACGGTAAGTTTTTGCCGGTGCGGGAACGTTTCCCATATACACTGACTAAACCGTACGGCTATACATAAATGCGAAATCATTCGATCCACGGTACAACGGTGACTGCACCAACAATATATAGATATATATGCGCATATGTTCATTTGCATATAAATCCAAGGTAAATATATTTTTTAAATTATATAATACATATAAAAAATAAGTAAAAGAATAATGTAATTAAATTATATGATGGATAGAGTGAAATAGTGTCGAAGGACTTCGGTCGATGACCAATTGGCAATATGCATGCGAGTGGCCGCCAGAAAATTCAAACACTTTCAATGTAAGGACCAACCCGTCCTTGCATTGTATATGTATTGTATATGTATTGTATATGTATTGTATATGTATTGTATATGTATTGTATATATATCGTATATGTATTGTCTATGTATTGTATATGTATTGCATATGTATTGCATATGTATTGTATTGGCCATAATCTATACTAAATGAGCGTATAGATTGACACCACGTACGATTCAGAGAGAGTTAAGAGAGAATTGCGAACCCTTCTCGATGGGATCAAAATATTTAAAAAATCAAGCATATAGAAGATATTGAAAATTAATTTGACATAGTAATAATATGAAAATTTCATTAACGGATTAATGTATAACTTTTTTTATGAAAATGATTTTTTAACTTTTCTGAATACGTTTGAATTTTTTCAGAATTTTCTCTAATGTTCGGAAGTGATTTCTCAAATGCTTTACAGCTGAAAAATGTAATAAAAACACAATTTTCAAACATTAGATAAAACTCTGTACAACAAAGACAAAAGACAAAAAAGTTTGTATTTCCGGATGATTTGTTTAACAATTTCTTTTTCTTTAATGTGTTAATAACATTTTGAAATTATTATTGCGCAAAATCAATATTTTCAGCACCTTCCATATGCGTGATTTTTTTTAAGATTCTTATCCCAACTGTTCGCTATTCTCTCTGAGTCTTGCGTGCCTTCAGCCTACACGCTCATACCACCTTAATGTAAAAGGGGTGCGTCCCCATAAATAAATAAATAAATAAATAAATAAATAAATAAATAAAAATAATAAAATATCCCGATAAATATATTAAAAGGGTTAAAGCCCTTATAAAAAAATGTGTATATGTATATATACATATACATATGTTCGGATACAACAGTAAGGTGTTTTGGTCGACGCGCCTCACGGCGCTGCACTGGGTGCATGGTGCATCCCGAGCGCCGGCGAGCGGGCCGAGGGAGGCGGAGGCTTAGTCGTGCGGTAGTCGCGCGAGCCGCTTGACTCTCAAGCGTGCACCACGCGCCCGCGACCGTTTATTTTGGATCCCCGACGAGTTCGACGACCGACGAGAGCGCGCCGCATCGCGAGATACTCGCCACTCTCGGGGGCTTCAAGCTCCTTCCTTCCTCTCATTCTCCACCTTCTCTCGTCTCTTTGCGTTCGCGATGCGCATTCGTAATAATAACGATGAACGAAAATTTTCGATGCCGCCGCCCGACCGCCCGTTCCCGACGGCTCCGTACGACTCTCCGCGACGATTATCCACTCGACTCACGCCCGTCGCCCGATCCACGCTGGCGTGACTTATAAATAAAAACAAACAAAGAGAAAGCCCAAAATTAATCCCTTCCCCTCGACCACGACTGACCAGGATGGAGGGACCAACCTTTTTTATTTCCCGTAGTTTTTACTTTTTTTTAATTTATTTTTTATTTATTTATTTATTCAATACATTTTTTTAAATCAATTAATGTATTTAATATTTTTTAAATTAATTTATTATATAAATTTACTTTAAAAATTAATTACCTTACTTATTCAATAATTTTTTTTAAATCGATTGATGTATTTAATCTTTTATTGTATTCATTAATTCAATAGATTTTTTTTTAATTAAGTAATTTACTCAATTATTTTTTTTACATTAGTTAATTTATTTATTTAATTTCTGGGGCTGGGTCTTTTTTTCCTGACCCCTTAAATTGCCGAAGAAAAAATATTGCCGACGTTTACTCGCATTCGCTTGGCAACGCGAATCTTCGTGTATAAAAATTCATTTTGTAAATCACGCTGGAAAAGCGGGATTAGGTATCCATAAAAATTTTAATCTTTTGCAAGCGTGTGCAATTTTTGTGGCGAGAAAAAAAAAAGTTGAAAATTCTGATATTAATGCGCTCGGAGTAAATTCTCACAGCCGGCTAAATTTTCATTTATTTTTCTGCCGTTCGAGTCGTTTGTATACGCGGCATGGAAATGGCCCTGCGAGGCCGGCAGTGTGTTCCCCCGCAGGCTCTTCTCCTCGCTGGTAATCGCTTCTCCGATTTGAATGAGTAATTCGAAACCCACACAGCGGAGCGCACCGAGCCGCAAGCCCCGGTAACGGGAGCGATGTTTGTTCAGGATCTCGTGTCTCTCGCCCCGTTTCTTGTTCCTGCTCGGCTATACACTGGCGCGCAGCTGCAACTGCGAAACTCAAATCCTCCCGTTGCGAGCGATGCTCGCTCGTGGCGAATATCGCCCGCACGCCGCACAGTAATACGGCCCCGTGTACGCGATAAGTCCGCGCGTCTAAGTTGTCGCGCCCTCGCTCGAGAAATCTTGGATGACAATTTCCGCGACGAGGACGAATCATTTCCCATCGAACAGTTTCAGCTTTGCTGTACGTTTTTTAAGAATGTTTTTTACCTGTTTTTCTTAGAGTGGTTGTTTAGAACAGCTTAGGTTTATAAGGAGCACAGTGGTTTTAAAAACACGTGAAATTACCACGGTCGGTAACGAAAACTGTAAAAATCTTGAATGGCAATTTCTGCGACGGGGACGAATCATTTCCTATCGAACAGTTCCAGCTTTGCTGTACGTTTTTTAAGAATGTTTTTTACCTGTTTTTCTTAGAGTGGTTGTTTAGAAGAGCTTAGGTTTATAAGGAGCACAGTGGTTTTAAAAACACGTCAAATTACCACGGTCGGTAACGAAAACTGTAAAAATCTTGGATGGGAACTTCTGCGACGAGGACGAATCAGCTTTTATCGAACCGTAGCGGCTTTGCTGCACGTTTTTTACAGTGTTTTGTACCAGATTTTTTTAAAGTGGTTGTTTAGAGCAGCTCAGGTTTATAAGGAACGCACTGGTTTTAAAAACACGTGAAATTACCACGGTCGGTAAAGAAAACTGTAAAAATCTTGGATGGTTATTTCTGCGATGAGGTCGAGTCAGCTCCTATCAAACAGTCCTATCCAGCTTTGCTGTACATTTTTTAGAGTGTTTTGTACCAGTTTTTCTTAAAGTGGTTATTACGAACAGTTATATCAGAAATACTTCAATCCCATCTCTTCCTATTCCAACGATCCAAGAAAATCTGATTTTCTTAACAGCACTGCCGTCCAAAAGTGCAGATTTCTCAGCGACCGAAAACCGTTCCACCTCGTGACTTCTCACTTCTCACGAGGAAAAAGAAAAGTTCCCATCGCGATAGTTCTTCAAGAAAAGAAACACTCGGAGACGCGAAGGGGGGGGGGAGGTGTAGGAAAATTTACGCCGCGGGGATTGAGAATCGAGATTTCTTCCGTCAGTCTAATCCCTCGTCACCGTCGGGATTAGTACCTCAAAATCCCCCATATACGTCGAGATCCTTCCGTGAGATAGGGCGACTCCTTAGTCGTAAGGATGTACCGTTTGGCAGAGAGGAGGAAGAGAGCATCGCGCGCGGTTCGCGCAGCCCGCTCATCACGCGCGACAGCGAAGCCGGCGAAGCTGCTGCATCGGCCTCTCCTTGCCTGGTAGCGGCAGCGAGGATAGACGAGAAGCTGCCAGCGAGAGGCAAAGACGAAAAAAAAGGGGACAAAAAAACTGCCACCTTGAATAGAGATGAAGATACAGGCCCGGGCGCGCGCGTTTCGGGGCCTTAAAGTGGGCAGGCGTGGGCGGCCTGTGTACTCGGAGATCAAAGGAGAGTCTCGACGATTGAAATATTGAATACCCGCCTGCTAAATCCTTTTCTTTTTCTTTCTTCTTCTTCGTTTTTTTTCTTTTTTTTTTTTTTTTTTCTTTATTCTTCATCTTCTTTTTCATCCCTCCGGTTCTCCTCCGTCTATCGCTTATTCCCGTTCCCTTCGCCTCGCTCCCTCGCGCCACTTCATCGCCGAGTGTTCTCTCGGCTCGAACGTCTTCCAAGGATCGAGTCTCCCGCGCCCGCTCGACGGATCGTGCAACTCGCCCGGCGCGCGTTTCTTTTGACGCGGGGCGCCTGCGGGTGCGGCGCGAAAATCGGGCTTGCGAAAAGTGAGCTCGAGGAGATTCCCGAATCCGGAAATGCGGATAATTTGGGGAGAGAGGGGCAAAATGGCACTGCGGGGTAAAACGGGATTGCGAGACAATATTCAATTTTTTCAATAGCTTTTGGATGGTGGCGATGGTGGTAGAGGGGCAAAATGGCACAGCGGGGTAAGACGGGATTGCGAGACAATGTTCAATTTTTTCAATAACTTTTGGATGGTGGCGATGGTGGTAGGTGGGGCAAAACGGGTTTGAAAATCCGGATACATCGTTGGGAGAAAATGGGGCATCGAAAAATTATTGGGAAATTGAGTTTTGCACTCACTGGTCCGTTTTACTCCTCTGTGCTATTTTGCCCCGATCTCCCCTAACGAGAAAGATTCTATGCACTATATGGGGTGCTTGGGGGATGAGACGCGATATCGTCCGCGGCTGACGTTGTCGTATTTTCCTTGCGACTACTTTTGTTACTGCACTTTTGTTATGCTTCATGCTTGTAATTTGTTTTTTTGCTTGTCATTTCTTTTTCTTTTACCTACGATGTTACTTCATTTATTTTTACTTTATTTTATTGTCTTACTTTTGGTTTATATTCTTTTCGTATCACTTTTTACATTATTTTCATATTTTATTTCATGTTATTTTTTTGGGCTGTGCGTAATGATTATGGAGTGATTTATTTGTATCTTGTGGCACGGTGTTCTTACATCCAGAAAAAAATGTATTTGACGGCCACCGTTTATTAAGATTAAGTAAAATATTTATTTGATTTAAATAAATATTTATTTAAAATAAGTAAATAGTTACTTAAATGAAATAAATATTTATTTAAATCAAATAAATATTTTACTTAATCTTAATAAACGGTGACCGTCAAATACATTTTTTTCTGTGTGTTGGGGGCTTAGGCCTGAGAACACGGAATAAACGAATCTATCTATCTGTGTGGGTGCGAAAAACAAAATAGGTTTTGCGGGATTTTATGAACTTCGGGAAGGCTCGGTCCGCTTACGGTCCAGTAAAAAGTTCATACAAAATTCAAGGAGATTAGAATGACAATTAAAATGTCGCTCAGTCGGTAATAAAAATTGTAATCCATGAATTTTGAATACTGAAGTATGAACCCAGATTGATATCTTCATCCATAAGTTGAGAACTTATCTTTACACTGAAAGGTTCTACATTGTTGAAAAAAAAAGATTAATTTCGACTACCGACCGAGTCCGCCACCAATTTGTATCAGACTTGACCAATTTCAATGCAGCAGTTGAAGAAAAAAACACGTGAAATTACCACGGTCGGTAACAAAAACTGTAAAAATCTTGGACGGCAATTTCTGCGACGAGGACAAATCAGCTCTTATCAAACTTTTGCAGCTTTGTTGAACGATTATTTAGAGTGTTTTGTGCCACTTTTTGAAAGTGGTGCAGTTATGCAGAGCAGCTCAGGTTTGCAAAGATAAGGCTGCTCTTAAAAATGTGTAAAATAACCACGGTTGGTAATGAAAAAACTGTAAAAATCTTGGATGACAATTTATGTGATAAGGACGCATCAGCTCCTATCAACCAGTTGCAGCTTTGCGTTTCAATGCAGCAGTTGGAGAAAAAAAAAATATATATATATAATTCTCCCCTGCAGACATAGTTTGGAGTCTAGTTTGTCGCCATCCCAGAAAACCAACGAGCAATGAGCAGCAAGGACCTCCCGCGATTCTACGCGGCCACATTTCGAGGAACCTGCGACAGCAAAGTCACCGCGAGAACGACGCGTTTGCCTAGGGGCGAGGGAGTCGACAAAAAAACGTCCCCGAGCCGGGGAGGTCCCGGCTTCGAAACGGGGAATTAAAGGGAAAGGAAGCGGAGAAGAGAGAATCGGTGGAGACGAAGAACTAGAAAAGAGGGTGCTACATGAGCCGGAGAAAAAGAAGAAAAAAACACATCTTCCCGCTCTCTCCGGACAGCAGAACTCCGAAGTTGCTGCAAGAAGAGTCTCGGTGTAGTATTTCGAAAGACGAAACCTGTAATAACAGAGGCATCTGCCTCGGTCTCTTAAGGGCTCTCATCAATTGGTTTCTCTCTTCTTCCTTATTTTCATCTTCACTTGCGCGAGCTGCACTCTGGTTTTTTGCTCTGTAAAAAACGGGACCATGTACCGGTCACCTAAGGATAAACATTAAAGCAGCGGGGCAAAATGGACCAGTTCTACACATTTTTTTACCGGACTTGAAAAGTTTAAAATAAAAGTCTCATGATGACCACTTGTCCATTTTGCCCCATTTCCCTATCAAAGAAATTTATCTCAAACTTTTTCCCGGATAAAGATCAAATAATTGGCGCCACTGTCTGTCAGAAAAGCGCAGTCAGTAAACATTATTGCTTCATCTCTTTCACGACCTCATAGCAAAAGCTTTAAATTCCTCCCCAACCAGCATTACAAAACATCCTCCAGAAACAATAAGTGGGTCTGAATATTCACCAACATCACCGTATCATCAAGAACAGGTGTCCATCTTGCCCCACTCTCCTCCCAAAAAAATTTCCCTAAGTTTCTCCCAGAAGAAATATCTAAATAATTGGCGCCACTCTATTGCCAGAAAATCGCAGTCAGTCAACATTCTTGCTTCATCTCTTTCACGGCCACATAGCAAAAACTTTAAACTCGTCCCCAATCAACACTACAAAACATCCAGTAGAAACAATAAGTAGGTGTGAATATTTAACAACGTCATCAAGAACAGGTGTCCATCTTGCCCCACTCTTCTCCCAAAGAAATTTCCCTCATTTTCTCCCAGAATAAATATCCAAATAATTAGAGCCACTCTATAACCAGAAAATCGCAGTCAGTCAACATTCTTACTTCACCTCATTCACGGCCTCACAGCAAAAGCTTTAAACCCATCCCAACCCAGCATTGCATTGCCAGCATCCAAACTACCAGCCATCAAAACATCCGGTAGAAACAATAAGAAGGTGTGAATATTCAACTACATGTCCGTACCATCCCTCATAAATTATATGTACCAGTTCTGTTTACACAAGAGCCCGAAGGGTCCTTCACGGTGAGTCCCCTGCTTGTTCCACCCCGGCTTAAATTCATTCCAGCGTAAACTCTCCCGTTCGCTCGCCCACAATGCCGGGTCCTAAAAAAACTCGTCCCTCGGTTCTATTTTGGTTGGTCAATCGTGCCCAGTCATTGCCGCGAAGCGCACAGCGATCCAGGAACCAGGATGCAGGTAGAAGACTCTCGTACGCCGACCCATGGATAATATATAGTACATAGCATATACATATATATATATATAGTACAATAAGAAAAGGATATCTGAAGTCCAAAGGATATCTGAGCCGGAGGCTGCGAAGACTCCTCCGCAGGACGCCGCAGAAGGACGAGAACATGGACACCTGCGCCCTCCTCCATCAAGCTGGATGAATATAGTACACGCCGAGGACCCCGAGCGAGTGAGAAGGGACAACGTTCGGACAATAATCCGTCTTATCCAGCGACAGGATCGAGCCCGGAGGACCATCGGGGCGTGGCGCGCCGAGAGATCTTTGTCTAAACCCACGAAATCGCTCCGCGAGGCTGAGATGGACCCGGTGGCTCTCCGTGCTCTTAACCGGCACCTGTGTGTGACTCGCCGCCGCCGTTCCCTGACCGCAACTTACTTCCCTATCGGGAAAATCATCCCCCGCATCTAAGAGGTGATTCTTATTTATTTCGTGTACCGGCGGCATCGGCGCGGAGGTCGTAGGCAAAGTCGAACGGATTCGAATTTCCATTTTGCCCCATGGTGAGAGAAAATTAGTTTGTTGTTTCTACGGTGCGGAATAATTCTGTGGTTTTGTTGAAAGGTATTTAATTGGTTGAACTATGGTTATATTTGCTAAGATCATTTTTGGTTAGTTTCGTAGATGTACAATATTGCGAAAGTCGAACTGATTCGAACTTCCATTTTGCCCCACGGTCAGGGAAAATTAATTTGTTGTTTCTACGGTGCGGAATAATTTTGTGTTTCTGCTGAAAGGTACTAGATTGGTTGAACTATAATTATATTTGCTATCATCAGTTTTAGTTACTTTCATAGCTGTACAATATTGAGACTCACTAAGGGATTATATTTTTTATAGTAGACAGTTATTGTAGTTGCTCTGTGTAATTTTTTTTTCTCGGTGCAGTCTCCACCTGATTATGTTTGATGCATTTTTATGAACATTTTGTTGTGTACATTTTTGAAGTACTTACCCCAAGTTGCGTCCTGCCACACTTTGCACACTTAACATATTTTATATGTTTCGACATTTGTAAGCATTTTTATCGGATCCTTTACTCCAGGGTGGAGATGAATTATCTGAAACACAAAAAGAAATAAACGATGTTAAATTTTAACACTATTAACAAAATAATTCCGCGGTTTGTCCAGAATAGTAAACATCATTGAAAATAATTGTAATTATGATAAAAAATGTTTCCATTACATTTAAAGCCGACTGGGATTCAACGAAATATTAATTCTCCACTATTTGATAAAAAATAAAAATCCTCCTGATTTGAAAATCCGAAGATAGAAGAAAATTGTTTTGCCGACTGAAATTTTCCCCTCCACTCAGAGTTCCTCGTCCAGTCACAATAAATTACCTCCGAGTTACGAATTATTCTCCGGCGACTCGATGCTCTTAAATCAAGTTCCTCGTTCGTTCGTCGGCGGGGGTTAAATCACCGGCGAAATACCGAGAGAAGCTTGCGTACGGAAACGTGCAGGCACGCGAGAATCCGTGCGACTCGGAGGACCCAGCATCGCATCACGCCGCTCTTTCCTCCGCCCTCGTCGGAGGCCGCTGATGCGCTGGATCCCTTTTTTGATCGTCCGGAAACGATAGTGATTGCACGGCCCGACACGCCGGGAGGTCGGAGTCACTCACGACTTTTTCGGGTCGTTAACACACGCGGCGTATCCCCGACTCTCCTCAGACATCGGAGCTCCCACCGGCGAGTTCTTCATCTCGAAGAAAATTTTGAATTCCCTAAACGCACAGTTACACGCAAGCGGAAATCTACATTTCTCATCGCCTGACGCCGGAGAAAAATTCTAATTACAAATATATTATAACAATAATTATTATTATCATACATAATATTACAAACGTACATATTATTACTTACACATTACTTACATATTATTAGTGGTAATAATAGACATTTATTGACCTCCCTTACAATGCGTCTTCTATTATTTTTTTTACACATTATAGTGTCTTAGAGTGGGTCAAAAGACCATTGACCGAAGTCCTTCAGCCTCATATGAGGCATTCCATGCCAATTCAGTATCAAATTTGAAGTGCTTAGATGCCGCTATTTGTGAGATGATATTTCAATTTTTTTTCTTTGATTAGCGATAACTCGTCAATGCCAAATCGTACTTTCAAGAAACATTTTTTTCAGACTTTCAAAACGAGGTTAAAAGCTGTTTTTATTTTTATATTTTTTAACTACCTTCATCCAAATGAGTGGTCTTCGTTATCGTGGTCATATTTTTTTCCTATATTCGTTTATCCATTATTAACACGTATGTCTAACGGCTTAATGGCAGACCTAATGGTTCTCGAGATATTATATTTTTTATTGACCCACCCTAAGGCATTGTAATGTATAAAAAAAAGAAAGACAAAAACAAAAAAAAATAGAACGAACAATTGTAAGGGGGCAATAAATTCTTTTACTACTGATTTATTATATTAAAAAAATTTGTTTTCCAAAAAATCCGTTCGACGATCGAAATCGTTAATGCACTTTCAGGAATGATAATCGTGCGGTGAACTTGAGCGACGGATAAATTAGAATCGACGTACACTATGCCGTGACGCTTGAGCCTCGATTTCTTCTTCTACGTTTTATTTTTATTTTTATTTTTTTTTACGTTTCTCACTAAACGAGGAGCTGAAGATTGTTGAAGCGAGTCGGAATGAGTGAGCCCCATGCTTCCGAGAGGAGCAAGCGCGGAGCACTTCGCCGGTTGTTCGAACCTCGTCGTTCGGTATTGTGTACAATTCGCCGAACTCGGTGGAGTTTTGCGCCGGGCAGGAGAGAAGCGTGTACAGCACAGTGGTCGCGAAGAGGCGAGCAAAAGGCTGCCGGGAGCGCGGTGTATTAAAAAAATAAAAATAAAATAAAAAACTGCCCATTCACGAAGATTCAACGGGACAATATAATGCCCGTTGCACGGTTCCCTCGCCGCTACACCCGGCGAGTTTGTAATGCGTCTCCGTGCTCTTATTACTGCTCTCGGGGTAAAAAAGAAAACACCGCGCGTGGATCCTCCAAATTGGAAGCTCCCCGGTGCTCAGTCGTCGGAACCGAAATTCCTTCGGTCGGTGATACGCATGTCCGAAGATCGATCGTCCACCGTCCTGGATTCGGCCGAAAAAGGCAACGGACGCAATTCGCTTCCTATTAAATAATTTTTATTAAATAATTTTTTTAATTAAATTAACTTCAATTTTTAATTTATTACACTATTAAATATTACTTTTTTCAGGCAATGGACGCAATACGCTTCCTAATTTAAAAAATTATTTTTTAATCACATTAAGTTAAATTTTTATTTTATAGCATTATTAAATATCTCTTTTTTCACGGTGATAAACATGTCTGAAGACCAATGGTCCACCGTGCCGGATTCGGCCGAGGAAGGCAACGGACGCAATTCTCTTTTTATTTTAATAAATAATTTTTTAATTACACACAGAAAAAAAAATCAAATGAGTCAACAAAATGCGCGCGTACGGGTGGCGAAACAAATGTTTTATTGATCGAAAGGAATTCCTCGTTGATCGAACTAACAAGCCGTCGAATCAAACGTTTCTTTACTTACTACAATTATTTCGTTCGATCAACCAAAAATTTATTCCGCCACCCGTAAGGTCTTATTCTGTTGACTCAATTGATTTTTTTTCTCAGTGCAGTAATTTCAATTTTAATGTTATGGCATTATTAAATATTACTTTTTTCACGGTGATACACATGTCTGAAAGCCGATGGTCCACAGAGCCGGATCCGGTCGAGGAAGGCAGCGCGATTCCCCGCCGGATTATCGCGGAGCGTGTCTCATCATCGCTCTCATCGGGATCACGATTTCTCGATCCTTTCTGGTCCCGTCGCGCCGTTGCCGACCGCTTCGAAAAACCGTTACACGAAGACCGCTCGGTTGACATCGATGTTGTTCTCGAAATCCAATTAAAAATAAACCAATGATAATCGATCAGCGTGACCGCGCGTTATCGCGACAGGATTTCCTGGATAAAACGTACGCGAGCACTGCCCGGGGGGCGGGGGGGGGGGGGGGACGCTTATGGCATTGGACCATTAGCGATCGCCTCGTTGACCACTGACCAATTAATGGTCGCAAGCGGCTGACCAATCGGAAATAGATAACTGCCTTACCGGCAGAAAAGGGGGACGCTTTATTATTATTTTTTTTTTTTAATAGTCTACAGTTATTCTCGAAATCTATATCGTACGTCTATAAACCATGTGGGTCCGTTCTGACTGGCGGGTATCGTCCCAGCACTGGCAGGAGACCGCGCCAAACCCGGGAGCCTGGCCAGTCCCGTGCCGGTGCTGGACGTAACGGCCGGGCCAAATCTTACCCGGGAATCCATAAGCGATCTAGGGAAGAGGGGGACAAAATGGCATAGCGGGGCAAAACGGGATAATGAGACAAAACGCAATTTTCCAATAAGTTTTGGATGGTGGCAATGGTGGTGCGTGGGGCAAAACGGCGTTGAAAAAACGGATATATCGTTGGGACAAAGTTGGGCATCCAAAAATTATAGGAAAATTGAGTTTTGCCCTCACTGTCCCGTTTTGCCCCACTGTCCCATTTTGCTCCGCTTTCCTCTAAGTTATTCCAGAATTTTTTCACGCTATAGCTTTTCTCCATAAAAACAATCATAGCCGAATTATAAACAAAAAATAAAAAATAAAATAAAAATATAAACAAAGAAAATTTCAAAAAAAAACCTGCGAAAAAAATTCGTTCGATTGATAAATAATACCTGCCGATAGCCCGGATAGACGCAATGTCTGTGCCGTCGACCCTTTTTGCAACAGCTATTACCGAGTCTGCCCCGTTCCCATAACGTCTCGGGGTATCTGCTTGAAGAGCTTCATTCGAGTGCACGCAAGGATAATTTATTCAAGCATCCTATGTACGGTACAGCGTGGCAGCGTACAGACAAACATCGGGAGGAAGATAGTTCTCCGAAGTCTCGGAGAAGCCGCGGAGAGAGGCCGTTTCGAGGCGAGGACGGAAAGGGTGGAAGGGGCGAGGGGGGAGGGGGGAAGAGATGATCGTTATCGATAAATCGCCTCGACGACCGGACGGACCTCGATCCGCCTTCCTCTTCCTTTCCCGTCCGTTCGACGCTCGTCCAGCGGCAACAGCCATCCGGGCACACACATGTGCGCCCCACACACGGACGCCGGACCGGGCAACGAGAAACCCGGAGACTGCCCGCGCGCGAGATTAAGGTGAACGATTGGTTGCTTGAAAAATGAAGAAACCCGTTCCTCTTCCTGTGTGTTAAGAGGAAAAAAGAAGAGGAAGAAGAAGATGAAGAAGAAGAGGAGGAAAGAATGAGAGGAAGACGATGAGGAGGAACGGCCATTACGCAGTCCGGTTCGGCTCACGCACAAACGCGTTCATCTTTGATGGCTCGCGATCGGCTTCGCTCATCTTCTTTGGTAAACTAACTCGGGCCACCTATATGTGCCTGGAAAGTTCAAACAATGAGCGCTACTGCAGCGGTCACCGTCGTTACAATTTCAAGCTCCAGCATCGATCAGAATTCCGTGTGGAAATTGCAGCCAATTTAAGGCTACGTAACAGATGAGACAGTGTAGGCTGAGTCTTATCCTATGCATTTTCTTCATTGGGTACCCAGGAAAAATTCAAACAATGAGAGCTACTCTAGCACTGAATGTTAACCTCCTGCTACAATTTTAACCTCCAGAATCGATCAGAATTCCTCGTGGACATTCTAGCCAATTTAAGGCTATGTAACAGATGAGACAGTATAAGCCGAATCTTGGCCTATGCATTTTCTTCATTGGGTACCCAGGAAAAATTCAAACACTGAGTGCTACTCTAGCACTCTATGTTAACCTCCTGCTACAATTTTAACCTCCAGAATCGATCAGGATTCCTCGTGGAAATTCTAGCCAATTTAAGGCTATGTAACAGATCAGACAGTGTAAGCCGAATCTTGGCCGATGCATTTTCTTCATTGGGTACCCAGGAACACTTTTCACAATGAGTGCACCTGTAGCGGTCAGCATCGTACAATTTTAAGCTCCATAATCGGTCAGAATTCCTCGTAGAAATTCTAGCCACGTTAAGGCTATGTAACAGATGAGACAGTAAACACCGAGTCTTTGCCAGGAAGAGTCCCAAGCGATCATGGAAGCTCTGCAGTGCTCCCGTGACCCTCCTGAGGCTCGGTCTCTCTAATCCGCCCGTGGCTCTACCCGCATGAATAGGCGAAACGTTTTGTAAATACACTCCTCGATACTCCGAAGCTGAAAGGACGCATGAAGCACGTGCAAACTACACTTTTATGTCCTTCTGGCTCTTGACCAGCCATACCGACTGCATTTCCTACACGTTTACGCATAATCGTGTGGGTGGCTGGAGGAGCGTGGGCATTGAGCGCAAACGTGTTTGTACGGTGCTTCGCCGCTGCTGCCGCTCCAACGGAAAGCAAAGAGTCGAGGAATCTTGAGAGGTACCGGAAGTGAAGGCACGCTTGCGCGCCGCGTGTTTCTCTCGGTCTTCCGGGACACCTTGCGCGCACCTCCCGTCCTCGAAGCAGCAACACCTGAGCCCTCGGGCTATCCCTTCGTCAACGGGTTTCGGAGCGCGCAGACGCACATACATTGCAGACTTCGTGTCCGGTGTACGAAGATGAAGCACACGCTCGATGAAGTACATGCAGGATTCTTCGTTGCGGACGAAATATTGGAGTTGGTCGATGCAACTTCTTTTCTGGAATTAATCATAAAACGAAATTAGTAGTGGTAGTAATAGAGATTTATTGACAATGCTTAATATTTATACAGTTATCTTCTTATACTCGTTATATTCCTAATGATAATTATACACCTTGGCGAAGGGCCATCGACTTGAGTTCCTCAGCTCGAGATATTCTTTGGTATTTGGAAGGTTTCTTACTTTTCTTAGATTATGATTAAAAAGATTTGTAGGTTTTGTTCCGTTATTCTTTCGTTGGCCATTAATTCTGATTGCTGATAAATTGTGTGTGGGAATCGTGCGCTTGCGCGCTACATGTCGAAGCGGTTAAAAAGAAATTACTTTTTTTTTAAACAACACTTATTTTTCACACGTAGTTTTTATTCAGTTTGATTAGATTTAGTGTGATTAGAGTTCTCAAAAAGCGAGTGAACACGTGTACTTTTCTTTTCTTTACTTTTTAAATTATTTATCTTTATTTAGAGTTGTAACTATTTCTTTTTATTTATAAGATTTTAAATCTGCTAAATGTGAAATGGTATTCTGTGTTTTATACGTTAGGTCTAGATTATTTAGTTGATATAACCGATGTGATAAATACAATCGAACGATTTCAGTCGCCACTGTGGTCGGTAATGTATTAATGTTATGTGTAATGTAAAAGGAGCAATCCGTGAAATAAATAAAATTAAAAAATTTATTTGGTGTTTTTCATCGAAACTTAACTTTTCAGCTGCGATTTTGAGGTTCTTTAAACTAAGAACCTTTTGGGTGGTGTTTATCTGA